>CM057104.1:2627500-3335000 GCA_029959045.1 Taenioides sp. WSHXM2023
AACACAGGGAGACCATTCACTCCATGGAGAACAAATGTCACCAATACCACCAGAGCTAAATCAAGACTATAACAGGACTATTCCAGGTCTAATCTAAGGCTAAATCAGGTCTAAAAATGGACAAGATGGACTCTAAACTGAAGAGCTGTCCCAGTCCCACCTGAAGGAGCTTGTGTACCAGTGGCAGTTGGAAAAAAAAACTTGGTAGCTTAAATATAACTTAATATAAACAAAATGTACTGAAAATTGTGATGGACTAACTAGAATAAAAACCAAAATGCATTTATTAGGAAAATAAAAAATAAAAAAAAGTATTAGGAAATGAGAAATTAGGTGTAAGATACAGTATGTGTTCTGTGCTGGTTTTTGTTCAGATTAAGTCAAAACTAAAATCATGTACAATAAATATGAAGCCAAAATCTGGTTAAATTACCTGTCTCTGAGAATGGTCCAAAGCTCTCCACCCAAACAGGCCTCCATCAACATGTACAGATATTTACTGTCTTTGAAAGTCCGATACAACCTGAACGCAACACAAAAGCACCACTCCAAGTCAGAGAAGTGAAGATGTAAATAAAGTCACATGTTTAACACAGCTCTAGACACACAATACAAAAGATAAACAAAAGGTGCATTAAAGAGGGTCCTTCAAATGCTTTTCTCTGTGAAGATGTTCTTGTTTTCTCTGGAATGTTTCACAGTATGGTATTTAACCTTTCTATCTACATGGAGACCAAATCAGACCAAGTTACAGGCCAGATCTGTGGAGAGGCGACCCCGCTCACAGTCAGCCTGTTTTTCTGGGCATTTTCAACCTATAAAACCACATGTATTTGAATAAATGTAAGGTAGGGCTGTTTAATGTCACACTGTGGAACATTCCAGGCAGAACAATGACATATCCATAGAAATAAGCAGGTGATAGACCCCGAACCAAAAAGTTACACAGTGCACCTTTATAAAATGGTATAAAATTACAAAGTGTAGGCTACAGGAATCACAATCGAATTTAAATTGTGATTAAAGGCTCTAAAAATTGTAATATGAACTTTTTGATGTATTGTTCTGTAAAGTTCTGTAATTTCCCACCTGACCACAAAGTCACAGTGGGCGTCGGCCATGATCTGTTTCTCTGCTCGGATGTGCTCCTGCTGTCTCGTGTCGACGATGTGGCGTTTCTTCAGGATTTTCATGGCGAAGGTTTTGGCCTCTTCGTTTTTAAGCTGCACCTAAAAACAAAGCAGATTTTGCTGTTTGATGAATACAATAATTATGGAGTTTGAAGGTACACTGCGCAACCTTTCTGTTAGATGATCCGCCGCTTGCTTGTCTACATGGAGATGTTATTGCTTTACCTGGAATGTTCCACAGTTTAGCGTTACACTGATCTATCGTGTATTTATTCAATTCAAGGTGTTTTTATTCTTCTAAAATACTTTGAAAAACATATATTCTTGCTCACATCTGACTTGTAACTTGACCTGGTGGAGTCAAATGCTTGTTTCCATGGTGATAAATAAGTTACGCTACACCGTGGGACATTCCAAAGCAAGAACATCTCCACAGAGACAGCTGATGACAGACCCTCCACTTGAGATGTTACATAGTGTACCTTTAAAGGAATGGTAAATATCGGCTATGGTAAAGGCATGTACGTTCCCAAACACTGGTGTTGATCAGGGGCAGTAAAAGTCGTCACTTAAACACTTTCTAAAGGCCTCATAAATAACACATCTGATCTAAACGTGCAGTAAACACTTTATATATAGACAACTTGACAACTTGAGACATTGATACTGGACTCCTGTGTACTAGTACTCCTGTGTACTAGTACTCCTGTGTACTGGTACTCCTGTGTACTAGTACTCCTGTGTACTGGTACTCCTGTGTACTAGTACTCCTGTGTACTAGTACTCCTGTGTACTGGTACTCCTGTGTACTAGTACTCCTGTGTACTGGTACTCCTGTGTACTAGTACTCCTGTGTACTAGTACTCCTGTGTACTGGTACTCCTGTGTACAAGTACTCCTGTGTACTAGTACTCCTGTGTACTGGTACTCCTGTGTGCAAGTACTCCTGTGTACTAGTACTCCTGTGTACTAGTACTCCTGTGTACTGGTACTCCTGTGTACAAGTACTCCTGTGTACTGGTACTCCTGTGTACTAGTACTCCTGTGTACTAGTACTCCTGTGTACTAGTACTCCTGTGTACGTTTTTGGGGCGTGTGAGGGGGAGGAGCCAGTCAGGTGTGTGAGATACAACATTCAATTACCCCAATAGTTTAAACTGAGCAGGAGGACAGGGCAGGATTCTATGATGGGATTTGCAGTAGTAGTAGTAGTAGTAGTAGTAGTAGTAGTAGTAGTAGTAGTAGTAGTAGTAGTTGTTGTCACGATACTAAAATTTCAAATTTGATTTCGATACTAAAAAATAAGCTCGATACTCAATACCGATTCCACAATTTCCTCATTTTTAACATTAAATAATAATATATAATACTTTTTTTATATTACCTTGTGACTTTATCTGTGTAATCCTTCAATCGTCCAGAAAGGTTCCACAGTGGTCCATTTGTTTACTCTTGTTCTGATTCAGCTCAAGATCATTCTAAAGTTATTCAGGAAAGGTTCAGTTTTGTCCTGTGAATGTGACTTTTTTAGTATTGATTCCTGCTCAAATGAGCATCTAGTTTTGATACTAGTTTTAGTATCTTGTACTCTTTCAAGTAATCTTTAGTACTAGATAAGTATCTGGTTTCCGATACTTTAACAACCCTAATCTTGCAAAGCACACACTATATACTAATTCATGATAGATTCTCTTGATATTTGTGAGTTCACAAACATGGCAATGACAGACGTACTTCAGACTATTTTCACAAAAAACAGACTATTTTATTGAAAAGCGTACAGAAGGAAAGTGCTTTGTGCATTTCTGGACTTGTGCTTTTCTCACAGTTGGATGTAACTAAAATCGTCATGACGTTCTGCCTTTTCCCATCACTTTCAGCGAGAGTCATCCCAGATTTATAATGTGTAGAACTCAGTTCAGAGTGACACACATATCAGTCTGAGCCAGGTTAGTTTATATAATACTTTTATAAATACAAGTGATATAAAGTCCTTGAGCAGCCTACTGGAGCAAAAGTATCCTGTTCCCTCTGCAGACTGCTGGTTATGTAGGAGCATGTCTGAGAGGTCAGAGGGCGGATCTTTCCTTAGAGGTGAAGTTTCTATGAGTCACTGGTTATAAATAGCCCCAAGGCATGATGGGAGATCCTGAGCGGGGATTCCTTCCTGTTTTTGGGCAAACCCTTCGAGGGCTTCTCCACTGGCCTTTAGTAAACCCAGTCCCGCCTCTGCAGCACAGAAACCTGAGCTCTCACCAGACCGCAATGCACCAATAATCTGCTGCTGTTGTATCCTTGAGCAAGACACTATAGTAGCAAAAGAAAGGGCATCTGGCATAGATAACATGCCAGTTGCCACCCCAACACCCAGGAAGATTTGTTAAAAAGTGCCTGTATGCCCATCAAAATTAAAGGTCCTGTATAACACAAAACTGATTCTTGTGAACTTCAAGAATGTTGCTACCTCCACAGAAATATACCCGAATTGTGTTTTGTTTCATTTACACATGTTTGAGTAACCCTTTATTATTAGTCTGTGTACTTCTCCAAAACTCAAAATGCTCTTTTCCACCTTGTGATGTCATGTCGTGGTAGTTTTCAAGTTAACAGCTACATTTTACCTTTAGTTCAGTAGAGATTGGAAATCCCACATCTGAAATCATCCAAATTATTCTAGTGAAGGTGTATGGAATTTAAAAATACAGTGGTGCACCCCTTGTATTACCACATGACATCACAAGTTGGAGTGTTTTCTGTTTAAGACAAGAACTCAGCCTAAATATGCAGGATTTGTGTATTAAACATGTGTAAATGAAACAAAACACAACTCCAGGTCTGTTTGTGACGAGGAAACATTGTTACACAGATCAGAAAATTGCGTAATATGGGCCCTTTAAAAAGTACCCGCATGCTCATCAAAATTAAGGTTACCAAGTACTTGTACTGATCTCTATGTAAAATTAGAAGAGGGATTTGGGCATTAGTCCAGTTGGCCCAGGAATGTCACTATGGAAATGCATGTTCTGGTCACCGAAGGTCCCTCTAGACCAGGGGCATAGGATCAGAGCGGGTATAAAGTTCCAGAGCTGATACTTCACTGGAAACTTTACTCCAAATAGACCCCAGACACACACACCACAGCACAGGATGTCCAACTCTGAACATTTAGATATAGAAATGGGGTTATAAGATCAAGTTGGCATGATTTTATTACTAGTGTCGTAATATGAATTGAGAAAGTAGGCTACTGCTGCTACTACTACTATTACTACTACTATTACAACTACAACTACAACTACTACAACTGCTGCTGCTGCTACTACTACTACTACTACTACTACTACTTAATTAATTAATTACTAATAAGATCAAGTAGACATGATTTTATTACCAGTGTCGTAATATGAACTGAGAAAGTAGGCTACTGCTGCTACTACTACTACTATTACTACTACTATTACAACTTCAGCTACAACTACTACAACTGCTGCTGTGACTACTACTACTACTACTTCAAGGCCAAGTGCTGTTTTAAATTATATAATAAGATCAAGTAGACATGATTTTATTACCAGGGTCGTAATATGAATTGAGAAAGTAGGCTACTGCTGCTACTACTACTACTATTACTACTACTATTACAACTTCAACTACAACTACTACAACTGCTGCTGTGACTACTACTACTACTACTTCAAGGCCAAGTGCTGTTTTAAATTATATAATAAGATCAAGTAGACATGATTTTATTACCAGTGTCATAATATGTACCCAGAAAGTAGGCCACTGGAGGCTGCTACAACTACTACTACTACAACTACTACTACTATTACAACTACTACTACTACTAGTACCTCTTCAAGGCCAACTCCTGTTTTAAATAGGACTATAAGATCAAGCCAACTTTTCTTATTACCAATGGTGTAATACAGTATGTACTCAAAAACTAGTACAACAACTACTACTACTACTACTACTACTGCTACTACTACTTCTACAAGGGTGACTACTGTATTAAATAGGACAAAGTAAATGTTTATTACCAAAGATTAAATATGTACTTTAATATGTACTCTAAAACTACTAGAAGATACTGCAGCAACTACTACAACTACTTAATGTACTAATGTACTCACTCACCTACAGTTACTTCTAGTCCAACTACTGTTTTAAATAGGACTATAAACTCATCACAGTGTATTAACAGGGTTCTAGGAAAGTGTGTTGAAATGAATGTTTCACAGTATGGTATTAAACCCTTCTATCGTCATGGAGACTAAACCAGACCCAATTACAGGTCAGATCTTTGGAGAGGCAACCCCGCTCACAGTCAGAAAGCTTGTTTTTGTATAATTTAGAGCAGTTTAATGTCATACTGTGGAACATTCCAGGCAGAGCAATGACACATCCAGAGAAACAAGCAGGTGACGGACCCCCCAACCAAAAAAGTTACACAGTGCACCTTTAAAGTAGTCGCAATATTATCGTTTATCGCAATATTTCTCTTTAGCAATTTATCATGCTTCAAAATGTGAGTGTAGTGAAAGGCCTACAAAATAATCATAATTCTTGAAAAAACTTGTGTATTATATGTTACCAGTTCAACTCTTCCAAATCCTCCGACTCCCAAAGTGTCAATGATGTTGAAGTCTGTGAGCTTCAGGCTGGAGAAGAAGGCGTTTTCTGCTTCATATCTACAAAACAATAAAGATAGAATTAATGCTTAATACTTAAAGATGCATCCACTATGAGACGATGTGTAAAACTGTTAGCGTCAAAGAAATGTTACGAGAATGGTCCTTGGCATTAACTTGATTTCGATGCTACAGAAAAGGTTCAATACTAATACTACATATATTCACAGTTATTAAAAAAACAACACACTTTTTGACAATAGAGTGGCATTTTCTTGTTCTCATACACGTACATTTACTAAAGGGCCCATATTACGTTATTTTCTGATCAATGTTATAATGTTTTGTCCTCATCACAAAACATACCTGGAGCTGTGTTGTTGTTGTTTTTTTCATTCACACACGTTTCAGTAACCCTTTATTATTAGTCTGTCTACATCTTTAAAGCTCAAAATGCTCTGTTCCACCTTGTGATGTCATTGTGAAGTCAGCACCTACCTGTTATGTTTAGTTCAGTATTGATTGGCAGTTGCAGGGCTGAAATTATCCAAATGATTCTAGTGAAGGTGTCTGGAGTTTAAAAACACAGTGGAGCACTTCCTGTATTACCACATGACATCACAAGGTGGAAAAGGCGGTTTTCAGCTTGAGAGCCTAAATATGCAGGTTTTGTGTGTTAAACAGGTGTGAATGAAACAAAATACAATTCCAGGTCTGTTTGTGATGAGGAAACAACATTATAACATAGATCACAAAATATGGGCCCTTTAAACAGCAAATTCCACCATAGAATTCTGACTTCTCCTTCAGCTCAATTAATGTTATTATTTTTAACATTAATTTTATTATTTTTAACATAAACTTTTAACATGTAAGGAGTAAATGTCTTTCATAACAACCCCACTGTAAATAGGACATATATTACGCAATTTTCTAATCTGTTATAATGTTGTATCCTCATCAAAAACATACCTGAAGTTGTGTTTTAACACACAAACCCTGCATATACAGCATATTTAGTTCTTTTCTCAAATAGAGAACCATCTTATCATGTTATGTGTTTATACAGGAAGTGCTCCACTGTGTTTTTAAGCTCCACACACCTTCACTAGAATTATTTGGATGATTTTAGTCCTGGAATTGCCAATTTCTACTGAACTAAAGGCAAAAGGTAGCTGTTAACTTGAAAACTACCACTACATGACATCACAAGGTGGAACAGTCAATTTTGCACAAAATAGGACCTTTAATTGTTAATACATTTTCAACTTGTGATCTTAAAAATAATGAGTCAAAGCCACTGAACTGCAGAATGAGCTGGATTACCAGATTTTCACTGCACAAAAATAGTTCATTTCTAAAACAATTTTTTTTTTTTTTTAAATAAAGAGCACTTCCTGTATTACCACATGACATCACAAGGTGGAACAGAGCATTTTGAGCTTTGGAGATGTAGACAGACTAATAATAAAGGGTTACTCAAACATGTGAATGAAACAAAACACAACTCCGGGTTTGTTTTTGAGGAGGTGACGACATTATAACACGTCTTAAAACTCACAAGGGTCAGTTTGGCGTAATATAATGCTCTTAAAAGGATCAAACCTGCAGCACTTGACGACGTGAAAAAAGGGGAACTTCTTGGAGGTGTGGATGGAGTAGGACACGATGGGGAGCGGGTGGGAGGGGAGGGGGTGGGGGAGGCTGCTCTGGCGGTCCCTCTGTCTCCTCACGGCTGGGACTGGGAATAACTCCCTCATGACTGCAGATTATACGGCCAATCCAAGAGAACCAAAAATGCCAGCTTTCAGTCCAAAAGAATAAATCAATAATATATGCGGAATATGTGTTCAGAAGTGTCTTTCAAAATCAGTTATATAAGTTATAAGTCAAATCCACCAAAAATAATTGTTCTTCAAATCTTTCTTTGCGGTATGATGGCAATGCAATACAAAATAGTATTGAGAAAATGCCCAGTTTTAAAATTCTTCAGTATATGAGATGAGTTGTCTTCAAATCACGCAGAGAAAACAGTTCAAATACAGTAGCTTTCTCTTATTTAAGTTTTAAAGAACATAAAATTAAAAACAAAAGCTGAGATTTTAATAAAGCAAATGTTACTGATCTTAAAATTTCACACTAGTTTATGAGGTAATTTCTAAAGGGAAAAAAACAAAAAAGCATGTACTAATTTAATCCAGGAATGTAAGAAAATTTTGCAGAAACTTGGAAAAAATAATCTATTGTTTTAACTGCAGTTTTTTGGTCTCTTCTTGATCCAGTGCAAAAAAAAATAAAAATAAAATTAAATTAAAAAATTAAAATAAAAATTAAAATCAGGAGAAAATTAGGAAAACGTCAAACACAGCGTTTGCAACAGAGCTGTTTCAAAAGAAGAGGTGATTTTCCAGTTTACATGATGAAATTTGGCGCTATCAGGCCAATGGTTGCTACGGCGATGGTTACACAAGGTAAGACCCAAATTTGCCAGATCCTCCAGCTGTGTGAGCATCAAGTTTGAAATAAAATCCACAATATTTTCTTTTAAAAATCTAAATTAAATTAAGAACAGATTTAAGGTTAAAAGATGTCCAAAAGATGCGACTAGATTTTGGTTATGTCCTCTCTGCGTGTGTACAGATGGGGCAATGGGGTAATACCACACTGAGCAGGGGCAGAGTTGGTGGACACTGGGGGTATTTTTAGGCGTTGGAAACATTGCTGAAAGGTTAACCCAGTAAAAGGCGGTTCTGACACCTGAGATCTGCCCCCTCCCCCTTGATCTAAGAATCAGATCAATGTTTATCACTGTTTTAGTCACGGAGGGAGGGATGATGGGGGATTTAACTGTTATTTACTTGTAGGAGTGGAGGTAGTAGTTGAAGTAGTGGTGGTAGTGGTATTAGTAGTTATAGTAGTAGTAGTAGTAGTAGTTGTTGTAGTAGAGGTAGTAGTCGTGTTAAACTGCGTTCAGACCGGCAGGTCAATGTGTCCAGTTGCACCTGTATACAGGGTGTCCGATGCCAGAAATGGAAAAAGCTGAAGTTTTGGTGTTGGACGCACCGTGTCAACCAACCAGTGACCACTATCCAGGGACGTAGTGACGTCATTATCCGGAAGAAGGAGAAGAAAGAGAAAGACCCGGGACAAGGGTCAAGAAATGTATGCCGTGTCATTAGCAGAGTATAAATATATAATTATACATGCCACAACCGCCGAGCCAGTCGCCTCCACTGATGGGTTTTATTTAATAAATACACTAAAGCCCACTCTCTCTCCAGCGTTCGCCCACAGCGTCCAAGACGTGCGTCGGGGGCATCTGAACTCAAATGTAAAGGCGTCCAACTAGAGGTGTCCAGCTCGTTTCTGACGCCGCGGCCTGAGCGCAGCTTTAGTGATAGTAGTGATAGAAGTACAGATAGTGGTGGTAGTAGTAGTAGTAGTAGTAGAATCATTTGGAAAATTTCAGCCCTGGAATTGCCAATGTCTACTGAAATTCTGTATACATTTCATAATAAATCAAGTTTTTCTGTATAATCCCTCCCCTTGTGTACTGCCCTGTGGTGTTAGACTGTATGGAGGCAGATCACATGATGTTGTGGTGACATACGCTTTAACATTGAGTCAGATTATATTTAGGTTTGTGTCGTGGGTGATGTATGTGCACGTGTACACAGTAACCAGCACAGTCCAAACACCTCTTATGGTATACAGGCAGTGGATCAGTCTCCTAATATGTCTATATGTACTACACAGGCAATCGGTATGAAGGGAATATTATTTAAAGGTCCACACCTTTAAATAATATTGTTACACCTTGTGCTGCCACACGGCAGCACAAGGTGTAACAGAGTGAGAAGAACTCAGCCTAAAGATGCAGCATTTCTGTGTTTAACATGTGTGAATGAAACAAAAAACAACTCCAGGGAAGTTTTTGATGAGGAAACAACATCATAATAGATCAAAAAATAACATAATTTGGACCCTTTAAAGGTGCACTATGTAACTTTTTGGTTGGAGGTCCGTTTACTTGCTTGTTTCTATGGATATGTCATAACTCTGCCTGGAATGTTTCACGGTATGACATTAAAGCTCAAAAAATAAAGCTCAAACTCATTTATAGCTCAAAAATACAGAGAAAAACGGGCATTCTGACTGTGAACGAGGTCGTACTTTTTAAATACAAAATCTCTTGATTCATTGGTAGATAATTTTACTTGAACTGAAATGTATTCAAATCATGACATAATCTTAATTTGGCTAGATTTTAGTTTTGGCAGTGGTTTGAGAAACACAAATCAAGACAAAAAAAAATATAAACCTAGAAATCCACACTCAGCATGTTAAAGGTTGTGGTAGTTTTAGCTTCTGTACAGCTAATCTATTCTAATATAATGATGCTATTCTCGGGGTGATTAAAAGCTGTTAAGCCTTGACACGAGATATTGTTTCAAATACTTCCATCGTCCCCATTTCATTTCAATCCACTAACTATTAAAGATCCTATATTACACAAAACTGACCCTTGTAAGCTTTAAGACATGTTATAATGCCTGTTCTCTCGTCAAAAACATCACAACACAACTCCAGGTATGTTTGTGATGAGGAAACATTATAACATAGCTCAGAAAATAGTGAAATATGGGCCCTTTAAAATGAGCGACGCATGTGTGAATAGGTCACATTCGATTACAACAGGGTTTTTCCATGATGGTGTTTTCCAGCGTGTCAGTGAAAACTCATGAAATTGCTCATATAAAAGACATTTAGAGTGACTGGAGTTTGACAGTGTCTCGGGGGCTTTCCTTCAGCTGATATGTGTAATAGAGTTGTTAAAAGTACGGAAAATCAGATACTAATCGATACTAAAACTAGTATCCAAACTAGATATTCTTATGAAGTGTTTTTATTATCGTCGTGGTATGAAGTATCAAGTGTATTCCTTAAGTCAAGTTTGAAATTTTACTGCAACTACCATTACGGCTACTACTGCTATGACTACCACTACTACTACTGCTACTACTACTACTACTACTACTAGTACTACTGCTACTACTACTACTAGTACACACATTCAGTTAGTTCTGTTGGTTATTTTACCCAGTACGTCTGGCCCTTGGGTGTGAATGGATTTGTTTGTTTTGACAGATGGAAATGTAATAATAGTTTCCCTTTTAAGAGTGTCATGAGCGCAGGGCAGAGGCGTGCGCTCTTCTGTCCTTTGCACTCGTATTACAAACTGATCTTACATAAGGAGGAGTCCGAATCTGCTGTAAACACGTCGTGAAACCAGCCGCCATGATGGGTACCAGCGCTAAAGCAGCAGTGTTAAATGTCAATAGATTTATACACTGGAAATATTTTAAAGGTCCTGTATTACAAAAATTGACTGTTTTGAACTTTTAGCCATGTTATAATGTTGTTACTTCATCAAAACATACCTGGGGTTGTGTTGTGTTTTGTTTCATTCACACATGTTTGTGTAATCCTGCATTATTAGTCTGTCTACATCTCCAAAGCTCAAAATGCTCTGTTCCACTTTGTGATGTCATGAAGCGGTAGTTTTCAAGTGAACAGCTCCTTTTACCTTTTCTTCAGTAGAGTTTGGTAATTCCAGATCTGAAATTATTCAAGTGATTCTAGTGAAGATGTACAGAGTTTAAAAACACATGGAGCATTTCCTGTGTGTCCATGTGACATCATAAGGTGAAACAGAGTGTTTTCAGTTTGAGAGAAGAACTCAGCCTAAATATGCAGGATTTGTGTGTTAAACGTGTGAATGAAACAAAACACAACTCCAGGCATGTTTGTGATGAGGAAACATAACATAAATAAGAAAACAGTGTTCTATGGGACCTTTAAGTTACCATTTTGAACATAATATAGAACCTTTAAATTACGTTATATCTAAACAATAAAAACAGCTAATTTATGTGATATTTATTAACATACTTTGCCTTCAGTTCAGCGTCTTCGTAGCCTTTATTGGAGACGTCTTCTAGTCCACCGATCAGATGCTTGAATGAGCTGAAAGAGAAAAATGTATGTAATGAGACTGGAACAAGACACTTTAACTGTTCAAAATGTGGCAAATGAAACTGCCAGAGTTAAATACATTTTATATCTATGGTTAAATTTAAAGGTGCATTGTGTAACTTTTCTGGTGGAGGTTCCGTCAAATGCTTTTCTCCATGGAGATGCTATCGCTTCATCTGGAATGATTCACAGTATGGTATTAAACATTTCTATCTTCACAAGACCAAACCACACCAAGTTACAGGTCAGATCTGTGGAGAGGCAACCCCGCTCACAGTCAGAACCTGTTTTTCTACGTATTTTTTGGGCTATAAAACCACCTGTAAATTAATAAATTCAAGGTAGAGCTGTTTAATGTCATACTGTGGAACATTCCAGGCAGAGCTATGACATCTCCAGAGAAACAAGCGGGTGACAGACCCCCAACCAAAAAGTTACAAGTGCAACTTTAGAGAAGCACAGTGAGTGTACCAACAAACAGAAAAGAAAGCGTGTACCAAAAACTGAATAAAGGTTGAGAAGTAAAGATTATACTATCTTCCATAATGCATGACTTTTTGAATGGTATTTTGTGAAGCATAATTTGCTTGCAATAAAAACTTTGACCAATAGATGGCAACAAACATCCTTATATGGCACCCTGAGGAGTCTGTAATCTGAGACTGTTAGACGAGTCAATGTTGTAGCACTTAAAATGTAGATTTTTTTAGATGCTGTTTTTATACAAACTAAATATGTTAAGACAAACAAGTAAAGTAAATAAGATAAATTTCTGTTTCACAATCCTTCACATGGATCAGCGATAAAACTGTGAATAAGAGGATGACATACATTTGCCATGGCAACCAATTTTTTTGACTAAATTGCCTTAAAAGGGTTTAAGGAAGGAAAAAAATGTACACTGGAAAAAAGCTTGGTAACTATGGTCTTGTGTCCTTGAGCAAGACACTTCTGCTTTTGAAACAGTACTTCACAGAACAGTACTTTTTACAATTACTTTTTTTTTTTCTTTTGTCTCTATGGAGATGTTTTTCCTTTGTCTGGAATATTGCACTGTATGACACTTATCTATGTTGCATTTACTCAATTACACACTCAAAAACTCATTGAATTCATTGAAAAATATTCTTGCAATGAGTGAGACCGCTCCACAGATCTGACTGGTGGCATCACTTGCTTGTCTCAGTGAAAGATAAGTGTAAAGCCATACTGTGGAACATTCCGGGAAGGCAATCTCCATGTAAAGTAGATGGTGTACCCCCCACCAGAAAAGTTACACGCTTTTAGTCATGTTAGAATGTTGTTACTTCATCAAAAACATACCCGGAGTTGTTTTGTTTCATTCACATGTTTGACTAATTCTTTATCATTAGTCTGTCTAGAGTTCCAAAGCTCAAAACACTCCGTTCCACTTTGTGATGTCATGAAGCGGTAGTTTTCAGATGCATTTTACCTTCAGTTCCGCAGAGATCAGCAATTCCAGGGATGAAATTACCCAAATGATTCTAGTGAAGGTGTGTGGAGTTTAAAAACACACTGTATTACTGTATTATCCTTTATTACCACATGACATCACGGTGGAACAGAGAGTTTTCAGTTTAAGAGACGAACTCAGCCTAAATACACAGGGTTTGTGTGTTAAACTTGTGTGAATGAAACAAAACACAACTCCAGGGATGTTTTTGATGAGGAAACAACATTATAAATAGATCAGAAAATAGTGTAACATGGTCTTTCTTACTCTCTATCGATGACCAGGCAGGTGACAGAGTCCACCGCGACCACATTGGCTGTTCTGACATCTTCACTGTGAAAAAAAAACACAAAAATAAAATAAGTGTCACCAACTGAACATGTCCCAGCACAGAGGAGGAAGAGGAGGAGGAGAAGGAGGAGAGACAGCCATTCTGAATTTAGAAACTATATCCTTGAAACTGTCAACACAACTGTCTTATTATCCACAGAGGAGAAAGCACAATGACAGAACAAAACTTTATTTCAAGTGGTAAATAGAGAACATCAGTGAGAATATTCAACCTTCATGTGTCAGAGTTGTCATTTTTCTGCCGCAAATCTGATTTTTTTAAATTTGGATTTTAGCAATACATTTTGGTTTGGTGTTTTTGGTTAAAAGTGCACTGCGTAACATTTCTAGCGGAGGGTCCATCACCTGCTTGTCTCCATGGAAATGTTGCTTTATCTAGAATGTTCCACAGTATAGGTTAAACCAATTCTATCTATCACAGGGGAGACAAGCAGGTTACAGCACTACGCTACATTACAGTTCAGATCTGTGGAGAGTCGCCCCTATTCACAGAAGGAATTATTGTATTTTTGAGCAATCGAAACAACCGTAATGAATAAATGCTAGATGTATTAAAAGCCATACCATGGAATATTCCAGGCAACACAATAACAAGTAGGTAGCGGAGCCTCCACCAGAAAAGTTGTGCAGTGAACTTTTAAAGATGCATTATAGTTTTGTCTAGAATGTTGTACATCATGAGGTCAACAGTGACCGCCCACCCACTGGTTCCAGAAATAAAATATCTATTTAGTTTTCCCATAAACTTAAAATAAAAAAATAGACTCTTTAAACCCAAATTGTTTGGTTGTTTTTCATGATTACAGACAGGAGGAAAGAGCAGACGTTGTTGTTTACAGACAGATCTTCTCGTGTGAGCGGCTGAGTAGGTCATGAGTCATTCTACCCCAGGGCATCTGAGTGAATGAGCACATTAAAGGGCCTATACCTGATTTTTCCCATGTATTTGCACAAAATTTGTCATGCCCCAGTACAGTTATATTATATAAGCAGCTCTTGAGGTCAAAATATGTCCGCTGTGTACTATTTTTATTTTATTTTTACTTGTACATAGCAATTTTTTTGTCTTATAATCAGGAGATGCGTGTTAACATGCTAGTTGTTGCTAGCTTTATTGTCACAGCAACACCCACTCTGGTCTCTCAAAGTTGTGAAAAGCGCTTATAAACTCATCATGGTGAATAATTCGGATGCTCTAAATGCATAAGGTGAGTGAGGAATAAGTTTGGACCACTGCAAACTTTAGTTAAAGGTGCATTAGGTAACTTTTCGGTTGGGGGTCCGTCACTTGCTTGTTTCAATGGATATGCCATTGCTCTGCTTTGAATGTTCCACAGTATGACATTAAACAGCTCTACCTTACATTTACTCAATTTCAGATGGTTTTATAGCTCAAAGATACCTAGAAAAACAGGCATTCTGACTGTGATCATGGTCGCCTCTCCACAGATCTGACCTGTAACTGGGTCTAGTTTGGTCTCCATGGTGATAGAAGTTTTAACGCCATACTGTGAAACATTCCAGACAAAGCAATAACATCTCCATGAAGAAAAGCCTTTGACAGACCCTCCAGAAAAGATACACAATGCACCTTTAAAATGAACTAGTTTTGTTTTTCACATTTTTAGAGAACGGCGTATTGAGTGTGTGGAAAAGCTCTTTAAAATATTGACTACTCCTTGCACACTTAAAAGACAAAAAAACTCCACAGGTAAAGAAATGCAACGCGATCCGTGAAATCCCTCGTAAACACATGAAAAAGATGCTAACAAGAACCAGCAGGGGGCGCTACACAGAACTATCCTTACAAAACAGGGAGATGATACCAGCAAGACGCAAAAACAAGCAAAGAACTCTTCAAAATTAGCCATGAAAAATATTTTATTTGTAAGCTTAAAGGTGCACAGTGTAATTTTTCTGGAGAGGGTCTGTCTACAACCTGTTCATCTCCATGGAGATGTTTATGCTTTAGTTTAAACTGTCCACAGTATGGTATTAAACTAAACTGCCTTGCATTTATTCAACTACAGGTGTTATTTCCTGCTCAAAAATATCTTAAAAAAACATTCATTCTTACTGTGAGTGTGGTCGTCTCTCCACAAATCTAACCTGTAATTTGGCTTGCAAGTCTCCATGGAGATTCTTAAGTTTATACTGTGGTTAAGTGAGTTAAGTGCTCATACTGTGGAACATTCTAGCCACATCTCCATAGAGACAAGACAGTGACAGAGCCTCCACTAGACAAGTTACACAAAGCACCTTTAAAAACCATACCGTGTTTATGGTCTGGAGAGTGTTATTAATTTTGAGAATGGGACAAATTAAAACTCACAAAAATTACACAAAATTGACTCTTGTGAGATTTAAGTCACATTATAATGTTGTTACCTCCTCAAAAACAGACCTGGAGTTGTGTTTTGTTTCATCCACACATGTTTGAGTAACTTTATTATTAGTCTGTCTACATCTCCAAAGCTCAAGATGCTCTGTTCCACTCTGTGATGTCATGTGGTAATACAGGAAGTGCTCCACTGTGTTTTTAAACTCAATACACCTTCACTAGAAACATTTGGATGATTTCAGCCGTGGACTTTCCTATCTCTACTGAAAACAAAAGGTAAAAGGCAGCTCTAATTATAAAACTATCACTGCATTTTGAGTTTTATAGACAGCCTAATAATAACGGGTTACTCTGGGTATGTTTCTGAGGAGGTAACAACATTATAACGTGTTTTCAGTTTGAGACAAGAACTGAGCCTAAATACACAGGATTTGTGTGTTAAACATGTGAATGAAACAAAACACAACTCCAGGCACGTTTGTGATGACGAAATGTAAGTGACCATTTTGAACTTGAAAACCAACCTGTCAACATCAAAACCCACCAGTCCATTGTAACAGATTGTACCTGAAACTCACTGAGCCTCTATAGAAAATCAGTGTGTGAATCCTGGTGGTTTTATACGGGGGCAGAGGAGCACTTCTTCTATGGTGGATGTTACAGACGTGGACAGCAGCTGATCTCTGGGGATGTTTTCAATTTGGACACCTTCACTGTCACTCCTCCATCACAAAGAGATAGAGAAGGAGGACAAACACAAGACCGACTGTCCCCGATCAATCACTATGACAGAGGAGCTGTGACAGTTAAATGGCCCATATTACACTATTTTCTGATCTATGTTATAATGTTGTTTCCTCATCACAAACAGACCTGGAGTTGTGTTTTGTTTCATTCACACATGTTTAACACACAAACCTGCATATTTAGGCCATGCTCTTTTCTTAAACAACCGTGCAATTGACAATACTCAACAAAAGCTATCTTGAAATCTACCGCTTCATGACATCACAAGGTGGAACAGAGTATTTTGAGCTTTTGGAGATGTAGACAGGCTAATAATAATAAAAACTAGATACTCATTTGAGCAGGTATCGATACTAACAAAATCACATTCACAGGACAGAAATGAACCTTTCCTGAATAGCTTTAGAATACAAGATACAAGACTAGATGGTAATATAAAAGAAAGTACTATGATTTAATGTTAAAAATTACATTCTGTTCTCTGTCTTTTTATTATCATTGTGGTATCAGAATCTGTACTGAATATCAAATCTATTCCTCAGTATTGAAATCAAGTTTGAAATGTTAGTAATGTGACAACACTATCTAAGAATAGTATGTCAGACACTTTATAATACCTAGACCTTACTTAGACTTAGAGCTGAACAAAATTTCTCATTTCAGTAACAAGCTTTGTGATCGTGATTAAATTTGCGATTCATCTTTCAATAAAAGGATTCTGTTCAAAGTTCAAATTTTAAACGCATCCAGACTGAAATGTGAAATGACAAACTAATACCAGAATCACATTTCAGAACATGTTTAGACGGAGCTACAGCGTTTTTTTCATGCAGAATAACTGAAGACAGGATATTTTGTTGTTTGTGGAAAAAATTATGACACTTTAAAGGTGGAGAGCCTGTTACCTGTTTGTGTCGATGAGATGTTATTGCTTTGCCTGCAGTGTTCCAAAGTATGGCATTAAACTTATCCAAGCAAGCAGGAGACGCCACTAGGCAAATTTACAGGTGAGATCAGTGAAGTGTGGCCCCACTCACAGGCAGAATACACGTTTTTAAAGGTATTTTTGAGCAATAAAAACACCCACAGTTGAATAAATGCATCTTATATAAGTATAATTGTGGAACATTACAGACAAAACAATAGCAGCTCCATGGTGGCAGACCCAAAACCTGAAAAGTTCCGCAGTGTAGCTTCAAAAATGGTAACCTTTATGATTTGTTAATTGTGTCCATTCAGATTGTGAGTCTGTTCCTTAGTATCGAAATCAAGTTTGAGATTTTGACATTACGTGACACTAGTTCCTACGTTTCTGAAATGGCTCCCACCTAAAGATTTGTTATTCACTCTGGACACAATGTTTTAGCCTCAGTGAAGTTTTGAGGGCCAGATGGAAGCTGTAGGGGTCCTGATTTGGACCCCTGGTTGCCTTTTGTTTATCGCTGTACTAACACAGCATTGTGTGTGATCCCACATGGACTACACTCAGAACTAAACCAGGACTAGAGCAGAACCAAACCAAGTCTACACAGGACTAAACTTTTAAATCAGGAACAAATACAATCCAGACAGATAACGTGTCTTTTGCAATGTTAAAGTCTCCATGGAGATATACGTTTTATGCCATACTGTGGAAAATTATAGCAAAATCCATGGAACCAAGAAGGAGGAGTCCCCAAAGCGAGAAATTGACAAATACAACCAACTTGATCACAGTTCAATTAAAATGTGATTAACTGTAGCCCGTCTGCCAACTCATGGGTTACAGATTGATGGGAAATTAGGAGTGTTACCATAGCAACAGCAATATTGCAAATTAAAACAATTAAAAACAAAATATCTATCTTTAGTGGGGCTGCACGGTTCATCGCAATCCAATCGAAATTGCAGTTTGAATGGACGCAATTAGCAAATCACAAAGACACTTTTTGATGGACCATAATTTCCTCTAAAATCATCAAAATATTCAGTTTAATTCTGCATAAAAACTGCTAAATCTGTAGTTTGTCAGTCAGTTCAAGTGGTGAAAAGTCCTCAAAATGTCACCTATAACATCAAGCTGAAAACCATAAATCCTTGTCCACTGTCCGTCATCTGTTTCGGACACATTGGTTTCTCTCTGTAGACTTCTCACACGCAGCACTTATAGACCCCATAGCTTTTAGCAGTATGTCTCCAGGTCTGGGCATGGTCCGTTAGGGTTTTAAATTGCTCCTGAGTCTCTGGGGTGAGACATTTTATCCTCGATGTGTGATCAGAAATGACGCAAAGACACAGAACAGGCATCTACACTTCAGCAGCTACAGCTCACACAGGCTCCAGTGAAGACACCTCTTTAAAGGGCCCATATTGAGCTGTAGCTGCTGAAGTGTAGATGCCTGTTCTGTGTCTTTGCGTCATTTGTGATCACACATCTGCAACTTCCCCATTGTGGGACAAATAAAGGATTATCTTATCTTATATTACGCTGTTTTAAGATCTATGCTATAATGTTGTTTCCTCGTCACAAACAGACCTGGAGTGTGTTTTGTTTCATTCACACGTTTAACACACAAACCTGCATATTTAGGCTGAGTTTTTCTCTCAAACAGAAACCATGTAACACAGGAAGTGCTCCACAGTATTTTTAAACTCTTTGCACCTTCACTAGAATCATTTGGATAATTTCAGCCCTGGAATTGTCAATCTCTCCTGATCAAAAGGTAAAATGTAGCTGTTAACATGAAAACTACCACTTCATGACAATTGGAACAGAGCATTTTGAGCTTTGGAGATAGACAGACTAATAATAAAGGGTTACTGAAACATGTGAATGAAACAAAACAAAACTCCAGGTATGTTTTTAAATAGGGAAAAACATTATGACACGGCTTAAAGCTCACAAGAGTGAATTTTGTGAAATATAGGATCTTTAACAAATCAAGATGAACAACTTTACTAAATGACTAAGATAACGTTTAGTCCTGAGTATACAGGAGTAGTACAACATTCTGTACTTTCTAAACCTGGTTTATGGATAATATTTCTGTATTTACTGGGCCTATCTATGTGAAACAAAACTGGCACAAAAGATCTTTTCTGTCAGCATAAACAAACAAAAGTGACACTATTTTTTCCACAATAGCTTCAGAAAGTTGGGCCATTGTTTAACTCCAAAGACCTGATTGTTGTCAGCTGAAAGGACTTTTAAGCCTTTTAAGTCTCTAAAAATCTCTAACAAATAATGATGAGGTTCAATGTTTTTGGATTTCTGTTTTACATATTTCTTTAAAAAACAGTATATCTCCCGTAGCGTGACACTGATACTTTGCAGTGACATGACAGTGCACACATTAGCAAAATCTGCCCAAAATGTTTTAAGGCAGTCTGAAAACTGTGATCAATACGAGTGTTCATGGTTCTGTTTAAGTGTTTGATTTTCAACAAAAAGGTGACAGTGTCTAAATGAAAAACTGTTGGCTGACAGTAAAGTTATGTGTGAGAGACTTGTTTAACTGCACAGATCATCTCACCTGTTGTAGTTCCTAGGTCAGCTCTTTCTGGTCAGACTGTGTTAAAATAAAGCTCAGTTTGTCTAACTTGAGTAACAGAGCTTCTAACAGCAGTGCTTCCAGTTAGCATCATACCCCCAGGGAATGTTGAGGCCATCAGCTGCAAAGTATCAGTAGGTCCTTGCCCACCATCTAAGAATACAATATCATCAAATTCAAAAACAAGTTTTAAAATCCACTGCTTCTGAATTAATTTTTCAATCTAAATTGTCTAAAAAACAAAACTAAAAATATTCAGTTGGATTTTGGGTCTGTGTATCATTCGTTCTTCTGAATTTCAATTAAGAACGATAAACAATAAAATGGGAAAACAGTTATTTCCTTATTCTGTTTTAGTGTCAAACAAAAAAACAGATTTTGACCTCTATTTCCAATATTTAATTTAGTTTATTTCAAATAACATCAACCAAAAAACAGTCTTGGTGCCTATTTCAATTTTGATATTTTATTCTCTCTGGTTTATATGCCCCAGAAGTTATGCTGCTTAGTGCGCCACATGTGAATGCCACATGTGAATGCCACATGTGAATGCCACATGTGAATGCCACATGTGAATGCCACAAGTGAACGCGCTGAGACGCAGTGGATCTGCCACACCTGGATCCGTAAAAATAAGCCCGGATTCGCAGCCGCTGATCTGGTGCGTATCTCACGGATCCACCCAGGACCTCGTTCAGAACCGGGTTATCTGCCCCGGATCTGTTGCGTATCTGTTTATTATGTCATTAGGGGCCTAAATATGTTTCAGATTTGATACTGATCCACTTACTACTGACCTAAATACACACAAGCAGCATTTGCATTGAAATTGTACATTAAACACCTTTTACAGTAAGGATCACAACTAGGATGTAGATGCTTAAATTTAAAAACATGAACCTCAACAATTGAAAGTAGGATTAGTAATATCCCATGATTAAATATCATTAGTTAACAAAAGAAGCAGAATTTTTACAATGTAAACAATGTTTATTTAAATCATCTTATATACCCTTCGAGTTAGTTAACCAATGCTTCATTCTAAATATGAAAATGACAATTTACAATCTTTTCTAAGTATTAAAAATAGTTCATGTTGAGCAAAGTTAAAAAAAAAAAAAAAAAGCAAATATGAGTAAAAGCATGGACAGATGAGACTGAGTGTAGCCAAATACCATATTGTTAAAACTTAACTTGAGTTTACCACCACAGTACAATTAGATGGATGATTGTACTTATACAGTGTGCAGTGTGGGAGCTTCAGAGTCTTTAGCTTCAGTCTGAGGTAAAGGTCTGAGGCAGAGCTGAGGTGCAGTGACCCTGGCTCCTCTTAAACTCCATGTCCTCCTGGTGAAGATCCAGTCTGTCAGTGTCCAGCTTCCCTTTTTCTCAGAGCATCTGAAATGACACCATTACACTTATTATTCTTGTAAGGAGTTAGAGTTTGGGTTTGTCAAGAACAATGTAAGTAATGACAGTGGGCTGTGAGATTTGAACATGAAAGGTGAACAATGGAGAGATCTGTACACTTACATAGGGCCAGTCTTTAAACTCCACCACAGCATGTTCTGAAAGAAACAATATGTACAACAACAGGTGTGATTATAATGTAAACATATTTAGTTATGAAAGTTAATAAAGGCAGGCTAATACAGTATACTTACAGAGGAACTTGGCCCACCAGAGGAAATTCTGTAATACAGCAAAAAAGAGAAACACAAATATCAGTTTGGATCATTTCAGGCCTCAGTGTTTAATACTACAAGTGCAGTATTTACTTAAAAGGGTCTTTATCATGCCCTTACGTCCATCGTCTTATTAACCATATATTCTGAAACAGAGAGAGGCTCTCTGTTTAGCCTGCGCATGAGCATGACACATATTTTACTGCTGTATATTATGCAATACTCTACTACATATACTTTTACTACAACATTTAAAATAAAATAATCAATTTATGATGGTGGTCATGGTCAATAATATCAAGATGTAAGATCTTTCACTGAAAGCCTGAAGCGCCCATCTCAAGTCCCATAATAGGAAGTTAGGGATGAAGTGAGATCTGGCTATGAACTAAATCCTCACTGTCACAGAGATCCTGAAAAGTACTTACTTCTGATCACTGTGCAGGGGCCCCTGAGGGGGGGACACTCAGCAGAAGGGCTGTCATCTGGGGAAAAGAAAATAAGTTTTGGTTAGTTAGCTAAGGCTAAGGCACCAACATGACTGCACCTTAGTCTTAACTCAACAGTCATCACTCTACACAAATAATAATTATCTGTGGTTAAAAATACATCCAGCTCAGACACCGGTCTCACAGTTGCTCACAGCCGAGGGGAGAGCATTAAGAGCGGCATCCAGCCAGAACCGAACCCTTTAGCGACGACTAATGATCACGAAGCAGTGCCACAACTCTGTGATCGTAAAAATATTTATGAATATAAGTAGAGTTATATAAATATAATATTTAGACTGAGATCCACCTCAAGGGATGGAGTTGTCACGACTCCCGATCTCGCATCGTTGGCTGCCTGTTGTTAACTTTATTGCTACTGCACTTGTCAAAACTGACAAATTTAACATTAACGTTGTGTACATTAATGATGACTAATACAATTAAATTTTTAACAATTTTTACTTACAGTTAAATCCGCGGACAACAGGTGGGTGCTTCTTCTTTCCACTCCACGATAAACGGCTGCTAAGTCGGTTCAGCCGTGGATCCGCTCATTGATAGTACACATCTAACAAGTGTTGTGTTAAAAGTGCGTTCACAGTGCAGATCTAAGATGATTTAGCTGCATATCCTCCCCGTGACAGCAGGCTGCTCAGGGGTTAGGATTAGCGACTGTCATAAAGCGAATATGGAACAAATACGTGGCGGATCCGCAAAGCGAACTGACTGTGGGGCAGATTTGGCGGACCGATTTGGCGGCCCGATCAGGGAGTTTATCGCCGTCCTGTTACCTGTTTCTCGTCATGGAGTTCAACAATTACTTTCCAAGGCGCAAAAGTAAACACGTTGCTAAAGAAGAGGACATGTTTGTTCACGAAATTGGAATGATTTTTCAGGTAAGTCCTTCTAGCAGCATAACTTCCGGGGCCTATAAACCAGAGAGAATAAAATATCAAAATTGAAATAGGCACTGAGACTGTTTTTTGATTGGTGTCATTTGAAATAAACTTTATATTAAATATTGGAAATAGAGTTTGTTTGTTTTTTTACACTAAAATGGAATAATGAAATAACAATGTGTGAAATAACAATGTTTTCCCATTTTATTGTTTTTCGTTCTTAATTGAAATTCAAAAGAACGAATGTTACACGACCGATTTCCAAGCTGAGAGAGATAATTTTTAATTCCAGTGCCACGAATTTTCCACAGTATGGCATTAAACATATTTATCTTTAATTTATTCAGTCTCAAGTGTTCTCTTTTTTCAATCTTGTCATCTGCTTGTCTCCATGGATATAGATAAGTTTGTAGTAATGCCATATTGTGGAACATTCCAAGCACTAGTATCTCTATGTAGACAAGCAAGTAGTAGTTTCTCCACCAGAAAAGTTACACCTTTAAAATCTGAAAATGCCGCTAAATTTGAGGCACACTGCACACAACAATACAGTAAGTCACTCTAGCCAGTCGCCCTGGTGACATTTAAAACTATTTCATCTGCAGAAAAAATCTCAGAAATGACATTTATTTAAAAAAAAAAACAACGTAAGTGTTCATAAAGTACAGTTCAGGGGTCAACGCAGTCTCAGCCTTCATAGCAATTCAATAATGTCTGAAAGAGAGGCACGGGCTGTGTACCTACATCCTGGTGATAAGGGGTCAAAGGTCACACTGCAGAGTCTGAATAAAACAGAATTTCCCTGAACGCACCACAGCCCAACAGGAAATGAGGCCAGGAGGTACAGAGTGGAGCTATTACAAGTTTGATGTGTGGTCTGCTTTGCTTTGGATTATTTTGGATGTTTTGCAATTCAGGATGGTGCGTTGGTGTTGTTGTATTTGAATTTAAAGGGCCCATATTACTCTGTTTTCTGATCTATAAATAATATATTCCTCATCACAAACATACCTGGAGTTGTGTTTTGTTTCATTCACGCATGTTTAACACAGAAATCCTGCCTATTTAGTATATTTAGAGTTCAACACAATCTCTTCCACCTTGTGATGTCATGTGGTAGTAACAGGAAGTGCTCCACTGTGTTTTTAAACTCCACACACCTTCACTAGAATCATTTGGATGATTTCAGCCCTGGAATTGCCAATCTTTACTAAACAAAAGATAAAAGGCAGCTGTTAGCGTGAAAACTATCGCTTCATGACATCACAAAGTGGAGCAGACCATTTTGAGCTTTGGAGATGTAGACAGACTAATAATAAAGGGTTCCACAAACATGTGTGAATGAAACAAAACACAACAGGTATGTTTTTGATGAGGTAACAGCTTTATAACAAAAACCTAACAGACTAAAACCTCACAATAGTCAATTTTGTGTAATACAGGACCTTTAACGACCCTTAACCAGATCAAAATTATGATTTTGTAACGCTACAGGCAGGAAGACAGCGCCAAAACAAAAAGGGAGTATTTTGCTTCTGTGGGGAATTAACAGCTAACACAAAACATATTTATACATTATCATGTTACCTTTTAATGTTTTGAAAATACTAAATTTGATTAACCCAACGTATTAACATGTTATATAAGTTTCTCTTTTTTTTGTTTTTGAAGCTCAGAATCAAAAGCAAATTATATTTTTCTCTGACTTTGCCAAATTGTCAATATAAATGACAGTCATAATTTTCAAGTCATCAGCCTTTAGAGTACAATTTGAATGTTATTGAACAAACCTCCCAATGATAACAGTATTTTTTCAAAAAATAAAAAATTAAAACTTAAAATACACTGTTCCATATTATTATGACAATAGAGTTTCAAACCATGTTATTGTTGTAAACAACTGAAAATGGTCATTTGTTTATTTTTCAATTAGAAGCATTTGCATATTAATGAAATCAAAAGCTGTTTCAATAAAAACATCTTAACAGGTCAAGTTACATTTGAACATAGGACCCTTATTTGACAGGAGCTTCACAATTCTGCATCCATTGAACTTGTGAGTTTGCGGAGAGTTTCTGCTTGAATTTCTTTGCAGGATGTCAGAATATCCTCCCAGAGCTGCTGTTTGGATGTGAACTGCCTCTCGCCCTCATAGATCTTTCACTTGAGGAGCTCCAAAGGTTCTCAATAGGGTTGAGGTCAGGGGAGGATGGGTGCCACACCATGAGTTTCTCTTCTTTTATGCCCAGAGCAGCCAATGATGCAGAGGTGTTCCATGCAGCATGAGATGGAGCATTGTCCTGCATGAAGATGATTTTGCTATGGAAAGCACGGCTCTTGTTTTTGTACCATGGAAGAAAGTGGTCAGTCAGAAACTCCACATACTTTACAGAGTTCATTTTCACACCTTCAGGGACCCTCAAGGGGCCAACCAGCTCTCTCCCTGTGATTCCAGCCCAAAACATGACTCCGCCACCTCCTTGCTGACGTTGCAGCCTTGTTGGGACATGGTGGCCATCCACCACTCCATCCATCCGGACCATCCAGGGTTGCACGGCACTCATCAGTGAACAAGACTGTTTGAAAATTAGTCTTCGTGTATTTCTGGGCCCACTGGAGCCGTTTCTGCTTGTGAGCTTTGTTTAAGGGTGGCCAAATAGAAGGTTTATGCAGAACTGCAAAGCCTCTGGAGGATCCTACACCTGGATGTTCGCGGGACTCCAGAGGCACCAGCAGCTTTAATACCTGTTTGCTGCTTTGTAATGACATTTTAGCAGCTGCTCTCTTAATCCGATGTATTTGTCTGGCAGAAACCTTCCTCATTGTGCCTTTATCTGAACAAATCCGTGTGTGCTCTGAATCAGCTACAAATCTCTTAATAGTACGATGATCACGCTTAAGTTTTCATGAAATATCTAAGGTTTTCATACCTTGTCCCAGGTTTTCAACTATTTCACGCTTTTGGGCACTAGAGAGATTCTTTTTCTTTCCCATATTGCTTGAAAATGGTGCTCTGCTTAATAATGTGGAAAGTTCTTCTTCAGTCGTTTTTCCTTTAGTTGGACGCACCGGGCAAACTCTTTGGCACAGGCGTGTGAGATTGAGTTCACTGAGACACAAGACCATCCATGAGTTTCACGGGAAAACTAAACATTTGACCTTTATGACACTTAAACACAATTTGCATAATAATTTGGAACGTGGTGTAGTGATTTCTACCCTCACTGGGGAGTGCAGTAGCCTCACTCAGTTTGTATGTATAATTTAAATATTCCCAGAGGTGTATTTGCTCTCACCCCTGCAGCGCTCTCTCCCCAAACCAGTCTCCTCTGCTGAGCTCTCGTAGCAGCACAGGCTCCTGACTGGACGGGTCTGTCTGAGTCACATTTACCTGAAAAGAAAGAGATCCAAGTGTAAAAACTGTGTATTTAAGTATTTCACCAGCAGTATTTATAATCACTCAGTTCTGAAACAGCAGTGAGTGTGTTATTTACCATTCCTTTACTGATGATGAAGAAAGTGTCTCCTCTGGCCCCCTGTCGAATTATAAACTCCCCATCGTCATAATGAGTCTAAAAGCACACAAAAATACAATTTATTTTTTATTACTTAGTCAATATACATCCATTGATTTAATTTAATCAGATCTCAGAAGCTAAGCAAGGTCGGACCTGGTCAGAACTTGGGGCGCCAGTGTCAAAAACTGCCATTGTGTCCTTAGGCAAGACACTTCACCCACATTGAAGAAAGTGTGAAGTGAATGAATAACGCTCTGTAAAACGTCTTTGAGCATCCAAAAAGCACTATACAAATCTGAAATCTGATGCATCTCTAATCAAGTATTTCTTATGTAAAAAAAAAACAAAAAACAGCATATGAAAAAACGTGTATGTATTTATTTTAGTAATCAACAAGAAAAGTTGGTGTTTAAAAATTTTTAAATTTGTCTTATTGAAACAGCAGATTTTTTTTGTATTGGTCACGATCGGGTGTTGCATGTTGCAGTATTGTCACAAATAACAAATAAATAAATTGCACTTTCTTTATGTTTCCATGAGGTCTTATACGAGTTCTGATACAGCTCAAGATCATTCTAAAACTGTTCAGAAAAGGTCAAATTTTGTCTTTTTTAGTAATGGATCTTTTAGTATTGAGGAGCTAAATATTGATTCTATATGTATTTATTTATTTATTTCAGACACAAACATCATTTGGTCCATAGTTAAAAAGAAAAACTGGATACAAAAATATACAAGGCACCTAAATTAGTTCATAAAGTTCATTAAAAAATGTTGTTTTAATATTGATTTGTATCTGATTTGGAATACTTTTGACCCCAGTGTGACTCTCTCACCTCCTCCATGACATCGGCCAGTTTGCTTAGAGTCTCCTCCGTGAGGCTTTGGAAAGTGGGAACGCTGCAGGCGAAAAATAAAAGGATTAAAAATTCATACATCATGCAAAATTAATGACAATTATGATATATTTACTTGATTTGTAAGTGCTTCTTCTGGTATTACACTAACACTACTGTCTACAAACTTTAACAGATGGCTTGGCTTGGTGTAGTAGTCTTTATTTATCTTTTATTTATCTGTCTTTTATATTATTATTATTTTTCAGAGCAAGTAGTTACAAACTCCTCTTTCCAGCTGAAGTATTTTGGTTTAATGCCCTTTCAGATTAATGGTGTGTTTATCTTTAATCCTGTCTTTATCGACAGGCTTTTATTGTGGCGGAGTTCATGTACTTGTTATGGGAAATAGGACTAAACCTGGAACTAAACTTAGACTAGACCAGGACTAAATCAGGACTAGACCAGGATTGAAGCATGACTAAACTGGAACAAAATCTAGACTAAACCAGGAATGAGCCAGGACTAAACCAGGACTAAACCAAGCTTAGTCAGATTGGTCCTGCTTAGTACTTGAATGGGAGACCACTGGGAGACCACCCACAACCTTCTATCTAAAACCCTTTCAGATTAAATCCATATACTGTATCTTTAAAAAAGGGCTTTTATTGTGGCAGGTACCTCTTGAGGAAGTCCATGTACTCGTGATGGGAAACAGAACTAAATCTGGAATTAAACCTAAACTAGACCAGAACTAAACCTAAACTAAACCTGAGCTAAACCAGGAACTAAACCAGGACTAAATAAGGACATGATCAGAACTAAACCAGAACTAAACCAGGACTAAATCAGGACTAGATCAGAACGTAACTAAGACTAGACCAGGACTAAACTAGGACTAAACCAAGCTTGGCTGGGTTGGCCCTGCTTGAATGGTAGACCACCCTCTATCTAATGCCCTTTCAGATTAAACCCATATACTGTATCTTTAAAAAAGGGCTTTTATTGTGGCGGGTACCTCTTGAGGAAGTCCATGTACTCGTTATGTTTGATGAGGCCAGTTCTCATCATTATGGTTTGGAAGCACTGGCGGTCGATGGCCCATAGCTTCACATGCGTCAGAGCTGCAAAAGACACATCAATAAGTCATGAGTCTCCACAGGACTTTACACAGAAGACATTAACTCTCCCTGCGTGTCAACTTCATAATGACTCTAATTAAATAACAGCGGCTACATATTTAATGCTAGGTTTCACAGGGAGTAAGTGAATTTTATGCTAGTGGAAAAGATTAAAAAAAAAAAATACTCAAAAAAATCAATTTGTTCGCAATTCTTCCCCCTTTTAAAACCATTACCTACATTAGTTAAAGATTTAGTATGTAAGTTTTCTTGTGGCGGGTCTGCACCTGCTTGTGGTGATGCTGTCAATGCTTTGCTTGGAATGTTCCGTAGTGTGGCATTAAACTTATAACTATCTCATGTTTATATATTACAGATGTTTTTATTGCTCAAAATGCCTTTAAAACATCAATTCTTTCTGTAAATACTGCCTCTCTACAGATCTAACTTGAGGGCATTACCCTCTTGTCTCCATAGAGAAAGCAATAACATCTCCATGGAGACAAGTAGGTGAAGGGACAAAGCTACATAGTGTACCATTAAAAAGGCAGATTATTTATCTTAGGTTGAGTAGTTTTGACTTCAATTTTTTATATCAAAATCAGACCACATAGGCGTTGTTTGCATCTAATTATAAAACATTTTAATTCATTCACTTAAATATAGTGTATTAAAATACATGACTAAATATATTAAACTTGTAATGTAAATTTAGAAAAATAATTGTATGAAAAATACGCAGCCACGTCTAATTTAAATCTAACAATCCACGGTGAATCGAACTTTTTTACACCGACACTTTGCAGTGACGCTGGGGGTGTTCTACATGTATCTCTATTGGCAGAATGTTCAGCAGTTACCATGGTGACACAGTGTACACATGAGCAAACTCAGATAGCAAACACAGACAAAAACTGAGAAAATACAAAATGGATTTAAACAACACATTTTCAGGAGCCTGTGATCAATACGAGCGTTCATGGTCCTGTTTAGGTGGTTTGATTCACTAACTGAAAAACTGTTGGCTAATGTTGGCTATCTTGTGACTGTAATTGATCACAGAGTTGTTCTGACTATCTGTGCATTGTGTCACCATGGTAACTCCTAAATACCCCTGACTAGCGTTGTGGTAGCCTATATACGGTGGTTATTTCGCTTCATTATGACCATTTTAGACTAAAATTAGTTTCTGCAACACCCTTACAATCATACCAGGATATTATAAGGTCTGTCGGGGCTATAATTGTTAACATTACGTGGGAGAGGACCATCTGAAGACAGTATCCCGACGAGTACAGTTAGCGTCGCCATGGCAACAGTGGCTGGATGCCTGATGTCGGTCTCTCATTTCAAATCTTTATCCGTTCTTTTTTTTTTTTTTTTAAATCGTATTACGTTTGGAGACTTAACTGGCGCCCAGGTTAGTAATAAAATAAAACCACAAAGGTAAAACTGTTGCCTAGAAACAGGTCTAATAATTCGATGGTTAAAGACTTCTGCTGGAGTTTAAACAGCCGCCCAGAGAGAGGAGATGAAAGTTAGCGTGGAGGTAATAAAGACGAGTTTGGAAAGTACAAAAATTAGAAACATCAGCCTGAAAGTTATAAGAAGAAACTATCGTCAGATTTAACGGTGCACTGTGTAAATTATCTGCTGGAGGGTCCTTCACCTGCTTGTCTCCATGGAGATGTGGCTAGAATGTTCCACAGTAGATTAGTGGAGATTTGTGGAGAGGCGACTCCACTCGTAGTAACAATGGACGGTTTTTAAGATATTTTTGAGCAATAAATAACACCTGTAGTTTAATAAAAACAAGACAGATTAGTTTAATGCCATACTGTGGATAATTTAAACTAAAGCATTAACATCTCCATGGAGACAAACAGGTTGCAGACCCCCTCCAGAAAAGTTACACAGTGCACCTTTAACTTGTATCAAATGTTAATGTTAAAGGTGCACTGTGTAACTTCAAACGTGGAGGGTCCGCTACTTGCTTGTCTCCGTAGAGATGTTATTTCTTTGCCTGGAATGTTCCACACTAGGGCATTAAACATATCTCCCTTGCATGTGTTCAGTTACAGATGTTTTATAGCTCAAACATACCTTTAAAAACATGTGCAGGCTTGCTTCTCCATAGATCAGAATGGAGAAAGGTTGTGATTACCAAGTTTATTTCCATACTGTGGAATAATGAAGGCAGAACAGTAATATCTCCATGGAGACAAGCCGGCAATGTTAATGTTAATCTCTCAGATCTACTTTTTGGTGGTTCAGGTCTATTTTTTAAATAGAGCTGTACATTATAATAAAGACGTGAAGAGAACCTTTATTTGTCAAAAAAGGGGGGAATTCCAGTGTTGCAATAGACAGTTCACGAATAGGAGAATACAGTATATATGCAATAAAAAATCAAGATACATCACTGTTAAAAATATCTTTCTTATTGCTTTCTCTGGAATGGTTCACAGTATGGCATTAAACCTTTCTACCCTCACTGACAACAAACCGGTCCAAGTTACAGGTCAGATCTGTGGAGAATGCATATTTCTCTAGGTATTTTTCAGCTATAAAACCACCTGTAATTGAATAAATGTAAGGTGGATCTGTTTAATGTCATACTGTGGAACATTCCAGGCAGAGCAATGACACATCCACAGAAACAAGCAGGTGACAGACCCCCAACCAAAAAGCTACATAGTACACCTTTAAATCTAACACAACACTGTGCAAGTGAATAAAAATAAAATTATTTTGAGACATAAAAATACTCCTGAACATTTTGGTTAGAGTTGAATCAAAAATACTAAAATAAACCCCTCTTTCTACTCTATACTAAATGACATTGGACAGTAGATTCCGTTGTGAGTTGGTTCTTCACAACGAGCACTGCCTATTGATATCTTTCCCAGTGACTTTTTTCAGTGGTCCACGGGGAAATTAGCTACACGGACAGACGAAAGCTTGTTGTTCAAATCAAAGTCATTTTTCTCACAAAGATTGTAGTTTTCTAAACCCCGGAAAAGGCTCACTGGATGTTCGGCTTGACTTCACGTTCAAATCTGCTACAGAAACTACTCGCCCAGAAAGAAGTGTGCACAGCTGTAAAAGTCTTGTTAAGAAAGTTCTGGTATTAGTTAGAATAAAGGCTGTTACTACTTTAGAATAACAACCCCTTAATAAAGCAACAAATTTTAACAAAACAAAGTTTATTAAAGGTCCTATATTACGCAAAATTCACTTTTGTGAGCTTTAAGCCATGTTTTAATGTTGTTACCTCCTCAAAAACATATCTGGAGTTTTGTTTTGCTTCATTCACATGTTTGAGTATTAATTTATTATTAGTCTGTCCACATCTCCAAAGCTCAAAATGCTCTGTTCCACCCTGTGATGTCATGAGTTTTCAAGTTAAAGGTGCACTATGTAAATTTTTGGTTGTGGTGGTCTGTCACCTGCTTGTTTCTATGGATATGGCATTGCTCTGTATGACATTAAACAGCTCTGCCTTACATTTATTCAATTACACGTGGTTTTATTGCTCAAAAATACCTAGAAAAACAGGCATTCTGTCTGTGAGCGGGGTTGCCTCTTCACAGATCTGACCTGTAACTTGGTCTGGTTTGGTCTCCATGAAGATAGAAAGGTTTAATGCCGTACTGTGAAACATTCCAGACAAAGCAACAATATTTCAATGGAGAAAAGCATTTAACGGACCCTCCACCAGAAAATTTACACAATGCATCTTTAACAACTACCATTTACCTGTATTTTAGGGGAGACTGGCAATTCTAGTGCTGAAATAATCCAAATGATTCTAGTGAAGGTGTATGGCGTTTAAAAAACACAATGGAGCACTTCCTGTATCGCATGACATCACAAGGTGGAACTGGATGTTTTCTGTTTGAGAGAAGAGCTAAATATGGAGGGTTTGTCATGTGCAAATGAAACACAACTCAAGGCATGTTTTTGATGAGGAAACAACATTGTAACAGATCAGAAAATAACATAATAATAAAACTTTACTTACTTATTTACAGTGTTTGCTAATGTGTCCATAGAGATACATGTAGAGCACCACCAGCCCAGCATGATGTCACTGTAAAGTGTCAATAGCTTAACGACACAATGGCAGCTAATACTTGGATTTGGATTTAAACTAGTTACCATCTGTTTTTTGGGCCCATACTCAACCCGCTACTCCACTACCACCTATTTGAACCTATATATGATCTATTATGTAATATAATAATGTAAATGAATCCTTATGGGTGAGAGAACAGAGGATATAAAGAGGCTTATGTAAAAAGTGTGACAGTGGACGTGCGATTCACAGTTTTTTATGGCACCAACAGAAGATAAATAGTTGTTTATTTTGCAGTTTGATGTGAGACTTTATAATGTAACATGGCATTTGTTCTCGTGAGCTCATACTGACTAAGGGAGGATCACGATCTGTCTGAGTCTGACCTCAGATGGAGAGGGAGTCATGTGACCTTTTGAGCAACTGATATCACAAACGAAGCCAGAAGAGAGGGAGGAGGGAGGGAGGGAGAGGAGAGGAGAGAGAGGGAGAGGAGAGAGAGGGAGAGGAGAGGAGAGAGAGGGAGGAGGGAGGGAGAGGAGAGGAGAGAGAGGGAGAGGAGAGGAGAGAGAGGGAGAGGGAGGAGGGAGGGAGAGGAGAGGAGAGGAGAGGAGAGGAGAGAGAGGGAGAGGAGAGGAGAGAGACGGAGAGGAGAGGAGAGGAGAGAGAGGGAGAGGAGCGGAGAGGAGAGGAGAGAGAGGGAGAGGAGAGGAGAGGAGAGGGAGGAGGGAGGGAGAGGAGGGAGGGAGAGGAGAGGAGAGGAGAGGAGAGAGAGGGAGAGGAGAGGAGAGAGACGGAGAGGAGAGGAGAGGAGAGAGAGGGAGAGGAGCGGAGAGGAGAGGAGAGAGAGGGAGAGGAGAGGAGAGGAGAGGGAGGAGGGAGGGAGAGGAGGGAGGGAGAGGAGAGGAGAGGAGAGAGAGGAGGGAGGGAGAGGAGGGAGAGGAGAGGAGAGGAGAGGAGAGAGAGAGGAGAGGAGAGGAGAGGAGAGAGAGGGAGGAGGGAGGGAGAAGAGAGGAGAGGAGAGAGAGGGAGAGGAGAGGAGAGGAGAGGAGAGAGAGACGGAGAGGAGAGGAGAGGAGAGGAGAGAGAGGGAGAGGAGCGGAGAGGAGAGGAGAGAGAGGGAGAGGAGAGGAGAGGAGAGGGAGGAGGGAGGGAGAGGAGGGAGGGAGAGGAGAGGAGAGAGAGGGAGAGGAGCGGAGAGGAGAGGAGAGGAGAGAGAGGGAGAGGAGAGGAGAGAGAGGGAGCGGAGAGGAGAGGAGAGGAGAGAGAGGGAGAGGAGAGGAGAGAGAGGGAGAGGAGAGGAGAGGAGAGGAGAGAGAGGGAGGAGGGAGGGAGAGGAGAGGAGAGGAGAGAGAGGGAGAGGAGAGGAGAGGAGAGAGAGGGAGGAGGGAGGGAGAGAGGGAGGAGGGAGGGAGAGAGAAAAAGGAGAGAGGGAGAGAGGGTAGGAGGAGAGAGAAAGGGGGCGGGGGAGACGAGAGAGAAAAGAGAAGAGGGGAGAAGGTGCAGAGAGAGAGAGGGAGGGATGGAGAGAGAGAAGGTGAGAGAGAGGGAGAGAGGGAGGCGGGAGAGAGGGTGGGAGGAGAGAAAAGGGGTGGGGGAGGCGAGAGAGAGAGAGGGGGAGAGAGAGAAAAGAGAAGAGGGGAGATGGTGCAGAGAGAGAGAGGAAAGGATGGGGAGAGAGAAGGTGAGAGGGAGGGAGGGGAAGAGGGAAAGAGGGGGAGAGAAAAAAGAAGGGGAGAGGGACAAAGAGAGAGAGAGCGAAAAGAGAAGGGGGAGAGGGAGAGAAAAGAGAAGAGAAAGAGGAAGAGAGAGAGAGAGGGAGAAAATGTGTGGGGATTACGGGGAGAGAGGGATGGGGTGGAGGGAGAGAGAAAGAGAGAGGAAAGATGGGGAAAAGGTCTGGAAGAGAGACCGAAAAATAGAGAGAAGAAAGAGGAAGAGACTGAGGGAGAACTATGAAGAAAGAAGCAAAGACAAGTGAGGGGAGAGAGGAAGAGAGAGAGAGGAAGAGAGAGGGAGGGAGGGAGGGACAGACAGACTGACTTTGGCAAATCTTTCAAATTTGAGTTTGTGCAGAAAAGCTGTTTGCGTGCATGTGTTGTATTATTCATTACACTATTACAGATTATTACCAGCCCATTATTATTGGGTATAATTTAGGGTTATAATGTATAGATCTATAAAGGGCCTGTAATGTACAACCAGAAATAACATTAATATTATTACCTATAGAAAGTTCAACTATAGGTTCACCCCCATGTGTTACCACTCCACAGATCTGACCTGTATTTGTCCTGGTGGTGCCATCAGCTGTTTTTTTCTAGTGTCTAATGTAAACATAAACTCCAAAAGAAAGTGTGCATCAACTGCCCAAATATCAGTATTAAGTCTGATTTTAGGAGAATTTCCAGTCTTCAGTTACATGATGAATTCTTCCTGTTAAAGTCTGTGAAAAGGCTGAGAAAAACAGTTTGATAGAAACAGTATGGTGCCGACCGCCCTGTGTGATGTTTGTTGGCAAAAAATTATAATCTGTCTTATTTTTGACTTGTCTAAAACGTCTTAAAATGTTTTTCCTACAGGTCTAGCTAAAAGTCCAAAGTGTTTTCAAAAGTAAATCAAGAGTAAAAGAGAGATTTGAAATTGTCAGTCTATTTTACAAACTTTGTCAGACTAAAGATAATTAAAGTGAGGGCCTTCAGTCTGGAGACATCCCCAACAGTGAGACGGTTACTGCGGAGACAGCCAGAGCGTTGCCGTGGAGACGCACAGACTTCAGGAAGTTTGCTGAGACGATGGAAAAATGTGTCAAAACTTTTTCGTTATTGTTTGTCAGAACAGTGAAAAGTCATAGGGTTATCTGTTACATATGGATGAGTTGTACAATTGCAGGGAGTATTATCTGTTACATAAGGGTGAGATGCTGTACAGTTGTAGGGAGTATTATCTGTTACATAAGGGTGAGGTGTTGTACAGTTGTAGGGAGTATTATCTGTTACATAAGGATGAGTTGTGTAGTTGTAGGGAGTATTATCTGTTACATAAGTTTGAGTTGTTGTAGAGTTGTAGGGAGTATGTGGTAATACAGGAGGTGTCCCACTGTGTTTTTAAACTCCATACACCTTCACTGGAATCATTTGGATAATTTCAGCTCTAGAATTGCCCATTTTTACTGAACAAAAAGAAAAAGGCACTACATGACATCACAAGGTGGAACAAAGCATTTTGAGCTTTGGAGATGTAGCCAGACTGATATTAAAGGATTAATCAAACAAAATGAATGAAATAAAACACAACTCCAGGTGTGTTTTTGATGAGGGAACAACATTATAACATGGCTTAAAGCTCACAAGAATCAATTTTGCTTAATATAGAACCTTTAAAGGTTGTATAGAGGATTTTCCAAGGAACGAGAAATTCATGACTGTTTGTCCTTTTTCAAATGTTGCGTGTGAAACCACTCCCTCCTCCTCAGCTCCCTAAGTAGAAACGCCTCCTCCCGCCTCCTCCTTACGCTTACACTGCTTGTTTATAGCCAGTGCGCGTTCAGAATCACTGTTACTGCTGTAACTATACTGTACATTTTCAAATGATAAGCAGAAGTTTCCTGTCCAGAAGTAATTTAGCGACCAAAGCGTCAGACCCTCTGCTTCAGTGCACCCCATCGCTGGAAGGAATCTCAGAGAATCACCTTAGTTTAGCTTCGCTCCTTTTCCCCTTCTCTTTTTCTTTCAGCAACCTCAAAAACGGACTTTCTTTTGCGGCGAACTGGTAGTGGATTCTTGTCTGCCATCGCAACAAACTTGGTGCAAACTGCGATGAAGCTACAGTTGGTTGAGTAAACAGGGTCTTGTGTATGTAGAATGCGTGAGAGGCGAATGTAAACCACGTAATCCCAGCGCACCGGCAAGTCAGTTACACTAGAAGTGTAGGGAGTTTGATTGAAAACCTAACAGCCAATAGATAACAAGTTAGCCTCGTTATCTATTGGCTAATGTTTATCTGGCCCTACCACGTCCGCAGGTGATGATTTTCATTCTTTTTTTTTTTTGGTCATCATAATTAAAAGACTGCTGCATCTATATAATGCTATCATTGACCATTTGAAACAAAAAAAAAAAAAAAGAAATCCTCCATACAACCTTTAAGAAACAAATTTGTCAGCTACTAGCCTTATCACAACCTACACCATAAAATAAAACATAAAAGCCAAGAACATAACTTTTATCCCTTTTCATAGCAACAAAAGCTAACACATTACCATGGCAACCGGAGTGCTACCTAGCACTAACCTTTATAAAGTGCATTATCCGTCAGTTTTTATTGATTTTAATGTGACTCAAAAACCTTCATAGAGATACTGTATAATTATTGGAGCAGAATTCATTCTTATGCTACTCAATATGGTAAAGGTACAGTGAAACATGACAGCCAGCAGAAATGAAGCTAAATAAAAATGTAGTTAAAGGTCCACTTTGTAACTTAGTTGGGGGTCCGTCACCAGCTCCGTCATTGCTCTGCCTGGAATGTTCCACAGTATGACATTAAACAGCTCTAACTTACATTTACTCAATTACAAGCGGTTTCATAGCTAAAAAACACCAAGAAAAACAGGCATTCTGACTGTGAGCGGGGTTGCCTCTCCATAGATCTGACCTGTAACTTGGTCTGGTTTGGTCTCCATGAAAAAAGGTTTAATATCATACTGTGAAACATTCCAGACAGGATAAAACCGGATGTAGTGTTGTTGTCACATTATGATACATTATGATACTCGACTAAAGAATTTTATTTTCTTTTTGTTACTTTCTTTTATATTCCCCTGTGGTCTTGTATCTGTGTAATCCCTCAGTGGTCCATGGGCGTATACTAGTCTATGTGCTTTTATACTTGTTCTGACACAGCTCAAGATCATTCTAAAGCTATTCAGGAAAGATTCATTTCGGTGTTTTTAGTATCGATACCTACTCAAATGTGGCCTTGTTCACATGCACTGCAAAATCTGATTATAGTCTGATTTCAGGCCCCTTCAGATTACCTAAATGACATATAAACTTAAAATAAAATGCGTGTTTTTCTAGGTATTTTTGAGCTATAAAACCACCTGTAACTGAATAAATGTCATACCGAGCTGTTTAATGTCATACCGTGGAACATTCCAGGCAGAGCAATCGTATATCCATAGAAACAAGCAAGCAAAAATTACATAGTGCATCTTTTAGCAATATATCACACTTCAAAATTTGTTATGGTGACAGGCCTACTCAAAATGATCATTACAACTTAAAGCAAAGTCTTATGATTTGAACTTGAACAGCTCTCTTTTGCACTTACATAGTGCCTTATAATAAACAGCACATTTCTTAGGAGTGTGTGGGAGTGGACACATGTAGCTTTAGCCAGTTCTGTCACAGTGAAGTTAGACTCCTCCATGTTTCCTTTGCTAATGACTAGCGGCTGCACCCGAATATGTAATTTTAAAGTTCAAAGGTCACAGAAGCGTCAGATGTCTTCATAGAACTAGCATACAGCATTGGCAGCAGTGTTCTCTCCTTCTCTCTTGCTGAATTCATTTGAGTTGCAAGACCTGACTGCGCAATTATGCATCTAGAGACTAATTAGTGAAACTGTTTGGGGAGAAAATGAGTTTGTGGAAATTCAAGAAAAGTTGCAAAAGTTTAAATAAAAATCATAAGTGGAAGTTATTTTGTTTGTTCCCTGGTTGACCATTACGAGACAAATCAGTAGGAGAGAGAGAAAGTTAAATTTAAAAGCGCACTATGTAACTTTTTGATTGGGGGTCCGTCACCTGCTTGTTTCTATGGATATGTCATTGCTCTGCCTGGAATGTTCCACAGTATGACATTAAACAGCTCTACCTTCCATTTATAGGTTTAACGCCATACTGTGAAACATTCCAGACAGTAATAACATTTCCATGAAGAAAAGCAGCGACGGAGCCTCCACCAGAAAGGTTACACAATGTATTTTAGAACAAGTATTTTCATTTTAATTATGTGCAACTTACTGAAGGGTTTTATGTAATAGACTGTAAGTGTTTATATACAAGAGAAACCAAGAGGGAAAATCACAAACAACATTAGTTACAGTGATAAGAGTTTTCTTTAAAAACACTAAATGAACCTTTGTATTACTGATTAATTCATGGGTTTCATCTAAATATATTAAAATCACTGATACTAGTATTTCAACTACTACTCCTACTACTACTACTACTACTACTCCAACCGGTACTACTGCTAATACTACTACTATTTATTTATTTATTTATTTGACTGGGGCAGAGCATGCTAATGGACAAACATGACACAACATGAATGTAAACACACCAGATTGTAGTCTAAGGCCGTTGTCCCAAAGGGCTGGGCTCACAGGGGGCCAAGCAATAAAATATTGCACACTTCACTCATTGGACAGTTCCTATTATTGCACACTCCACTCATTGGACAGTTCCTATTATTGCACACTCCACTCATTGGACAGTTCCTATTATTGCACACTTCACTCATTGGACAGTTCCTATTATTGCACACTCCACTCATTGCACAGTTCCCATCACTGCAGAGTCCAAAATATTGCACAGTCCAAAAAATTGCACAGACCATTCATTGCACAATTCCCACTATTTTGCAGTCAGTTTAGCCACACCTTCAATACATGCAAATATATGTCCTTAGAAGATCATTTAATATCACAGTGCAACTATACACAAGGACATGTTTGGTTTGACCATAACCAATTTTTCATTTGAGCTTTAAAAGAGCTGTACGTAGGGCATTGTCTCGGTGTTGGTGGGAGACTATTCCACAGATTCCCACCTTGGACAGATAACACATTCTGACCAAAGGTGGTCCGAAATATCAGTGATCCTGAACATAGCCTGATCAGGGTCACCGATATTATCAGAGCGAGCAGGTTGAGTGAAGTATTGTGCAATCTCTATTACGGAGGTTATGAAAATGAGTAGCTAAGGAGAGAGGCTCTTTAACAATGGAGTTATTGACATGTAGTTCCACTGCTGTTGCTGCTCCTATCTGTATTACTGTTAATTATACAGCTACTACTACAACTACTACAATTACTACTACTGTTACTCCTACAACTACTGCTGCTGCTGCTCTTGCTACAACTGCTTAAAGACAACCTTCTTGATTTCTACAGTTACCAAAATGGCATATAAACCAACCAAACGTGAGTAGAGATTTCTTTCTGATTGTTCACGGTTTTTACAAGGAAAATTATGCATTAAAGGGCACTTAACGCTCCTATATTACGCAAAATTAACTTAGCTTTAAGACATGTTATAATGTTTCCTCATCAAAAACACACATGGAGTTGTGTTTTGTTTCATTCACACATGTTTGATTAAAGATTTGTCTACATCACGAAAGCTCAAAAATGCTCTGTTTCACCTTGTGATGTCATGAAGAGGTAGTTTTGAAGTTAACAGCTGCTTTTCCCTTTAGTTCAGTAGAGACTGGAAACTCTAGGTCTAAAATCATCCGCATGATTCTAGTGAAGGTGTATGGAGTATAAAAGCACAGTGGTTTTCTATTTGAGAGAAGAACTCAGCCTAAATATGTAGGATTTGTGTGTTAAACGTGTGTGAATGAAGCAAAACACAACTCCAGGTCTGTTTGTGATGAGGAAACAACATTATAACATAGAACAGAAAATAGCGTAATATGGGCCCTTTAAAATCAATTGATTATCTGACACATGGGAGCAGGTGTTTTTGATGATCAGATTTCTCTCGTTCATGTAACACACACCAAAACCAGATTTAATTAGTGGGTTATCTGATTATGCTAGTTATCTATTTTACTGGCCATGTAAAAGAACCAAATTTAAGTAATTTCAACACTATCTTTCAGACTACTACTACTACTACTACTACTACTACTACCACCACTACTAATACTAATACTAATAATACTACTACCACTACTACTATTACTACTTGCATTAACGCTCATTTCAACAGTATCTTTTAGACCATTTATTGTCCAGTTCTCTATAGACTCTGTGTGTGATTTCCTGAGTTAATCCTGTGTCTGTGTCTACTACTACTACTGCTACTATTACTACTATTACTGCTATTACTACTATTACTGCTATTACTACTTGCATTAACACTTATTCCAACACTATCTTTCAGACCATATTTTGTCCACTTCTCTATAGACTGTGTGTGATTTACTGAGTTAATCCTGGTTCTGGAGGAGAGCAGAGTCTGAAATACCTGGAGGCTCATTGCAGCTCCGGCTCTGACAGTTCACGCCGGTGTCAAAACAAACTGTAAACGCCTCTGGTCTGATCACGATCTTACGATTTCATGTTGGACTTTTACTCAAAGGTCACAAGCACCGGACTACTGTGTAATTTCTGTCACAATATTGAAGTGGACAGGGTTCAAAAGTAGTAATCAAATAAAGGGTACAACTTTCTCTTTCTAACAAATAAAGCATGGACAAAGGCTACTAAACCAAACCAAAAGTACTAAACCTAGACTACTACTACTACTACTACTACTACTACTACTACTACTACTACCATTACTACTAGGCTGCCTTCATATGTGACCACAAACCACCTCAAAATTGTTTTTTAATCTGGACTTGACCAGGACTAAACCAGGACTAGACCAGGACCAAAGCATGTCTACACAACACAACAAAACCTGATTACTATGATTACTTCAACATCTACTTTACTGCTACTACAAGTACCATGCTACTACTACCAATTTCACTGTAAAAGTTTGCTGCAGTGTTTTGAAGTTACAAAGAAAGTAAACTAAAGTAAATGCTTGGTTTAAATTACTTGACTTTTTTACAACTGAATATAAGGCAGCAGTTAAAGAAAACTACTGAAGCTTAAACTCCTGTTGGCACTACTACTACTACTACTACTACTACTACTACTACTACTACTACTACTACTACTACTACTACTACTACTACTACTACCACATTAGCCAACAACATTTTTATAATAGAACTTCCACTCAGAATCAACTGTACCACAAAACCTGTATCTACTACTACTAGAACAACTACTACTACTACTACTACTACTACTACTACTACTACTACTACCACTAGTACTACTACTGCTGCTACTACTACTACCACATTAGCAGTAACATTTTTATAATAGGATTTCTTCCACTCAGAATTAATTGCACCACAGAACCTGTATCTACTACTACTTCTTCTACTCCTACAAGTACTACTACTACTACTACTACTACTACCACTATTAGGCTACTACTACTACCACTACTACTACTATTACTACTAGCATACCATCACACTTGTCCACACACCACTTATATTGGCACTAAATGGGGACTGAACCTGGATTAGACCAGTACTAAACCAGGACTACAGTACTTCAGTACTACAATTAATACTACCAATTTCACTGTAAAGGTTTGCTGCAGTGTTTTTGAAGCTGCAAAGAAAGTAAACTAAAGTAAGAATATATGGCAGCAATTAAAGACAACAACTGAAGCTTAAACTCCTGTTGACAAATTCTGTCTGCTGCTTTGTAAATTATTCAGGTTTCCATGGAGAACTATATAACCCCCGATTTTTCTGCGGCTTCCTCATTAAAGTCGTGACTGCATCTGTACAAATAAAACTGTTTTATGGCACCAAAGCAAATGTAATTTTCTATATCTTCCCGTTAAATCATAAAATTGAATTAAACAATCAGAATGGCCCTTATTGCGATTTACAAAAACAACGTGAACAGAAGAGGCTGGGAGTTTTCGAACCCAAAGCTGTTGCCAGGAAACGCTGTTGCCTGGTAACGGAGCGCGGTGAAGAACAAACGGGAAAAAGTTGGAGCGACTTTGGACAGTGACAGAGACCCAACTCCCACACTGCAAAAAAATTAGATCAGTAAAAATAAACTAGAGGAAATCTTGCATTAACATATAGAGGATTCTTTTCTGTTCGGTTACTCTGTTTTGTATTTGATTTTGGACGAGTGTTGTCAAGATACTAACACACAAAATCGACTCTTGTGAGCTTTAAGTCATGTTATAATGTTGTTACCTCCGCAAAAACATACCTGGAGTTGTGTTTTGTTTCATTCACACATGTTTGAGTAATGCTGGATTATTAGTCTACATCTCCAAAGCTCAAAATGCTCTGCTCCACCTTGTGATGTCATGAAGCGGTAGTTTTCAAGTTCACAGCTACCTTTAGTGCAGTAGAGACTTGCAATTCCTGGGTTGAAATTATCCAAATGATTCTTGTGAAGGCGTATGGAGTTTAAAAACACAGAGGAGCACTTTCTGTATTAGTGAACAGATTAACAAACCCTCCAGCTCCACTGCCGTTAGAACTAATTTCCACATCTAAGCGCAATGAGTTTGTGGTATTCTTTACGGACAAGGTTCAATTCCACAACGCAGCCACAGAGACACTTAGAGTTGAGTCACTTTGCACCTGTAACTGGAGTAACTTGGAGATCGTCACCATTCTGAGTTCATCCACATGCCGCCTCGATGTGTTACCCACTGGATTTCTAAAGTCCGTTCTCAACAGTTTGCTTTCACCACTCGCTCACAAAGTTAACATGTCACTTCAGTCTGGAACATTAAGCCTCTCCTAAAGAAGAGGTACTGAACAATTTCCGACCCATCTCAAATCTGCAGTTTTTTTGGCAAAGTCCTTGAAAAAGCTGTTTACCAACAACTTACTAACTTTCTCCAAATGAACAGCTCCTTTGATGTTTTCCAGTCAGTTTTTAAAATAGCAGTAGTAGATAATACTGCAATATATGCCCTTTAAATCACAGTACTTCCTTTTATATTACCATGCGGACTTAATCCTTCAGTGGTCCAGGCAGGATCCATGGGTGTATAAGAGTTTACATGCTCTTATACTTCTTCTGATACAGCTCAAGATCATTTTAAAGCTGTTTAGGAAAGGTTCATTTCTGTCCTTTGAATGTGACTTTTTTAGTATCGATACCTGCTCAAATTATCTATTTTCGATATTAGTTTTTCGATTGATTAATATCAGATTTTCGATCTTTTGACAACCCTATTTTGGACTGATATAATATTTAAAAAAGAAGATGTAGGCAGTTCACAAAGCACATTTGGAAACGCATCCATTAGCACTGAACATTTTGGACGAAGAAAAGACCAAACACCCACACTGCGAAAAAGTCTTGCCCACATATATTTTAAAATTAATTTGAATATTTATCTTAGTTTGCAGATCTACTTTGCAGATGTGCTGGCATTAAACATAACATCTGCCATTTACTCAATAATATGTTTTTATTGACTTAAAAACTCCCCGTCACCTGCTGTCACCTGCTCTAGAGATAAATAAGTGTAATGCCATACTGTGGAACATTCCAGGCAACAGCTCCATGGAGAGAAGCTGGTGACGGACCCTCCACCAAATGTCACACAGTGCACCTTTAAGGACGCAAGCAGGTGACTCCACTAGGTCAAGTTACAGATCAGATCTCTGGAGAGGCAATCTCGCTCACAATAATAATACAAGTTTATCTGTATTTTTAGCAACAGAAAAACCTGTAACTGAATAAATGCAAGATAGATATGTTTAATACTATACTGTGGAACATTCCAGGCAGAGCAATAACATCTCCATCGGAAAAAACAGGTGAAAAGTTACAACGTACACCTTTAATAGTTCAGAGACAGTTCATTTACCTGACCAGTATTCTGTCTCCCTGATTTCAGAGGGCACGACTGACAGGTGGATTAACCAATCAGAGAGAAGCATGCTCCATTCACGTAAAAAAAAAATTAAAAAAATACATGGCTGCTTACATGTAAAAAAGTGGGGAAAAAAACTACATAAAGAAACAGCGTGGATTTTTACTTGTGGTGGGACAAGACACAATTTTCACAAGACGAGACGCTCCACGAGAACGAGATTTTGACATAATTTTTAATAAATAAGTAGTGCAACCATTTCATAGTTTTGATTTCACTGTTTTTTATTTAGTCACACTTTAGTGATCATTGTAGTACTGCTTTTTGCAACTACAGCTTCTCAAATTGCATAACTCACCAGCTCTTAACTCTTTTTTTGTCCAATCTTGTGGCAATTTTGTCTCGCAAGATCTTGTAGCACGAGATCTTGTTCCATCCCTAATTTTACAGAATCAACAATAGACGCACCAAACTATGACTTAAATCAGGTGAGAGAAGTTGTATGTTTTGTTCTGAATGTTACGAGAATTTTCAATTTTTATTTGAAAGACACGTGATATAAATGAGCAGCTGTGGTTGGATCGTCTCAAGGGGATTTTTACGTTCTATGGTCCGGTCCTAGACCCTTCTGGATTTGAACAGAATGTAGAAGTGACGATGGCTGGTCAGGCAAATTCATAGTTATAATTGTGAAGTTCAGACAAATAAAAAAGGGGAACACTAGATAAAAAAAGTAGGTGCAGAAAGAGGCAAAAAACTCTCTACCTTATAAATGCATAAAAGTGAACATTATCACTATGTATTACTTCAAAAAATTACATTTACACACCTTAGAGAAAAGTAGATTCAAACATGGATTAAAATACAAGGAAACACCCAACACCTGAATGATTATTCAACATTACTATCAAACATTTCCTTAAACTCTTTTTAAATTATGTTTCTGATATGCCATCACTAACCACATGTGAAAACTGGCTCCACACTCGAACTGACCTCTTGATATGACAGCTTGTGGAGCTTGAAAATTACGATTTGAAAGAGTACTGTATCTATGAATCTCTGCACTGGTTTTAAAGTAAAATGTGAAATGTTCAGGGATCATAGTTGTATTATAAAGAAGGGCATCTGGTTTAATTGTACTGCGCAGGTTTGTTTGACTCACTGCGTACTGTGGCGGTCCTGGTGCAGTTGTAGAGGATGGCCAGCTCCCCAAACACTCGTCCAGGTCCCATAGTGCACAGCTTCATCCCCTCTTTGGTCACCTCCACCTTTCCCTCTGAAACACAAAACCAGCAGGAAATAAGCAAAGTGGTTCTCAGTCCAACTGAGGTAGATTTGTTATAACTGTTGGGGTGTCTGCCATTTGCTTGTGTCCATGGAGATGCTTATGCTTTGCCTATAATATTCCAAGGTACGACATTAAACTCTTCTGTCTCCATGGAGACGAGCAGGTAGCGCTCCCAGGCGAGGTGACAGGTTTAATCTGTTGAAAGGCGCTCAAAGTAAGAACACAATTAACAACAAAGACACAGCTAATTGAATAAATGCTAGATACAGGTAAGTTTAAATCATAGACTGTATATATAAATGGACAGAGCTAACCCGCTAATGCCATACTGTGGAGCAGGGGTCTCAAACTCGTGGCCCGAGGGCCAACTGCGGCCCGCGGAATTATATTTTGTGGCACCCTACTTGATGTCAAAGTTTAGTGTCAGTGCGGCCTGCGGAAGGGGGGCCCGCAGTAGGGGGCCCCACTGACAGACGAAGCTGCAGAGCAGCACCCCTGCAGATTCACAACAGCAGATTTGCACACCTTACATCCCAAACTCAACTTTCAGAAGTTGTGAAGCTATGAGTCCAGGTGGTTCTGTTTATGCGTGTACACGGCACTGAAGAACCAAAACAATTCGCACTTGCTAGTACATGTGCTTTTGCTTGTATCCTGCAACATTTCGCTCCCGCAGCCACAGTATCAGGGCAAAAAGTATTACAGGCTTTGCTTACAGCACAAGGGAGATGCTGATAAGAATCCCTCATTCATAAGTATGGGACATTTGGGGGTAAAAGTAATAAAAAAGTCACTGACAGCCTGTTTACCACCTCAACACGATAAGCAAGCGGGAGACACGAGGAGCAGGAGACACGGGGAGCGGGAGACACGGGGAGCGGGAGACACGGGGAGCGGGAGACACGGGGAGCGGGAGACACGAGGAGCGGGAGACACGGGGAGCGGGAGACACGAGGAGCGGGAGACACGAGGAGCGGGAGACACGGGGAGCGGGAGACACGAGGAGCGGGAGACACGAGGAGCGGGAGACACGGGGAGCGGGAAACACGGGGAGCGGGAGACACGAGGAGCGGGAGACACGAGGAGCGGGAGACACGAGGAGCAGGAGACACGGGGAGCGGGAAACACGGTGAGTGGTGAATACTTGAAACCCTGTTTTGTTGAATAGCCCAGCCTCACCCAGACTCTACCTCCAGTGGCCCCCAGGTAATTTGAGTTTGAGACCCCCGCTGTGGAGCATTCCAGGTAAAGCAACAACATCTCCATGGAGACAAGCAAAAGGCTGTCCTCTCTCCAGAAAAAGTACATTGTTGTTGTGTTCTTGTGTAGATATATAGAGAGAAAGAGAGAGACAGAGAGAAAGACACACGGAGAGACAGAGACAGAGAGGAAGAGAGGGAGAGAGAGAGAGAGACAGAAAGCGAGAGAGACAACTAGATAGACAGAAAGAGAAATAGAGAGAAGAGGGAGAGATAGATAGATAGATAAACAGACAGAAAGAGAGCGATAGACAGAGATATAGATAAAGAGATAGAAAGATTACACCATTATATAACACAAGATGATCCTGTATAATTAAAACTATCCAAACAGACGCAGCTGTTAAACTCTTGTTGTCTCTTGTTTTACTCTTGATGTACTTTCTGTCCCTCTGAGTGGACACATTTACCATCAGCCACCTGCCTGTACAGTATAGACAGTACTGTGCAGTATAGACAGTACTGTACAGTATAGATAGTACTGTACACTATAGATAGTACTGTACACTATAGATAGTACTGTACAGTATAGATAGTACTATGCAGGTAGAACTATCGAGCCAAGTGACTGGTTTGATCTGTGGAGTGGAGACCCCCTTCACAGTAAGAATGCAATTAGCAACAAAGCCATTTGAATAAATTATACAGATTCAGTGCCATACTGTGGAACATTCCAACAAAGTAATAACATCTCCATGGAAACAGACAAAAGGCTCTCCCCTCTCCAGAAAAGATAGATTGGAAGATAGATAGATTGGAAGATAGATAGATATAGATAGATAGATAGATAGATAGATAGATAGATCGATAGATCGATAGATCGATAGATCGATAGATAGATAGATTATAGTAAACACCAATACTATTTATTTAGATCTACATTTCAACCACACATTTTTCCTGTCCTCCATTTCAATTACACCATTATACAACACAGGATGATCCCGTATGAACTCTCCAAACAGACGCAGCTGTTAAACTCCTGAGGTCTCTTGTTTACACTTATGTACAGATTTACCATCATCCACCTGCCTGTAGAGATAGTACATAGTGTATAGATAGTACATAGTGTATAGATAGTACATAGTGTATAGATAGTACATAGTGTATAGATAGCACTGCAATGTGAAAGATACAGCCCCATTGTTTATACAGGCCTGAACTGCACCGTGTAACAGATATGAATACACTCTCTCAAATGGGCCTCATTATTTTATGACAGTGAAAAGATTAAATATGACACAATTACAGCAGGTGCAACGTGTGTGAAAGGAAATCAGGGATTATTACACTAGTTTATTATACAGGGAAACACAGGATTCAGTGGTTACATTTACAAAACAAATAATTATGAAACATTGCAGAAGCAGGATCTGATTTGCTATTGTAAAGTTAAAGTGAAGATTTTGTGTTTTATTAGGCCATTTGCAAGGCTGCGTTAAAGGTCCACTATGTAACTTTTCTGGTGGAGAGTCGGCCAGCTGCTTGTCTCCATGGAGATGTTATAGTTTTGCTTGAAGTGTTCCACAGTATAACTCCTGTATTTACTTGAGTACATGTTGAGCATATTATTTTTAATTTTTCTTTAATTAAGGTGCAATATGTGCATTTTGAAACGGAGGGTCTTCTAGTCTCCATGGAGATATAATAGTAATTGCAGTGCTTGGAATGTTCCACAGTATAACATTAAACCAATCCCGTATTTATCTGAGTACATGTTATTGCTTTCTTTTTTTTAATTTAATTTTAAAGTGTACACTTTCAGGTAGAGGGTCTGCCACCCGCTGGTATCCATGGAGATATAATGGAGTAACTATATTTCTTCAAAGATTCCACAGTATAACATTAAACTAATTTATTGTGTATTTATTTGAGTTCTTGTTATTGCAAAAATAGATTAATTACTAACCCTAACCCTAAGTGGAGAGGAAGTGGAGAGTCGAGAGAGGTGATTTGGCTCAACATTAAAATTAAAATAAAAAAATTAAAATTATTAAAGTATGATTCATTTCTTTGATTTATTATGTATTAATCCTTCACAAAACAAAAACAACACGAGTGTCAAGAGGCTGAATTAGAACTTTAGTTTTTAAGAAATGTTTGGAAATTCTGCCTAATATTTTATGACACAAAACAATGATATTAGGCACAAAGGACAAAAAACTATATATCAAACACAGATTTTATTACCTTTTCTGTCAACGTGCTTTACTTTACACTCTTGTATTGCATTGTAATTTTTTTTTTTTTTTTTTAAACAAGAATTTAAGGAAAAAAGACCAGAAAATAAACTCAAATTATACAGACAAATGAAATGTAATAGATGTAATAGGCAACAATACAAAAGCCATTAAAATACAGAATCCGGCATTTTATTAAGTCTAATTACAGCCTAACACTTCTCATTTCTTTCTTTCTTTTGTGTGTTTTTTAATCTTTTCCTTTCTTTATTTTTTTCCATTATTTGTAAATTTGTATGCTTAAATGAATTTTAAAAAATCATCAATGTAAGCTGTAAGCACCTTTACTAGTTCAAATTGTAAGAAATAACATATTAGTTTATAAGAAATGCAATGATATTACAAAACAATGATATTAGGCACAAAAGAGAAAAACTATATATCAAACACAGACCTTATCACCTTTTCTGTCAACGTGTTTTATTTTATTATCTTGTATTCCACATAATAAGTTGGTGAAATATGATGCGGATCTAATAATAAATGTACTGTTTTGTCATTTTTATGCTACTCCATAAAATCATTTAGATGCTTGTGACTTCACCAAGGTTCCTCATACAGTTTTTATAATGGTGCGTGGGAACCTTTCTTCACCTTCTGCTGTCAATGAAACCAGTCTATTTCCGAGTGTTGGACTTGAGGGTCAAAGGTCATGTCAACACTGACCAAAATTCACTTCGAAATCTATTTCCAGGCTCTGCACCACAAGACTCCCACACACAAATGTGAGAATACACCTGCTCTGACAAAGCTACAAGCAAATAACTGTACCACACGCCAACTCCAAAAGGCTTCCAGGCTACAAAATTATTCACTTATTTCTAATGTCTAAATGTCTTAAGTCTCACAATGATTTCGTGAGCCATCTCAGTATATCAAATTACAAGTTTCTCTGCCTAAATGTATTGTTATGGTGCAGCTAAAAAACAGAGAAAACTACATAGACCATGATCCTTTGCTCTGTTTCAGTCCAATCTACATGATGAAATAACTGTTATTAAACATTTTTACATTTCAATTATTTGTATTATGTCAGAAAAGAAAAGAGATTTAGATATTGTTACAACCCTACTTATTTCTCTATTGGGTGTAACGATAACTTTCCAGGATAGTTTTTTCTAAGTGTATAAATATTTTTGTTTTCAGACTAAAATGCCCTGTGGAAACTAGACTAACACCAGATTGATTTGTGTAGAACTCTGTATTGAGTTTTTATTCATCAATTTAACTGAAAGTGCTGGTCTGAACCACTGGTGGTCTGTCCGATCGTAACCATGGGAACAGTGTATGTTTTGGTGAAATGTAGATTAAAGGACCCATATTGTTGTTTCCTCATCACAAACAGACCTCGAGTTGTGTTTTGTTTCATTCACACATGTTTAACACGCAAACCCTCCATATTTAGGCTGAGTTCTTCTCTCACATAGAAAGCAATGTGTTCCACCTTGTGATGTCATGTGGTGATACAGGAAGTGCTTCACTATGTTTTTAAACTCCATACGCTTTCAGTAGGATAATTTGGATTATATCAGTCCTGGAATTGTCAGTTCCTCCTAAACTAAAGATACAAGGTAGATGTTAACTTGAAAACTACCACCACATGACATCACAAGGTGAAACAAAGGATTTTGAGCTTTGGGAATGCAGACAGACTAATAATAAAGGGTTACTCAAACATGTGTGGTTGAAACAAAACTCAACTTAAATATCAGAAAATAGCATAATATGGGACCTTTAAAAAATAATTTAATTTGGGGCAAATTATGGAAATTTGTCCTATATATTGCCAAGAAATTGGAATTTAGAAGCTGTCTGTTGATTTGAAGTCTAGAAATTTGGTTAATTAAAAATCCATATTGATTAATACAATATAATAACACAAAACATATAATACCAGAATAATAGAGAGAAGAACACAATGAGAAAAAGTGAAAAAGAGGAAAAAAGTAAAAATAAAAACAAAAAAACAAAAAAAAAAAAACAGAAAAACAACAGAGGTTAAAAAAATTTCAACACTGACCTATTTAACACCGTGGTATCCATGCGCTTCAGAATGATGAAAATTTAAGACTGTTACCATAGCGATTAATAAGTTAAAAAAGAACATTTTATCTTTTGAGTGCGAGAAAGTCCTCAAAATGTTGTATATCACAGGATACTGAAACCCACGGATGTGTCATTCATTATAAACCAATTGGCCTCGCTGTGGCTCACATCAGGAGCCATTTTTCAAAATAAAAACACTCAATAAACTATTAGAGCAAATGTGAGACGAGCTTTGTGACATTTGTGACTAATAGAGATGAAGAGAGATGCAGGAAATCGGAAATGTCAACATGAGGTGAGCCCAACAAAGCAGCCGTGAGCAACGAGAATTTGAGGAAAAAAGACCAGAAAATCAAATCAAATTATACAGAAATTATACAGAAAAATGAACTAGGCAACAATAAGAAAGCTGTAACGATAGTTGAATCCTGCACGTTATTAAGTCTGGTTACAGCACAACACTTGACATTTCTTTTTTTTCTTTTTTTTTTAACCGATAATTTGAGAAAAAAAGGCCTCATGAGGTCAAAATAAGTGGATTTTGTACTGTCTACATCTAATTAGAAAGCATTTTATTGCCAGTTAATCAGGAAGTGCGTGTTAGCATGCTAGCTGCTGTTAGCTTTACAATCACAGCACAACTCCGCTTTGGTCTCCGTAAGTTGTGAAAAGTGACATAAACTCATCGTGGTGAATAATTAGGACGCTCTGAATGCATAAGGTAAGTGAGGAACAACTTTGGACCACTGCAAACTGTTTAAAATGAACTAGTTCTGTAAAAAATCAGGTACAATAACGGGTTGGTGGGTTTACAAGAACTAAGAACTAATTTCCAAAACCTGGAATTTGGATTTTGTCATTTGAACTGCTCTTTTTTTTTCTTCTTCATTTTCCAAATCAAATAATCACCATACCATTGCACTTTTCACCTTGCCTTTCATTTCAATATACACTATAATAACTATAACTATAACGACAGGGGAGGACAAAGGGGTTAGGGAACATCTCCCTATCAGTTAATATTAGAGGGGGGCCCACGTGAGTCTTCTGGGACAACCCAGGCCCCAAATTTCTGTCAACGGGCCTGTCTATAACTATAACTATTTTTTGTCTTCATTCACAGTCTTACTGCCTAGCCTTAAATTAGAATTACACCAGTTTAGTCCTGATACAGACTTGCTTTGGTCTTGTTCTAGTCCTGGTTTAGTCCTAATTTTGATATGGCATGAAAGCAACCTAAGACTACCACTTTACCATTGGAAGTGATATCAACCGTATAAAATATTTAGAATACTAACCACCATATGTGCATGAATTAAAATGGCAGGAGCTGTTGTGTTTTGCAGTATTTGCTCTCAGGTTTGTTTTTGCTTCTCGGAGTCAGAGACAGATCCGCGGTGATGAGTACAAACAGATGTCAGAGAGATAAACACATTTATGATGGTGTGCTGTAATCATCATTAGTTTAATTTCTCACAAAATACACACAACTCAATTAAACCCCAGATTTAGGCTACGGGGAATCTTTGGGTCTTAAATGCGGAGATGATTTTTGTCTGATTGGGGGCAAAGATAATTAAAAAGATAAATTGCTGTTTGAAATTCTGCTACAATACATACTACTACAGAAGCTATTAAAAAGTCCTACTAGTATATTACACAAAATTTACTCTTGTGAGCTTTAAGACATGTTACCTCACCCAAAACATATCCAGAGCTTGTTTGAGTAATCCTTTATTATTAGTTTATCTACATCTCCAAAGCTTGAAAATGCTCTGTTCCACCTTGTAATGTCATGAAGTGGTTATTTTCAAGTTAAGAACTACCTTTGACCTTTTGTTTAGTAGAGATGGGCAATTCCAAGGCTGAAATCGTCCAAATGATTCTAGTGAATGTGTATGGAGTTTAAAAACACAATGGAGCACTTTATTACCATGTGAATGAAACAAAACACAACTCCAGATATGTCTTTGATAAGGAAACAATATTATAACATAGCTCAGTACAGATATATTGTAAAAGCAGCTCTTAGGTACAAAATGAAACCACTGTGCGCTGTCTGCATCTAATTATAAAGCTTTTTTTATTGTTCACACACCAGGAATTATTACTGGTTTGCAAACAGCTAGATGCTGTTAGTTATTCCCTTCCTGCACGCACCTCTGGTTTGGGCGTGGGCAGGCACCTAACAACGCTGTCAATCAATCCTGTTGCTAACGCAATAATAATAGACTGTATAAAGAAGTGAACTAAGGGAGTGTGACGTCACCCACAGCATTCGGCTCCAGCCAAATGAAGCTCACCGAGGCTAGCAGTTATGGGGACAAATTTGAAGTCAGTTCCATACTAGGAATATGAATTAATTTACAGACAAGCGGATACAAGTGGCCGAAATGAGTTTCCTCCGCAGAGTGGCTGGGCGTTCCCTTAGAGATGGGGTGAGGAGCTCAGTCACATGGGAGGAGCTCGAAGTAGAGCCGCTGCTCCTCCATGTTGAGAGGAGCCAGCTGAGGTGGCTCGGGCATCTGTTTCGGATGCCTCCTGGACGCCTCCCTTGGGAGGTGTTCCGGGCATGTCCCACCGGGAGGAGGCCCCAGGGATGACCCAGGACACACTGGAGGGACTATGTCTCTCGGCTGGCCTGGGAACGACTTGGGGTCCCCCCGGAGGAGCTGGAGGAAGTGTCCAGGGTGAAGGAAGTCTTGAGAGTCCCTGCTGTTGCCCCGCGACCCGGCCCCGGATAAGCGGAAGAAAATGGATGGATGGACAAAATAGTGAAATAAAAACACCAGGATCATGTAGAGCGGGTTAATATGAACATTTTAAAACAAAATAACAAGTCTGTCAGCAGCAGTTACAGAGTGAGGGGCAACAGTTTTATCAATAGAAAGTGAATTGGACCCAAATCGCGCCCATGGTCACTTCCTAACTGGAACACAGCAGCTAGCAAGTTAGCTATGTCCATTTATATATACAGTCTATGCGTCCTACTTAAGAAACCACTATTACATTATTAAACTAAATTAAAATTCATCTCTTTGTGAATGTATTATGTAGGAAAACTGACACCTCCTCCACTGGTTTGCATCTGTGAACACATTTTAAATAATAATAATTAAGTAATGTCTCCTGTATTTGTACTTGTGATGTGTTCAAAGTAGTTTTACCAGCTGGGGTTTTGACACATTAGTGACAGGAAGGCAAAAGAGCCCAAAGACACATGCTGAGCGGTGAGTGAAGAAGTGACAGGCTTTTAGCAAACACCTTTTCAACCTCCAGAGAGTTAAAAAAAACAGTTTTAATGCGGTGTCAGTGAAGGCAGCGTGGGACTGGACAGCGAGTGGGAGCTTATCTGCATGTCTACAGCAAAGTGTTCTATTCTCTATACAGTGTTTGTGCAGTGTTGTCAATTGACCATCAAAGCTTTGGGAATAATGTTTTTTTTTTTTTGCTTTTTGTTTTTTTTAAGGTGCACTGCGTAACATTTCTAGTGGAGGGTCCATACAGTATAAGGATCATTTTGCTTTGTTTAGATTATACTTTTGATATTTCTTGTAATATAATATACAAAAGTTATGTATGTAGCATGAGGGCTCAAGTTGCTGGCGCTCTGAGAAAAGAAGCAGTTTAAATCAGGTTTAATACAATAGGTGCAAGTATCAACGTTTACTAGCAAGATAATGGAGAGTATCGGACTCTGTTGAAGGTGTATGAACTTTAAAAACATGGAAGAGCTAAACCTGGATTATCAAAGGATATTTTATTGGCTAGGGATATTTTATTTGAACAACATGTGATCAAGGTCCACTGCATAACTTTTCTGGTGGAAGGTCTGCTACCTACTTGTCTCCATGGATTATGGTTATTTCTTTGTCGGGAATGTTCCACAGTATGACATTATACATATAAAGTGTTTCTATTGCTCAAAAATACAATAATTCCTTCTCTGAATTGTAATGTAGTGTAGTGCTGTAACCTGCTCGTCTCCTTTGTGATAGATAGGTTTAATCTATACTGTGGAACATTCTAGATAAAGCAATAACATTTCCATGGAGACAAGCAGGTGGCGGACCCTCCACTAGAAATATTATGCAGAGCACCTTTAAGTGAATCCTTTTTGGTGTTTCTTCCTAAAAGTTCACCTTATGGTCATCTTGCCTCAGTAGTGGGGGAGTCCAATTGATTCTCTTTCCGCTGTTTCAAAACGCCCTGTCAATCTTGAATTCAAACAGTTTCTAATGTGTCATGTTTTTGTCATCTCTCTGACAGTTACATGAGATTATGTCAAACCTGAAGATGATCCAATTCCCAAGTCCACAGCCTGCTTTACTGCGCTGTCTCCTCACTTTGGACATTTAAGCAAGACACACACTAGCGGTTTCACTTTAAAGGTCCTATATTATGCTAAATCGACTCTTGTGAGATTTTAGCCATGTTATAATGTTGTTACCTCCTCAAAAACATACCTGGAGTTGTGTTTTGTTTCATGCGCACACGTTTTAGTAATCCTTTATTATTAATCTGTCTTAAAATGCTCTGTTCCAATTTGTGATGTCATGTAGTTTTAGTTTTAACAGCTACCTTTTATAGTAGAGATTGGATATTCCAGGTCTGAAAGGATCCAAATCATTCTAGTGGAGGTGTATGGAGTTTAAAAACACGGTGGAGCATGTCCTGTATTACCACATGACATCACAAGGTCAAACAGAGTGTTTTCTGTTTAAGAAAAGCCTGAATATGCAGGATTTGTGTGTTAAAGGGTCCATATTACGCTATTTTCTGATCTGTTATAATGTTGTTTCCTCATGAAAAACAGACCTTGACTTGTGTTTTGTTTCATTCACACATGTTTAATACACAAACCCTACACATTTAGTTCTTCTCTCAAACAGAAAACACTCTGTTCCACCTTGCGATGTCATGTGGTAATATAGGAAGTGCTCCACTGTGTTTATAAACTCCATACACCTTCACAACAATCATTTGGATGATTTCAGATGATTGCAAATCTCTACTAAACAAAAGGTAAAAGGAGCTGTTAACTTGAAAACTGCCACTACATGACATCACAAGGTGGAAAAGAGCATTTTGAGCTTTGGAGTTGCACACAGACTAATAATAAAGGATTCCTCAAACATGTATGAATGAAACAAAACACAACTACAGGTATGTTTTTGATGAGGAATCAACATCACAGTATAACAGATCAGAAAATAGCCAACCATGGGCCCTTTAAGAGGAGATTTATGGATGCAATGATAGAGGACAAAAGTTAGTTGGATTGAGAGGAGAGGATGCAGAACCCATGAAACTAAATCAGCCAAACGAAAACCAGTTTATTTAAAGATTAATCTATCAATCTAATTGCCCATAACGTTTAACTGAGCATCTGTGAGCTTGCCTCTGATTGGTTCTTTTATTACCGCCTCCGGGCTGTAGCCAATCACAGCTCAGCGTCTGCCTATGTGCGACTAATGTGGCAGATCACAGCAACGGGAAGCATCTGCGTCGAAAGCATTTCAGAGCACAATCTGTTTTTAGAATGAAAAAAAGAGAGAACGAAGTAAAGAAAGAAAAGAGAAAAACTTCGACAACAGTTGTGTTTAAACTGTCTCAGAACAAAGAAACAGCCTTTTTATATGGACTTGTGAGGGCGCCGTTTGAGCACAGATGGGGATTAAAATAACACAGGAAGAGATCCCAAAAACAGACCATGACATGCACTGCAAAAAACTACTAGCTACTTTGTTAAAAATGAGTAGAATCCTGAAGTTAAAGGTGCATTGTGTAACTTTTCTGCAACCTGTTTGTCTCCATTGACATGTTAATGCTTTGGTTTAAACACTTTATGGCATTAAACTAATCTGTTATACTACTCCTGAGTGGGGTCGCCTCTCCACAAATCTAACCTGTAATTTGGCTTGCAAGTCTCCATGGAGATTCTTAAGTTTATGGACATACTGTGGAACATTCTTACCACATCTCCATAGAGACAAGCAGGTGACAGCCCTCCAGCAGACAAGTTACACAGTGCACCTTTAAGATTAAAGTGAAGAGGAAAAAAAATAATAAAGAGAGGGGGTATAACATATTTAGATCTCCATCTTTTATCTCTTTTGTATTTACTCATTTACAGACATTTTAATTGCCAATAACATGCATTTTTACTGTGAGCAGAGCCGTCTCTCCACAGATCTGACCTGTTACTTGGCCTGATGTAACCTGCTTCTCCATCTCCATGAAGTTAAGTTTAATGCCATATAGTGGAATGTTCCAGACTGGCCTTGAAACTTGAAAGAGTCCAGTTTTAAACCTGTTTTGACCTGGCAGTACTCGGGAAGCCAATTATTTTCTGGTATTTCATGTAAAAAGTTGGAGAATCTGGCCTGAATTCCTGCATCAGGCTAAAGTGACTGCCAGTGGAGACGTTCACAGTTGACTGGCAATTAAAGCATTGGACACAGTATTTTAAAACTACTCAGAAATACATAAATACTGAATACTAAATATATATATATATTTGTAACTTTTTGTTTGAGGTCCGTCACGGTCTTGTTTCTATGGAAATGTATTTGCTCTGCTTCAAATGTTCCACAATATGAGATTAAACTGATCTACCTTACATTTATTTAATTTACAGGTGGTTTTATAGCTCAAAAAATACCCAGAAAAACTGACATTCTGACTGAATTAGTCTGGTTTGGTCTCCATGAAGATAGAAGGTTTAATGCCATACTGTGAAACATTCCAGACAAAACTAAAATATCTCCATGGAGAAAAAGATTTGACGGACCCTCCATCAGAAAAAATACACACTTTTTAAGTCACTTTTTAAGACAAAAAAATGACTAAAATAAGAGTATGATTTTTCATTTTTGGTTGTGTTGTCCACTCCACAAACCTGACTTTTATCTGGCCTGGAGGAGGGCCTTCGTCTGCTTGTCTCCATAAAAATGTTTCTTTGGCTATAATCTTCCACAGTATAGCATAAAACATATCTATCTTCATGAGGAATGTTCCAAAGTATTGTTTTAACTTTCTTTGTCCATGGAGTCATGCAGGTGACATGCCACTCACAGAAAGTTACGTACTGTACCTTTAAATACATCAACAACAGTCAAAGCTTCTCAAAACAATTCTAATATCCAAAGACCATTTGCCTACATTATGTTATTAATTCTGAACTCCGTAATTATCACCACTGAGCCACTGCAACCTCTAAATAAATAAAACAAAACAAAACAAGATACATATTTTAATTTTTAACACAAATATGAATTGCAACTTTTCTAGTGGAGGGTCCGTCAAATTCTTTTCTCGCAGTCAGAATGTATTTTTGAGCAATAAAACCACCTGTAATTGAATCAATATAAGGTAGAGCTGTTTAATGTCATACTGTGGAACATTCCAGGTAGAGCAATGACATATCCATAGAAACAAGTAGGTGATGGACCCCCAACCAAAAAGTTACACAGTGCAGCTTTAAGTGCAGAGGTATTATTTTGTACAGTGCTTGATGTATTGTGTGTGTGAGAGCTTGTTGGGCAGACAGGAGCAGATGCAGCCGTTCGGAGCTCATTATGAAATACACAGGCGGAACACTGGTGGATGCTGTCTCCACGGAAACGCAGAGGAAGCACCATATTTGGAGTTGATGTTGGATTGTTTTCAGATACTAATATGAGAAAAGCTTACAGCAGATGGATTAAATAAAGACCTAGTAGATTTAAATAGAGCTCGGGAACCTACAAAGAAGATAAAACAAAACCAGCTATTGGGAAAATGCATGGAATTTAAGGGCCTGTATTATGCTAAATAGACTTAACTGGGCTTTAAAGGTGCAGTGCGTAACTTGGCTAATTGGTGCGTAGGCTACTTGTTTGTCTCCATAGAGATATTATTGCTTTGCCTGGAATGTTCCATAGTATGGTATTTAACATATCTAGATTGCTTTTATGCAATAATAGATGTTTTTAGTGCTCAAAAATACATACAAAACATGCATTCGAACTGATTTGTAACTTGGCTATGTGGCGCTATATGCTTGTCTCTAGGAAATAGATAAGGTAAATGCCATACTGTGCAACATTTCACTTTTTGGTGTGTTTTAAATTGCCCATATTACGCTATTTTCTGATCTATGTTATAATGTTGTTTCCTCATCACAAACATACCTGGAGTTGTATTTTGTTTTATGTTTAACACACAAATCCTGCATATTTAGGCTGAGTTCTTCTCTCAAATTGAAAACACTCTGCTCCACCTTGTGATAATACAGAAGTGCTCCACTCCATGCACCTTCAGTAGAATCATTTGGATCATTTCAGCCCTGGAACTCCCAATCTCTACTGAACAAAAGTTGGAAAATTTCCAGTACAGCTCCGGGTCCTGCCATCTGCAGAAGTTCTCTGATGACTCTGCAGTGGTCGGGTGTATCAGGGATGGACAGGAGCTGGAGTACAGGACACTGATTACAAACTTTGTGGTCCCAGGCAAATCATCTGCTCCTGAACGTTGACAAGACCAAGTAACTGGTGATTGACTTTAGGAGAAAGAGGACACCTGTGGAGCCCATTACCATCCAGGGCCAGGACGTGGAAATAGTGGACTGCTACAAGTACCTTGGTGTACAGGGGAATAACAGACTTGACTGGAGGGACAACTGTAATACTGTGTACAAGAAGAGCATGAGCAGACTCTACTTCCTGAGAAAGCTCAGGTCGTTCAATGTGTGCAGCAAGTTACTGGAGATCTTCTACCAGTCTGTGGAGGCCAGCGCACTGCACTTCGCTGTGGTTCTGCTGGGGGAGCGGCACCAGTAAAAGAGACATTGGGCGGATTGACAAACTGATCTGTAAAGCGGGTTACGTGATCGGCTGTGAGCTGGAGACATTTGTCACAGTGAGGGACAGGAGGACACTGGACAAACTGCTCTCCATTATGGACACTCCTGCTCACCCACTGCACCAGACTATAGAGGGACAGAGGAGATAATACTCCCTACAACTGTACAACAACTCACCCACTGCACCAGACTATAGAGGGACAGAGGAGCTCATTCTCCAACAGGCTCCTACAGCTCCGCTCAAACAGTGAGAGATTCAGGACTACATTCATACCATACGCCATACAGCTGTACAACAACTCACCCTTATGTAACAGATAATACTCCCTACAACTGTACTCCAAGTTAATCCCAAGTAACGGATTACCTCATGCCCTGTCAATCAGCATAGTATTTGCACTGTCGTTCTTGTCTCTTGTACATAGCTGTGACTATATAGTTTATTACTTTATTACTTATATTTCTATTTTATTTCGACTTGTACATATACATTTATTTTTATAATTCTGTCTCATTTGACACGTGTCTCTTACTCTTTTGCTACACCATCTATTTTCGTTACTCTCTGTTATTATATTATATTGTGATGTTTGAGCTGTTGTATCCAAATAATTTCCCTTGTGGATCAATAAAGTTTGTCTAAGTCTAAGTCTAAGAACAAAAGGTAAAAGGTAGCTGTTAGTTTGAAAACTACCACTTCATGACATCACAAAGTGGAACAGAGTATTTTGAGCTTTAAAAATGTAGACAGACTAATAATAAAGTGTTACTCAAACATGGGTCACAACTCCAGGTCTGTTTTTGATGAGGAAACAATATTTTAACATGACTTAAACCTCACAAGAGTCAATTTTGTGTAATATAGGACCTTTAATATGCATCTCTCTTCATTTTATTTCATGAATCTTTAAACACAGGCAAACTAAAATTAGACCACTTCTTGGTTGTCTTTTTTGAGCTGTTGCATTGTAAGGACAATGTAAGATCCATGACATATTTCCATATTCATTTCTGTTTTAAATGAATGGCCAAAACAATACATGTAGCCTGAGGTAAGATCTCTGCTCCGCGCTGATATGTAGATTAACTGTTATTTTCTCTCCCTTATGTACACACATGCTAATTTATGGTAATTCTGTTTTATGGGAAGTTTAGTTTGCAATCAAGCGTTTTCATGGCAGCTGTCCTCCTTTAAAAATATTCCTAAAATGTCCCAAACTATTTAGAGATATCTGGGTACAACATATGCAGCATCAGCATGGAGAGAAAAACTGCTTATTCCACAGAGTCCAGGGGAAACTCAAACTACGGACCGACCTACTTAGTGCTGCCCGGACAGAACTTTAGTAATGAGACAAAGATACACTCACGAGTAAAAAGAGGAAGTGCCTGTGACAGGTTGGATTACTCATTTTACTAAAACACAGTTAAGATCATGATATTTAAGATTTTACAAAAAAAAAAAATTGGGGGATTCTGAAGGTTTAAAATTTCGCTTCCTGGTTGGAAATCATGACTTCATCCTAGGGAATTCCATAACTGTTACCTAGCAACCATCTTGTACGCTGGGCCAAAACTCCTCTATTGAAAGCAACAATTCATATCTGACAAATAAAAATATAAGAAAGCACTATTATTTTGTTAAAATAATGTTTAAAGTGTCAGAAAAATGTGTATCTTTTGTGTAAATTGTGCTGAACTTTTGGACAGAATTCTCCCCAGTGTGATGTCATCAATAAGGGACTCTCTAAAATATATAATATGTTTATTCCAATATTTCATAAATGATAAACCGACAGATACATAAAGGCAATTATTTTACATTACTAATCATAAATATAATCTCAAATCAATTAATCATTCCGAAAAGGAGTGGGGAGAAGCAAACGCTTATTTGACCCCAGTTCCTTTTACAAAACCATTAAAGCAAAATAAATAACTGCATTTCAAAATATCTCTCTAGTTCCTGTCATTTTCAACTTATCTTTTCAACTTTTCTTTAAAAATTGTTTCTTGATTGGTGAAAAACTACAATTTATAATGACAACCTGTATTATCCCATCAAATTAAGTCATCAAACCTGTCATACGCACTTTAAAGGTGCACTGCCACATCATATCTACTTGTCAATGCCTGATCTCGGGCGCTAAGCGAGGCCGGGCCTGGTCAGTCCTTGGATGGGAGACTGTTGGGAATACCAGATGCCACGGATGCCAAGATGAATACAGGAGCAGTGGTGGCTCCAGTGGAAACTAATGTTGTGTTCTTAGGCAAGACACTTTACCCACATTGACTAGTATGAATGTGGTAGCAGCACCAGGGCAGCTGTGGCTACAATATACAGATTTAATTCATTATTATTATTATTATTATTATTATTATTGTTATTATTATTATTATGGGGTATGGTTTCAAAGCTCCATGCAGGTTATTGCTTTGCCTGAAATGTTCCATAGAGCGGCATTTAACGCATCTATTTTGCATTTATTACATTTATTTAATTATTTATTATTATCAGGGGGAAAAAAACACGATTTCTCTCTCCCCTCTCTACCTCTCTCATTCCTCTGTCCCTACCCCCTCCCTCATCTTTCTCTCTCTATCCCTTCCTCTTTCCGCCTCCTTTCATCTCTATGCCCGCTCCCTCTCTCTCCCCCTCCATCTTTCTCTTTCTCTACATGCCCCTTTCCTCCCTTTCTCATCTCCCTGCCCATCTACTCTCTCTCTCCCTCTTCGTCCCCTACCTCTCTCACCCTCTTTCTTTAGTCAGTCTTTCATCTCTATGCTCCTCCTCTCTCTCTCTCCCCCTCCATCTTTCTCTTTTTCTCCCTCCCCATTCCTCCCTTTTCCATAACCTTGCCTACTTACTCTCTCTTCCTTTTTCTCCCTCTTTCTCTCTCTCCCTTCCTCCCTTCCCCTCACTCCCCTGTCTTTCTCCTCACCCTCTCTCTCCCTCCCTCCTTCTCCCCGCTTTCATCTCTATATCTTCTCTCTCCCCTCCCTCCTTCCCTCTCCTCACCCTCTCTCTACCTCTCTCTCTCTTCCTCCCTTCCCCTCACTCCCCTGTCTCTCTCCTCTTCCTCTTTCTCTCCCTCCTTTTCTCTTTCATCTCCATGCCCTCTCCCTCCCCTCCCTCCTTCCCTCCCCTCACCCTCTCTCTCTCCCTCCCTCCCCCTGTAACCCTCCCTCTCTCCTCCTCTAACTCCCTCCCTTTCTCGCTTCCTCCTTCCCTCCCTGTCCTCTCCCCCGTCTCTCCCTCCTTCTTTCTCCCCCCTTTCACCCCCATCCTTTCTCCCTCTCTCTCCTTCTTTCTCTCATCTCTCTCCTTCCTTCTCTCATCTCTCTCGTTCCCTCTTTCTCCCCTCTTTCATCTCTATGCCATCCCCCTCTCTCGCCTTCCACCTGTAGTATTTTTCAGTCCACAAACACAGTCAATTTAACCCCAGTGTGTGTGTGTGTGTGTGTGTGTGTGTGTGTGTGTGTGTGTGTGTGTGTGTGTGTGTGTGTGTGTCTCTGTGTGTGTGTGTGTGTGTGTGTGTCTGTGTGTGTCTGTGTGTGTCATGAACAGCACACAGACCAGTGTTTTAAACAGAGAGGCTCCTTATGTAACCTGCTATAAATACAACAAAGACAGAGCACACTAGTGATACTGAGCCCATTAAGCTCACTACACTGCAAAACACCACTGGAACTCATCGTTTCATCCTCTTTTTATTATTATATCCATACTTTGAAGCTGTCGTTAACATTCCCTGGGGGTGTGATGCTAACCGTACGCACTGCTCTGTCTGAGGCTTTGTCTAACCATAAAGACTGGCCAAAATTTAGTCCCCTGCGCGCGCTCTGAGGTCCGAGGGTCAGCTCCAAGAGAAGACTTAAAACCAGGGGGGACAGGGCGTTCTCTGTGGCCGACCCCAAGCTGTGGAGTGTTTTAAGACTCCAGAGAACAGTAGAGTGTTTTAAGACCCACTATTATTCTTTGGCTTTTAACACCGCGTGAGTTGTGTGGTCCTCTGTGTCTTTTATTTATTTATTTATTTATTTATTTATTTTATTTATTTTTTTACCTTTTTATTACTAGTTTTATCATTTTAACAAGGAAGTGGAGTTAAATAGAGTTTTAATTTATATTTCTACTAGATATGTTTTATTTGTATTGCACAGCACTTTGAAAACGGTTTTGTTTATGATTTGTGCTGTATAAGTAAAGTGGATTGGATTGGATAAAGAACTGCTGGAACTACTGCAGGTGAGCTGATGTGTGCTGTAAATAAACAAGTCCCTCTCAAATTACATTACAGTCACAAGATAGTTTGCATTAGCCAGCGGTTTTTCAGTTAGTCACTTTCACCTCTTTTGTTGAAAAATCCTAAACAGGCTCCTGGAATCATTTTGTGTATCCATGGTAACAGCTGAGCATTCTGTCATACAAATACGTACATGTGGAACCCCCCCAGCATGATGTCACCGCAAAGTATCAATTTATCAATTTTTTTTTAGTATTGAGTATTCACTTTATTCCAGAAGATGCCGTGAGCGCCGCCATCATCATTCGGGTTGTTTTATTTTGCATAAAGCCGCTGATCTCACAGCAAATATACGGACTACAAAGCTGTTTTGAAGCCTCTCAGAGAATCAGTGCAGCGTTGAATTTACATAAATGAACCTTCACAAAACTTTTCTCAAATTCACCACTGAAATCAATTGGATTCCCGCTTAACCAGAAGTACCACAATGAAAGTGGGTGGTCAGTAGTTAAGACAGAAATAGGTCAAATTTTTTTTATATATCTTAATTAGAAAAATGTTGATTTGAGTAATTCTGCTTGTTATACTAATAAATGTTTTGAAATAAGTATTATCATTTTGACATCAACTAAATTGTGTCAAATCTAGCTCAAAATAAATTAGCAAATTTTAGTTTTTAATTGTTTTTGAAAGCATTTTTGGGTCTAATTTTTATTATTCAATATAATTTTCAAAGAAGTTCTGTAGTATTTTTAAGCGTAAAAAGAATCAATGGAGAAACACATTAACAAACACTGTCAAAAAGTTAAAACTTAATAAAAATACAAAATGGATTTAAAGAGTTCATGGTCTTGTTTAGGAGCTTCAACAAAAAGGTGCTGGCTAATACTGGCTAGAGAGACTTGTTCAACAGCACAAAGCAGCTGTTGTAGTTGTTTATAGTCAGATTGTGTTAAAACAAAGCTCTGATTAAAGTGTAACAAAGCCTCAGACACAGCATGCCTACAGTTAGCATCAGCTGCAAAGTACTAACATAAGTCCTAAAGGAGATCTTCCTTTTTACAGTGTATATCTAGAGTATTTTTAGCCCCAGGCATCAGTTCCCATAGTAATCCAATTTGTGAGACACTAAAACAGCATGTATTTTTTCATTTTATCTTCTTTTTCACCCACTCACAGCCACGAGTTTGGTTGTGCCGATTAAAAAGGTTACATTCTCTAATCAATGTAATTTTCCCAGTAGGAGTTTGTGTGAGGAAGAAGAGAATGAGGAGTTTTCTGAATTAAATTGCTCTTGAGTAAAAAGGATTTCCCCAATTAACTTTGAATAGGTTTTTGCTGGATAGAAACATGTTTTTGTGTGAAAGACTAATAATAAAGGATTACTCAAACATGTGTGAATGAAACAAAACACAACTCCAGGTCTGTTTTTGAGGAGGCACCAACATTATAACGTGGCTTAAAGCTCACAAGAATTAATTTGTGTAATGTGGGACCTTTAAATGCAAAATTGTTTATAAATATTATCTATAAAACAATATTCCATACAACCACTTTGTTGGGGCAATGTCTGAATGTGAGTTGATCCAGTAAGGGCATCTGGCGTAAAATGGCATCCAGATAGGTGGACATTTCTTTGAATATAGTACGAATTAATGTGGTGGTTAGAGTGGCCGAAAGGTGCAGATTACTTAAAGCCACACTATGTAACTTTTTCTGGTGGGGGGAGTGCTACATGCTTGAGATGTTCTTGATGATCCTGGAATGAATGAAAACATTCTTACTGTGACCGTGACTGCCTCACCACCAACCACTTGGCCTTGTGGCTTGTTTCCATAGAGACAGATATGTTTTATGACATACATGACGAATGTTCCATGCAAAGTAATGACAACTTCATGGAGACAAGCAGGTGACAGTTGGAAAAGTTACATAGTGCTTTAAATCCAATGCATTATTATTTGTTAGTAGGCTTGTATTTAATATAATGCAAAAACTTGGGTTGTATTGCCTTAATGATCATTTTTAACACAATTAGTTACATACGGTTTAAAAGGAAGAATATGGATATTTTGCAGTGACATCACGCTGGGGGTGTTCTACATGTATCTCTATGGTGGAACAGAATGTTCAGCATTTTCAGGAGCCTGTGATCAACATGAGTGTTCATGGTCACATTTAGGTTTTCAACAAAAGAAGTGAAAATGAGTAACTGAAAAACTCCTGGCTAATAGTAGCTAGCTCGTGTAATTTAATGTATGAGAGAACAAATCAGCCCACCTGTTGTAACTCAGTTATTTATGTTCAGATTGTGTTAAAACAAAACTCGGATTAAAGTCGAAGTTGAGTAACAGAGCTTCAGACAGAGCAGTGCTTACTGTTAGCATCACACCACGAGGAATGTTGATGACGTCAGCTGCAAAGAATCAATAGTGCTGTTAGTTACATTTTGTGATTTATGTTTTCAGTGTCACTGTAGACAACAACATTAAAGGTACAGTATGTAACTTTCTGGAGGTGGCACGTCACTCGCATGTTTCCATAGAAATAGAAAGTCAAAAGAACAACATTTACATGAAAACAAGCAGGAGGAGGCCCTCATTCAGGCCATGTAAGAGTCAGGTCTGTGGAGATGCAAGCCCACTCACTGCAGGGGCATGTGTACAGTTTTTCAAAGTTTTTTAGTGCAATAAAACAGCCAAAATGAAGAAACATGCTATGATTTTAATCTTTTTTTGGTTGAAAAGTGACATACTGGAGCTTTAAAATGTGAATAATTACACAGCACTTGTCAATTATCCCACTCTCATGTTGTTAACAATAACACCTCATCTCAATAAGTTAAGTCATCTGATACTCAACAATATAAAAGAGCATTTCCACAGTTACTCAAAGTAGCTCTTCTCTTCTTTCTCGAGCTAAAAATACAGCCCAGGTTTCATCATTCGGTTCATTCATGCCAGAAAACTCACCACCCCAGATAACATGGGTAGAACGCTAAAGCTAAAGGCGTAACAGACTCCCGACTGAGCCACTCTCAAGGGTCCAAATAGACGACATTTAAAGGTCCTATATTATACTATTTTATTTTTATGTTATAATGTTGTCTCCTCATCAAAAACATACCTGGAGTTGTGTTTTATTTCATTCACACACATTTAACACACAAATCTTGCATGTTTCTCTCAAACAGAAAACACTGTTCCACCTTGTGATGTCATGTGGTAAAACAGGGAGTGCTCCACTGTGTTTTTAAACTCCATGCACCTTCATTAGAAGAATTTGGATCATTTCAGCACCTGGAATTGCACAAAACACAACTCCAGGTATGTTTTGATGAGGTAACAACATTATAACATGGCTAAAAGCTCACAAGAGTCAATTTTCCATAATACACAACATTTAAACATGATTCGTGCCCAAAAACTCACCACTCCAGATAAAGTTAAAGCTAGAGGATTAACAGACTCTTCACTGAGTCTCTCTCAAAGGTCAAAATAGGCTAAATTTAAACATCATAGCCTCATTTGGGGAACTTGAATACTGATTCCAGGTCAGGGGTTTGTCATAAGAGCTCTTCTGTAATTAAACAAAGACAATGAAAATGAGCTAAGGAGAAACGACAGTTATTATGATTAAATGTTTGTTTGTTGGGAAAATTAAAGCTGCACTAGGTTGCTTTTCTGCGTAACAAAGTCTGCTACGTGCTTGTTTCCATGGAGGTGCTATTGTGTTGCTTAAAATGTTCCACAGTATTAAATTTCATCAGAGTCAGAGTCAGTTTTTATTTAGCAATCTTACCTATAATTGAATAATGCAAGATTAATACAATACTATGGAACATTCCAGGTAAAGAAATAAAAATGGGGTCTTACTATCTAGACAGCAAATGCATGTGAGTACAGAGCTGTTTTTTTACAAGGTATTTTTTCACCATTTATTTATTTACATATAAAAACGTACGTGTACAGTTGTAATTTATTGTCAATCAGTAGTAAATTTTGTTATTTAAAAGTGCTATACTAATATAATTATTATCAGATTGGTACAAATTTCACAATATTTAATGTTACTGGAGAAGGAATAATGATGTAAAAACTGAGTGTACTGTATGTCCTCCAGCAAAAGAAAAACGTTTTCTTTATTTGTATTTTATTAATTGTATTTTATTTATGTTTATTTAACTCATTATGATTTTATTATTATTATTATTATTATTATTATTATTTATTATTTTTTTCTTTTTTACTACAATTGGTATGGCATTATTATTAAATGGTTTGAAGGATTTTACTTTATAACAGAGTAAATCACATTCATTGTTACTTCTTACTATAACTGTAATAGGGACGGTAGGGCATCTGACACAGTAAACCCTTTGCTAAATCAAATGCCTAACACTACACATTAGAATGGCTCCCTGTGGTGACTCAAGAAGCGAAAAGTAAAGAAGAAAAGGAGATACGTTGTGTCTGTTCTGTGTTTTTTTGACGTTTTTAAAGTTGTCAGCTCCGCGTTGTACAGCTCCAATACTGTACGCTACTGAGAGGAGAATCCAGAGCCTGAAGCGATTAGGAATTAAATTATTTATACATAAACTTGGCTTTTTCACAAACCCACAAGGACAACTTGAACTGAAATACTATGTGGCTCTTGCCAAGAAAACTTCACCGAAATAACAACTGGGAAAATCAGCCTTTCAGAACACATAATGCCCAGACAATTTCAAAATTTTATCAAGGGACCAAAATATCAGGTGTTAAAATTTCATATACTGCTGGTACTCCATAAATACAAATTATATATTATTCATAAGATGGTCTGCTACTTGCTTGTCTCCATGGAGATGTTATTTCTGTGCCTGGAATGTTCCACACTAAGGCATTAGACCCTTGAATTTGTTCACTTACATATGTTTTATAGCTCAAAAATACAAATACCTTAAACATGAATTCTTACCATGTGCAGGCTTGCTTCTCCATAGATCTGACCATTAATCTATCTCCATTGTGATTACCCAGTTTATTTCCATCCTGTCGAATAATCAAGGGAAAACAGTAATATCTCCATGGAGACAAGCAGGTGGCAGACCCTCCATCAGAAAAGGTACACAGTGCAGCTTGAAAGTAATTTATTTCTTATTTCTAGCTCAATAAGGCTAAAAACCATGGCCATATTATAACGGTGTTCCCTCATCATTAGCTAATTCAAAGTTGTATTTCTTTTGGTTCATGCATGTTTGAGTAATCCTATATTATCCTGCATTTCACGTGTGAGTGAGATTTTAATTCCAGATAATACACAAGTTTCAAAATGTTGTGTAGCCAAATTGAATACATAAAAAGTTCACGATGTGGCTCTTTCTTATTTATGTGAATTGATTTTCTTATTTATGTGAATTGAAATGTTCACGATGTGGCTCTTTCTTATTTATGTGAATTGCTTACTTTGCGCACTCCGGGCAGAACACTCAGGTTATCGAACCAGCTGCTTTTAGACAGTCCAAGGGCCAGACTCAAAACTAGTGGAGATAAAGCCTTTGCTGTAACAGGCCCTTAAACTGTGGGACGCCCTCCCGTTACACATCAGAGCTGCTACTTCCCTGGAGAGTTTTAAATCGCTGCAGAAAACACACTTTTTTTATCTGTGTTCTTAACCTTGTTTTACTGTATTTACTTGTGTTTTATTCTTATATTGTTTTGTTAAGCACTTTGGGGCAGTACTGTCTGTTTTTAAATATGCTACATAAATAAACCTTGAACTTGACGATGGCCAAAATGGTAAAACAGTTAAAATAAGGCTAAAAGCAATAACAGCTTGCTTAGGAATTTAGATGCATCTTACTGGACATTTAAAGGTGCACTGTGTAACTTTTCTGGTGGAACGTCAAATTCTTTTCTCCATGGAGACGTTATTGCTTTGTTTGGAATGTTTCGCAGTTTGGTATTAAACCTTTCTATCTTCATGGAGACCAAACAGACCAAGTTACATACAGGTCAGATCTGTGGAGAGGCCATAACACTCAGAGTCAGAATGCCTGTTTTTCTTGGTATTTTTGAGTTATAAAACCACCTGTAATTGAATAAATGTAAAGTAAAGCTGTTTAATGTCATACTGTGGAATATTCCAGGCAGAGCAATGACATCTCCATAGAAACAAGCAGGTGACAGACCCCCAACCAAAAAGTTACATAGTGCACCTTTAAGAAAGACATATTAGGCAAAATATATATTATAATGGTGTCCCCTCATCATTAGTTTACTCAAAGTTGTATTTAATTCATGCACATTTTAATAATGTTGTATTTTTTTACATTTGATGCATGAGTGCTTGGCAAAATTTCTGTGTTCACCTACCCCCTATCTCAGCTCTGACAAAATGCTACTGGAGTTTACAAGGTTTACTCAGAGTTCAATATTTTTGTGCTCTTAGCCTATTTCCTTTTCTTTATTAAAATATTTATGGCCATTTATTCAATATTTACTAAACACATCGACAAACTTTATAAAATCATGGTGAATTTCAGGAAAGGGAGCTGACGAGTTCTGCGTAAATATTCCCACAGCGGCAGTAAAAAGCAGTTCGATTTGGTTTTGAAAAAAGTCTGTACTGAACTTTGCCAAAGCTTGAGAAAGATTAAAACCTTACAAACATCTTAAGGGCAGATGGAGAAACCTAAAAACTGAGTTGGAGAATTTTAAGTCTGAAAATTACCACTAATCAATAAGACTAATGGTTTCTTTCTGATTGTTAATACCTGTGAAGGTTTTTAAAAGGAAAATTATACAAAAAAGGTCAAACTGATGTGGCAAAGACAAAGTGTTAATGAGAAATATTATGCAAAATCAACTTCTTGGAGCTTTCTACAATGTTAGAATTTTGTTTCCTCATCAAAAACTTGCCTGAAGAGGTTTTAGATGTCATCCATGTATGTTTGAGTAATTTAATGATCTCTCCCAGGCCCTATTCGAACCCTCCTTTCGGTTAGCAGTACGATTCTGTCCAAGATTTAGACCAGAAGCCTAGCAATGGCAATTTTCCATAAATACACAAAAGCATGATACAAAACAATACACTACAACTTCACAAACCTGATGCAATGACATTAAACATGACATTAAAGGTGCATTGTGTAACTTTTCTGGTGGAGGGTCCTTCACCTGCTTGTTTCTATGTCATTGCCCTGCCTGGAAAGTTCCACAGTAAGACATTAAACAGTGCTTCCTTACATTTATTTAATTACAGGCGGTTTTATAGCTCAAAAATACTTAGAAAAACAGGCATTCTGACTGTGAGCAGGGTCGCCTCTCCACAGATCTGACCTGTAACTTTGTCTGGCTTGGTCTCCATGAAGATAGAAAGGTTTAATGCCAAACTGTGAAACATTCCAGACAAAGCAATAACATGTCCATGGAGAAAAGTATTTAAACTGTATTGATCCACAAGGGAAATTACTTGGATTACATTTGATGAATCCTCCACCAAGAAAGTTACACAATGCACCTTTAAACATAACAGAATAGCATTTTGAATACAGCATTTTCAGAACAATAAAAGGTAAAATTGGGATCTAAATATGTAATATATCAGCAATTAATAACACATAGAAGCGTACCACCCCCTCTTTAAGAACTAGGTAAGTGATCCATTTAAGTGCATTAGGTCTTCACAATGTTATGATTAGAGATAAAATCAGACAAAACATGAATACATTAGAATATTTCCAATTATTAGACCATAAAATGAGATTAGGAACACTATTCTTAAAGGCACTGTACCAGTTTTATAACGTGAAAACCCATAGGAGTTCATTTAAAAGGTCTGCAGTGGTCCGAAGTCATTCATCAGTTACCTTTTTCATTCAGACTATCCTAGTTTATGAGTGCTTTTCACAACTTTCTGAGACTACAGCTGAGTTTGCGAATACTAACAACTAACAACTAGCATGCTAACCGTGCACTTACTGATTCTAGGACAAGAAAACGCTTCATAATTAGATGCAAACAACACACAGCGGACTTATTTTGACCTCAAGAGCTGCTTATACAATATATCAGTATTCAGTAGAAAAATGAATACAATTTCTTTCCACTTACCCTCCATGACGAAGACCAGGGAGCCCACCTCGCCCTCTTTAATGATGCAGGCGTCCTCCCCGTAGTCCACTGGGTACATGCAGTCCACGATCTCCTGGATCTGAGACAGCTCCAAGTTTTTCATGAAGTCATTGTCCAAGATGGCGTCCTTTATCAGATCCTTAGACCTGGAAATATCAGAGAGATTAGTTAACTGAAAAGCAAAAATAACATAGACACAATGGCGAAGCAGTAAAAATAAGGCTATAAACAATAACCGGCAGCGTCTTAGTGTAAAGATGCAATGTGTAACTTTTCTGATGGAGGATTTGCTTGGATCTCCTTATCTCCATGGAAATGTTGATGTCCCGGTATGGCATTAAACATAAAAACTTGCATTCTTACTGTGAGTGGGCTCGCAATTCCACAGATCTGACATGTAACTTGGCCCTATGGCGTAACCTGATGTCTCCGTAGAGATGAATAAATATAATATCATACTGTGGAACATTCCAGGCAACATCTCCATGAAGAGAAGCTGGTGATGGGACCGTCCACCAGAAAAGTTACACAGTGCACCTTTAAAGAAGACATACTGGGCAAAAGACATGTTATAATGGTGTTCCATCATCATTAGCTTGATTAATAAATTCTTAAATAATAAAATAAAATAAATTACATTAAAACCTCTCGTAGTAGTCCTTCTATCTTCTGTAGTACTTATAGTAATACTAGGCAATGTGAAAGTAGTTGCAATTTTAGCTTTGGTTGAGCTTGTAATTAGTTCTTTTGAGTAATTATATTGAGTTCATCTTAAAGTTCAACTCATTCCTTCTTTTTTAAAATTTTAATTACCTGACTCTTTTTAATATAATAGCAAAATATTTGGCTAACGAGGCGCAGAGGTAAATGTCAAAGAGTGTTTTTAGTTTTGTAAATGTTAAAACATGCAGCGCCCAAACCTTCAGAATGCTCTTTTATGACCCCTCAAAAGAATTCTGTTTACAAAAAGAAAATAAAGTAAATACGCTACGAAGGTGGTGTTAAAGGCTACGAATATGCTTTTTAAATGTGCACTATGGAACTTTTCGAGGGCTTGTCACCTGCTCGAGTCCACGGAAATGTTATTTTCAAAGTGTTTTGCTTTGTTAGCTTTAATTGCCTTGAAAAACATGTTTTCTTAAGAGGTGAGAGCTTTAACAGTATAGTAACATAATATAGGGGCACAGTGTAATATTTCAACTGGAGAGCCCACTATCCACTTGTCTCCATGGAGATGTTATTGTTCTGCTTGTAACCATTTTTAAATATGCAGTATAATTAAAAACCTGAGCTGCCACTAATCAATAACAGAATAAACCAATAGGTAGTCAGAGCAGTTATTTATTCAACCCTCTACAGCTCAGATCTTGCATATCTTATATAAAAATGACAATAATCTCCCTACTTTTGCAAAGAAATTGTACGCACGATAAATATCGATCCAGCTTTCATATATTGAACGATAAGTCAATACAGTATTTATCGTTAAAGTCACAAGTTACAGGTCAGCTCTGTGGAGAGGCTTGTCCACTAACAGTAAGAATGCATGTTTTTTTGTTTTTTTTAATGTTTTAGCAAAAAAAAAAAACACATCTGTAATTTAGCAAATCCAATACAGATGTTCAATGGCATACTGTGGAACATTACAGGTAGAAAAATAACATTGGCATAAAAAGTTACATAGTGCAGCTTTAAAGGGCCCATATTACACCATTTTCTGATCTATGTTATAATGTTGTTTCCTCATCACAAACAGACCTGGAATTGTGTTTTGTTTCATTCACACAAACTCGCAACGCGTATTTAGGCTGAGTTCTTCCCTCTAATGGAAAACACTCTGTACAGAAAGTGCATTTGAAAACTACCGCTTCATGACATCACAAGGTGGAACAGAGCATTTTAAGCTTTGGAGATGTAGACAGACTAATAATAAAGAGTTACTCAAACATGTGAATGAAACAAAACACAACTCCAGGTCTGTTTTTGATGAGGTAACAACATTATAACATGACTAAAAGCTCACAAGAGTCAATTTTGCGTAATATATGGCTTTTTAAGTTTCTTTCTAAATAAATATTACAATAGCAATCATTTTGCAATATATTGTGCAGCCCTTTTATTTGTAAATATTTGGTTTTGAGTTCCTTGGGGTGAAAAGATTGAGAGGGACTTGTATATGGAATTGTCAGCAAATTCCCTTTAACTACTACTACTGCAGAGTTGCATCAGGCCAGTCCAAAAAATACGAAAATAAAAACAGAAAACGCCTTATGGAGAATAGCCAACTCACAATATTCACTGTTTTGACAACCTGCTTTCACTAAACACATTTCACTTCAGCATACATGTTCAAATCTGTTTATTTTCCTTCTAGGTAGCGTTAGCCACAGACGACTGAAGCACAGCTGAATTCAAGTGAGTCACATACTGAAGATTGCAGCAGAGCCAGAGGTTTTTCCTTCCTGTTGACTTGATAAAGACCTCCCCATAGAAAAGCACTGAAAGCCCAAGTCAACAGCCCCCTGCTCTGATTGGTCGGGATAGAGTCAGTTTGGCTTGTATTAAAAAGAAGCACCTCTCCATCATCTTTATGAGTTCTTTTCCTCCTTTCACATCCCTACTTCTTCTTCTTTTTTTTTATTTATTTATTGATTTATATATTTATTTATTTATTTAATTTATCTATTACTACTATTATTACTTTTATTTATTTATGTATTTATTTAGTCCATATAGAACTTATATTCTGTCAAGATCTACGCAAAATAACAGAACCACAATGACGACAGCAGCGCACACGGCAACAGAGTAAGGCGAATAGACCACAGCAGAAATGAGAATGCATGAGGTGAGTTAACTGGAGTTTTTATGACTTTTAGAGCAACAGAGCTTCACTCCTTGATGTTTTTTAAGTATCCTGTGTTGTTTTTCTCCTTTTGTGACTTTCCAAGCAGCCATGTTTGACTATCACTCACTAACTGGCTAATCCAGCTGTTAATCACGCCCATGTGAAACGGATATAAGAACTGTATGTCCAAACTTTAAGTAATGATGAAGTGTGTATTTCTGGCTGCAGGCGAGGTCACAACTATCTTTGCCTTTGTACTATGAATGTTTAATAGATTGATGGGTAAAACCAAAGCGCCCAGAAGATCCACTCAGACAAAGTGAAAACATGCAGAGATGGACTGATATTGATGGATTAAATTAAAATTAAATTATTATTATTATTATTATTATTATTATTATTATTATTATTATTATGTATTTATTTATTTATTTTAGCCTATATACGATAATTGGCCTGCTGCTGTGGCCGAATCGATACTGGCCAATACGATATTTAGCTTTTAAAATCCATACCAAGACCTTCAAATTTATCTTGTTGAAGTAAAGATCACAAATTAATGTTTCACTTTTATAAAAATAAAAACAAAATGTATTTATCTGGGATATAGAATTATTTGTTAGATGTAAAAAACAGCCATAGATGTAGACATTTTGACCCATTAGTCTGTTCATAAAGGGCAGAGAGAATGGGGCAGTGCCAGAAAATATTGGTTTTGAACATTGGTATTGAATATTGATATCGATACTGAAACCACTACAGTATATCACTATTAGAAAAGTCCCACGCTGCCCTGAGAGTTGAACCAAGAACCCAGTGGTGCCGCTAGGTTTTTCTGGGCCCTATGAAAACAAAATTTCTCTTCCCCCCCACTGAAAAAAAAAAAAAAAATCCCCCTCCCCCACAATACCTTTCTTTTTGAAAAACTGTGTGACACTCTCAATTTTCTCTTTTTTTTCTTTGCGTTTTTGATAGCTGGACTTATGATGTAACATAAAATATGCTTTTTTTTAACCTAACCCTACAATTAAATTAATACTGGTAACATTTAACAACAAGTACTGCTGGGAAGAACACATATAAAAGTTAAAACTAAAATACAAAAACAAGCAAAACTAAAAAATTCTGCTCTTCCTGTCATTCTAGGTGATGGTGCTCATCTGTCCATGTTAATTTTAATATGGGTCCAGTCTATTTCTCAGATAATCCACCAGCCAGTTCTGCACATCTGAACACAAGTGGCTGAGACAGGACTTCAGACTAACTTCTAATTACGTCTGTATTAATTTAGTTTAATTGCAATCTTAACGGCCATATTTCAAACATCTTCTCATTATATCGCGTTACTGAGGCAGAAGACAGTTTAAAAAAAGCGTCTGACATATTTCCTTGTTTATTTGGCCACTTTTATGTTTCTCCTTCACTCAGGTGTAAAATTATTCCTCCACAAATACTTCTTGCACGTTCTTGTCTGTACTTTTTGCTTTTGTCATCTTTATCTTGTCTGCATTCGATTCTATTATAATTTTATTGGCTTTTATCTCTGTTATGATATAAAATATGCAGTATTTCACTCATTATCGCACCAAATGTCATTTGGCCTTGCAAAACAGAAATCAAGTTTTGTTTTTTTTTTACCTGGGGCTTGGAAGAGGTAGTGAAGTAATAATTTTGTGATAAGAACTGTGATCATTTGATGCCATTTCGTATTAGTAATAGTATAGTTGTAGTAGTAGTAGTAGCAGTAGTATTAGTACAAATAGTAGTAACAGTAGTAATTGTAACAGTAGTAATAGTAGTAGTGGTAGTCGTAGTAATATTACTAGTAGTAGTAGTAGTAGTAATGGTAGTGGTAGTAGTAGTAGTAGTAGTAGTAGTAGTAGTAGCAGTAGTAGTAGTAGTAGCGGCAGTAGCAGTAGTAGCGGCAGCAGTAGTAATAGCAGTAATAGTAGTAGTAGTAGTAGTAGCAGTAGTAGTAGTATCAGTAGTAGTGAAAGAAAGAAGTCATTGTGATGAATAATTAGTAAGGTAATCTCTTAGTACAGCAGCTATAAAATAGCAGAGTAAAAATTGTAGTAGTAGCAGTAGTCGTTGTAGCAGTTGCAGTAGCAGTAGTAAGTAACAGATAAATACCATTGAAGTAGTAGTTACAGTGGGCTGATAAATGCCCTGTCAGACTGGTCATTTCTAGACACATCATAGTTATCTGTAAACATAGTTATCCTTTATTTGAAAACAGTCCTAGGAGCATTTTCCAACTACCTCTGCTCCTTCAGTGCCACTAAATCATATTGATACTGTTTATTTGAACCAAGAGCGCCATTTTAAACCAGTAACGTCAACAAAGCTACAGGCAGAAAGCTCAGAACTGGTAAAAATGTCATTGAAATTGCACAGTAAATGATCACTGGGGCTTCCTGTAACATGCTGAAAGACATTAGCAATATAATAGGCTTCTGAGGGACCAATCAACTCCAGTGGCTCAAAAGGCATGCATATTTCAGCTTGTGCTGGTATTACAAAAGTCTTAGATTCAAAGGTGCATTATGGAACTTTTTTGGTTCGGGGGTTAGTCACCTGCTTGTTTCTATGGATATGGCATTAAACAGCTCTACTTTATATTTATTAATTTACAGATGGTTTTAAAGCGAAAGAATACCTGGGAAAACAGGCATTCTGACTGTGAGCGGGGTTGCCTCGCCACAGATCTGAGCTGTGACTTGGTCTGGTTTGGTCTCCATGAAGATAGAAAAGTTTAATGCCATACTGTGAAACGTTCCAGACAAAGGAATAACACGATCCTAATCTTTCGTCATTCTGAAACCCATAGATACTGTATGAACTATAAACAAAAAGGCGTAAATGGAAGAGATATGCACAGAATCACATCTTGTTACAAATTCAACCATCTGGCGAGCATTCAAGTGCAATTCAAGTGCAATTCAAGTGCAATTCAAGTGCAATTCAAGTGCAATTCAAGTGCTCATGCTGGAGAAACTGTCAATGCTAACCACACTCATATATATATAAGTATCAACAAATGAATATTTTGAATATTTTACTTGCTGCTGCCTTAAAACGTATAACCATCAAATGGCTCAAACCCGATCCACCTTCTTATAACATGGATCCAGAAAGTATGGGATATATATCAAATGGAGCAGATAGCATCTTCTTTAAGGATTCAAAAACCCATTTATTAAGCGTTGGAAACCTGTTTTGCCCTTGTTAATACAGAAGGGGTGACATGAGACTTCTTTAATGACGGTCTCTGATATATAAAGAGTGGACATTTAATTATGTCACTATTACTCTGTTGTTGTTTTTTTATTATTATTACACACTTATATTGTAAAAAAAAAAAATGGAAATGTTTGCATTGATTTAAATCACTGTATTGTTCCTGAAAAAGAAAAGAAAAAATAGCCGTAAATGTACGGTTTTGGACATAGGAGACATTTTTTTGCCATTGTTCCTATTCCTTAATACAGTTTTTTTTTTTTGTGTGGGGGCGCTGATGTGTCATTTTATTTATTTTCAGAAAATGGAAAGAGCCAGAAGTTATAGAAGTGCGAGTTTCCCTGAGAGTCCCTGTTTTTCATGGTATTTTTAAGTAACACCTGTAATGGAATAAATGCGAAACAGAAAATTTAACACCGTACTGTGGAACATTCCAGGCAAAACAATCACATCCCCATGGAGACAAGCAGGTGATGGACCCTTTGCCAGAAAAGTTACATAATGCACTTTTAACGCTGTCACTTTCTGGTGCTGTGTACCTTGTTTTCTTATTGTTTTAGTTCGAAAGTTTTGAAATGAAGTGTCAAAATGCCAAACTTTTTTAAAAAACACCTATTAATTATTACATTTTCCTTTCAAAATAAGTGACATGCATTTGAGGTATGCCACAGATGACGGACATTTTCAAAATAAAAGCGCAGCAGGTCGGAGGTCTCAGTCGATCATTAAAGTGTTTCTTATGCCACAGACACAGAGGGAGACCAACCCACACGCGCTCGTATGTAGACTTAAAAATAACATTGACAAAGGCTTCGAATGTGAAACGTCGACATGTGGCGACGCTAATCTATAAAACACTAACACACAAACCCTGCAAATTCAGGCTGAGTTCTTCTCTCAAACAGAAAACACTCTGTTCCACCTTGTGATGTCATGCGGTAAAACAGGAAGTGCTCCACTGTGTTTTTAAACTCTATACACCTTCACTAGAATCATTTGGATGATTTCAGTCCTGGAATTGCAGATCGCTACTGAAAGGTAAAAGGTACTAGTAGCTGTTAATTTGAAAACTACCACTTCATGACATCACAAGGTGGAAAAGTGCATTTTGAGCTTTGGAGATGTAGACGGACTAATAATAAAGGATTACTCAAACAAAACACAACTCCAGGTATGTTTTTGATGAGCTAATAACATTATAACATGACTTAAAGGTGCACTGTGTAACTTTTAGGTCACCTGCTTGTTTCTATGGATATGTCATTGCTCTGCCTGGAATGTTCCACAGTATGACATTAAACAGCTCTTACATTTGTTAAATTATAGATCGTTTTATAGCTCAAAAAAAAAAAAAAAAGTTGACATTCTGAACGGGATTTCCTTTCTCCACAGATCTGACCTGTAACTTGGTCTGGTTTAGTCTCCATTACGATAGAAAGGTTTAATACCATACTGTGAAACAGACAAACCAACGCATTTGACGGACCCTCCAACACAAACCTTTAAAGCTCACAAGAGTCAATTTCACGTAATATAGGACCTTTAAAAATAACAGTGACAATGTGAAATGTGAATGTGAAACTTTGAATGTGGCAAATCTATAAAACGCTAAATGGGACGCTGTCAGATCCTCGTGTGAAAGAGGGGGCGGGCTGGGATTAAATACACTGGTACTTCAGAGCTGTTGGAGACTCAGACAAAAGCATGTTATAATACACTGAGCCTGAGGAAATAGTTAAGAGGGAAGATGTCCTCATGTAACTGTAGTGTATTTGTCTATTTGTCTAACCATAACAGGAAACAAAACAGTTTTAAAGGTGAACTGCGTAACATTTCTAGTGAAGGGTCCACCTCCTAATGACATAATGTCTCAGTGGAAATATTATTGCTTTATCTAGAATGGCCCACAGTACAGATTAAACCTATCTAACACAAGGAAGACAAGCAGGTTAAAGCATTAAAGTACATTACAATTCAGATCTGTGGAGAGTCGCCCCTTTTCACAGAAGGAATTATTGTATTTTTGAGCAATAGAGGCACCCGTAATGAATAAATGCTAGACGGAAATGTTTAAAGTCATACCATGTAACATTCCAGGCAAAGCAATAACATCTCCACGGACACAAGTAGGTGGCAGACCCTCCACTAGAAAACTTGCGAGGTGCACCTTTAAGTTCAGCGGACATGAGCATTTAAAGGTGCAGTATGTAACTTTTTGAGAAAGGGTCCACTACCTGCTTGTACAATATGGCAATAAAGGGCCCATATTACTCTCTTTTCTGATCTATGTGTTTTGTTTCATTCACGCGTTTAACACACAAATCCTGCATATTTACGCTCAGTTCTTCTCTCAAACTGAAAACCATCTGTTCCACCTTGTGATGTCAAGTGGTAACACAGGAAGTGCTCCGTTGTGTTTTTAAACTCCACACACCTTCACTAGAATCATCATTCAACCCTGGAAATGCCAAACTCTACTAAATAAAAGCTAAAAGGAGCTGCTAACTTGAAAACTATCACTACACGACATCACAAGGTGGAACAGAGAATTTTGAGCTTTGGAGATGTAGACACTCTAATAATAAAAGGATTACTCAAACACGTGTGAATGAAACAAAATACAACTCCAGGCATGTGTTGCATTATAACGTGGTTTAAAGCTCACACGAGTCAATTTTGTGTAATATAGGACCTTTAATCCTGCGAGAATAAACTAAATATACTAATAAATGCAAGCAAAGAAGTTGAATTTTAGACAACATTCCTTAAAATTGCAAGTCACAGATTAGATTAAAAATGATGGATCACCGGCGCTTGAGGAACTTAGTGCATTTCCTCCTCCATGTTTCTAAATGTTATACTTTATTTACTCTGTGCCTTGGGGAACACTTTAAGTTATAAAACCCAAAAAGAGCTGAAAATGAACAGATTTGAGGAGAGAGACGTGGTTGTGATTTTGGGTGGTTGGACAGTGGCCATGGGCGACAGGCTCTGGGGAGGAGACAGACTGACAGATGGTCATAGAGAGGAAGTACAATGCCAGGAATTCTTATGTCCGTATTAAGAATCCACAATTATGCACATATTTTGAGTTATAAAACCACATGTGGATTAATAAATGTAAGGTAGAGTTTAATGTCATACGGTAGAACATTTCAAGTAGAGCAATGACATCTCCATAGCAACAAGCAGGTGATAGACCCACAACCAAAAAATTACAGAAACCAAAATATCCAAATATTTAAAGGTCCTATTACGCAAAACGGACTCTCGTGAGCTTTAAGACGTTATAATGCTGTTACCTCCTCAAAAACATACCTGGAGTTGTGTTGTGTTTCATTCACACGTTTGAGTAATCTTTTATTATTACTCTGTCTTCATCTCCAAAGCTCAAAATGCTCTGTTCCACCTTGTGATGTCATGAAAAAAGCAGTAGTTTTCAAGTTAACAGCTCCTTTTACCAGAGATTGGCAATTCCAGGGCTGAAATTATCCAGATGATTCTAGTGAAGATGAATGCAGTTTAAAAACACAGTGGAGCACTCCCTGTATTACCATATGACATCACAAGGTGGAAGAGTGTTTTCAGTTTGAGAGAAGAGCTCAGCCTAAATGTGCAGGTTTTGTGTGTTAAACATGTGTGAATGAAACAAAACACAACTCCAGGTCTGTTTGTGATGAGGAAACAACATTATAACACAGATCAGAAAGTTGAGTAATATGGGACCTTTAACATGGACAGCTGTGCACTCTCTCTGGGCTCTTGAGGAAGAAGGGCAGATTGGTGTGGCAGAACTCACTGAAGTCTAAACCAAAAATTAAACCATGGACTTAACTTGAACTAAGCCAGCTCTTTATTAGGATTAAACCAGGTCCAAACCAGCAGAAAGGACAACATATTTATATTCATAGACACAATGAAAGTGTGATGTGTCTTTCTGGGCTCTTTCTGGTGTGATCACTGACGTCTAAACCAAGGACTAAACCAGGACTAAACCAAGGACTAAACAAGGGACTTAACCAGGACTAAACCAAGACCTAACTAGGACTAAACCAGGTCTTAATTAGGACTACTCTGGACTCATTGGGTAGAAGGCCAGCGTGGTGTGGCAGAGCTCACTGACGTATAAACCAAGTACTAAACCAGGACTAAACCAGGACTACACCGAGACTACACCAAGACTACACCAGGACAACATCAGGACTAAACCAGGTCTTAATTGGGACTAATGAGGGTTGTGACTTACTCTGGACTCTTGGGGTAGAAAGGCTGCATGGTGTAGCAGAGCTTGCTGAAGTCTAAACCAAGTACCAAACCAGAATTACACCAGAACTAAACCGGGACTAAAACCAAGACTAAACCAGGGCCACAATTACATCAGAACTTAACCAGGTCTAAACCAGGCCTTAAATGGGACTAAGCCAGGTCCAAACCAGGAAATACTACACTATATCTTAAACAGATTTATTGTTATAGACAGTTGTGGACTCTGGACTCCTGCAGTAGAATAACGTGGTGTGGCAGAGCTCGCTGAAGTCTAAAACAAGTACTAAACCAGGTACTAAACCAGGTCTTAAGCCGGACTAAACCCAGTCCAAACCACACAATATATTAAAATACGTGGTTGTGACTCACTCTGGACTCTTGGGATAGAATGGCAGCGTGGTGTGGCAGAGCTCGCTGAAGTCCACGGCGGTGGGCTCGGCGGAGATGGCCTGTCGCTTGCTCCGGTGCTGGTCAGGCCCGGGCAGAACCAGACTGTGCTGCTGAACCTGCTGAGCTGTGGCCGGACGGATCACAGAACGATATTTGTCCAGTTCATTCTGTAATCTCTGTATCAACTCATCTTTTTGGTCCAACTCCAGCTCAAGTTCATCAATCAGAGCATCCCTTTGACGAAGTTCTTCTATCTTCTCTTGCAAAGCGTACTGGAGGTCTCGGAGTGTCCCCATAATCCCAAAAAGTTTGTTTAATTAAATTTTTACTTGTACATACACATATACATTTATATGCCTTTCTCTTTCTTATTATATTATATTGTGATGTCTGAGCTACTGTGTCCAAGTAATTTCCCTTGTCGATCAATAAAGTTTGAGATTTGAAATGTCTCCGTATTAAAAATAAAACTGTATTGTGTTTTTTTGGTTGGTCTCTTCAGCTGTGTCTAATTTAATCAGTTCACAAAAGGTGAGCACTGAAAAATAAAAAAAACAACAATGTGGTTGTCAAATTGATTTAGCAAATATTCAAAATATTCAAAATTTAAAAATTGTGTTGACAGTCCATGACTCACAAAAACAGACTTGTGCAAATTAGTTGGCTGGTTAGGTCAGATTATCTGGTCTTCATGGGGGAAATGGGTTTGGAGAGAGGATTGTGAAAGAAAGGGCATCTGGCATAAAAAATCTTACATCAGATTAATTAGACATTTGCTAATTTGGAAGATAATTGTTTGGGCATATCTATAAAATAAGTTAGCAAAACATAAAATGCTACTTTGACCTCAAACTGTTACATACAACATAAAAATACTGAGTTGAGGGATTTGAATAATTATTTGAAATTGCAAGTTGAGACTAATTAGTAAATTGGAGTTATTATAAAGCATTTAACATAGCCTATTCTTTTTGGTTCGTCAACTGAATTAAACGTTAAAAATGGAGTTTGCTACATGTTTAGACTTCAGACTTCTCCAACTATGGCATTTGTCTTCACTTCAAATATTCTCAGTTTACTTCATGTCATTCCAAATCCAGGTACGCTCACTTTTACAGACTGCTGACTGAAATACACAATTGCAAATTAATCACAGAATCCACGTTTCTCTCATTTTTAAGATTTTGGTAAAACATTATTTCTTTCTCACTGATCAATGCTACTTCAAAAGCAGCTGTTTTGGGCTTTGAGATGTTACCTGCCTGTTTTGCTCGCTCCACAGATTCATTTTTAGAAATTCGCAACTAAAACCAGATATTTTGCAAGGATCTTCACTCTTACTTATACAGTAATGAGATGTTTAATCAACTAAACTAGTCTGTCTTCCATGTATTAGGCCAATAGGAATTAAAACTCAAGACGAATTTATCTCTCTTCCATATTAGGTATAAAAATTGCATGAAACACAGCTTACCTTTCAGAAAATCTTTATAAAACTACAAGAATCTTACTTAGCTGGAAGTTATATTAGTTACACGACTCTATTTTCCTTATTAATTACCTGCTGTGATTCCAAAAGCATGCACCTCGACGTCCCCAATTGAAAAAGGTAATTGTAATATTACCTTTTTGTTTTTCTAGAAGTACAATAAAAATATATATTCTCTGAGCTTCTTTTAGTAGTTTTCCTCTTAAAATGACCCTACGTGTCCAACACCACGCACTGAAGTAAATGAAAAACTACAAACAAGTCGTAAAACACAAAAATGTCATGAAAATATCAAGTAAACGGAGTCCAAGTGTAGCCTACTATGAAAGTACTAAGCTTTACATGGAGGCTTTTTATCTTAAATTTGCATAACAACCAAAATAGGAAGTCTAAACATGCAAATAAGTTAAAATAAGTTCTACAGAAAGTTCGCGTAGCCTTTTTGTAGCGTGAACGCGAGGCGGAACATTCAGTTCATCCAGTAAGCTTATAAAAGTTCGTTCACGATTCTCAAATACGCGTAAATCTTATTACTTGATGCAGTTTCGCAAAAATATGACATAAAAACGACGTATTTATGATTGCATTTAAGGATATCAAAACGAAATCATCTATAGTTCAGAATCTGCAGCGCGTAATGTCCAAATTGAATCCACGTTGAGATGAGAAAGTGTTGGAAGAAGCGGCTCCAAAAGACGGTGCTCCGGTGCGCAAATCTCCGGTAAAAACACGGCACCGATTTGAGCGCGGACAGCCCTCTCCGCGTGTATTTGTGTTCCCGAGGGAGGAGGACACGAGCGCGTGGAGGGGAGCGAAAAACGAGCGTAAAAGCGAGAGTCACGTGTGCGCCGCGAGTTTGGAGCGATCGGTGAAGATAGAAAAGAAGGAGCAGCGGAGAAGGCGAAGAATTAGGTATCCGTGGGAAGAACGTGGGTAGAGTGCGGTGCATGCTTCTGTCTTAAGATGTTTCCAATATTTCTGTGCACTGTGTCTCTATGGTGCCGACATTTGTGAAGCAGTTTTCTTATCTCTTCCTCTTTGCTCCAAACCCAACGCATCCTCTGTTTTTTTTTTTTCTTTCTTTATAGTTTACATGACATATTTTTCCTACTTTAGTTTGGGGCAAGTTCTCTGCAAAACAAAATATCTTCATGAGTTAAAGGTGCACAGTTTAGCTTTTCTAGTGGGAGATCTGACACCTGTTTGTCTCCATGGAGATGTGATTGCTTTATAGAGATGTATTTGCAATGTTTCGCAGTATGGCATTAAACTTATATCTTGCATGCATTCAGTTGCAGTTGTTTTTATTACTGGGAAAAGAAAAAAAAATGGATAAACACGCATTCTTACAGTGAGTAGACTTGCCTCTCCACAGAGCTTATAACTTAGCCCAGTGGTGTCGCCTATTTGTCTCCATGGAGATAGAAAAACCAGCTTAATCCCATACTATGAAACATTCCATGCAAAGCTATAACATCTGCGAAAGAAATAAGGAAAGTTATTCTGAAATATTGTCCTCTTTCTGTCTCTGTCTCTTGTGTGGAGGTATTTTTACACATTTTCCTGATTTTTGTGGAGAAGCAATAAAGATTTCTTCTTTCATTTGTCAAGTGAGGGAATATTTTTAGCCCTATGGAAGTTTAATTTTGCCTGTTTGCTATAACAGTAAAGCCTATATCCCCTTTTGACAATGCATCCTCCCTATTCTTCCTTTCTAAACATGCAAAATATGTCAAAGGTTGTCATTTCAAAGCCAGCTCTGACAAGTGCTTATTGTCTGAGTGTCGTTGGGCAAGACACTTCACCCTGCTTTAAGGGTCCATATTACACTATTTTCTGATCTATGTTATAATGTTGTTTCCTCCTCACAAACATACCTGGAGTTGGGCTTTGTTTCACAGAAATCCTGCATATTTTTAGAGTTTTTTTCTCAAACAGAAAACACTCTGTTCCACCTTGTGATGTCATGTTGTAATACAGGAAGTGCTCGACTGTGTTTTTATACTCCTTCACAAGCATCAATGAACAAAAGGTGAAAGGTTGCTGTTATAACTTAAACTCTAGATGACATCACAACAGACTAATAATAAAGAATTACTCAAACGTGTGAATGAAACAAAACACAAATCTGGGTATGTTTTTGAGGAAGTAACAACATTATAACGTAAATTAAAGTTCACAACAGTCAAGTTTGTGTAATATAGGACCTCGAAGCAGCCATCTTCAATACTAATTAGTATTTTTAATCATATATTATTTAATCATCAAAGACCTGTATTTCAAATTGTCCCAGGAAAAATGCCCAAGAAAAGTTAGTTGAACAACACAAAAGACATACAGCTCTCCTGATGGCTATATCCTGCCAGTGACATCATAGGCCATATACTAGGAGATACGACATAGGAAGTAGGAGATAGGAGCTAGGAGGCAGGACAAGGAGATGGTGTGGCCCGATGCAGCAGACCCAGAGGAAGTGGGTGCTCTGGTCTAATCTTCATTACTTTAATGAGAGCAGCTGTAGGTTTGGGAGGAGGGTCCACAGAAAAACAGGCTGCTACAATCTGCCCCATCATCTGACAATTGACCATTTATATTATTGCCTTCCTAAATCACCATGGCTTTTATTGGACGTGCGGGTAATGTGTGATTTATAGGTTTTCTGTATAAACAAATAGCAAGACACGTGTATCTTTTTTTTTTATTTTGAGCATTAGGGCTGCAAAATTAACGGTAATTGAATCGAATTAGCAAATCGTAAAGGCTGCCATCTTTAAAGTACCATAATTTCCTCCACCAACAACTAAATATCCTGTCTTAATCTGCATATAACTGCTAACCCTGTAGTTTAGAGCTGTACAAACATGTCCAGAAATGTGATTCTCATATTAGTTTGTCAGTTAACTATTGAAATACAAGTAACAATTGTAGGAGTACAACTAGAAGCAGGCCTGTCAACAGAAATCTGGTTCTAATATAAATTAGTAATTCTCCAATTCTGGGCCCCTAAAACCCTGGGGCCCGGGACAACAGACCCCTTTGTCCCCCCCTGTCCACTGCCCTGGCTAGAAATATGTAGCAGCAGTAGCATTTGCTAGTAAAGAATCAACAGCATTTTGCATTGTTGTAGAAATATGGAATCCCCAATAAAATATCCACCATTGCTTGATATGTTTTCATCAAAATGGCTCTTTTTGGCAGTGGTCCATCCCATTTTAACCTTATCACTTTTCGTCTTCAATATAGCCAAGGCAGCTCTAAAGGCAAAACTTCAGCCAGACAAAATAAGGTAATTCTAGAGTCAAACCTGAAAACACCGTCAGCCTGTACAAGGGGAATCTACATCACCTTTCGTCACTTTTGAGTCACAGAAAGATGATGTAAGACGAAGGAAACCCAAGACTCAGGCACTTGACAACAAAAATATGTAACTCTAATGAGATGGGAAGTGTGTAATCTCAAAGAGGATTTAGTCATAAAAACATCTGTCTGACCTCTGCTAACTAGGAATACCTCACAACTGCAAAAACATCTTTAAAGGGCCCATATTACACTGTTTTCTGATCAATATTATGTTGTTTCCTCGTCATAAACAGACCTGGAGTTGTGTTTTGTTTCATTCACACATGTTTAACACATAAATCCTGCATATTTAGGTTGTGTTCTTCTCTCAAATAAAAACACTGTTCCACCTTGTGATGTCATGTGGTAATACAGGAAGTGCTCCATCGTGTTTTTAAACTCCATACACCTTCATTAGAATCATTTGCATTAATTCAGCCCTGGAATTGACCATTTCTACTGAGTAAAGGTGAACTAACTAACTTAACTACCACTACATGACATCACAAGGTGGAACAGAGCCTTTTGAGCTTTGGAGACATAGACTAATAATAAAGGGTTACTGAAACATGTGTGAATGAAACAAAACACTACTCCAGGTAGGTTTTTGATGAGGAAACAACATTATAACATCGCTTAAACCTCACAAGTGTTAATTTTGCGTAAACTATAAAAAATGGAATTGGTGCCTTATATAGTCCACCATTAATAATACTAATAATGTATAATTTTGTTATGACTGAATGATATGAATAGGAAAAGATGAGACAAGAAGGAAATATCCCCTGTAGGTCTACTGTTATGCTGAAAAATAAATAAATAAATAAATAATATAAATAAATATTAATATAAATACATACATATTTATTTATTTATTATTATTATTATTAATAATAATAATAATAATAATAATAATAATAATAATAATAATAATAATAATAAATGATTATTTGTCTTTTAGAATATTTGATAATTGAATAAAAATCAACATTACTTTTGACATACTATATGAGCAGAAACACTTGACCAAAAGAAAAAGACCACTGTACTTCTTGTTGTTGTCCTATAACACCCTCTGTTGGGAAAGGAGTGCCATTGCATGAGAAACTGAAAAAAAAAAGAAAAAAAAAAAAGTCATAATTTATGCAGTTTATTTATATATTTATATTGATCTAGCATATAGCATAGATATTTATATTATTTAATTGCAGCAGTATTGAGAGGAAATAAAACAAAGTGCAATTAGGCTAACGCTTCTCTTTATTAAAATCAATAACATTTTAAATCTGCTATGTAGCCCTAACTGACTTACGCCATTAATGTTTGTAGCTTGTGTATATTTATTCAAAGTTTCCTTTTCAGCAGGCTTCCAAAATTGTAGGGAGATTGTACCTGCAGTGACCAATTGAGGGCGCTATGGACCAAGTAAAATTCTGAAGTTCAAGTCAGTTACGTGTTTTGCATTTAACCTACCTCAAGGTAAATGCTACTGTAATATATACTGTATATCACAGTCTTTTTGATGTTTTAGTCCAAGACACAAAATTCATACAAAATACAACTACAACTAGTCCTATAGCCAACTACTTCTACTATCTCCAATACTACTACTACTACTACTACTACTACTACTATTACTACTTCTGCTACTACTAGCCTATTACTACTAGTACCATTACTAGCCCTACTACACTTGGTTTGGCTACTACTACTATTACTAGTCAACTATTGCTACTACTATGATGACAGCTACTGCAACTACTACTAAAAGTATTGATGAAGAAATGGTAAAATTAGCTGTTTATGATGTTTTAATCAATATTAGTACCACTCTAACTACTACTACTAGCCTTAAACTGCTTCAATCGCCACTACTACTACTACTACTACTACTACTACTACTACTACTACTACTATTACTACTACTATGGCTACTACTGCTTTCATTTTATTTTTATTTTATTTGAGCAATTTGTTATACAGTGTAAAATAAAATAGGCCTACTACAAAAAAGTGACACAGCAATGCTCAAAACTACTACCAGGCTACTAATGCTAGCCTCCAAGTACCATTACAACTATTACTACTAACTTATTACTACTACTACTACTAATACTGCAAATACAAGTAATACTCCTACTGCTGCTACTACTACTATGACTTCTACTTGATACTCAGATTTTTTTTTATTTTTTTTTAAGTAAATATTTTTATTAAGGAATCACAGTTTACTCATACAATATTTACAAATCACATTATTTTTTTCCTTTTACTCTGATTTTTCTCCGCCGCTCCTCCGCGGGCCCGTGCGCGCTCCCCTTTAGTTACGCCCCTGGGTGAGTTCAGATTTAGACGCAGGTTTTTGTCGAGTCCCATAAAGAAACGCAGCTGTGAGAGAGAAGAGCGCGTTCAAACGGAACTTACGAGTCTAATTTTGGCAAAACATGATCAGGATTTTGTTGTGATTGTCTTTAGAACTCATTTAAAAGAAGCAATTTACGCGTTTACTGATAATTTTAGTATTTTTAAACTTCTTTCGCGCTCGGATGGTGGTGTTTTGATCCGGAGCAGGTGAATTTATTGGCAAACAGGCTACAACCTCCAGGTAAGAAAGCACGCAGTGTTTTTACGCACACATTTTTACCGTTATACAAATACAAATAATTTAAATAAACCTTTTTTCTTTCACTGTGTGGTTAACTCTACGCGCAGTTTGTTCCGCTGTTTTGTCTTTTTACGCATCTTGTTGGTTCGGTAAAGAGAGGATGCTCAAAACACAGTTCCTGTCTAAATTCATTTCCAAGAGTACGTTTGTGCGTAATTAGCCTAAATATGTGTGTTTTCTAATCGATTCGTTTTGCAAGTTGTTTTTTTAATTAGCCTATATCAATATCTGATCGTTTGAAGTGGTAAAAATAAAGAGGCTAATTTACTAACGTAGGCCTACTTACTGTTTTGTCTTTTTTGAAAATTGAAATAAGCTACGTTATGTTTAAGGGCCCATATTACGCTGTTTTTTTATGTGTGTTCTAATGTTATTTCCCCATCACAAACATACTTGGAGTTGTGTGTTTTTTTCCATACGTTTGACACGCAAACCCTGCATATTTAAGCTGAGCTCTTTACTCAAACAGAAAACACTCTGTTCCACCTTGTGATGTCATGTGGTAATACAGGAAGTGCTCCACTGTGTTTGTACACCTTCACTAGAATCGTTTGGACGATTTCAGCCCTGGAATTGCCGATTTCTACTGAACTAAAGGTTAAAGCTGTTACTTCTACCTCTATATGACATCACAAGGTGGAACAGAGCATTTTGAGCTTTGGGGATGTAGACAGACTAATAATAAAGTGTTACTCAAGTATATGTGAATGAAACAAAACATTACTCCGGGTATGTTTTTGATGAGGTAACAATATTATAACATGGCTTAAACCGCACAAGAATCCATTTTGTGTAATATAGGACATTTAACTTTAGCATATTGAGGTGAACTTATTATAGCGGTCTAATAGTGGAAAATATTCTAGCCTGAAATGTTGGACACTACAGTAGACAACAAACAGGAGCATTAAATATCACTTTATGGTCACATGGTTGCACCTGTGGCTGATATTCAGAATAGATGGACCAGCATAGCCTCATCATGACGTTATGTTTGCAAACTTGGCCAGAAAAGACTCAATACTTATTTGGATATCATAAAGATAACAAAATCACACTATACTGTAATGTAATGAATGCAATCTTCAGTGAAAAAATAATAATAGTTTTGCTACTTGCCATGTGGTTTTATACTAGTTCTGATATAGATTAAAGGGCCCATATTACACTGTTTTCTCATCTATGTTAAAATGTTTTTCGTCATCACAAACACACGTGGAGTTGTGTTTTGTTTCATTCACACGTTTAACACACAAATCCTGCATATTTACGCTGAGTTTTTCTCTCAAACTGAAAACTCTGATGTCATGTGGTAATACAGGAAGTGCCCCACTGTGTTTTTAAACTCCACACACCTTCACTAGAATTATTTGGACGATTTCAGCCCTGGAATTGCCAATCTCTAGAGAACTAAAGATAAACGGTAGCTGTTAACCTGAAAACTACCACTTCATGACATCACAAGGTGGAACAGAGCATTTGGAGCTTTGGAGATGTAGACGGAATAATAATAAAGGATTACTCAAACATGTGTGAATGAAACAAAACACAACTCCAGGTCTGTTTTTGAGGAGTTTCAATGCTAGTTTCAGGTTTTATTATTTTCTGATATTGCTTTTTGACAATTATTAAAATCTTATAATCCTGTATTAAAGATGCATTGTGTAACTTCTCTAGTAGAGGGTCCATCACCTGCTTGTTTCTATGGATATGTTGCTCTGTCTGGAATGTTCCACAGTATGACATTAAACAGCTCTACCTTACATTTATTCATTTACAGGTGCTTTTACAGCTCAAAAATACCTATATTTTTTACAGGCATTCTGACGGTGAGCGGTGTTGCCTCTCCACAGATCTGACCTGTAATTGCCTGGTTTGGTCTCCATGATGATAGAAAGGTTTAATGCCATACTGTGAAACATTCCAGACAAAGCAATGACATCTCCACGGAGAAAAGCATTTGACAGACACACCAGAAAAGTTACACAATGCACCTTTAAATTGCACACTGGGACTTTCAGGCAATAATGTTTATTTTTATCCTATTTATAGCCAGTATAAGTGTCCCTATACAAAACCAGCCTACAATACAATCTCCTATTGGACTTTTTGTATGGTTAATGATTGACTGGACAAATATTGACTGTGTACAATGGTGTTACTTTAACTCAATGCTACATGAGACATTTGCTACGGTTTTTAAGCAGTTAAAGTTATGAACAGACATCGCACTAGTCTCTCTCTTTTGTATTAAATTACACTGAATGGACAAATCAATACATCCTCATTGACTGTCAGAGCTGTGTTACAGATACAGGGAAGAGAAAAGATGGTTAGATCAGGTAGCAGAGAGAGAAGTACACACAATATGCACTGTTACTTCATAATAAAGTAGTTAAGCTTCGTTGTGGTACACATTAACTACAAAAATATAATCCCAATACTACTAAAATCTATGTCCTTAAAGGTGCATTGTGTAACTTTTCTGGTGGAGTATCCATCGCCTAGCTTGTTTCCACGTTCAGGTTACTGCTTTTCCTGGAATGTTCCACATTAAGGCATTAACTTGCATTTATCCAGAAAGGTGTTTTTATTGCTCAGATATCTTGGGAAACATGCATTCTTACTGTGACCGGGTTTGCCTCTCCACAGATTTGATCTATAATTTGGCATGGTGGCACTATTTGCTTGTCCCCATGGAGACAGATAAGTAATGCCATATTGTAGAACATCCCCGCAATAGCATTACTGTGGATACAAGCAGCTGGTGGACCCTCCTTCAAACTTAGTTAAGTTATATTTGAAAGTAAAGGAAAGCACAGTTCACTTAAACTACTGTTGCTACAGCTGTTCCCACTAAATATAGAAGGCTGCTGGTTGGATTCCTACTACCACTAATACATAAGGCTGTTGTGTCCTCAGGCAAGACACTTACAAACAACCATCAGTGACTAGTACATAATATATTGGCAGTGATGGGAAGAATAATAATGTATTTAGTTACAGAATATTGAATACCTGTAACATATACTGGTACATGGTCCAATCACCGTAGTGTTTCTGAATACTTAGAATACTTTTACTTCAAATTGAATAATATCATAGAGTAAAAACATGACATATAATTACAACTTTATTTTTGTTATTGTGCATTTATTTATGTCTAATTAGAAACAAAAAATCACTAATACCATGCAGTTCAAAGCCAAAAATTTATTTTAATTTAGGTAGAATTATGAAATTGTCTGCTTATACTATTTTCTCTCTCTTTTTTTTTTTAAGTGCCCATATTAAGCTATTTTCTGATCTATGTTATAATGTTGTTTCCTCGTCACAAACAGACCTGGAGTTGTGTTTTGTTTCATTCACACATGTTTAACACAAAAACCCTGCATATTTAGGCAGTGTTCTTTTCTGAACCCTTGCACCTCATGATGTCATGTGGTGATACAGGAAGTGCTCCACTGTGTTTTTAAACTCTATACACCTTCACTAGAATCATTTGGATGATTTCAGCCCTGGAATTGCCAATCTCTGCTGAACTAAAGGTAAAAGGAGCTGTTAACATGAAAACTACAACTTCATGACATCACAAGGTGGAACGGAGCATTTTGAGCTTTGGAGATGTAGATAGAAACAAACAGAAACTCCAGGCTTAAAGCTCACAAGAGTCAATTTTGCGTAATATAGGACCTTTAATGACTACATAACAAACAAATATGTGTCATTTCATATCTTGGTTTCATCGTTGTTGTCATAGAAATGTGACTACAAAACACACACTTAATGACCACATAACAAAATTATCAGCATGAGACATTGCTGTATTTCTTTGTACTGACTCACATAGTCCCATAGCACCTATAGATGTGCCTGGATCCACTCCCAGTAAAGTAAATGTGACGAAGAAAACACATTCGTTAGAAGGAAATAAAGAATAAAGGGAGGAGATATTAACCACAAGTCATGAGCACCATAAATACTACACTCATTATTTTAATGCACAAGTAGTTTTGGTTCAGGCCCTTGGTAAATAATTCATGTTTTGAATTTTGAGTAATGGTAGCGGTAGTAGTAGTAGTGGTAGTAGTAGTAGTAGTAGTAGTATTACTAGCAGCAGTAGTACCAGTAGTGGTAGTAGTAGCAATAGTAGTATAGTAGTGGTAGTTGTAGTTCTTGTAGTAGTAGTATGGTATTGGTAAACAGTTCACGTATTGAATTTTGTCAAAGATTTATATAATGCACGCCAAGGAACAGTATGCTTGTAAAGTAGTAGTAGTAGTAGTAGTAGTAGTAGTAGTAGTAGTAGTGGCAGTAGTAGTAGTAGTGGCAGTAGTAGTAGAATTAGTAGTAGTAATAGTAGTAGCAGTAGCAGTATTAGTAGCATTAGAAGTATTATTATAATTATTATTGGTAGTAGTAGTAGTAGTAGCAGTAGCAGTAGTAGCAGTATTTGTAGCATTAGAAGTATTACTATTATTATTATTATTACTACTAGTAGTAGTAGTAAAAAAAAAACATAATAGTGCATAATAGTAAACAAAGCAATATACAGGAAATAGGTTCTTTTACTACATTAAATGAATAAATATTTGATTTGATCCAGTGTTTTCTGGCACCTCTGGCAGCGGCTAAAGAGTCAAAAATGTTGAGGTATGTCCAAACCCTCGAGTAATAAGTAAACTCCTAGTTAATGTTTTTCAGTTCTAATGTGGGCACCCATATTTTCTCAGAAATGTGGGTCTGGTTTTTATAAGGGTTTTTATAAAGGAGTAACTAAATAGATATTGACAATATAAAAGGGTGAGTTCATACTAAAAAACAATAGTCACATTTCTTTTTCAAAGTTTGAATCTTTTCACTGACAAAGAATTACCTGTGGGTCTTTCTATTAATGGTCATATATTACACAAAATTGATTCTTGTGAGCTTTAAACCATGTTATGTTACCTCCTCAAAAATATCCCTGGAGTTGTCTTTTGTTTCATTCACACGTTTGAGTAAACCTCTACGTCTCCAAAACTCTAAATGCTTGGTTGCACTATGTGATGTCATGTAGTGGTAGTTTTCATGTTAACAGCTCCTTTTACCTTTTGTTTAGCAGAGATTGGCAATTCTATGGCCGTAATAATCCAAATTATTCTAGTGAAGGTGTATGGAGTTTAAAAACAGAGTGGAGCACTTCCTGTATTACCACATGACATCACAAGGAGTGTTTTCTGTTTGAGAGAAGAACTCACCTAAATATGCAGGGTTTAATACATTTTATTTATTAGGCGCCTTTCTGGACACTCAAGGTCGCCTTACAACAATAAACAAATACAAAACATAAATAAAGTTTATACAATTAAACATACAGTTAAAAGCTTACAGTAAATGTTTGTGTGTTAAACATGTGTGAATGAAAGAAAACACAACTCCAGGTGTGTTTGTGATGAGGAAACATTATAACATAACATAGACTCTTTAAAAGACCCAAGGTGAAATTATGAAATTTTGTTTCTTGCACTAATTATAAATCACAAAATTACTAAAAAAAAAAAAAAAACAGGGTCGGAAGTTGCAGTCTCTTAATCTCATAAATGGCTCACACTCTTACATGAAATTATAAAAGAAGCAAGTCCTCCCATTGTAAGAATGCACTTGCAATTGTCTAAATTGATGATAGAAAGGTTTACCGAGGAATATTCCAGACAAGGCATTAACGTCTCCATGGACAAAAGTAATAGTAGACCCTCCACCTGAAAAGCTACATAGAGCACCTTTAACTTAAGTGTCCCTTCCTAATTCGTCCCGTCTCATCAAGATAAGTGTGTGTGCTGATCGCCAGTTTAAACCATTAGGATCTCACGAGCCCATGTCAGACAATCTTATCAGTGTGGGGGAGGCAGTTATCTTGATACCTCAGACTCTGTGGCATTTTAAACATCTCATTGACGATCTTTGTTTGACATTGGCGTTTTCCTTTGAGACTCCACACGCACTTATCCAGCCTGATGGTCCTTGGGTTCGTCATGGAAACTATGAATGTTATTTTACACGTTATAGAAGAGTTTGGTCGCCTCCCCTGTTTGTATTGTCACGAACATAATATATAATGCAGTGTACAGGACATTAAATGACAAACCAGCAAGGGATTAGAGTTACTAAGCCTGTGTCATTCTTAATAAACTATTTGTTCATTATGAATTAAAGGAACCATGATAGATTTAGTTTTAAAATTTCATAAATGTGACCTACCGGTGTCCCCAGATACAAGGTAGATACATACAATTCCTTTAAGTCTTTGTTCATGCTTTATTAAAGGTCCTATATTACGAAAAATTGACTCTTGAGAGCTTTAGGCCATGTTGTTGTTTCATTCACAGTCTGTCTACATCTAAAAAGGTCAAAGTGTTCCATTTCACCTTGTGATGTCATGTAGTGGAAGTTTTCAGTTTTCAAGTTAACATCTACCTTTTACCTTTGGTTGAGTAGAGACTGGCAATTCCAGGGCTGAAATGATCTAAATGATTCTAGTGAAGGTGTGTGGAGTTTAAAAACACAGTGGAACACTTCCCGCATTACCACATGACATCACAAGGTGGAACAGAGTGTTTTCTGTTTAAGAGAAGAACTCAGCCTAAATATCCTAAATAAGCGTAAATTAAACTTGTGTGTATGAAACAAAACAACTCCAAGTATGTTTTTGATGAGAAAACAACATTATAACATAGATCAGTGTTACCAGTTAATTTGCTGTCATTTGAAACCCAAAAGCCCAACCCAAAATATACATTCTCAAATGTTTTTTTGTCTTTCTCTTCTCCAGGTCTACCTCCATCCATCCATTCATCCATCTGAACCATGTCGAACAACTCCTCTGGCCGTGGCTGTGGCTCCAACGTGGACTCTCTCTACTACAATCTGTGTGACTTGGACGCAGTCTGGGGCATTGTGCTTGAAGCGTTTGCGGCAGCTGGCATCGTTTTCTCTTTCGTTTTATTCATATCACTCCTCGCTAGCATCCCTTTCACCCAAGACAAAAACCGGCGTAGCTCCATAGCGCTCCACGCCTTCTTTTTGATCGCAACATGTGGACTATTTTGCCTAACTTTCGCTTTCATTGTCGGAAAAGATTTTGCGACTTGTGCGTCAAGGAGGTTTCTATTCGGCGTGCTTTTCGCTGGATGCTTCGCTTGTTTGCTAATGCAAGCCGTGAGGTTGAATTTCCTTGTACGACGTAATTCAGCTCCACCATCTTGGGTGCTATTTCTCGGTATGCTAGGTCTATGGTTAGTCGAAGCTATCATCAACACAGAATGGCTAATCATCACAATTGTCCGTAACCCACTGGTGGCGCTAAACGGGACGGAAATTGGGCTAGCAATTGCGACTCCATGCGACATTGCTAACGAAGATTTTGTGATGGCCTTGATTTATGTTATGACCCTAATTTTGGCATCTTTCGTGGCAAGTTTGGTGATAATGTGTGGTAAACACAAGCAATGGAAGCTGGAAGGGGCAAGTATCCTGATTGCAACCCTGCTGTCAATCTTCATTTGGATTGCGTGGATAGTGATGTACGTTTTCGGCAATGAAAGAACAGGGGGACCAACTTGGGACGATCCAACCTTAAGTATAGCACTAGTGGCGAATGCGTGGGTGTTTTTGATAGTTCACACGATCCCTGAAATCTGCTGTTTGACCGGTGAAGAGGAGGAGGAGCAAGGATTCGGACAGGACATGTATCCAAGTAGAGCAGTGGGCTACGAGACCATCCTGAAGGAACAGAGCTCTCAGAATATGTTTATGGAGAATAAGGCCTTCTCCATGGATGAACCCAGCCATGGTATGTGACACATGCAGTGGTTTTAATGGGTCAGTATGGGCTTTCGATAGAGACAAAGGAAGACAGCTGTAGTTTTGACATTTTAAGATGGAGGTTAGGTTAAGAGTTGAACAAACTATCACCTATCAATTTCAAAAAGTATTATGGTTGCCATTATAATCAAGAATGATCTTTTTAGCATCAAGAATGATTTCAAAGTGCAATTATTCTTGAGCCCAATTTCCACCGTGGGCTGATTTGAGTGGGAAAAGTGCAAGGCTGTTTTTTGGTCCCAGTCCGACACTGGTACCAATACAATTCTGAAATATAATACTTTTATTTGTCTCACAATAAATGGATAATGGATAATGCACAATGCACAATGCACAATGCACAAGTACAATTGCAATAACAGGTGCTACTAAGGTACTACTGGATTTGAAATAATTTGGTACAGAATTGAAAGAAAATGTTACTTTGTTTTGTCATTCTATATATGAATTCAGATTTATTTATTTGATCAGGGACAATGCACAAAAGACATCAAACTTATACAAAAGAAAAAATATATAATGACTGATACAGCAATATGTATCAAAAACAGGTATTTTTCAAGTTCTAATTCAACCTGCAAAAACTGAAAGGTACCCACATTTACCATGCATTTCAGAACATGTTTGTAGAGGAAAGTGTATTTTGTATTTGATAGTTTTTCCCTTGGGTTTTGCATCATACATGCAAAGAAAATACATATAGCCTTTATAGGAAACCTCTTAATCTGCCATTATTCTGTCCATGTTAAAGAATTGATCCGTCTATTATGTAAGCGTATTGTGTAATTAAGAAATTAGATCCTGAAGCCATATCAGCTTTTGTAACAGACTCAAAATGTCTGCCACTGCGTCTTACGTATGGACTGTTGTTGACAATGCAGAATTTAATGCTGCTGTTACAAAATACAGACGTTTACAGTGACTTCAGTTTAGCAACACAGTTTCGGATTTTAAACAAGGGATACTGGAAGTTGTTCATAAGATTCATACCCCCAGGTTTTACTAACAGGGCAGACATTCTTTTGAGTATAATTATTTTTAAAACATAAAAAATGGTTAAGACACATAATTGGCAGTATAAGTAAAATTGCTATGTGTGGGTTTCAGCTTAAAGTGTGAATTTTTGAGGACTTTTAACCATTAAAATTATTGAAGCTGTCTATTAAAGGGCATATATTTAGAGTTCTTCTCTCAGACAGAAAACACTCTGTTCCACCTTGTGATGTCATGTGGTAATACAGGAAGTGCTCCACTTTATTTTTAACTCCATACACCTTCACTAGAATCATTTGGATAATGCTCTGGAATTACCTACCTCTACTGTACTAAAGGTAAAAGGAGCTGTTAACTTGAAAACTACCGCTTCATGACATCACAAGGGAGACAGACTAATAATAAAGGGTTACTCAAGCATGTGTGAATGAAACAAAACACAACATGAAACATGAAACACAACTGTAGCTACGTTTTTGATGAGGTAAAAACATTATAACATGACTCACAAGAGTCAATATTGTGTAATATACAATACAAAACAAAATATTTTATCTCTACAACTACTAATTAATCAAAATAAATTTTGATTTTGATTAATGACCCTATTTCATCTTGACTTCAACCACTACATGCATCCCTGTTTCTATGGGGACGGTGGCCACGCCTGTTGCCATAGAGACAGACGCAAACAGACTGTGAGTGATGCTCCTGGTGCTCGTTAGCTCGGTCACGCTAACGAGAGGAGCACAACAGAGACATCAGGCGTGGGAGGAACAGTTATACTCAAGTATTGCATTTTTTTCAGTAGTAGTAATAAGGTTAAAAATATTTAGACCTAATGCAATCAAACCAACAACCACACAATAAATTACCAGTGCTGCACCCGCTAAATAAACAGAAGGAACTACATAGACCATGATCCTTTGCTCTGTTTCAGTGCAGATTACATAAAAAATAACTTATTAATCACTTGGGGTTTTTTTCATTATGACCGAAGTCAAGGCATTTTAAATGGTAAAAATAGCATATTCACAATTTTGTTAGCCTCCACAGAATCTTGCAATAAATATCATACCATGAGATTTGGATATTGTTACATCTCTAGTTATTTTGAATCCGCTTAGGAAAAAGCATTAAAAATTTGCAATTGTAGTGGTAATAGGTACTTAGTTACGCAGATATCCTGAACTGGTTGTCATGTAAAAGTTATAAATGCTACACAAATTGAACTCAGAAATGACCTTAATCTTAAAATACTCCTCACTTCTCCATGGTAATTGAAGGGCGGGGCCTGTGTCTGTTATGCAGTTGGGAGTTTAAAGGGTTCATATCACGCTGTTTTCTGATCTGTTATAACAACAACTCCAGGTATGTTTTTGATTTGGTAACAACATTATAACATGACTCAAATTTTTCAAGAATAAATTTTGCATAATATAGGACCTTTAAACTCAAAAATCTATTCTCTAATTTCTTCCCTTGTCTCTACGTGTCCCTAATACGCCATAGCACTGAATCCTGTGTATAGAAAATACAAAAATACAAAAGCTCTTGTCTTTCCAACCCACCAGTCACCTATAACCACTCCAGTGAGAGCTGACCACAGTGCGAGGCTTAAGTGCACTGTATTTACGCAACAGACTTTGAGTTACAGCTGGATCAATAATGCTTCTATTTTTAGTGAAGGAGGCTCCTTAAATGAACATGAGATTTCATATTGACTGAAAAAAAAAACATACGCCATAATTCATTGATGTAAATACACAAGTAATTTTTACATATGCATTTGATAATAAACAGGACTACAACAAAACTAAACCCACTACTATTTTTTATTTAAAGGGCCCTGATCTATGATATAATGTTGTTTCTTCATCGAAAACAAACCTGGAGTTGTGTTTTGTTTAACTTGTGAGCAGTAAAAACACTTGAAATTGTATTAATTGTAAGATTAAAGTTTAATGTCATACTATGGAACATTCAAGGTGCAAGTGGCAAACCCTCTACCACAAAAGTTACACAGTGCACCCTTACTCCAAAAGTGACGTCCTTTAATGAATAAAGTTGCTTTGTCTTCATACAATAAAACTATACTATAATGTAGATTAATTGCATATTCAACCATTTCAGTTTTATTATTATTTTCTTGTCTTTCTTTTTTAGGCTCCAAACCAGTGTCCCCCTACAGTGGCTACACCGGACAGCTCCGCGCTTCGGTCTACCAGCCAACAGAACTGGCCCTCATCACAAAGGCAACAGCAAATGTGAGTCCAGCCACATGATTTGGTTAAAGATACACTGATATTTGAATTTACCTGGAGCAGGAACTGGAAACTGGCACGCTCATATGAACAGGCAAATGCTCCTATAGCGACAGTGGGAAAAACTGCAAAGAAAGTTATTCAAATTTGTTGCGTATTGTGGTTAAAATTAATATAACTTATAAAGAATATGACCTAATGATATTTTTATATATATTATTTGTATTCCGATTATAGTACATGATGTCAGAGATTATAGTAAGTGATAGAAGAAGTACTCAATTTTGTTTGTTAAGTAAAAGAACTGGAGCAAAAAATACTGAAGTTGAAGTATCACATGAAGTACCCGTTTAAAATGTACTTAAAAAGTAAAAAGTAAAAGTATTTTGGGCAGTTTTTGAGTAATAAAGTGCTGAATGTTGTTAAACAAAAAACAACTGAATCAATATTTACCCCAGCCTGTTCAGCAGGTCTCAGACAATAATAAAAAATACTTTTACTTTTTAGTCTAATTGAAAAATGTAGTGGATGGTATTCACTTTAAAATGTACTCAAATAAAGTACAGATACCTCAAATTTTGACTTAAGTACTTTATTACTTTTACTTTGTTACGTTCCACCACTGATTATTTCATCTAACTAGGCACAGCAAGTTAAGTGTACTTTAGTTTTCATTCATAGAACTCATGTTGTGAAGCTTTGCCAACTAAACTGTCAGTACCTCAAATCTGAAATATGTAGTAACTTTTACTTTAAGAAAGAGTAAATTAATCTTACTTGGTAAAACCATAGAAACCGATTGTCTTGAATTGAGCAAGTAAATGTTACTTGGAGTAAAAACAGGTTCTATTCTACAATAATGCCATTTAGATCTGCATCAGGTACACAAGGAATTGATACTTATTAGTCTTTGAAAAAAACATAGGAAAACTTTTGTCCAGCTTAAGTTCAAAAGACATGGTAACGTGTAACAATAAAATAATATAGCTCAGTTATTTCATGTCAACTCAACCAAGGCCCTGCACTGAGGTGTCAAAAATGCTGGAAGAAAGAAAACAGGTTTACAAGTGTAATCTGGCAAAGACTGAATGAACAAAGGAGTGTATAGAGACTGTCCTGGGACGATTCGGGAATGAGTGGCAGCTGCAGGAAAAACAGGGAGGGAGCAAAAGGAGGACCGGAACAGACGGGAAATGGCAATAATACATCACTGTTGAAGTTACCTGACTCATTCAAGTTGACCTTAGTCTAGAGTTTTCGCCCTGAAACTGTTACTTTACCACAATCATTGAGATCCACAAATTCATAGCTGTGAGTAAAGTAAACTAGCTGAATGCAAGTTACTCTAGTGTTAGATTTTACAGTGCACAAGGTGGAACGGAGCATTTTGAGCTTTGGAGATGTAGACAGACTAATAATAAATGGTTATTCAAACATGTGAATGAAACAAAACACAACCCCTTTAAAGCTATTCATATATACAGTAAATGTATATCACAGAAAGTATGAACAATCCCATATCCAATCACTTTTGACAAATGACCAAATGTATTAATAAATTCCACACAGCGCCCCCCAGAGGTTGGTTATGACAATGTTATTCCCCGAGCTACAGCGCCCTCTCCAGGCAGCAGCGGACAGAGCACTCCCTCCACTCGGGCAGCCAACGGGACCGCCACAGCCCACACACACACCAATGGCACCAGCGTATGTCACAATAAAAGAACTAACTCTCTTTTATCAAATGATTTCTACTTTTTCCACTTCCACAATCTACACAGTCCAGCTCTGTACACGGCAACGCCTTCACCCTCACTGTTAGCGTCACTATTTCCTGTCCAATTTTATCTTTATGTGGTTTTTGCTGAGTCATGCTAAAGTGAATAAATATTTAAAGGTGCACTATGTAACTTTTAGGTTATGGGTCCGTCACCTGCTTTTTTCTATGGAGATGTCATTGCTCTGCCTGGAATGTTCCACAGTGTGACATTAAACAGCTCTACTTTACATTTATTCAATTACAGGTGGTTTTATAGCTCTAAAATACCTAGAAAAACATTCTGACTGTGTGTGGAGTTGCCTCTCCACAGATCTGACCTGAAGATAAACAGGTTTAATACTGTGAAACATTCCAGACAAAGCAATAACATCTGCATGGAGAAAACCCTCCACCAGAAAAGTTACACAATGCACCTTTTAGTTGAAACTTCCAATTTCAACTAAAATTTCTTTATCTTCTTGCTTGATTCTGGGACGTTTGGGTCGTGATATCTTTTTCTGTTTCTAGGCAGTATTACTCACAAAAACTAGTCATTACTAAAAGAATAACATGTATTTATTTTTCTTACAGGGAAATGGTCTACACAGGACAACCCAGTGGTAAACTTCCAACTTAAAATCCTATATTTTCCTTATGTATTTATATAGTTCACATTTTTTGGGACGACTACTGACGGCTGGACAATGCCCTGAATACAGCATATATTATTTAAGTTGTTAACAGGATTCAAAGCACTGAGTTGAAGCTACTACTAAGACTCTGTTAATTCGTGGACAAATGGAGGAAGTTGACGACATTGAGGAAAAACGGTTGCTACGTGAAGAGATGTTAAAATTTGTATTCTTATCGTTTCACATTATGTAATATAGAAGACTACAGTGGCCCTTCATTGTCTAATTTCCTCCCTCAAACTCATAGACTGAGTGGACTAAGTGAGTGTGACGTCTCCAGTCAAATGAAGCTCACAGAGGCCAGTAGTTATGGGGCGGATTTGGAGACAGTTCCATATTAGGAATAGGAATTTGTTTATGGACAAAATATCAAAATAAAAAAACACCAGGATCATGTAGAGCAGGTTAATACAAACATTTTAAGACCAAAATGAGGGATAGCTATGTCCATTTATATATATACAGTCTATGCTCAAACTCTAACACAAGCAGACCACAATTTTGTACAATAAATAATATATAAAGTTTTAATCAAATCACTTTATGTGTCAGTTTTGGGCAATTTTGCTTCTAGTATTATCAAAAACATAAAAATAACCTATTCTTTTTAGTTCACAGAATTGTATTAAATGAAATGATTTAAGTCTCAGTTAGTTAGAATCTAGGAAACACTTTGTCTGAGTGAAAAGGAAGAGGAAATATTTCAACACGATTTTCTCTAATCGTACTTTAAAGGTGCTCTGTGTAAATGATGTGATGGAGGCTACCTGCTCGTCTCCATTGACCTGTGTTTGAAGGTAATAAAGCACAAAGGTTAAAATACAATACTTAAGTACAATTTTTAGGCATCTGTACTTTACTTTAAGTATTTTTTACAGTGGTTACTTTATACTTTTACCTCACTATATTTGAGAGCAGCTTTCTGTACTTTCTGCTCTACTACATTTTAGATCTGGACTGAAAAGAATACTTTTTCTTTCTTTTCGGTGTGAGACCTGCTGAAATGGCTGAGACTTATTTTAGCACATTTACTTTAAGTTAACGTCTCAACTTTGAGCAAACCAAATACACAAAAACTGCTAGAAAAAAATAAAGAAATCAACTGAATCAAAATCACTACATTTGATGCTTTGATAGTTCTAAAAATCTCTGCAAAATACTTTTACGTTTACTCTTAAAGTATATTTTTAAACAAGTACTTAAATACTTTCACTTAAGTAGATTTTTCCTGTGATACTTTTACTTGAGTAATCTTTTGCCCCTGTATCTGCACTTTTACTTAAGTAACAAAATTGTGTACTTCATCTACCGCTGCCATGGAGATGTCACTGCTTTACCGCAGTATGGCATTAAACTCCATGGAGAAAAGCAGCTTATGCCACCCAACAAAGTTACAGGTCAGATCTGTGGAGAGGCAACCCTGCCAACAGTAATAACACAAATACATACAAATGCAAAAATACATAAGTTTAATGTCATGCTGTGGAACATTTCAAGCAAAGCAATAGCATCTCCATGGAGACAAGCAGGTAGCAGACCTTCAGAAAAGTTACATAGAGCACCTTTAAATCAAATTTTGTTATTGTGCCAATATGAATGTTTTGTTTGAATGTTATAATAGCCTTCTAATTATTTTTTTAAGACTGAAAATTGAAAGAAAAGTTCTGATCAGCTAAGACTGAATCGAATGTTTTTGGGACATTGTTTTGAAGACGGACGCCCCTCCACACAGACTGTAAAGTAACTGAAATAACTTAATGACGTGTTTTTATTTTTTGTACATTATTTTTCAAAGAGCTGTTTTAAATGGATGCTTTGTAAATATCTGATGAATGCATGTATTTAAACACCGTTGTTATTGACTACTATCTACCAATCAAACATCTCTAGATCAACATTTAGTATTTAAGGTTTAGGGTCTGGTGTTAGCATGCACTTAAGAAAATAAAAAAAAATAAAGACGACAAAAATGATCAACTGCAAAACTCGACTCATTTGTGTTATTTTCTGGGCCAGTGTTTTGTCCTGATGTAGACCTGGTTTAGTTCTGTTGTAGTCCATGTTTAGATCAGGGTTTGGGGTTAGGTTTTCAACTGAGGAGGCTGGAATGGAAGCGCTAACCTCTGTGATATTTTTCCTTTTTTTTTTCCTTATAAGCAGCCATATTTGTTTTGACAGACGTGTGTTTTGATACCAACAAACCATGAGTGTCCCTGATTGGCTAATCCACCTGTCAATCACACCCACCTGAACCAGATGTAACAAGTGACCAGACTCACATCTTCGTAAGGATTTGCCGGAGATCCAAAATACACTCTTCTGCAATATTTTACAAATGTGGGAGTGACTGAGAGGAGGATTAGCCAATCAGAGACACGCATGGTGCATTTGTATCAAAACAAATATGGCTGCTTACAAGAAAAATGATTTTATTTGTAAATGATAGGTAATCCGTGAGCTCCTTTGTTTCACATGTGTCACTGAAATAAACAAATCTGACTGGACGATTGTGTTTGGTTCTGGCTTGAGGCACGATGGAGGGTGTCGGGACCAGACTGACATCCCTCTGTATAAAAATAGAGAGATATCATTCAAATATTATATAGCACTTACCATGAAACTAAGACACATACACAATGAATTTTAGATTTACTAATTTTACGAATTTGAGGGTAACAACTTCCTGGAAAACCAAACATCAACCACTCTGCCATAGTACTCTCCCAAACTAAAAAAAAACAAACCAAGTCAAAGCATACATTATACTGTTTTCTGATCTATGTTACAATGTTGTTTCCTCATCAAAAACATACCTGGAGTTGTGTTTTGTTTCATTCACACATGTTTAAATCCTGTATATTTAGGCTGAAACAGAAAACACTCTGTTCCACCTTGTGATGTCATGTGGTAATACAGGTTGTACTGTGTTTTAAACCCATACACCTTCACTAGAATCATTTGGATCATTTCAGACCTGGAACCACTTGATGACATCACAAGGCAGAACAGAGCATTTTGAGCTTTGGAGAAAGACAAACTAATAATAAAAGCTTACTCGAACATGTGAATGAAACAAAACACAACTCCAGGTCTGTTTTTGAGGAGGTAACAACATTATAACATGGCTTAAAGCTCACAAGAGTCAATTTTGAGTAATATAGGACCTTTAAAATATTACATTACCAGAATAGACTTATCTATTTCTAGGAGTTCTCCTAGTCCACCCCTGCAGCTCACATTACGTGTCTCTGTAATAAAAAGCCTATGTCAAAGGTCCTATAGTGATTTATACGCCTCTCTCTCACTGCAGCCCCCTGATAACCTCCAGTTGTCTTTTGGTGCTATTTTAGGCCCTGAACAGGTTTCCATCACAACAGGGTCTTTGTATCATACTGGTTTTATCTGACCTGCATCCCATAATACTCCACAAACAACAAGAAGAGGACAAGCCCACCTGCTCTGTAGTGGTTTGGTGTTAATGATTATGTCAAGGTAAACAAGAGAATTAGTTGGATTTAGGAGAAAGGCGTAAAGAAATTGCATCTGTTTTTTTGAGAGATAAAACTAAGTAGGGGCAAAGATAAGAATTTAAATGTCTTATATTATGCAAATTTGACTCTTGTGAGCTTTAAGCCATATTATAATGTTGTTACCTCATTAAAAACATACCCACGGTTGTGTTTTGTTTCATTTACATGTTTGAGTAACCCTTTATTATTAGTCTGTCTACATCGTCTACTGTGGAAGTTTTCAAGTTAACAGCTCCTTTTACCTTTAGTTCAGTAGAGATCGGCATTTCCAGGGCTGAAATTATCCAAATGATTCTAGTGAAGGTGTGTGGAGTTTAAAAACGCAGTGGAGCACTTCCTTTAATAACACATGACATCACAAAGGGAACAGAGCTCAGACTAAATATGCAGGGTTTGCGTGTTAAACGTGTGAATGAAACAAAACAAAACTCCAGGTCTGTTTGTAATGGGGAAACAACATTATAACATAGATCAGAAAATAGCACACCAGTAATATAGATCTTTTAATTATTACTCTGTTTATTTAAGTATTAATAGACTATTTCCTCATTATGAACCCATGACAGTCTTTGTTCATGCTATACTAAGGCTAATTCAAGTGTAGTTATTATAAAGTGTCACCAGTTACTCTGACTTGAGTAAAAAGATTCACACTGAACAGCATCTTTGAGCATCCTGAAAAGTGCTATATAAATAAAATGTAATATTATTATTTATTAGGTGTCATGTTATCAAATATTAGTGGTGCTATAATGTGGGAAAAAACATCACATTTAATTATTACTCTTGATTACTGACACACAACAAAACAAAGTGAAATCCTTAATTTTCTTTCATTCTTATACGTTACCACTTCTCTATTACTTGGCCAACGTTATGAAATCAAACTTTTTTAATGCAAAAGGAAAGTTATTGTGATGTAAACAGCCACATATAAAAGCACAATACATTAAGAGTTATGTTTTTGTAAAGATTGAATTGAAATAACTTAATTTTGCTTCTAAAACGGTCTTCTAAAATATTGTAGTCCTTACGAGCAGGTCTGTCGACAGAAATTTATGGGCCGTGGTAAGAAGAGTCACATGGGCCCCCCTCTAATATAAATGAATAGGAAGAGGGTCCAATTCTGGGCCCCTAATACTCTGGGGCCAACAGACCCCTTTGTCCCACCCTGTCAACTCCCCTGATTAAGAGCATATTCTGACCTGAATACTCATGATTATTGATTAACCATAATAATTTGACATCTTTAGGGCTCTATGGAAGACATTGTACAGGCTATCAGCTCTACAAGGCTACAACTTCACATCCAAAACCCACTTTCCAATCATTAAACGTGGCATTTTGTGCAAGATTCTCCTCCCAAAACATCTACTTCCCCTACTGTGTTTATGTAAACCAGTTAAAATTACACCTGGCCTTAACTTTACACTTCAGAGCCAAACTTTCCATAAACAAGAGTCTTTTCACAGCCTGTTCCCAGCAGTCGACTCTGACGCACTATTTAAAAGTGAGAGTTTGTTTGTTTTAGTGGATCATTAACAGCTTTACATTGCACTGCTAAGCTCCTATGCTTTTGAAGGCCCCAGGTGAGAACACCATGTAATTGTGAAATTGTGTTTTTGACCTTCAAGCAACCTCTGGACAGAATTATTTAGAGCAAAAACTAACTCTAGCGAGAAAGGAAAGCTGACAGATATTAATAGCCTACTTTTTGGGTAGTGGTAATAGTAGTGGTATAGGTAGTAATGGAGCTAGTGTAAATTTAGCCTTAAAGACCAAACTTCGCTCCAGTCTACCTCACCGCTTCACCAGAGTTTACCTGCTCCTCAGCCTTAATCCCTCACTCCAAATACTCCGCCTTATCGCTCACCACACCTCCTCCTTGTCCAATCAGCGCCCAGTCTTCCCAGTTTAACTCCAGGTGCACGGCTGCTTCGGTTTGTGGCACGCCCCACCTCCTCGCCAAGTACCCCTTCAGTCTCCTCATCGTCCCCTTCACTCTCCTCGGCCTCACCTCCACCACCTCCAGTGTCCAGGCCCCAGGGAAGACATCTCCTAAATGTCATCTAATTGGCCCTTTATTGCAGTTTTTTTTTTTTTTGTCAAGGTCTGAGCACCAAAGAGAGCTCATTCCATAAAGCAAAGCTGTCTAATAACAGACCCAGTGAAGGCCAATGCCACCCACGCACTTTAACACTGTTAATGCATCACATTCTACTGTAGTCACATATAGATCTTCAATGACACAATCCTTTTGTACTATGACTAAGCCTTTATGCTGTAAACACTGGGGTCATCATAGCCCCACTGGATCTTTGGTCCCTTTAGACCTGGACTTGAGTCGTACCTGTAAATCTGTTGTTTGTGTCTCATTAGCCGGCTCCTTGTGGACTCGTCTTCCTGTTGATCCTCAGAGGGAGACCTGAGCATAAATCACATGGTTAAAATGGCCGTGTAAGAAACTGATAGTGAATCTGATCGCATTACCACTACTGACCATAAGGGGATGGCTCTAAGAGTTTTGATTTGAGGTAATTTTTAATCTTTAAACTGGAACAAAAATCCAAGTTGTCTTTGTATTAGGGATGCACTGATCTGATAATGGGATTGGATATCGGCACCAATACTGAAAAATTTGTTGGATCAGATACAGACTTTGTTTAGCTAAAATCCTGGTTGAACAAAGGAATTGATGTAATACGAGTATTTGTGGCTCGTAATTGGCCCAGCAGGTCTAAGAATGTTTGAATTTTTATTTATACAAAGCTATTATTTATTTACTTGAGAGATAAATAACAGCTACATAACTGGATCAGTTTTGTCTTATTTTATAATATATTATCTTATTTTTTCTTATTTAGTTTTAAAGAAATAAATGCTGTTTTCAGTCTCTGCTCCAGTTAATATCGGGTATCGGTAAATACTTAAAACAATAGTATTGAAATCGATATCAGAACTGAAAAAGCAGGCTCGGTGCATCCCTACTTTGTATATTTGCGGGTTTCAGAATTATGAGAAATTAGGACAGGCGCCATAGCAATTAACAATTCAAAAACAAAAATTGTGTATTTTTAGAATAATGTGCAGGAAGCTGAAACTCACAAACAGATGATTATTGTTTATATGAATTTGTTTATTATTGCTTATTCTGTGTTTTGCAGGACTACGCTGGATTACGCAGTTTCACTAATTTTAGGCTTAGTATTTAACCAATGTATTTTAATCTAATCAGTTTCTCTCCATTACCTTAGCTTTTCTCAGCCCACATCCTGATCCTGCCCTGAGAGCTCAAATAAACATGTTGTGGAGGATTGTGGCGGTTCCATTTGGGGCAGTGTCACAGACTCGTCATTTTGAGTTTGGTGAACAGAAGCTCTTTGTGTCCAGGACAAAGCTGCTGCTGTGAGAGGAACCTTGAGGAAGGACACCTGAGCACAAATACACACTGTACATTACCACAGGGTTTAGTGCAGAAGAGTACATTAGTAGTAGCAGTAATAGTAATAGTAAAAGTAATAGTAGCAGTAGTATTATAGCAGCAGTAGTACTAGTAGCAGTAGTAGTAGCAGTAGTAGTAGTGTTAGCTAAACTTGAGGAAGGACACCTGAGCAGAAAAAACACACATTACATTACATTACCATAAGGTTTAGTACATTCATAGTAGTAGTAGCAGTAGTATTAGTATTAGTAGTAGTAGTACATGTTAGTTAACCTTGAGGGAAGACACCTGAGCAGAAAATACACACATCACATTAGCGTAGGGTTTAGTAGAGAAGTTAAGTATATTACGTTATTCAATTATGCACTGGATGGTTTTTAGTAGTAGTAGTAGTAGTAGTAGTAGTAGTAGTAGTACTAGTAGTAGTAGTAGTAGTAGTAGCATAGAAGAACAGAAATTGAGTTAGTAGTTCTAGTTCACAGAGTAGTACTTGTAGTAGTAAACGTAGTTGTATCTGGCCATCGACAAGAAGCAGTGGAAGCTTGAACCTAAAATAAGGACATTTATTATACACTCAGAAAGTATTTAAAGTTTAATAGAATAATAATTCAATGCATAATTCAACTGTATTTATGAAAAAAAAACCAAACCATCTGCTCCTTTGCCTTTCTCCCCTCTCTGTCTCTCCGTCTGAGCTGTTCCTGGAAAAAAGCCATGAACAAACAAATTATAATGACACTGATATCAAAAGGTTCAGTTTTCAATTACAAAACACATTTTAGTTTTATCTGTTTGAGCACAGTGTTGGCTCAGCTGTCAGCATTTAAGCAGGTTCATAATGCAAACAATTTCAGATAGTCCAACTGAATAGGCCCCATGGTCAGATATTAACAATTAATTAACAATATAATCGCAATAAATCACTAATCAACTTAGTGGCCCATCAATTATATAAGCTATTAATACAGTATACTGGCTAAAGGTTATGGGTTCAGTGTTTAAAAGACCTGTGCCTGATTTTTTCCATGTATTTGAGCTAAATTTGTCTTGCCTTAGTACAGATCTATTGTAAAAGCAGCTCTTGAGGTCAAAATACTATGTCAGCTGCGTAAAGTCTGCATCTAATTTGCATCCACTTTGGTCTCTGAAAGCTATGAAACGCACTTATAAACTCACTGTGGTGAATAATTAGGATGCTAGAAATGCAAAAGGTAAGTGAGGAATCATTTTGGACCACTGCAAACTGTGTAAAATGAAATAGTTCTGTTCTGTTCTGTCTCTTTTTTGGCATTTTTAAGACAGTAAAAATCAGATACAGCACTTTTATTTGTAAATATAAATGTAGATATATACCCTTTTTGTGATACCATAATATTTGCAAGTAAACAAACAGATTTGCTTGTTTCTCTATTCCAAATTTACTTATAATTCAGCCTACTTTGTTTGTACTCCTGGTGCCCTACCAGAATGCAACCTCCTTCAGAGAAAACAGTTACTTCATATTTAAAGGTGCACCCGCTGTGTAACTTTCTGATGGACGGTCTGCCACCTGCTTGTCTCCATGGTGATGTTATTGCTATGCCATTAAACAAATACATCTTGCATTTATTCTGTTACAAATATTTTTAATTCTCGGAACTACAGCAAAAACATGCGTTAGTACTGTGAGCGGGCCGCTTCTCCGCAGATTTGACCTGTAACTTGGCCGGGTGATGTGGCCTAGCTTGTCGTCATGGAGATGGTGAAGTTATATTGTAGAGAATTCCAGGAAAAAACATGGAGTCTACATGGAGTCAAGCCGGTGGTGGACGCTCTACCAGAAAGGTTACACAGTGCATCTTTAAATGTTTATAATGGGCATTCGACATCGATAATACAGCATTTCATCATTTTAACAATATTATACTATATATTTTCATTTGAATATTTGTAGTATTACTTTGGATACGTACTTTGTTGCTACTTTGCAGAATATCAACTTTAGGTCATGTGAATCTGCTCCTTTCTAAATATAACCTTTTATCCCATGTGAACATAACTGAGTGCTTTTCCTTCAGTCTAACCAGGGCCCCAGTGAGGTTTAAGACCAGGATTTTCACGTCAGAAACTGGACAGAAATATAATCCGTCCTGGTTTGGTCTCTGGTGTTCGGGGGTCTTTGGGGGGTGGGACTGGTCTGGGGAAGGGTCTGTCTGCGCTCACATACCTGAAATACTTCCTGCAAATTCTCAAACTCAAACTGCACGGGACTTCATGTGACCCAGTTTTAGCCAAGGATTGACAAGGGAATATATGACTTAATGCTTGTTAAATCTTGAATGTGGTAATGTTTGTGTTGGGTTTTACAGTGAAAATGAATAAAGAATAGGTGGGTGGGCATCTGGTTTAAAAAGTTAGTTCGCTTCAGTTGAACATCACTTCTCACTAGGATCACTAGGAAAGTTGGTCACTGCATTTTGAGAAAAAAGAATAGCAGCAGGATTTTAAGGTGGCCTAACTCATGCAAGGTCCATCACAAGCTCGTCTCCATGGAGATGTTATTGCTTTGCTTACAATGTTCCACAGTATGGCATTAAACTAACCTGGTGACAGGTGGTGCAACCAGGCAAAGGCATAGGTCACATTTGTGGGTGAGGTGAGGGGTGAGAAGGCATATTTTTCAAGGTACTTTTGATCAATAAAAACATCTGTAATTAAATAACTGCAAAACATTTAATGCAATATTGTGGAACATTCCAGGTAAAGCGAAAACATCTCTATATAGACAAGCAGGTGGCGGGCTCATCAGAAAGGTTTCATAATGCATCTTTAACTCAAAAAGGTAGTAGTATATATAAAAGTAGCATATAAATAAGAATACATAGATGACTTCACAATGGATTATTCAACTGAAACTGGTGATATAATTATTTCTGTAGCCAAAGCTGCCCTGGGGCTGAAAGAAGGAAATATGGCTGCCAATCACGCACTTTATTTATACATAAGCAAACTGGGAGAAGTGTCTTCCCCAAGAACAATACAAACTCCAATCCGAGAAACATCCCATGATTTAGGAATCGAACTACGGACCTTCTGGCTGTGTGGCAACCATGGCAACGACTTTACCACTGCGCCTCCACCTGTATTTTATCTAATCCTACTGTGTCCTAATCCTATCACTGTGTACACAATCTATTTTGGTCTCTTGCTTCAAACAGACAAAGCAGTTTAATCTGCTGTATCATTGTATTAAAAGCACTTACTCAAGCTCTGCCCTATTTAAATCACATCTGTGGACATAAGGTTTCTCCACTGTAGTTATCATCTCATTATGATTTTCACCTCAAGCCCTTTTATCATGTGTTTGGCATTTTGTGTTTGAGGACAACAATATAAAATAATAACATTGAATTGTAGTGTACAGAGAAATTTTATAGAATAACTTAATTGGAGTATAGCAAATGTAGGATCTTTTTAACAGTATAAAACATTAACATATAGATCTGTGCACATATTGTGGTCTAAATTAAAAGATGCATTATGTAAATTTCTGATGGGGGTCTGTCACCTGCTTTGTTTATTTTTGTTTTATTTTATTAATTTAATTTAATTTAATTTAATTTTATTTTATTTTATTTTATTTTATTTTATTTTATTTTATTTTATTATTTTTTTATTTTCATTTTGTTGCCCACATTCTATTTCTTTGTTCCACACTGTATTGTATGTATTAAACTTGTCTTGTATTTATTTGCAGGTGTTTTTATTTCTTACTGTGAGCAGGGTTACCTCATCGCAGATCTGATTTTAAGGCTGTAATCTAATATAATTCAGTGATTATTTATTCTGATTAATTGATTGGACAGCAAAAGGCCTGAGAATATCAGATTTTTACCAAATCTGACACAGATTAAGTTGAAGTGAAGCCAAGTGAGAACATCCTGGTGCAGCATATTTCAGGACAAAAGAGTGTTTTAAATCGAAAACACTACATTTCCACATTTCCTGTCATTATTTCCTTATTTTTACTGTCTTTTTATTTAATTCCTGCTCTTTTTAAGTCATAAAATCTTTTCTTTCAGCTCATGGCATGTTTGAAGTCTGCGTATGGAACAGTTAATGATTTTATAATTAGTTAACGATTATCTCAAAAATCAATTCGTTGCGATTAATCGATTAACTTCTTGCAGCCCTATCTGACCTGGCCTGGTGCTCATCCATATGAAAATAAATACGTTTAATGCTGTAATGTGAAATATTCTAGGCAAAGTTAAATCATCTCCATGGAGACAAAAAGGCAGTACAACCTCTACCACAAAAGTTACATGATGCACCTTTAAACAAATAGTAAAACATCAGTGCAGTTTGGATTACTCAGACAACAGGTAACAACATTATAACATCGATAAAATCTCAAGTGTAATGCCTTGAGGACCTTTAATGCTTAGTAAATCTTGAATGTGATAGTGTTTGTGGTGGTTGTCGAATGGAAAAAGGGCTGTGGGTGGGCATCTGGCTTAAAAAACAATGCAACTTCAATTGAACATCACTTTGCATTATAAAGGAGGCAAGAACATTTATTTATCACAGACCAAATTAGCCATGTGTTTTAAAAGTACACTGTGCCCCCTGCTTGTCTCCATAGAGATGTTATTGTGTATTTTAAAATGTTTCACAGTATGGCATTAAATTAATCTGGAGACTTGCAGGTGATACAACCAGGCCAAGTGATAAAGTTTAGTGGCTGAGGTGAGAGGTGAGAAGGCATATTTTTTCAAGGTAAGGTACTTTTGATCAATAAAAACACCTTTAAATTTGAAATATTCTAGTCAAAGTTCAAACTCTCAAACTAAAGTTACATGGCACACCTTTAAACAAACAATAAAACGTTAACGGAATCTACAGTAGTTTGAGAACCATTGCCATTAAACAATTAAATTATCCCCGTAGTTCTGCCTGCCTGGTGAGCTTTGCACCATCACGCACCTGTCCTGATTCACCTCATGCCAGGCTGAGCAGCTGCTGTTGTTGCCACATCTAGTTGCCATGGACACAGCTTGCAAACACTGACGTCTATGGGGACCCACTGTCTCCTGCACTTGGGACGATTTACCTGACAACAGCATGCATGAGAGAAGGGGTCAGAGAGGCTGTAAAGGATCACTGATTAAAGAGCTCTGAAAATGCTTAAATGAAATCCTATACCACAGATAAACCAGGTCTAATTTAAAGGTGCATTGTGTAACTTTTCTGGTGGAGGGCCCATCAAATTCTTTTCTCCATTGAGATTTATACAGTATTGCTTTGTCTGAAATGTTTCACAGTATGGTATTGAACTTTTTTATCTTTATGGAGACCAAACCAGACCAAGTTACAGGTCAGTCACAACGCCTGTTTTTCTAGGTATTTTTGAGCAATAAAACCACCTGTAGTAGAATAAATGTAAGGTAGGACTATTTAATGTCATACTGTGGAACATTCCAGGCAGAGAAATGACATATCTATAGATGGAAGCAGGTGTTGGACCCTCAAGTTAAACTAGTCTTGGTTTAGTCTTGATCTAGTCCCAGTATTTACATTTTTCACACATTAACTTGGACTTACCTTTCATACAAATCTTAATCAGGAGTTGAACTGTTAACATGAGCTGTTTCTCTGTTGCTAATGTCGCAATTTCTAATCTAAACGACTAAAAATGTAGGCTAAGTGCTGCTGTTAAACTAAAAATATCGCTTCATTATAATAATATCACAAACCTCAAGCTACGAAGAAGAAAACTCTTGATTGCATGGTTTACACCTGTGGTTTACAGCTGTTTTCTTTGCAATACTGCCCCGTTGTGGACATAAGTTAAAATGCATTTAAGTAGTGGAACGTTTACCCTTAAATAATTTATTGTTATGTGTTATTTATTTATAATTTTACATTGTTATTTGCACCAATGTCTTAGCTGGATTGATTTTAATAATAGCCTAGAAATTAACGTCGCGGCTCCCCATGCGTCAACACACGCAGCGACGTACGTCAGAGCGTAGGGGGCGTGGTTAGCTTTAGCTTTAGCTGTACATTTAAAAGCAAATTGTGGATTTTAAACGTTAGAAAATTAAAGGAAATGTTTATATTTGGGATTAAACTGCGATTTCTCCGTAGCTCTTGTCGCTGATGATGTGGTGTTTCAGTGGGAGTTGGCTGAGACCTACGGGATGCTTACAAAAGGTTGGTATTATGCTAAAGTTGTTAGCATCGAGCTAACACATGACTGTCAGATGAGCAGAAAGGGCATCTCTGTGCTATTTAAAAACTGTACAAGTCAACTCAAGGTTAAAAATCTATTCTCAAGGAGGTCAGTTGTATTTATCTGTCTGTGTGCACTTGCCTATAGAATTAAAGCAAACTATCTCTGAATGTCAGTATTGTTTACATTAGTATTTTTAAAACTCTACACTATATATCTGTAGTAATATATTTAGATGTAGGACAGGCAAAATGTGATGTTGGAGAATACCACTAACGTAAAGTTTAATTTTTGTACAGTTTTGTCATATAAGTTAGGCCAGTATGTAATAATTAATGATGCAATGCCTATCGTACAATACACACTGTCTTATACAATACACACTATCATATACAATACACACTATCATATACAATACACACTGTCTTATACAATACACAGTATCTTATACAATATACACTATCTTAGGCTGTAACAAACACACGCGTGTGGCTATCTGTCTCACACACTGAGCAGATTGTTTTGTTTTTTAACATTCTGTCATGGGATTTTAACCAGTTAAGAAGTGCAGCATGTGCAGTTTAAAGGACAAGTGAGGGACTGTTGGATTTTGTGAAATTAACTGTATTTCCCGTATCCTGTATTAACGTTTTGATTACATTTTTTAATTTATTGAGCACATATTCAGCAAAACTGCAAGATTCTCTCCAAATATTAAAATATAAGGTTCTCTCACATTGCTTCGCTTGCAAAATGTGAATTTTTTAGGACATAAACAGTGACTGTGGTTACATGCGCACTCTAAATCTTATTAACAGATTTTATGAGTTGTAAGATTATTAAAATGACATTTAAAAAGGCAAATTATCTTAATTTCTTTCTGATCATGGTCCCTCTAATTACTCATATCAGATTCTGTGGTTTACATGTTATTTAAATAATCTTATAATGCTGTTTTTGTTCTCTAGTTTTGCACTTTGTCTCTGTGGCAGACATCTCAGAGATCATCGCTGTCCACTGAACCTACACACCTTTCCCAATGTGCGAATCCAACTTCTCCTGCTCCTCCACCTCTCACCCAGGACTCTAAAGAACCCCAGAACAGAGACAAAACCTCGTCTTGGACCCCAGAGCAGGGCCCCCCTCCTGCCCCCACTCACTGCTGCATGAGTGGGTGTCATAACTGTGTGTGGATCGAACACGCCGAACAACTGTTAAAATACTACCACGACGGAGGAGACAGAGCGCTGGCCGCCATCGAGGAAAATGTCCAGGATGAAAACCTCAAAACCTACCTCAAAATGGAAATAAGACTCTTGAAAAAGACTTGACACTGTGCTTGAACTGCACTTGAATTTTATTTTAAAGATATTTAAGTTTTTATTATAAGCTTTTGCAAATTTTATGAAATGTGATGACTGGTTCATTAATATTTTAACATTAAGATAAGATAATAAGAATAATGACATGAAAAAATATTTATTAGTTTTAAAAGTTGGCTCAGTTGTTTTAGTCTAACTTGTTGATAATACAGTATCTTATTTCCTGGTTACTCACATAATTTAAGTTATGTTAAAGGTCCAGAAATCAGATTAAAATCAAATTTTGGTGTGCGTGTGAACAAGGCCAATGTGTATTTTTCAAACCCAAGCATTATGTGTGATTTAATTCTGTAATTCTGGACAAGTAGTTTCTGAAAAAATCTTCAGTTTATTCAGATAGTTCAACATAGGAATTTGAATCATATACAAATAGTGGTAACACTTTATTTTAGTCCACCTTTTTATATAATGTACCTACCTCATTAAAGGTGCACTGTAACTTTTCTGGTGGGAGGTCTCCATGGAGCATTGTGTTGCCTGAATGTCCCACTGTATGGCATTAAATGAACTGTATATATCGTGCAATCTTATAGTTTTAAAAACTGCATTACAATCACATCTGAACCTGTGTTGCCAGTGCCTAAACCTGCAGATAGAGGGCACATACAAGTTTATGTCATTCTCAATATAAGGACAGTGTTTTTGTTATCAAGAATAAATAAGCATTAAAAATCTGAAAAGCTATATTTGTTTTGAACATGTTTACCTCGTATCTGGGGACATAGGTTATATTTATGGAATTTAAAATCAATATCTTACATACATTCAAACTCATCTCTATTGCATTTATTTAAACTCCCGCTGGTTCGCTGCCCCCTGCTGGTCTCTGGACTCTGCGCACCACCACTCTGGTCCTCCTGCCCCTCCTGTAGCCCGGGTCAGTGACGGGGAGCAGGGCCTCTCCTCCAGTCGTCTGTCCCAGAGAGGGGGACGGAGAGGGCTTTCGACCCCTCCTCACCTCATCCACAAAACCCTCCACAGAGTGAAACTTGGATGTGAGATCAACCAACCGGTCCTTCAGAGCGTTGAACTCTTTATACAGGTCTCCCAGAGCATCGGACAGAGGCTGAATACTGAGGGGGAAAAACATCATTTTAAAATAACTAAATTACTAAATCTGGCATTGATTTTGTCAGTTTAATACAAACAGAGATGGGGAGCTGAGAATTGTACTGCAAAATAATATTACTCAAGCAGAATAACAAAGTAGTGGTCCAAGAAAGTACCCTTAAGTTTTTCTCGTTCTCAGTATATAGACCGGCCATGCTTCATGTGAAAGCTCAGAACCTCCAGAATTCACTCCCTGAGCTGCAGAGGCTGCACTAGCACTGAGTCATTATGTCTGCAGGTGCTGGGGTTTCGGTAGAGACCATTCAGATCAGAGAGGGGCATTTTAGGCTTAAACCAACTGGATTTCAGAATTGAGACTGAAACCCAAATGAGAGGTTCATGTGAGGCTCATTCTGCGTTCTGATTGGATAACTGTCTTAAGAACAAAACCAAAAAACTATAACAAACAATTTGCCATCAGGTCCAATGTTTTTTTAACCAAACATAACTCACAATTACAATTGCAATGGTAAAAGCTATATTGGATTTGAACATGTCTATGTTGTATCTGGGGGACAGATTATGTTATGAAATGTTTATGAAATTTAACCATTTAACCATATAAAATTATAAGATACTTCACACAAGCATTTTTGTCCCTCTCCTCTTACCGTCCATAGTCGGGCAGAACAGTGCGGTGGTCGTTGAGCAGTAAATCTTTCACTTGAGTCACAATGGCGTATTTCCAGTTGTCCAAAACCACAGTGAGGTTAGCACAGCCTCGACTGCCCAATCCTGCACACAGAACAAAATACATTTACTATTCAGTGATTTCATAAAACACAATAAATTATAGATGTAAAATAAATATAAAACCAGAAGAAATATTGTTTAATCTGGTCAGTGGTTGTTGTTAAATCTTGCATAGTTATATTTGTTAAATTTGTTGTCAGCCTACACATGCAATTAAAACAAGAAAATTGTTAAGGAAAACAATCAAAAAATAAGAGCTGTAACAAAAGAATATTTGATAAACATTCTGCAAATAATTAGTAGCCTAAGTTTGAGTTCATGTTGGTGGATACAATAAAAAAAATATATGTTTAATTTAAATATAAGAACAGTAGATGAACTAATAAAAATACTGCATTGGAAGAAAATCATATATTTAAACTATTTTAATTTAAAAAAGGGTGTTTTGAGCATATAAAATCAGGCTAATTTAGACACTTCTATTACTATAAATTTGTTCAGACAATGAAAATGTCAAAGAACACAATTTGTTGTCTGTCACTTATTTTGTAGTTTGTCTGGAAAGTCCAGAATATTATCTCTATATTTTTTCTCTTTTTTCTACAGAGGGAAATCACATCTTTGAATTATTGAGAAAATAATAATGTCAAATAATTTTCTCTGTGACGATGTTATTGCTTTGCCTGGAATGTTTCACAGTATGGCATTAAACCTTTCTATCTTCATGGAGACCAAACCAGACCAAGTTACAGGTCAGATCTGTGGAGAGGCGACCCCGCTCACAGTCAGAATGTCTGTTTTTAGGTATTTTTGAGCTCTAAAACCACCTGTAATTGAATAAATGTAAGGTAGAGCTGTTTAATGTCATACTGTGGAACATTCAGAGCTGTGACATATCCATAGAAACAAGGAGCTGACAGATCCCTAACCAGAGTTACACAATGCACCTTTAATTAGGCAAAAAATATTTCAAAAACCCTTAAAAACTAGATTTGTTAAATTACAACGCGAAAGCAAACGTCATCATAATAATAATTTATGACAAAAAACACATGTTGCGTTTTTCACTGACCTTCATTGCGTTGGTCCAGCACTGGTTTGAGGAACTTCTTTTCTCTTTGAGCTGAAGTGAAAACTATAAATAAAAACAAAAATAAAAGTTCCACCGTCTTCATCTTTAGTGGCGTATGTCCAGGGAGGTCCACAGGCTGCAGCTGCTTCACACTGGACTCAAACAGATCAGAGGGTTTTGGGAGGGTCTGTGGTTTCTCCTCCCATGAAAAAAAGACAAAATATGCAAGTATAATAGTAGAACATAGTAATAACAAAGCCTTTATGAATTATACTGCAATGAGAGACAGCTGTAACACTGAGGCAACATCATTTGGTTTTCATTTCATCAGTGTTAAAGATTTTGGGCCCATATTACGCAATTTTCTGATCTATGTTATAATGTTGTTTCCTCATCACAAACACACCTGGAGTTGTGTTTTGTTTCATTTACACATGTTTAACACAAAAACCCTGCATATCTAGTTCTACTCTCCAACAGAAAACACTCTGTTCCACCTTGTGATGTCATGTGGTAATACAGAAAGTGCTCCACTGTGTTTTTAAACCCCATACACCTTCACTAGAATCATTTGGCTCATTTCAGCCCTATTTCTACTGAACAAAAGGTAAAAAGTATCCATTAACTTGAAAACTACCACTTCATGACATCACAAGGTGGAATAGAGCATTTTGAGCTTTTGGAGATGTAGACAGACTAATAATAAAGGATTACACAAACATGTGTGAATGAAACAAAACACAACTCCAGGTGTGTTTTTGATGAGGTAACAACATTATAACGTGGTTTAAAGCTCACAAGAGTCGATTTTGTGCAATATAGGACTTTTAAATAGCAGCTTTTGAGTAAAATTATCACTGAAAATGTAAAAAAAAAAAAAAAAAAAAGTGAAATCTATAGGTAAAGATTCATACAGATTCATTTTACATTAAACAGGTCTCAGTCATGTAAAAAAAAAAAAAAACCTGAAACCTGCACTATGTAACTTTCTAGTTGTTGATCCGTCACCTTCTTGTTTATGTCATTGCTCTGTCTGGAATGTTCCACAGTATGACATTAAACAGCTCTATCTTACATTTATTCAATTACAGGTGGTTTTATAGCTCAAAAATACTTTGTAAAAACCTGCATTCTGACTGTGAGAGGGGTTGCCTCTCCACAGATCTGACCTGTAACTTGGTCTGGTTTAGTCTCCATGAAGATATAACGGTTTAATGCCATACTGTGAAACTTTCCAAAGCAATAACATCTCAATGGAGAAAAGCATTTGGCCGGAACTCCACCAGAAAAGTTACACAACGCACCTTTAAATGAACTGATGCCAACAAAGAACATTAAAAGACAATTATAATTTATGAGTAGGATTTTTTCAAAGCATAAAAAATAGGTTAAATATTTTCTTGAAAGCAGATCATCTTTAAATTCATGTTGATAAATTACTCAGTCTGAGCTCTCAGTATGATACAAACCAGGCCTCAGTACTTAAGGTACTGACCTCATTCTGTGATATTGGAAAACTATGAATCAAAGACCACCAGTTTAAGCAGTGAGCGCCTCCTCACGTAATTCTTAATCTTTTAATTTATGTGTCTGGGTCCATGGCAGAGTTTTAATTCAAAGAAAAAATGCAGGTCTGGTGGTTCTTCAAAGCTTAAATAAAAATGGGGACTTTGCCAATTAATGAAAAAGTATAGTATATTGAACCATGTTAAGCTCACTGAATATGAAGTCAAAAAATGTAATGTAACGGGAGTTTGTGTTATGATATGGTTTGTTATATATTTATTAAATTGTGCTATTAAAATTAAATTAGAGGGTGAGCGATAAAGCACAAAAAATAAAATCTTAAGACTCCAGATCATGTGAAGTTTATCATGATGTATGCAAAGTCTGAAGCCTTGTATTACGTTTTTAGAGGTAACCAAGGCTTTCTTCTTCTTTCCAGTTCACACTTCACTCTGATTGGTTAAATTTGCCTGTCACTCAAGAGGCTGACCAATAGGAGGAGAGAACGGGAGAATGGATTAAGCTGAAAAAAGCATAATTACAATAAAAAACATCCAGTTAGTCACACAATATCATATTTCCCAGGGTTAATAATGCAGCCATAGCCCTGTGTGGTAGGAATAGTTTATTATTTTATTTAGTTTAAATCCATGTGAACAGCGCCCCGTTGTGGAGCTCCAGTCGCTGAAGAGGAGGAGCAGTGTTTGCTCAGCAAACGTCCAGATCATTACAAAAGGAAAAGCTGTCCATGACATCAGAGAAACGCTCGCAATTCACACCAAAAACTGGGCAAAAAAAAAAAAAACAGCTACAACTAAAATCTGTCCTCCTCACTTTGTCAATGGAATAACAGCTCAAAGAACCACACGCCTCTTACACAGATCAGTCTGAGCGAGGACGCCCCTCTCCCCAAAACACAACAGGCCCCAGAGTCAAACTGTCCAAACGCAAAACTTCACCTCAGGGCAGTGTCCGATACAAAGGGCTGGATGCAAACAGGTGATTTACTAAGATGGACTTTAAAGTACACTATGTAACTTTTATGGTGAAAGCTCTGCCTCCTGATAAGTCTCCATGGAGAGGTTATTCTTTGGCCTAGAATGTTCCACAGTATGGCATTAAACATATCTCTATATTGGTGACGCCACAAGACCAAGTTCCAGGTCAGACCTGTGGAGAGACAACCCCACTCACAATAAGAACGCATGTTTTTCAAGGTATTTTTGTGCAGTAAAAACCCTTCTAACTGAGAAAATACAAGACAGCCAGGTTTAAAGCTATACTGCAGAACATTCCAGGCAAAGCAATAACATCTCCAGCTCCAGACAAACAAGTGGCATAACCTCCACCAGAAAAGTTACATGATGCAGCTTTAAAGTAAGCTAAATTTGTGTTTTTAGCAGATTTTTTTTTTTTTTAAGAGTGACAGTTGGAAAAGTGATAAATTAATGCGTTTTTACAAAAATGATGTGATATTTTAAAACCAGGATCTGTGTAAAATGGCTAAATGTCCGTATGTATTTTAAGTGCTTTGGTTTCCATGGTTTCGGTTTGTGTTAAGGCTTGGACCATTTGATCGTCTCGTATTTTGACATCATTCTTTATGCACATTTTGGTCCAGACATAAGCGTGATACATTTATTAATTCATGCTATAGCAACGTTTCTCCAAGTGGTGTGACGTTAAGTGCTTTCTTCTGGTCTCTTCTTCTCAACGTTAAAGTTTTAAAACAAATCATTTTTGTTTTGTCAGTGCAAAAAGAAATAGAAATTTGAACTGTGGATTAAGTTGGTTTAAATGGGCTGGACTTGGTTAGAACTTGTATTCTTGTAACTGGTATTCATGGTTGGCTTGTCCTTATTGCCATATTTCTGTCAACTTTCATTCAATTAGACTTTTCTATTAATTAAAGGTCCTATATTACGCAAAATTAACTCTTGTGAGCTTTAAGTCATGTCAGTAATGTTGTCAACTCATCAAAAACATACCTGGAGTTGTGTTTTGTTTCATTCACACGTTTGAGTAATTCTTTATTAGTCTGTCTACATCTACAAAGCTCAAAATACTTCCACCTTATGACGTCATGTAGTAGTAGTTTTCAAGTTAGCAGTTACCTTTTACCTTTAGCTCAGTAGATATTGGCAATTCCAGGGTTAGAATTATCCAAATGATTCTAGTGAAGGTGTATGGAGTTTAAAAACACAGTGGAGCTGCTGTATTATCACATGACATCACAAGGTGGAATAGAGTGTTTTCTGTTTGAGAGAAGAACTTGGTCTAAATATGCAGGATTTGTGTGTTAAACATGTGAATGTGACAAAACACAACTCCTGGAATGTTTTTGATGAGGAAACAACATTATAACGATCAGAAAAATGGGCTCTTTAAACAAAAGTTGGTTAAGATTAAGTCTTGTGAAATATTAGATAAAGAATAAACAGACTTTAGTTTTGTCAATATCCCATTCAAAAACAGCAGCTGTACAAAATCAACATCATCACTCATCTTTTTCAAAAGATTTTAAGACGGCAGCCACACTGTATCCAGATGTGGAGCAGCTGACGTGCCCTTTGACCTCTCTGCTTTGAACAACGAAATGATGAGGAAAACATGTTTGAATTTGGGGGAAAAACGAGCTGATAGATAGAAGGGAAGGAGCACCAGTAGTTTAGTCAAAAAGCACCATTTGTCCAGTGTGACGTCTTGTCTAAAGAGGATCAGGCTACATATTTACTTTTGCTATTAATCGTCATAGCTACAATGTGAGTAGATGTGAATTATTTTGAGATAACAGCCACAAAAATCATACTGAACTCTGACTTTTTCCAATTCAGTCAAGAGTAGTTTTGCAAGAGAAAAACTGAAATGCTAACTTCATTACGAATAGTGGTATGTTACTTAGTCTTTAGCAAACCGCACGAAATATTTGTTTCAGTCGCTAGTCAGACATCAAAGGATAAACTATCTTGGTTTGAATATAAAAAAAAAAACTGTTCCCTAAAAATTATGTACCATTGCAAGATAGGGCCATTAAGCATTTATTTTATTATTTGTTTTTATGTTTTAACAATAAATTATTGTAAGATTTAGTTGGGAGAAGGAAATCCTAACCAAAAAGTGCTTTAAGGTACTCAACATTAGTAAGTTTTGCACAGCTTGATCCATTATATAATTTATTCATTGTAAACCTGTAATTTTCAGTTTTTTAATGCCTGAAAACAAAAGTACAAGAGGCTCAAATGTCAGAACGAGAAATTTGGAGGAAAACCATTGCAGCTGCTTCCTGGTGTGTGATGTCACTGCAGGAAGTGGGCGGGGAAAGGGGCGTGGCTTCACGGTGGGTATGTCTTGTCCCAAGAAAAGAGGGACAAGTTGTTTCTTAATGATTCTCACTACGTAGGTCAACAGTGAGTGGGAACTTCTGGTTTTGCAAGTAAAATATCCAGTCATTCTCCTAAAAGAAGTTTCAACATTAAATATTCCGAGTTTAAAGGTGCACTCTGTAACTTTTCAGGTGGAAGATCTGTCATCTGCTCGTCTCCATGGAGAGGTTTCACTTTGCTCAGAATGTTTCAGTAAGGCATTAAACTTATCTATTTCCATGGAGGCAAACCGGTTATGCTCTCAGGCCAAGGTACAGGTCAGATCTATGGAAAGGCAAGCCCATTCACAATAAAAATGCATATTTTCCATTATATTTTTTAGCAATAAAAATATGTATAAATTGAATAATTGCAAGACGGATAAGTTGGTATATTGCGGAAGATTCCAGGCAAAGCAATAGCATCTCCATGGAGACAAGCAGGTGGCGCACCGTCCATCAGAAAATTTACATAGAGGACCTTTAAGTACAAGAGAAGCTAACAAAGTATGAGGCAACTAAGGACCATACTGCAATAATATTCAGTCTAAAAAGTAATAGAATTTGAACAAAAAATAGCTTGTGGTTTATAAAGTTTCAGATAAATATATTTTTTTACATGGCCATGAGAGAGCACAAAGCTGATAAACCAAAAATCAAGCTTTCGAACTGTTTAATAGTTAATCTCAAGTCAATGAAGAAATGAATGAACATTTTAATTCCAAAACCAGCACTATTCAAGGGGGCAGGTTTAACAGGTGAGGAACTGGAGAGTTGAGGTTTTGGGGCGGCGTGGTTTGTCAAAAATGACCCTTGGCGGTGTGTGTTGGGAGGAGGCGGGGCCTAGCTGTGAGGGGGCGGGGCCTAGCTGCGCGGCAGGCTGCACATTTCGCAGTGCTCGGTGCCCGGCTGGTTCATGAAGGTGCAGTGCAGACAGGACCACATGGAGGAGGCGGAGACTGGTGCAGAGGGACCGCCCATCGCACCGTAACCATGAGAACTGGACGGCTGCCCACCCACTGTGCCTACACAAAAATAGTACACTTAGTTATTGCTGTCCAACGTATATACAGTATACAGCACACTTTATTGTCCCCTAAAGGTCATTTATCCTCTGCATCTGACTTCATCCTTCTATAATGCAGGGGCAACCTGTCAGAAGTAGAGCAGGTCCCATGTAGCCTGGGATTTGAAGCCTGACTTTTTTGCTATAACTGTCTGCAAAGTTTACATCTGCAAGAGCAAGTCAAAGTAAAGAATTTCAGCTTATTTTCTAAAATAGAAACCATTTTAAATTGGATTTACTTTATTGCCCAATACCTAATATTTTCTCTAAAAACTCTCCAGAACCACGTATGGTCACAATGGTCTCTTTTTGTTGATAATTTCGTGTTTATTCTGTGTGACTTACTGCAGAGCTGCTCGATTGTTGCCCACTGCTCTGATTTCTTCCAGGTTTGAGCCAAATCTTCATTAGACGTCTTCACTGCATCGAGGAGCAGACCAATACTGTCCTGTGAAAATGACATTTTATTTAGTCAAACTTGACCCACTTTAACAATAATAATGGATTGGGCTCAATGTTCTTCGGGTAAACGATTATTTCACCAACAGTTGAAACTGATCAGTCTTACAGAATTATGTCAAACTTGCAAAATGTCAACAAATCAACACAAAATCAGAACCATGTTTTTGGCTCAAATCCTGAACCATGAATCACTGAAAACATCCTCCTCTGTAATATTTTCCATATGAGGCTTTTGATGATTAAAGAAATGACTTGAAACATGTTAAAGTAATGACAGAATGAGATGGTTTCATATTTGACCTGTTTTCACCAAATCTTGTGCTCTTATCAAAGTTCAGGGAAAAAAGGTGGTGAGGTAGGTTTGAGGTCAGTTATCGATCAGTTTCAAAGTACCTTCTATTTAAAACATTGCAAAAGATTCCTGGCCGGCACACACCTGCATCACTCTTAACAAACTTAAAGCCAAATTTTAGAACATTCTACATTTAGATATGAATGTTCCAGGCAAAGAAAGGGCATCTCCATGGAGACAAACCGCAATCTGCCCTCCACCAGAAAAGTTATAAGTCAGGTCTATGGTTTTTGTGTATCCATAATTGGAAAAAAGCTTTGATTTCAGACTACACTGACTGAAATCTGGGCGGTGCCTTAAAATGCCAAATGACACAAATGACCCATATTGTTTTCATAGTATTTTGACTGCTATTCAATTCATTTTAAGATTAGACAAAAAACACATTAAAAACATTTTTTCTTTAGACAGTTTAAGGGGACTAATAGAAAAAAAGAGTTGTGTGTTTTGTCTCACTCCTAAAGGCATGACTTCGTTGGTGACCAGGAAGAGCAGCAGGTGGAAGTCTGACACAATGTTCAGGAAAACCGTGGAGCTGCACTGGGACAAGTATGTGGCTAAACTGTGGAAATCCTGAAACAAATGCAAAATAATGGTTATAAACAGTAATATAAATAATAATAATAGTTATAAAAAGTTCAGAATGTGTGAATGCATAAAGTGTAGAAGTCTTACTTGCGTTTCTCCGAGCATTTCCCGGTTTTCGATGGGGAAGCGTTGTGACGAGGAGAACGTGTACTGAGGGTCCTTTGGGAACGTGGTTGTGATCTGTTTGAAAAAGGAAAATGTTATCAGTTTATTTTTAAATACAGTCAAATTATTTCAGTTGAATTGACAAAACAAAATTCCCAAAAGAGAAAACGCAATACCAACATCAAAATAATTCAGATGATCAAATATAACTCACATCTATGATCAGATACTCCACAGGAAGCGGCCGAGCTAGAAACGTGACGTCATTCCCAAACTTATCTTTATCCTGACATTGACAAAAATACAATATTTAAACCACTTTGGACACATCATATTTAAAGGTCTTATATTATGCAAAACTGACTCTTGTGAGCGATGTTAGAATGTTGTTACCACATCAAAAACATACCTGAAGTTGTGTTTTGTTTCATTCACACTTAATACTCCTTCATTATTAGTCTGTATACATTCAAAGCACAAATGATCTCCGATGTCATAAAGAGGTAGCTTTCAAGTTAACAGCTACCTTATACCTTTTGTTCAGCAGAGATTGGCAATTCCAAGTCTGAAATTACCCAAATGATTCTAATGAAGGTGCATGGAGTTTAAAAACACAGTGGAACAAAGTGTTTTCTGAAGAACTCGGACTAAATATGCACGTTTGTGTGTTTAACATGTGTGAATGAAACAAAACACAGCTCCAGCTATGTTTCTGATGAGGGGACATTGCAACAACATCAGTGTAAAATGGGTTATTTAATCCACAAACTCAAATCAAAATGTACCACAAACTCAAATCAAAATGTAGTCATGTTTCCTCCATACCTTGTAGAAGACATCTGGGACGTACTGTTCGGGGCTGGACTCTTTGGCGTATCCGAGCTCTGAAGCATCTTTACAGGGCAGCAGACACTCGTCCCGCACCAGAGCCATGCACTGATTGGATACCTGGTACCCCTCAAAGTGCACCTGGTTATCTGGGCCCCCTACAGGCAGCAGCAGGTACGACAGTTTTAGTACAACAAACATGGGAACTATTGAAATTCACACAATGCACACAAAATTGTCAGTGCGTTTATAGGTTTATATGTATATCCTATTAAATACCTTGCTTTCATGGCTAAAGTGCACTATGGTGGCACAAGTGATTCTTATTCAAAGTCGAAAAATATTCTCTGTAATTAGTATTCGGCTCACTGTTACAGACAACACTTTTTTCACAATTTTTCACTTTTTTCATAGTTCAGAAGATAGGATATTTAGCTGTTTTTTTATTACTATGCCAACAATCCTAATTTTTTATCATTCTGAAAGCCATTGATAGTTTTGCGATGCTGTCTTACTGTTGACATAAGAAGAATATGTTTTGTTTTACTTATTTATTGTCCAGCTTGTTTTTGTTTATGGTTGGCCTCTAGATCAAAGGAGCATTTTGGAACTTTTCTGGTGCTGCATTCTGCTCATCTCCATGTAAATCTTAATGTTTTGGCTGGAATGTCCCACAGTATGGCATTAAACTTATCCATCTGTGAAGACAAGCAGGTGACTCCAAGACCAAGTTACAGGTCAGATTACATGACAGTACGAATACATGCTAGGCAAAGCAATAACATCTCCATGGAGACAAGCAGATGGCTAACCCACCAATAGAGGCCAACTATTGTCAAAAACAAGCTGGATAAGAAATCGGTTAAACAAAACGTGAATTCTACTCCTCATGTGAATACAAAAACAAATTAGTCTGAAAACAAAATATTTTATCGTACACATTTTCCTATTTTTCCAGATGTTGTCCAGATGTTGACACTATCCACATGGCATAGTTAGATTCTCTATTATATTCCTTACTGTCCTTCATTATACTGGTACAATGCAGATGTTTATTTGATTTTTGTACCTGTTGCGAGGACTGTGACAAACTTGGATCCAAAGTGGCCCTCTCTAGAGAGTCTGCAGGGGCTCGGTTGCTGGTTTTGGAAGTGTCCGGCTGTGATGCACTCCTCTGCGCTCAGAAAGTACGAGTCCTGACAGAAGAAAGAAAGAGTGATTCAATTTAACACATAATGATAATACAGGACTACATTTTTAAGTTGTGTTGGAGACATTTTAATCATTCATACACTGTGCACTGTGTCACCTTTCGGTTGGGGGTCCTTCACCTGCTCGTTTCTATGGATATGTCATTGCTCTGCTTAGAATGTTCCACAGTATGACATTAAACAACTCTACATTTATCTAATTACAGGTGGTTTTATAGCTCAAAACTACCTAGAAAAACAGGCATTCTGACAGTGAGCGGGGTTGCCTCGCCACAGATCTGACCTGTAACTTGGTCTTGTTTGGTTTCCATGGTGATAGAAACGTTTAATGCCATACTGTGAAACATTCCAGACATGTTTATTTGAATATATTTCCCATTATATTGGGGAGATTTCTTTGACTTCACTGAAAATGTGTCCCATTATCATCACATGTTTCCATGGAAATGTTATTCTTTTGGTTCTAATATTTCACAGTATGGCATAAAACATGTCTATCTCCATGGAGAATGTTCCAAAGTATGGTTTATCTTTATTTCCATGGAATCAGGCAGGTGATGTTACTTTAACAATAGTAAAAGAATGAGCACTGAAAAAAAATATAACTCTTCAAATTGGCAAATCATCACAAACTCCGATGACAATTTGATTCCAACATATAAATTCATATTTTAAATTAATCACCCACAAACAGGTTTATGAAAGAGATATAAACTTCAAACAAAAGCCATGGTTGTAAAACTGTTGTGAAGGTGCTTTGACTTTTACCTGGTTTCTTGTGTAGCGTACTGTCCCTATTCTTGTGTCCTCAGAAACCAGGTCAGTGAAAATCCAACCAACCTACAATAAAACAAAAACACAAAGATAATGTCAAAGCAGGATTATAATATTGAAGTAGCGCTCTTAAACATGTGGGGAGAACATACCAGAGTTAGCTGTGGGACATATGGAAAGGGTTACCCCCATTTGTGCTGTGAAATATCAGGAATCCAACGAATGCCCCAAGAAATTTAAACCTGACACACTGTAACCACAGACACCCATAGACAGAGCTCTGAATTGTGTCGTCACACCTTATTGAATCTTCACTTAGTCTAATGTTAAAGGTGCAATGTGTAACTTTTCTGGTGGAAGGTCCATCAAATTCTTTTCTCCATGAAGATGTTATTGTAAGATGTAATTGAATAAATATTGGGTAGAGCCATTTAATGTCATACTGTGGAACATTCCAGGCTGAGCAATGACATATCCATAGAAACAAGCAGGTGATGGACCCCCAACCAAAAAGTTACACTGTGCACCTTTAAGTTTGTTGGTTAAAAATATAATTCAAAATCTGTACTCTCACTCATTCTACAACTATTACCATTCACTATTAACATTTTTATTAGGTTGGATCATAAGCTCTGTAGCAAACAAATTCATTTGATGGAAATAAAAACTGCAAATAGCAGTATATTTAAATCAATGCTGAAATAATATAGATGGGACGAGACACGATTTCCACAAGACGAGACGAGACGCAATACGAGAGTCCATGAGAACGAGACAAGATGAGATTTTAACATAATTCCTAACATAAATTTCATGACTTAGTTTCCAATTTTGGCCTGACATTTTTATTTATTTGATTTCATTTTTTTTCAGTCTAGTACTGCTTTTTGGAACTGTAAGAGATGCAAGTCAGGTAACCCTTTTTTGTCCAATCCAAATGTAAACACACAAAATCCAACAATTTTGTCTTGTGAGATCTTGTGGCACGAGATCTTGTATCATCATTATGAAATACATTTTTTAGATGCAACACTGATCAAAATGCGGGTTTTAGTATTGAAAGTTTTCGGTTTTCAGCCAGCACAAAAACTACATTCTCTTATATGAATTTTTAAAATATTATAATCAAACATCTAAGATTAAAAAAAAGTAAATGGGATTAGAAACACATGCATGTCTGTCTCTGGACGGTGGATAGGATAAGAGAGATGCCACAGTAACACAGGGAGGTCACAAACAAACATAAATAATTTAAAAAGGTGAGAGGGCACAGTTTGTCTCGCAGTTGGAAATCAGGAGATCAAGTTACAGAAATGTGAAAGTCGAGTCTTGTAAACCCCTCAGCCCTAACCAGAAATTTACTGCCTGCGTCCAAAAACATCAGAGCAAAGTTCTGATCACCATGACAGCAAAAACAATTATGAGATCTAATTTATGTTTTTTTTTACAAGTTCAAATGGAATCAATATCAATAGACAGTTCGTAATTTCCAAATTGTTATGGTGGTGGGCAATTTTATAACATTAAGGTTGGCAGTTTCCTGTTCCGACAAGGGCATACTGTGGCTGTGTCCTTGGGCAAGACCATTTACTCACATTTCCTAGTATGATTGTGGAGTGTGAATAATTAGTCGTTTGTCAGGGGAGCTGTTGGTGCAGATTGCCAATCAAGCCATTCAGCTACGGCTACAGCAGTTAATCATCACCACTAAATAACACCTATGCTTTATTATTGTCCTTTTATTTCCCTTAACAAGTCACATTTCAGACTAGATACACAAATAGACAGATATACACCTTGCACAGTCCCAGTTTGGCTGCGATTTCATCCACGGCCGCTGCTTTGGGGTCCTCCAATAGCTCAAGACTGTTCTGAGTCGCCGTCTGTGAAATAAAAGGATAAGATGAAGAAGATTAAAAAAAACAAAAATCTATAAAAATAAAAATAAAAAAATCAGGGAAGCAAGCAAATCCAATTTTTTTATAAGGGTTACAGTAAGAATTAATAATATTTAATGGAAAATAACAAAATATTGGGTTGTTATCTGTACAAAACCTGCCAGCCCTAGTTAAATAGAAAACAGCAAACCTAACCACAATAGCAATACTTGTTTTGAACAATTTTAGAGCCAAAGAATGTAATGCTTGAAAATATTAAAAATAAAGTTCAGTTCAGCCCTAACTAAAATGAGAAATGATCTATACTATTGAGTCAAATACAAAGTGAAACAAATCTCAGCTTCCTGTTATATGCAACATTTTGAGGACCTTTTCCCATTCCTAACGATACAAAATTTAGTTTTAAATTTGTACTCACTATGGCAAAGGTCCTAATTTTTCATCATTCTAGACCCGTGGATAGACTATACCACCCAGACAGTGTAGTAAGTGCAATACCTGTGGTGGTTCATAGATGGCAGCCACCTCTGCTCTGATGCCCAGGGGGATGTCTTTGTGCTCGGTGTAGCGTCCGTACAGATAGCCCATCCTCTGGCTCCCCGTCTTTCTCCAAAAGTCCAGGAAGCGGTCAGCAATGGTGTGGTTCTCAAACATGATGTTGTCTACATGTCGGTATTTCTATAAAGAGACAAAAGAAAAGGAGGATACCGTCAACAATAACTAACAATTCACAATTATTTATTAAGCTTTTCATGGGTAATTTTGAAACATGCAAGCTTGTAGATTTGTTTAAAGGGCCAATATTATGCCATTTTCTGATCCGTTATAAACATTGTTTCCTCATCAAAAACATGGAGTTGTGTTTTGTTTCATTCACACATGTTTAACACACAAACTCTGCATATTTAGGCTGAGTTCTTCTCTCAAACTGAAAACACTCTGTTCCACCTTGTGGTGTCTCGTGGTAATACAGGAAGTGCTCCACTGTGGTTTTAAACGCCATACTCCCTCACTAGGACCATTTTGATCATTTCAGCCCTGGAATTGCAACTCTCTACTGAACAAAAGGTAAAATGTAGCTGTTAACTTGAAAACTACCACTACATGACATCACAAGGTGGAACAGAGCATTTTGAGCTTTGGAGATGTAGACAGACTAATGATGCAGCGTTACTCAAACGTGTGTGTTTTGATGAGGTAAAAGTATTCAAACATGGCTTAAAGCTTGAGTCAATTTAGCATAATATAGGACCTTTAAGGTTAGTCCCTTTTCAAGTCAGTTTTGGTTAGTAAAAATTATACTTAGAAATCACCTATTATATGGTCATTATTTTTGCAAAGACAGTTGGTATCCTTCTGTGTTTAAGCAATAGGTTTTAAGGATGGGAGATGACCTAAAAATATGACAATTTCATTTCTGAACCTAGGTTAGGATTTTATAGCAACAAATCCACTTAAAATTGTATATAAATGCAACTGAAGCCATCCCTACGTCTCTGCAGTTGGTTTACTCCATCTGTCACTCCCTTGTGTTAACCAATAGGATGAGTGGGTGTTTATCAGTTCAAATATCATGTCCCACCAGTAATACACTTTCCTTTTTATGCATTGCAGTACCTGTCTGTTCAGTGTGATGGCACTAGGTTGACACTTTGTGCAGATTCCTTCAGGCCACGGAGGATGTCCTTCACAGCCCGACTTTATCTTACAGCTGATGTTCTCCAGCGCCGCAAACTTTCCCCTAAAAACATAAAAACAACAAGCACATTAAAACACACATAATAATAATGACTATTACGGTCCACCTAAAGTTGCACTATGTAACTTTTTGGTTGGGGTCTGTCAGCCACTTGTTTCTATGGATATGTAATTGCTTTGTCTGGAATGTTCCATGCCTTACATTTATTCAATTACAGGTGAGTTTTACTGCTCAAAAATACCAAGAAAAACAGGCATTCTGACTGTGTGTGGGGTCGCCTCTCCACAGATCTAACCTGTAACTTGGTCTGGTTTGGTCTCCATGAAGACAGAAAGGTTTAATACCATACTATGAAACATTCCAGACAAAGCATTTGACGGACCCTCCACCAGAAAAGTTACATAATGCACTTTAAGATAATGTTTGGCTTTCGGAGAACCACCAGACCTAAATAAAAGCTAAATATGGCCCACAGTTAAACCAAATCATGTAAAAGGCAGTTTGTGATATTGATTAACATAAAGAACTACAAATATACAAGATAACAACATGAACAGTCCTTATACCACCACAGAGTAAAATCTGCTGTGTTTTATTACAAACAGTGGTCAGAGGCAGGACTCACTTGTCTGCTCCTCCGGTCAGTTTGCGCAGGTAGGCGTGGAACGACATGTGCTTCACCGGAGGGTCCAGGTGGTTCAGATAGTCCTCGTCAAAAGGCTGAGAATGAGGAAGAATTATTATGATTTTAGTACTACTTTGTAAAATTAACTTGTGGTGTTGTAGGTTTTGTCACTGATTTCATGATCTACCAAATGAGAAGAAATTAAAAGTGAGTTTGATAGTTCAAGTCTAATCATCAACAAATTGGGGCTGAATATCATTCCTAATGAGGACCAGACTTTAGTTTGTATAAATATTGACAAATAGGGCTGCAACACCATATCCGGTAATATATGATACATCAATTTTTAAAATATTTTTTGACACATTTTCAATGACCAGTGTCAATTACTATAATTATATAGTCTAATTATACATCATTATATATACTATAATTATACAGTCATAATTATATTGTCATTGACACTGATCCTGAGGATTATACATCACTTTTAAAACAATCACGCTGTCAGTTCTCAATACATGTTTATGTAATAGCATTTTTTTTTTTACTTGAATGAAAATGGCATTGTATTATTGCTAAAAGCAGCAGAAACTGAAACTATCAAACCTGTATTTACCTCTAATGGTACGCAGTGCACACACTTCCCCAGAGCACCATGGCGACAACTGCAACAATAACACCAAACTGCCATCAATATAAAAATTAACTTAATGACATTATAACTTATTTTCTAATGTACAGTGCCTCTTACAGCTGTGGGTCTCTGTTCCTGTAGATTTTTCCGTCTTGTTTGGTCAGAAACTGGTCAATCTCATCTTCCTGGACATGATTTGAAGAGAAGGAGCGAGGGATGATTGAAGAAGAAGAGGAAGAGGATGAGGAAGAGGAGGAAGAGGAGGAGGGGAAGGATGAATAGGAGTGGGGCATCGTGGTGTCCATGACTTCAGCTTGAGACGTACTGGCCCCCGATGGGAACAGGAACAGCATGTCTCCATGTCTAAACAAGAGGAAATTATGAACTTTAAACAAGACAAATTGTTGTATCTTTTGAAGAGCCAAATGTACTTCAAAATGGCAACTATAAATGGAACAAATCATGTGGCTGAAACTTCTGAATCACTTTAAAAGGCTCTGTACCTGTTTTTTACAGTCTTAAAAATATGAAAAACAGAACTAGTTCATCTTAAATGGTTTGCTGGGGTCAAAAGTTATTCCTCCCTTACCTTTTGCATTCAGAGCATCCTAATTATTCACCATGATGAATTTATAGGTGCTTTTCACAACTTTCAGAAGCCAGAGTGCAATTTTGCCGTGACCGTAAAACCAACAACAACAACTAACATGCCAACAATGCACTTCCTGATTATCGGACAAATGTTGAGTAAATATATAGGGAAACATATCTGGTACAGGGCCTTCAAATACTAGGGATGGGTGACGTGTATTAGTATCAGTGATATTGGTAAGATATATTGAGTTATATATTGTTCTGCTGATTTTTTTCTGATTCAAACTGAAACAGAAGAGCAATGAAGTTAAACAATTAGACAATCACAGTAATTATCTGTATTTTATAATATAATGAAGTACAGATGCATTTGTTTTTGTACTGAAACTCTGAAGCTTCAGTTAGACATAAAAGTGTATTAGGTGAGGACTTACTTGATCTTGAGGATACTGAGGGTCTTGTTCTGTGACAGGATCTCTCCAGTTTTGTTGCGGTTTTGATAAACGGAGAAGCCATTGGAGTTGAACCCAAACTCTTTGCCCACCTGAAAAGTAGACAAAGAAATTCATACAGCACATTTAAGTACAGCAGGCTTTTCATTCACTGACAACTAAGAGTTTTAAAAGATGTAATTTTTTTTTTTTTATGCATATATGCATGCATATTAATTGTATGTAAACACACCCGACTCTATCCAAGGGCCAATTTCCACCCATTGTCACACATCACTCACACAGTGAGTGTACATGACAGACACTTGAGGCAAGTGCCTTGCCCAAGGACACAACATATATACAGATATTGCTATTATGATATCAAAGTTTTCCAATTGCTGTGAGAAAACACATGACGATTGACACATGACTAAACCTAAAATCTTAAATTTTCTTTCATTCACATTGTCTAATATATCATCATTCCTTTAGTATGTGACCAGTTTTATGAAAACAACTTTCTGAATGATCAAGTTAATAATGTAAGTAACATGAACAGCCAGATAAAGTAAATATATTTGGGATGGGACAAGATCTCGTGAGACAAGATTGTGCACCCATTATGTTAGATATTATATTATTAAATGATATTGTCAGGCCAAAATGTATTGGAAAAGCCAAAATCTGGTCTTGTCTTGTTCTTTTGGACCCAATCTTATGTCTTGTCTTGTGGAAATTGGAAATATTTTTTGCATCTGAAATTATAATTTGGGGCTTTTTATGATTATAAAATGACCTGAATAATAACGTATATTAAGTGCGGTACATTCTGGCTCTTCTGCTGAGAGGTAACACTGTCAGACTGGAATGATCACTTTGCTTTGTCTGCACATTAGGCCCCACTAGACTGTCACGGTTTGTCTGAGCACTGGTTTAGAATTGCACCCATCACAGGAGAAAAAAAAAAACATGCTGGCTCAATGATCTACTTCCTACCTCAGCAGAGAGTTGCATGAATTTTTTAACATCTGCGACAGAAGTCTAACTCTGAAGAACCGATTTCAACACAAGGCTATTTTAAACCAGCTATTTCAGAAGTCCTCAACTGTCCTGTGCGGCTTTTAATATCTCAGTTCAATTATGAAAAACAAAGGGCTAAGTCTGTAGCAGGAAATAGCAGCTGTGGTGGTGCAGAGTGTGTTATAATTATGCAAAGTAGAACCATCATGAACAATAACTATTCTGAGAGAGAGGTTTAGATTCATTAATTTTGTAATCATGCTAACATTAGGAAGAAGTTGGTCCATGTAAAAGGTGCACTGCGTAAATTTTCTGGTAGAGGGTCCGCTGCTTGTTTATCTTCATGGAAAAGTTACTGCTTTGTCTAGAATGTTCCACAGTATAGGGTTATATCTATCACGCTCACACTACACTACATTACAGCAATAGAAACATCCATAATGAATAAATGCTAGATAGTTGTGTATAATGTCATACCATGGAACATTCCAAGTAAAGCAATAACATCTCCATGGAGACAAGTAGGTAGCGGACCCTCCACCACAAAAGTTGCGTACTGCACCTTTAAGCTATATGCAAAAATGGTGGAGTAGTTGCAACATGACACAAAGAAATTGTGGTTTAGTTTCCAAGTAAATGCAAAAATATCCTACCATAAAGACAGGACCAGTATTACTTCATTCCATTATGTATTCTATTCTATTCCAATTCCCATAATCCAAAAACACATACATTTTGATAGCAATTTTTGTGTTAGCTTTAAAAAAATAACATTTATACTAACCTTCTTAAGAAAGGTAGCGGCTGTTTCTTTTCTGGTTGAAGGAATTTTCTTCATCCCATCTGGAGACTGAACCCTGATGATCTGCAAGACAAAAACACATAAAAGTCAGTGCTTAATAATTAGGAATGCACGTTTGATTTTCGTTATACATGAATAGGTCCCTTTATCAGCACTCTTAACCACCAGCTTAATGTCACTGTCTATTACATTTTATTACCATGCAGTTGTCTCATTACAAAAAACTTAATAAACATCAATTGTAGTCCATCATAAAATGTTAGTTTATTAGCCCTTACCGTAAAATCTCAAATAGCAATGTGTCTATACTCGGGTATCTCAGGACAACATTGTAATGAAGAATTAGTTCTTAACGTTTTGCCTGGTATAATAAAGGTTTACTAAAATAAATAGTCTGTATATCACAAGTCGTTAAAGGGCAACAGTGTAACTTTTCTGGGGGAGTATCTGTCACCTATTTGTCTCCAAGAAAATGTAGTTTGATCTATAATGTTCCATAGTATGGCATTAAACATATTCATCTCCAAGGAGCAGGTAATGCAGCCAGGTCAAGTTACAGATCAGACCAGCATAGAGGCAAGTCAGCTCATAGTACGATAATGGTTTTAGAGACTGTTTTTAACTAAATTTCTAAAAAGCAAAGTCACATTTATGCTGCAAAACTGTGTATTCATTTTGGCAAGTTTATAATATATTACACACAAATAGAAAAAAATGAACAATGCTGTGTGTGAAAGTGGTTGAATGATTTTTGGCAGCAGGGGGCCGCTCTCTGCTGAGGCAAAGGTCAACAAAGATAAGACCTTCCCACTGGATTTCAATTTCCAAACTCTGTCACTGTCAAAAGGTTCTCTCACTATAATGACAATGCAGAAAGTGAAAATAAAAGAAGCTTTGATGGCAAATGTTTATCTCCTATGACTATTCCACACCCTACACACGCGAAAAACAACATAGCTACAGCTGTCATACGGGTTAGGTTGATTGATTGGAAGTTAAAGAGGTAAGAGTTTATTTAAGCCCCGGGTAGCATTACATTCAGTCAGTGGCTACTGTTTAGCCAATAAGCCGCAGTGTATAATTGAATATTCACTGATAAATATGTAAAAATCCCCTAACTCCAAGCCCGTCTCATTTCATCTGCTCATCTGCATAGCCAAAGGGTTTATCCTGGCTTGTTTATTAGCCATCTAAACAGGCCACAGTGGCTCTTTCATTGAGCTAAGTAACATTAGCCTCTGTGCTAATTCTGCTGCCTCATCACTATGTAGTTGAGCTACAGAACGAGCTAACAACGGCTAACTGTGGCAATCTTTATCATACTCACGATGTTATCCGCCATGTTTCTGGGTTGGCTGCTCCCGATCGAAGTTGATTTATGTGTCGACAGAAGAGGGAAATTAAATAAGACTTTCTGTATCTATGTCAACGAAACTCCATCCCACAACTACAGATACCGGTTGTTGCAGACATTAGAGTCCCACCGGTCCAACTGCGAAAAGAGTCCGTGCGAAATGTGCTTTGTTTTAGATGAAAATAAGTTCCGCATTATGGAAAAAAAAAAAAAAAAAAAAAAAAAGTTGTGGGTTTCAGCTGCCTGTTTATAAGCGATATATTGAGAGTTTTGCCCATTCAAAAGTATTTACATTTTGTTTTGAATTGTTAATTACTATGGCAACTGCGGCAGATGTTCATCACTCTGAAAGCTATTGATTAAACAGAGAGTACAGAGTTCAGCAGTTTATTAACCCATGTTAATTATTTCTTCTGTTTTCTTATGATTAACAAAACGTCTGACTGTTTTGGGGAAAATAAGCAATACTGCATGATAGTAGATGCACATTTTTTCATTGCAACGGAATATGAATTGGATAGACTATTTAAAAACATGCCATAGCGTACATATTACAGGATTTATGAAGCTTCATTCAGTCCAAATAGGTTTGCATACTAAACTTGTTTGCCAATATATTTTTCCTGTACAGCCTATATCGTGAAAATGAATTATGAAGCCTATTCATTCTTGATTAGTTTAATGACTAATATAGCCCAAGTAAAGTCTACTGTTTCTGAATTGGAACCATAACCAAACCAAAGAAAAACATGTAGACTACAGCCAGTTGGACACACTTCATAATAATGCTCTGACTTGTTTTCTTTCTCATATGATATAGCACAACTTTCTAAACTGGTGCATAAGTAGGCATAAGTGTATTCTCAAACAAAAGAAACACCAAAGTCATGTTACTCTTTTTTATTTTTTTATTTTTAGAAATTAGCTCCATTATACTTAACATTGTGCACATTTCAAAACACTAATTAAAGCCAAATTTCTCTACTCAAATTGCAATAGCATTTTTTACAATTTATACACAAACAGAGCACACCAGCGTCCTGAAAATTCAAACATACACCAAAATTTTAGCATAAATAATACATCACCAATACATTGAAGGACATTTCAATCTAATATAACCAAATACAATATATCTCCCTGATCGTGTGGAAGTTTTACAAGCAAACAAGCACATTCTAAAATTCTTATATGCCAAATAGTATTATAGTATCATTTTACCTGACCCATTTTTCAATAGGCTACCATTTATGACTGTTGTAACATGTTGTGGTAAGTGCAAAGTTGGAAAAAAAAGGTAAAAGAAATCAGCTATTTCAATGTTCATTTCATTCATAAGTGTTTTGTATTTATTTTGCCCCATACTTTCACAAACACAAAAGAAGTCTAATATATTTGAGATAAAAAGAAATAAGTTGTGCAATGGTCAGACAGTGTCCCATCTAAACTGAATTAAGATTTTTACATTGGAAAAACAGATGGTGAATTCCATGTTTCAAAGAGCACTTGAAACTTGTGAAATGGGGACCCACCCACTGCACGGGTTTGTGACGTAAAAACTCTACTTAAGGTTGTAGGCTTTTACTTCTGTTGTTTCCATTTGTGAGAAAAAATGGGAATAGATGTAAGAGAAGGGTATGGTCTCAAGATAAAAGGATATCTATGTTTTTAAAGGCAAGCCCTAATGTTACTTTCTTTTCAAACTACAAACTGCATTACTAAAATGCATTCAGTTTTCCACATTTACCAATTTATTTATTCATTTATAAATGGAAACGACAGAGATGAGAAAATGAGGAAATGTTCTTTTTCCATTTTGTAATAGTCATAATTTGTGGTTGTGGTTCTTGTAAAGATGAAGCGTCCAGAAAAAAGCACAAAAACTTCAAACTTTCTGAGTTTGAAGTTTTTGTGCGTTGTCATCATGTTTAAATGATGCCATATTGGGCCAGTTCGTGCAGCTCCAGGTGGTTGAAGGCCTCCCAGGGGCAAATCACTGTGATGTCTGGGAACAGAGGAAGAAAAGTGGTAAAAATTAAACTCAGCAAAAATTAAAAGTTTACTTTTCTGTAATATGCAGTGAAGATAATCAGTCTTCCATGCAAACTGAACTGGATAATAACTCAACTTAATAATCTAACATACATTTTATACAGGTATACTATAAACAAACAGAATTATACATACAAATAACATATAGGCTATATTATATATTTTAAATGTCCAAATAGGAGTTGAGAGAAATTAATAATTTTCAAATGTCAGAGTTTCCATTTTTCTTCTAATTCATAGTACAATAAATTGGGAACTAAACTGAGACTAAACCTGAAACTAAATGTGGACTAGCCCAGAACTAAACCAGGACAAAAACAAATGACCAAAAGTCTCCATAAGGACTAAAATGTGCTCAGACTAAATCATGAATGCACTCTTAACGTTTTGAAAAGCCTGGAATAGTTACGTTTTACAGTCAGATACCACTCAGATTGTGCAGAGCCTTGTCTGACGCAGTTGTACTTGTCCTTGAGCAGTGAGCAGATCACAAACATCTTAATAAAGTGTGACTCGTATTAAACTAAAGGAGCTCACCTGTGCCTAAGCCCTCCATCCCCGGGATATCATCACCAAAGCTGCAAAGAGACACAAGACACACAGATAGAGCAATGTCACAATCTACTACATATAAAGACAGAACGAAGTATTATTGTCACGACTGTTTCCTGTTATATGCAACATTTTGAGATTTTTTTTTTTCTCACTCAAAAGATATAATATATTCTTTTAAATTGTTAATCATTATGGCATCAGTCCTAATTTTTCATCATTCTGAAGGCTGGCCCCCTGACACAAAGGTTGATGGTTTGTTTCCAGTTATGACAAGGCCATACTGTTGTTGTGCCCTTAGACAAAACTCTTCACTCGCCTATAAATACGGTGTGTGAGTGACTGTTATCTATGACTATGACAGTATATTGACTCAGTGGTTGGCCCAAAAATAAAATGTTGTTGTGTCACTGGGCAAGACACTTGTATGAATGTGGTAATGTGGTGTGTGAGTTAGTAACTTGTAATGTCAAGGGAGCAGCTTCTATTTCTGGTCTGGTCAGTGTATTCTTTTTTCTAATATGAGTCAAATCAATATAAAAGCATTTCTTACCCCTGTATTCCTTTCTTGGGGGGTTTGCTCTTGAACTGTCTCGTTTGTCTCTGTTTGAATTTGGGGGGTCCTTTGCGAGGTGTGGCTGGACCCCCTGTCACACGAGTCACAGACTTGATCTCCAGTTTTGGGACCTCCAGATTCATGTTGAGGGGTTCGCGATCGCCGCTTGCAGGTGAATTTGATTAGGAGCTTGATACAGCGGAAATGCAATGATAAAACCTGCAATGGTAAATAGTGGAAAATTAAACATCATTTAGTTAATACCTTATAGGCTAATGACTTTCTCCTGTCTATTTGTTTTTAATCATACTTATATGTATTTTATTCTGTTTATATTATAGGTTGTTTAATTTTATCAATATCTGTATACTTAATGTTGTTATTTCATAATTTTTCTATTGTTTTTATTTTACATGTTGCTGTGCTACCTATTAACTGCATTGGGAATATTCATGGTTTTCAGATTCCTGTTTTATATACAACATTTTGAAAACTTTTTTTTGTTTTATTTTAGAATTTTTTGTTTTTTTAATTGCTAATAGCTATGGCAACAGTCATAATTTTTAATCATTCTGAAACCCATGTATATGTATTAAACCTATTTCAAATAAACAATTTTGGTAATTTTGAAAACGCAATCTCGTCTTTTTATCTTTTTCATCTCAGTTTGACATTATAAACTGACATTATACAAGCATTAATCTCAGGATTTACAGACATATTCCCGGGTAATTGAATGTCTCAGATTTGATAGTGCGGATGACCCAATTTCCCATAATCCCCTGGCCTCATGTTGCTAAGTAACTTGACTGCTCTCTGTGGCTCACTGTAATCTGGTTATCTGAAGGACGATCGAGGAACAGCTGAGTGAGCATTTCAAATCAGTCTCCTCTTCTCGAGCCTTTGGCTCCTCCTGAATTTAAAGGGCCCGAATGACACTATTTTCTAATCCAGGTTAATATGTTCTATCCTCATCACAAACAGACCTGGAGTTGTGTTTTGTTTCATTCACACATGTTAAACACACAAACTCTGTAAATTTAGGCTGTGTTCTTTCTTTTTTGTCATGTGGTAATACAGGAAGTGCTCCACTGTGTTTTTAAACTCCATACACATGATTCACTAGAGTCATTTGGATAATTTCAGCCCTAAAATTGCCGATTTCTACTAAACTAAAGGTAAAAGTCGCTGTTAACATGAAAACTACCGCTTCATGACATCACAAGGTGGAACAGAGCATTTTGATGTAGACAGATGAAACACCCGGGTATGTTTTTAAGGAGGTAACAACATTATAACATGGTTAAAAGCTGATAAGAGTCAGTTTTGCATAATATAAGACCATTAACTGTCTGAAATGTCATAGCCAATAAAATTATATATAAAATTATAAAATTATATATATAATAATTGTCTATCATCTCTCTCTCTCTCTCGCTCTAGATATAGCTATAGATCTATAGATATAGATATAGATATAGATATAGATATAGATATAGATATAGATATAGATATAGATATAGATATAGACAAAGCAATAACATCTCCATAGAGAAATGCATTTGAGCATAAAACTGGTCCAGAATAAATATCTTATCTAAATGTACAGTTATTTTATTAGTTACTTACGTCCGTTTGGGTTGAAGACAGTTCTGTGGCGGTGTCTCTGAGTTGACAGGTGCTATAGGCTGGTGCAGGGTCCCAGGATCAGGGCCTTTATATACTCCAGATCAGGGATTATCACTCTCCTCCTTCATCTAATAAGACTGTGACATGTCTTCATTATAAAGATGGCTGCTGGTGCATTCTGGAAAGCACAATATTAGAAATTATCGGACACTTCCTCCTGTGCCTACTACAACTACTGTTACTACAACTTATTACTTCCTATTACTACTTGCTATACTATTTATTATTACCTTTTTCATAAAATATTAAAACAAATAAAACATTAAGAGTGCATTGTGTAACTTTTCTCATAGCGGGTCTGTCATCTGCTTGTTTCTGTGGATACGTCATTGCTCTGCCTGGAATGTTCCACAGTATGACATTAAACAGCTCCACCTTACATTTATTCAATTACGGGTGGTTTGTTCACAATTTTGACCTACTACTATACTTGTAGTACACAATTATTACTAGGGCTACTACAACTTACTACGACTACTTCCTACAGCTAGTACTAATAGTAATTACAACAACAAACTAGTACTTTTCACTGCTCCATTGCTCTGAAGGATGGGTGAAAAGTAGTGGACAAAATGCACTGTACCTATATTGCCAATTTCAACTTATAGCAAAACAAGCGAAATTTGCCATTTTTGTTTGCAGTGTCATACAGTATTTGTTTGGGGGAGATCTTAGATATTGGAGCCAGAGACTTCCTGAAAATCCTAATAAGGATTTGTGGTTAGGTAACAGCATTTTAACATTATCTGCCTTTGATGAAACTGTGACGCAGCATAGGTCCAATACTGTCCTATACATCCAATATACAGTAAAAATCCACCACAATATACAATACTTTAGTTTATTTTATCCTTTTACATTTTTGAGATAAAAAAAAAAATTACAAATATAAAGTTGTATGCTTACAGCGTACTATATACACCTTACAAAAATATCTATGTATATTGTGACCTATATTTATACCCAAGATTAATATAATAAACAAATGTATTGAAATGCTTTTTAAAATATAACAGTTCAAATTTTGCTTAGTGCAACTGACACAGTAGGACTTTTCTGTTAATCCTATAGTTTATTCTAAAGTAAGTAGTGAAGACATTTAAATTAAACACACCCATTGCTAGAAAACAGTGTTATCACAACATTAAAGTTTTAAAACTACTGCGTAGACTAGATACTCAATACCGATTCTGATACCATAAAAGTAACACAAAACACTCTTTCTTTAGACAATAGAGAGTCATTTTCAGCATTAAAAGTGCACTGTGTAAGTTTTCGCTGGGGGTCCGTCACCTGCTTGTTTCTATGGATATGTCAGCGTTCTCCCCGGAATGTTCCACAGTATGACATTAAACAGCTCTACCTTATATTTATTAAATTATGGGTGGTTTTATAGCTCAAAAATATCTAGAAAACCTGCATTCTGACTGAGCGGGGTTGCCTCTCCACAGATCTGACCTGTAACTTGGTCTGGTTTGGTCTCCATGAAGATAGAAAGGTTTAATGTCATACTGTAAAACATTCCAGACAAAGCATTTGACGCTCCCTCCACCAGAAAAGTTGCACAATGCACCTTTAAATCATAGTACATTGTTTTATATTACGATACACTACCCAAATGCATTAACCTTTCCATGGGACACTGCCCAGCGCTGCCATTATGCAGAGATCATGTCTCACTGCATTGAATCCTCCTGATTGTGTCTCTTATTTTGAAACAATGGGCAAATTCAAGCAGCTCATGAGGACAAAGCTCAAGGATGAACCCCTTGCAAACTTCCCTTTTGGATGAGAGAGGGGTGGAGAGGGTTAGAATAATTTTCCAACAGTCATTTGACCACAGAATTTTAATTTAGCATTTTAATAACGGTTGTCTTAATTCCACTTTCTATATATTTAATAAAGGAAGGGAAAAAATGTGGGCTCTGTGTAATCCCTCAGCATCCAGTGGGTCCATACTAGTTTATGTGGTTTGTACAAGGTTCATTCATATAAGTTTCAGTCCTGTTTCAGACCTTTTTTAGCATCAATACCTGCATAAATGAGTATAAAGTTTCAGTACTATTTTTAGCAGTAATTATCTGAGACTTTTGAAATATTTGTAATATTCAGTCCATTTGAAATCATTTGGGAGCGAACAGGGGCCGTGCAGTGACAGAGGAGAGCCCTGTCTTGTTCTGAATCCACTGCTTGTATTTGGAGACTTTGACGTAGACTCCGGGGCGGTTTTTCTGAGCGCAGCCGTCCCCCCAGCTGATCACCCCAAAGAGGAACAGCCTGTCCCCCACCTCACACACCAGAGGACCCCCCGAGTCTCCCTGCACACACAGAAAAACAAAAACATATCTAGATATTTGAAATTCATATTATGACTTTTGTAATTATTGTTAGTTCGTTAGGGTGAGGGTCAGCTGGTTGGTTAGTGAGCATGGGGCCGCTTCAGGCTCCATCGACTGTGCTTCCAAATGATTTTACATTGCAAAACTGTCACCCCTCTCTCTGTAACTGCTGCTGTGAGCATCGTCATTTTGGTCTTAAAATGTCCATATTAACCCGCTCTACATGATCCTGTTTTTATTTTGTCATTTTGTCCATAAATAAATTCCTTTTCCTTATATGGAACTCCAAATTCTCTTATCAGTGACGCTCCCTTATTCCATTTCTTCATAAAAGACATTATTATTGTATTAGTTTCATAAAGAGAAAAAAAAGGAAATTTAGTAAATGTACCTTTTCTATTTATTTGTTTATTTATGATACTTAAACACAATTACGTAATCCCAGTAAAGGGTTTGACGCCCTTTACTGGGAGAAAGAAGGAAGACATTCACACATCTGTACAGTGTATAATTTAGGCCAAAATAATTTAAATAAAACCACTTGTTGAGAGCACTGATGGTGGCTGAAACATTTGACATTATGTTTTGACAGAAATGAATTTCCTCGTTCATCAGTAATAAAAATAAACTGACACAGAGCAGGTTGTGGCGTGTCTAAAAACACACCTTTTCACTTCAGGTTTTAACACTTGTGTGAGTTGAGTTTCATTTCGCTCTTTGTAGGTGTGCAGATGTGTTTTTTATTATGTTGTGTACTTGGGCACTTTGGTCCACTGTTAAAAGTTTCTAAAGTGTTTCATAAATAAAGTTGGTATGATATGGGGCTTGTTGATGATTACCTCACAGGCGTCTTGGCTCCAGTCCGGATGAGCCGCGCAGAACATGTTTTCTGTGATCAGGGCGCCGTAGTGGTCATCACGGCGACAGGTCTCATCGGACAAAACCTGGACCTCAGCCTCACGCAAGACCTGGGACCGGTACCACAAACCTGACATACAAAGATCAGTTTTTATGCTATACTGTGGAATATTATGGGCAATATCATAGAGACAGGCAGAAAAGGCCAAATAAGAGTCAGGATGCGTGTTTTTCAGTGTAAAAACAGGCAGTTGAAGCTAAGATTAAGGTATACTTTATTGTCCCTATAGGGAAATTTTTCTTCTGCTTTTGACCCATCCCTTAGTGATGCTGGGGCAACCTGTCAGGAGTGGGACCCATCTCCAGATCTTGAGTCTTGGTCTGGACTATTTTAGCGGGAGGATTTTAATTATGGTGTATGTTTTGGGTTGATGGGAGTAAGACACTCAGGCAAAAATGCAAACGCTGCACAGAAAGGCTTGAGTGGAGCTGATCCCAGAACCTTCTTGCTGTGAGGTGACAGTGCTAAAACTTTGTTGTTATTTCTAGAGCAGCAGCTGAGAGCAATCACCTTTTGTGCTCACTTTACTTTATGAAATCTGTTGTCTTTGGGCAATTGGAAATGTTTGACTCAACGTTGAGTCCAGACCTGTTTCTTTTCTCTCTTAATCTTCTGGTATTACGGCTTTGTTTCTCTTTATTTTCCACATTTGACATTATCAGGTCAAAACCCTTAACTTTTTATTGCGATCAAATGAATCATCATTTTAAGGCTCAAGGCTTTGGAACAAGTGTTTACAGATTCAAAAGCTGAAGGCTGTGTGGGGGCATTACTGGGGAATTACTGGAGCATTACTGGAGCACAGCCTTCACAGAAAACTGTTGACTCCATGTTAACTGAAGCAGAAGGCTATGCCTGCATGTAGGGGCATTCCTGGGGCATTTCTGGGGCATTCCTGGGGCATTTCTGGGGCATTTCTGGGGTATTACTGGGGTACAGCCTTCACAAAAAAACACTGACTCTATGTTAACTGCCCCGGTCAAAACTGTACAGTGGTGGAAGGTAATGAAGTACAAAAGTAAAAGTATTATACTTGAGTACAAATTTTAGGTATCTGTACTTTACTTCAGTTTTACAGTGGATACTTTTTACTTTTACTTCACTACATTTGAGACTGTGTATCTGTACTTTCTACTCCACTACATGTCAGATCTAAACTGAAAAGTAAAAAGTACTTTTACCTGCTGAAATGACTGAAACTTTTTAGCACATTTAATTAGAGTTCACATCCCAACTTTGAGCTAACTAAATACACAAAAATGGCTGGAAAAATTAAGAAATCAACTGAATCACTTAAAATCAGCCAAATTCTTCATCAAAATCACTACATTTCATACTTAATTGTTCTAAAAATCTCTGCAAAATACAGGTATTTTAATACTTTTACTTAAGTAGATTTTCTCATGTGATATTTTTACATTTACTTGCGTAATCTTTTGCCTCTGTATCTGTACTTTTACTTAAAGGTGCACGACGTAACTTTTTGTTTGGGGGTCTGTCACCTGCTTGTTTCTATGGATATGTCATTGGTCTGCCTGGAATGTTCCACAGTGTGACATTAAACAGCTCTGCCTTATATTTATTAAATTGCAGTTGATTTAATTGCTCAAAAATACCTAGAAAAACAAACAGTGAGCGGGGTTGCATCTCCACAGATCTGACCCGTAACTTGGTCTGGTTTGATCTCCATGAAGAAGTTTAATACCATACTGTGAAACACTCCAGACAAAGTGATAGTGTGTCCATGGAGAAAAGCATTTGATGGGCCCTCCACCAGAAATGTTACACAATGCACCTTTAAATAACTAAACTGAGTACTTCATCCACCACTGATGTCTCACCGTGCTTCTCTTTTCCGTATCCACAGATCTCACAGTTGAGTCCAGGCTGCAGACTTTGGTTCATTGGAGGGAGACACACAGACTTCACTGATCTACTCTCCTCTGCACATCGACCACCTCTGGGCTTTAACTTCACCAGAGCTGTAAATTACAAAGAAACAATATACTAAATATAAAAAGAACTGAATGACATGGATATAATTATAATAATGTGGCTGAATAAACAGTTAGCAAATTGAAATGAATTAAGCATAACCTCTCAGAATATATTATCATTGAAATGTGTAATCCTCATACTAATAAATAATATATTGCTTTTGTTTTTCATTTACTTTATTTACGCCTGAGAAGCACATTAGGGAACATGTGTTGTAAATCGGCAATAGAAATAAAACAACAAAAAACAACAAAAGCCTTTAGAGAAAGTTTTCCGAACAACTTAGATCTAAGACCTAAGTACAATTTTATTTTTCCATCTTTTTGTGTTTTATTATGTGTTTTTATACTGCAAATGGCAAATAAACTGAACTGAACAAATGAAAACAGGCCTATATAATATTTTGACATCATTTGAACCCTGTAAAATTGATATACATAGCAGGTCAATAATAAAATGCCTGTACCAATATCATTGTTGAAGTTGCCGTCGTTGTTGTCAAAAGCTTCGTGGAGGATTATTTGTTCCACCCTGAAGTTCTGTTCCATCTCCAGATCAGTTTTGTTCAGGGCGTTCTTTCCCAAAACCACAGAGAAACGCCGCTCTTTGGTTTGAGATCTGAAAAGACAATTTAAACCAATTTACCATAATATTTAGACCACTGTCATTGATAGTATAGTTCATATTCCATCATAGTTTGTGTTTGTGTTTGTGGGTAGGACCAAAGGACAATTGTAAGAGACTTTGATATTGGCCTATGATGGCTGCGTATACAGGCCTACAGCTGGGTCAGAACATTTCTAATTTCACATGTAAATTTTGTCATTCAGTATTTTTCACTGATGAAATCATTTTGCAATAATTGGATGTCCACTTGAATAAAATTAAAACTTCCCTTCTATGGCAAAAAGACATCTCAGTTTATTACATTCGTTGAGTGGATTTGATTAAGAAGGAATAACTCAATATTTATAGAAACACAATGTAACCCTAACCCACAATAAATACTTATAGTTACCATATTGCCATCCTAGTACCGTGCAATTATTTTGCTGAAAAATTAAGGACTAGTGAATAAATGAACTTTTATTATTATTTCTGCATTATTATTTCTGCAAATCAGATATCTTCTTCTTTATCTTCTTTCTGTTCATTTTGTTCAAGGCACATAATGTTTGGAACATGTATTTAATTTATCTTTTTATTTATTTAATGTTATTTAATGTCAGATTGTTTGATGTCTTTTGTGACTGATAACATTTACTAGCAATCAGTATTTAAAAAGTCTGCCGATGACAAATTGTAAGTAAAGTTGTAGTGAAGTTCACAAATTAACTACGGTAATGTAAATTTTTTTTTTTTTTTTTTTTTTTTTTTTTTTTTGTATTATTATTATCTAGGATGTACTATCATTTTTTATAATTTGTTTGTAAACATAAAGCCACATTGTAGAGAAGGTTTCAACACTGTTTTTTGGACACTGTTTTTTGCAAAATACCAGGGGAATTGATATGAGGGGGGTAAAGGGGTCTTAGGGGCCCAGAATTATACCCTCTTCTTACTAATTTATATTCGAAGGGGGCCCATGTGACGCTTCTTGCCCCGCGCCACCAAATTTCTGTCAACGAGCCTGCACTCAACCATAAACCACCACGTTAAAAAACCTTTCTACACTGAACCCCTGTAGAGAAGGTTTGGTGGTCATGGTGGTTTGGACACAGTTTTTTTTGCAATCAGCCACCACTATTGAAACTTATCTACACTGCTGACCCCTGCTGGACGAATGAGGGACTACACCATCTTGTATAAACCACATTGTACACTGAGGAGACTCGTACCCATCAGGAAAGCAGTGTGCAGCGGTGAGGACCCAGCAGGAGGAGATGAGGCTGCCTCCACATCTGAAGACCCTCTCTTTGGTCTTAGTCCTCCAGAACAGAGCGGCCATCCAGGGCTGGGCCTCCACGGTCGACACGGTCCCACCAACAATCTTCATCATCCTCCCCCTCGTCCGAACGCCACAAGAGGGCGCCACTACTGCACAAAACACAGGGAGGAAAGACTGTTAGAAAACTATGACTACAGATTGAGTGTACGTTGTACTTTACTACTACTTTACTACTGATTTAAAGATGCACTATGTAACTTTTTATTTTGGGCTCCGTCACCTGTTTGTTTCTATAGAGATGTCATTGCTCTGCCTGGAATGTTCCACAGTATGACATTAAACAGCTCCACTTTACATTTATTCAATTACAGATGGGGTTTATAGTTAAAAAAAAATACCTAGAAAAACAGATAGATAGGAAGGTTTAATGCCATACTGTGAAACATTCCAGACAAAGCAATAACATCTCCATGGAGACAAGCAGGTGACGGTCCCTCCTCCAGAAAAATGGCACTATGCACCTTTAAGTAAATTTAAGTAAGATCGTATAATGTGATATAACTCTTGTATTAAATCTATAAAGGTCATTAAGATAACCTTAAATGTACAATTTAGTTTACATTTTCGCAACTGATATAGACTTTTAACTGCACAGAGTTGCCATAAACACTTTCCAACATTACTAGTACATTTCTGACATCTTCAAACTATCTGAGACTTGGACTTGGCCTCACCTGGATTTGGTTCAGACCTTGTGGGCACAGGATTGTCTGGATCTGAAAGAGAAGAATGTGACTTTCAATGAAGCAAGACGCCTCAACCAAAACAAACCAGAGGCGTGTTACAACAAAGTTAGCCAACAACTATTTAAGACTTCTGACAACAAGGACACTGGAAAGATTACTGAATAAAAGACCATGAAAATAGATGGATTGTACTAGATGCTCTCCCCTCTAAGTTATTACAAATTATTTCACTGTCACTTTAAAGTCGGAGTACACACCTAAACTCTGCCTAAAAGGGCGGGTGATTGGTCTAACAGGTATCCACAGGTCAAACTCCGCCCCTTCAGCCAGGTGTTTGCGATCAGAAACATTTGGTTGTAATCAGGGCAGTCTTGTGTAATGTTACATAGTACTTGCAGTGACCATGAGACTCACATACTCAGTTTTTGACCATTTTTGACCAGAAAGCTGCAAATTTAAAGGGCCCATGTTAGGGTATTTTCTGATCTATGTTATAATGTTGTTCCTCAGCAAAAAAAATAAAAATACCTGGAGTTGTTCTGTTTCATTCACACATGTTAAACACACAAACCCTCTCTCAAACTGAAAACACTCTGTTCCATCTTGTGATGTCATGTGGTAATACAGGAAGTGCTCCACTTTGTTTTTAAACTCCATACACCTTCACTAGAATCATTTGGATAATTTCAGCCCTGGAATTGCCGATCTTTACTGAACAAAAGGTAAAAAAGTAGCTGTTAACTTGAAAACTACCTGCATTTTGAGCTTTGGAGATGGAGACAGACTAATTATAAAGGATTATTCAAACACGCGTGAATGAAACTAAACACAACTCCAGGTATGTTTTGGTGACGTATTACAGCATTTTAACATTTTTACAAGACTAGTTTGCACTAAAATTGTCAAATAAAGACTAGGATTAGATAATGCTATTAAAAATGTTATTAGCTTAGTTAGTGTTTGGTTCCACTTTAAATAGCATCAAAGCTTTTTTATAAACTGTCTCCCATTTGTTGCGTAGGCCCATTTTGTGAAAACCATTTTATGTGAAGCCAAATAAAATTATTTCACGACTGATTCACAAGTTGAAAATCACTTAAAACTATTTCTAGCCAGTTTTTATTGTTTGGTAACTTGAACTGTAAAATTGCAACTTGGTTTTCCCAGTTTCACAAACACTTCACAAATTCTCGAAACAAGCTTCTAGCGCTGGGACTGTTTCTCTTCACAATACTTACGTAGCTTTAGACGTCATCCATATTATAATCCAACAGACAGTTAGCAATACTTCCAGGGTGACTGCTACAACTACTGTCCGTGTCTCGGTTAATTGGTCAATACTATGCATGGGTTTTAGGTAAAGCTTGGATCTGTTCCCATAGTGATAAACAACAATAAGAACAAACAAACAAACAAACAAACAAACAACAAAAAGTAAATATTGTTCGCAAAATTGCAGAAAAACTGGAAGTGTAAACCCAAAAATCTTCCCAGTTACAGAGAAACCAAAAAGGTACAGCAACAATTATGATAAGTAATTTCATGAAATATTGTTACTACTTCAATATATTGGAAATACAGAACTTCTAACCCTAAACTGAAACTAAACCTGGACTAGACAAGGACTAAACCAGGACTACAACAGGTCCAAACCAAGTTTAACTCAGGACTAAGCTGGGCTCAAACCAAGACCAAACCAGGACTAAACCAAGTCTAGACCCACTCACATGTCTCCGATCCACAGCGGGAGATGTTACAGTATTCCCAAACCAACTCCTGGTTTTTCCGTACGTAGCACCAGGGACGAAGCTTGTACAGGAGGTTTCTATGAGAACAGTAAAGAATTGATTATGAAATCCATTAAATAAATATAACAATAATATAATATTTTTACAACAAATCATCCTAATAGTAAAATAGTCAGAATGTATATTTTAATTTATTTGTATTTAACGGAAAAAAAACTGACACAATACAGACCATTACTGGCAAAGCAATATTGCAGTGTTTAGTTCTACAATAAGTAAAAGTTGATCGGCTATTAATGAAGTTTAGGTAACAAAAACATTCTTTAAAGTTCCCCTATTATGCATTTTACTGGCTGTTAGAAATAGAAATAATAGTTTTTCACTTAAAGGGACCGTATAACACTATTTTCTGATCTATGTGTTTTGTTTCATTCATGTTTAACACAAACCCTGCATATTTAGGTTGAGTTAATTTGTCAAACTGAAATTGACAAATTGACAAAAACTGAAATTTTAGCCCTGGAATTGACAATCTCTACTCAACAAAAGGTAAAAGGTGAAAACTACCACTTCATGACATCACAAGGTGGAACAGAGTATTTTGAGCTTTAGAGACAAACTAATAATAAAGGGTTACTCAAACATGTGTGAATAAAACTAAACACAACTCCAGGTATGTTTTTGAGGTAACAACATTATTACATTAGTTAAACTTCACTTTATTTTAAATTGTGCAAATAACATCTACGTTATCTGCCACCTTGTACTGGTAGACCGAACCTTAAAATGAACAGATCGTTTTGGTCAATTAAGCAAAATATTAGGACACAATTGTATGTATATATAACAATCTATAGTATACCTGCAGTAGTTGTGTCGCCCCTCGTTGACGTCTGAGGCCATATAGCGCCCCCTGGTGTCGGGGTCCCACTCCTGACAGGGCAGCCCACTCTCGGACCGTGACACTCTGCCTTTATAGTACAGGCCCCTCCCCTCAAAACATTCAGCTCTCGTATCTATAGAGACAAAATAAAATAGTGTTGCGTTTACAGTAATGTCTAAACAGGAATTTGTTCATATTATAATACAATACTTTGAGCAGAAGATCATAAAAAGTCATTATCAATAGACCTATGACACCACAAATTGGCGATATTAAAAGGTGCAAGGTCAGCAACCTGCTCATCGATGTTATTGCTTTGCCTTGAATGTCCCATAGTAGGGCATTAAACTTATTTATCTCCATAGAGACAAGCAGGTGAATTTGACACTATTTTCTCACTTAATTTTGTGTGCATTGTGTATAATTTTCTGGTAGTGGGTCCACCACTTCGTCTCCATGTTGTTGTTTTTTTTTTTTCCTGAAATGATCTACAGTATAGCATCTCCATGGAGACAAGCAGGCCACATCACCACACCATGTTACAGGTCAGATCTGTGGAGAAGTGGACCTGCTCACAATAATAATGAATATTTTTGTGGTAGTTTTGAGAAATAAAAACACCTGTAATTGATTAAATACAAGATATATTTTTTTAATGCCATACTGTAAAACATCTCAGGTAACATCACTATGGAGAAGGTTACACAGTGCATCTTTAAAAGAACAGTTTTTCTTACCAGTCTCACAGCGTTTGCCTTTAAATCCATCAGGACAGAGACAGAAGAGCAGTTCTCTGGTGTAAAGCGTGGGCACTGCAGTTCCTCCATTCAAACACTCATGTCCCACTGAACACAACACACAGGTCAGATAATGGGCCATGACTATAGATATTTGAGTAAAAAGAAGAAAATTAAAGCTATAAGTTCATTTAATAACATCAGTCATTTTTTGTGTGTACTTAAAGGTGTACTATGTAACATTTCAGCTGGGGGTCCGTCACCTGCCTGCTTGTTTCCATGGATATGTCATTGCTCTGTCTGCAATGTTCCACAGTATGACATTAAACAGCTCTACTTTACATTTATTCAATTACAGCTGGTTTTATAGCTAAAAAATACCCAGAAAAACAGGCATTCTGACTGAGCGGGGTCGCCTCTCCACAGATCTGACCTGTAATTTGGTCTGGTTTTGGTTCTTCATGATGATAGAAAGATTTAATGCCGTATTGTGAAACATTCCATACAAAGAAATAACATCTCCATGGAGAAAAGTATTTGACGGATCCTCAACCAGAAGAGTTACACAATGCACCTTTAAGCTAGGAGTTATAGATATAGTTAATATAGCAGTATAGTACTGAAGTATAGCAGAAGTTGTAGTGACATATATTGTAGTAGTAGTAGTAGTAGTAGTAGTAGTAGTATTGGCATAGTGGTAGTACAAACTACTACTACAACTCCACAAAATTGCCCCTAAAGTTCTTTTACTTGTACTTTTTAGCAGTACAGTGCAAATGAAAATATCTTACCTGAAGTTTCAATGGATGATGAATATGATGAAGAATAAGATGAGGATGCACGGAAAGACCGGTCCTAAAAACCACAAAGATAGACTTAAAATTTCAATAAAGCATAAAAAATGTGTGCTAGTTATTGTAATATTCCTTACCCGTCTTGCTTCTGTCAATGCAATCAAACTCCACGTTAAAACCACAAATATTTCCATGTTTTGTGAGGATATTTTGAGATGTTGAGACTTGATAGAGTTTGCAGATTTCATTGTGAGGCGTTCAGGGAGCATGAGTTTTGTTATGTCTGCAGCCCACACAGTTTTTGTGAGTCACACTGAATCCACTTTACTCAGGAAGTGCAGCACCGGCTCAGGCATCTGCAGCTGCTACCAGTGGGTTTAAAATGTTTGCTCATATTTTGTCATAATTCTGTCACTTATGAAGCAGGTTGTCTATAGACATGCCTAAAGACATGAAGTACTATGTAAATAAGTAAGTAAACTTTATTTATATAATGCTTTTCACAAATAAAAATCACAAAGTTCTTTACAGAGATACTGTATATGGAAGCCCATTTCCGCCAGGAAAAGAAAAAAAAATGGTGACATTAAGTCAAAATTATGAGATAAAAAAGTCAAAATTATGAGATAAAGTCATAATTATGAGATAAAAAGTCATAATTATGAGATAAAAAGTCGAAATTATGAGAAAGAAAGTCAAAATTATGAGATAAAAATGTCAAAATTATGAGATAGAAAGTCATAATTATGAGATAAAAAGTCAAAATTATGAGAAAGAAAGTTGAAATTATAAGATAAAAAGTAATAATTATGAGATAAAAAGTCATAATTATGAGAAATAAAGTCATAATTATTAGATTAAAAAGTCAAAATTATGAGATAGAAAGTCAAAATTATGAGATAGAAAGTTTATAATTTTGACTTTCTATCTCATAATTTTGACTTTTTTATCTCATAATTTTGACTTAATGTCACCATTTTTTTTTCTTTTCCTGGCAGAAAACCTCAATGATTTAGAGATGATCTGCAAAGAAGAGTGGACCAAAATTCCTTCTGATATGTGCTCAAACCTGGTCATCAACTACAAGAAACGTCTGACCTCTGTGGTTGCAACAAGGGTTTTGCCACCAAGTACTAAGTCTTTTTGGTTAGAGAGTTCAAATACTTTTTTCACTCAATGAAATGCAAATCAGTTTATATATTTTCTTTAAAGTTATTTCTTTTTGATAAAACCTGATTACCATTAAAATTATACTGTTAATTTCTTTGTCAGTATAGAAACCTACAAAATCAGCTATACATATATATATATATATATATATATATATATATATATAAATAATAAATAATGTGTTCCTCACCTTCCACGGTGGTTGGTCTCTCTCACCCTCATCAGCTCGGGCCCTCTACCAGAGGCCTGGGAGCTTGAGAGTTCTGCGCAGTATCTTTGCTGTTCCTAGTACTGCACTTTTCTGGACTGAGATGTCTGATGTTTTTCCGGGTATCTGCTTTAGCCACTCCTCCAGTTTGGGGGTTACAGCCCCGAGTGCTCCGATCACCACGGGCACCACTGATGCCTTCACCTTCCAGGCCTTCTCCAGCTCTTCCTTGAGCCCCTGGTATTTCTCTAGTTTCTCGTGTTCCTTTTTCCTGATATTACCATCACTTGGTATTGCAATGTCCACCACCACGGCTTTGTTCTGTTGCTTATCCACCACCACTATGTCTGGTTGGTTCGCCATCACCATTCTGTCAGTCTGTATCTGGAAGTCCCACAGGACCTTGGCACGCTCATTCTCCACAACCTTTGGGGGAGTTCCCCACCTTGATCTTGGGGTCTCCAGCCCGTACTCTGCACAGATGTTTCTGTACACTATGCCCGCCACTTGGTTGTGTCGCTCCATGTATGCTTTCCCTGCCAGCATCTTACACCCTGCAGTTATGTGCTGGACTGTCTCAGGAGCCTCTTTGCACAACCTACACCTTGGGTCTTGTCTGGTGTGGTAGATCTGGGCCTCTATTGCTCGGGTGCTCAAGGCCTGCTCCTGTGCAGCCAGGATGAGGGCCTCTGTGCTGTCCTTCAGACCTGCCCTCTCCAGCCATTGGTAGGATTTCTTGATATCAGCCACTTCAGTTATGTTTCGGTGGTATGCCCCATGTAGGGGCTTGTCCTGCCATGATGGTCCCTCCAGCACCTCTTCCTCTGACCTCCACTGTCTGAGGCATTCCCTGAGCACATCATCTGTTTGGGCCTTATCCTTGATGTACTTATGGATTTTGACTGTTTCATCCTGGACAGTGGTTCCCACACTCACTAGTCCTCGGCCTCCTTCCTTCCGGCTCGCATACAGTCTCAGGGTGCTGGATTTGGGATGGAACCCTCCATGCATGGTCAGGAGCTTTCGTGTCTTAACGTCTGTGGTCTGTATCTCCTCCTCTGGCCAGCTTATGATTCCTGCTGGGTATCTGATCACTGGCAGGGCGTAGCTGTTTATTGCCTGTGCCTTATTCTTGCCATTGAGCTGGCTTCTTAGGACTTGCCTTACTCGTTGCAGGTATTTGGCCGTAGCCGCTTTCCTTGTTGCCTCTTCAAGGTTGCCATTTGCTTGTGGGATGGGCAAGATGCGATATATATATATATATATATATATATATATATATATATATATATATATATATATATATATATATATATATATATATATATATATATATATATATATATATATATATATATATATATATATATATATATATATATATATATATATGAATCAGCTCAACATTTGGGATTCCTCCTCACATGACAGTACTAAGAAAAAATCCTCGCTATGAAGGCCCAGCTGTTACTCTGTGATGATGCAAAACTTTCTCTGAGAAGTATGAGTAAACAGTCTCGTATAGTCTTAGTAGTAGTTATAGTAACAGTAGGAGGAGGGAGTACAATTGGGAATTTGGTCATGTATCGGCCAGTTTGTCACAGGAAACGGGACTCCCTAAACTGATATTTTGCAGTGACATCATGCTGGGGGTGTTCTACATGTAGCTACCATGTGACTCAAGGCACACAGCAAACACTGTTAAAACAGCTTTAATATAGTTTGAAGAAAGATAAGATAAGATAAGATAAGATAAGATAAGATATGCCTTTATTAGTCCCACAGTGGGGAAATTCCAGTATTGCAATGCACAGTTCAAGAACAGCAGGAAAATGGAACATGCAATAAAACAAGATAATAGATAATGGCTAAAAAAATAATAATTTAGAAATAGACTTAAAGATAGACTCTAATTTTTGAAAGAAAAAATACAAAATGGATTTAAACAGCACATTTTCAGGAGCCTGTAGTCAATACGAGCTTCATGGTCCTGTTTAAGTGTTTGATTTTCAACAAAACGTTGAGAGCGACTAACTGAAAAACTGTGACTTGTTTAACAGCACAAATCATCTCACCTTTTGTAGTTCCAACTAAGTCAGTTTTCTTTGGTCAAATAGAGCAGTGCCTCCAGTTAGCATCACACCCCCAGGGAATGCTGATGACATCAGATGCAAAGTATTCATGGAAGTGTCAGTTCTTGGGATTTCGTCCGGAGGCGGGGCATTCCATGTCAATTAAAGCTAACTAGCTGCTGCATGCTGTATTTTCCAAGAGTTAATTTCATAATCAGCAGATGGAATTACAGCACACAACACAAAATGGACTCTTGTGAGCTTCAAGCCGTGTGTTTCCTCCTCAAAAACATACTGGAGTTGTGTTTTGTTTCATTCACACGTTTGACTAACCCATTATTATTAGTCTGTCTACATCTCCAAAGCTCAAAATGCTCTGTTCCACACTGTGATGTCATGAAGTGGCAGTATTCAAGTTAACAGCTGCCCTTTATCTTTTTACCCTTAGTGTGGCGTGTAAACCAAAGTCACTAAAACCAGAACAAATTATAATAACAACTACAAATGGGATAATGTCTCCCTCTTGAGGACAAAATTGCACTAGTCTACAAGGACAACAGCACTTACCTTATTTACTTACCTTGGAACGAATAGAAACAATTTAGTGTTGAAATAAAACCCAAATACGTACAAAATATATTACGATAATCAATATTAATAAACTGACATTCACTTTTTGTTGTCTAGTCTATAGATCTTCGTGAATATGTGACATTACTGGTCTGGGGATTGATGTATTTTTTTTTTTAACTAATGCAATAAAAATTAAACTACCAAAAAGTTTATCATTTTAATCATACACTTTACTGGGGCGTTCTGGAGCATCTCAGGTGGTGTTTAATCCCGGAAGTGTCTCAGGAGAGATCCTGGTGAGGCCTTCAATGTTCCATCGGAATTAATTGTTTTACAATTTTTCAAGTAGCCTACTAGTATATTTAAGCTCTTACAGAGCATTTAATACATTTCAAATGGCAGCACAATGACAACTGCTAGAAAAACAATAACATCCGAACTTTAAAGTAGAAAATATAACTTTGTATTGTTTTCGTTATGGTGAAATTTTAAATGGCATTTAATTTAACTAAATCCATGGAGACAAGCAGGCCACATCACCAGGCCAAGTTACAAGTCAGGTCTGTGGAGAAAAAGGGACCTGCTCACAATAATAATAGATGTTTTTGTGGTAATTTTTGAGAGAAAAAAAAACTGTAATTGAATAAATAAAAGATATATTTGTTTAATGCCATACTGTGGAACATCCCAGGTAAAGCAGTAACATCATCATGGAGACAAGCAGATGGCGGACCCTCCACCAGAAAAGTTACACAGTGCATCTTTAAAAGAACAGTTTTCCTTACCGATTTCACAGCGTTTGCCTTTAAATCTGTCAACAGTTGTTTTCATTATGGTGAAATTTAAAAATACATTATATGCCTACAGCCTGGGTACATTTTAACTTGCCAATATTTATGTAAATTACAAATTAAATACTTAAATTTCAAGCGTTAAACCACAACTGAATCGAGAGGTCGTATATTTTCCCGACTGCTCTTGAACAGCCCCTGTCCGTGCGTCAGGAGCGTGTGGAGCGGGACGCGTGTGGAGAGGGACGCGTGTGGATGCGGAGGAGAAAACCAGCCTGCAGTTTAAGCGTGGAAAAAAAACAAAACAAACACGAAAATGGGAACGGGAGACTCCAAATTACTCTTTAGGAAAGCGGTGATCCAACTCACCACTAAAACACAGGTCAGTAACAAGGAAAACCGGATTAAAATCGGGATTATTATGTGTGGAAAGTTCAGATGCGATGTTGAGTCAAGTGTGTAACAGATGGTGGCCCGAAAGTCAACAGGAAAGTTAAGAAAACACGTGTAATTTGGTTAAAAATGTTAGAAGAAAGCTACGTTTTAATTTGCAGTATTGTGCTCTGGATGACGTGTATTTACTTTAAACTATTTGGCATATTAGTGAATGATAAAAAAATAATAAAATAAAGTTACAATGAAATAACATAAATCAAGAGTTTTCATGCAGCAAATAAGCACTGTTTTGTGGCAGATGAACTAAAGGTGGAGTTAAGATGGACAAACTACAAACTTTTTTATTGCTTTGCTTGGTTTGTGTTCATTTCAGGACATAATATTTAAAAAAATAAAACATAAATAAATTAAAAAAAAAAAAAAGAGGACATTTTATTTGCAATGATAAGGCTTACAGTTAATATATATTAAAAAATAAGTTTATAAATTTGTCCCGCCTTTATGGGTTCCTGGTGTACAACATATGTTTATTCATTTAAAGGTGCTCTATGTAACATTTCTGGGTCCGCCACCAGCTTGTCTACAAGGAGATGCTAATGCTTTGCCTGGAATATTCCACAGTATGGCATTAAACTTTCTATCTTACAGTTAAGTCAATTGCATGTGTTTTTATTTTGCAAAAATAGCTTAAAAAACATGCATTCTTATTGTGAGCAGGTTCACCTCTCCACAGACCTGACATACCTGTGACCTGGAGACAAGCAGGTAACAACACCAGGCCAACTTACAAGTCAGATCTATGGAGAGGTGAACCCAGTTTCATTTTTTTCAAGATATTTTTAAGAGATAAAAAACAGGCAAAGCAGTAACATCATATAACATATCTCCATTAGACAAGCAAGTTGCACAACCCCCACTGGAAAAGTTACATAATGCACCTTTAAATGCAAGATCTTTTAGTCATACACGTTAACTTAATTATTAACGTCTTGATTCTGTTTTTTTGTATTTTCATGTGCAGCCCGTGGAGGTCTCCGATGACGCATTTTGGGACCAGTTTTGGTGCGAGACTCACACCACGATTCACGACGTGTTCACTCTGGTCCCAGCCGCAGAGATCAGAGCCGTGAGAGAAGAATCACCGTCCAATCTGGCAACCCTCTGCTACAAGGTAAACCATTAACTGTATTTTCCTTGGTTTCAGCCTCCTGTTATAGGTGACATTTTTAGGACTTTTGACCAGATAATAATAAATAATAAAAGACATAATATTTACTTTTATACCAACTTAGTTTATTGAACATTTTTAACATTACCAAACAGACAGAGTAACAGTATTTAAGTATCACAGTATTACAAAGGACACATTATAGGGAGGGTTAAAGAATCATTGTCACGTAAAAACGGTTCCCACATAATATTTACTTTAAAATTGCAAATTTCTATGGAAACAATCCTAAATATTCATCATTCTGATACCTATGGATTGATAATATGGACAGTCACAGGGTGGTACTGTCCAGTTTGTAGCCTCACAATAAGGAGGTTCTGGGTTCAGTTTCCGGGCTGGGTGGGGTCTTTCTGCGTAGGGTTTGCTTGTTCTCCCTGTGTCTGGGTGGGTTTCCTCTGGGCACTTCCCCCATCAACCCAAAACATGCCCTTCTACAGGCTAATCCTCCAGCTAATGTAGTCCTGACCAAGATCTGGAAATGGGTCCCTAAACGCAACATTAATTTAAAGGTGCATTATGTAACTTTTTGATTGGGGGTCCTTCACCTGCTTGTTTCCATGGATATGCTACTGTGAATGATAGATATGTTGTTCTGTGTGACTGTACTACGGTGAGGTCTGTGTTGTTCCCGGAGACTCAGAAAAAAGGAATGCAGCGTTTGATTTTCCCACTCTTTAACTGTTCCTCAAACACAACGTCACAAAGAAGCAGGTGGATTGTAAAGTGATGAATTGGATATTGAGCAGCACAGTCCTGAATACCCTTTTTGTAGTAGTAGTACCCATTCTTTTTCATTCAAGTCCCCTTATTGCCCCAAATGCCTTAATGTGTTTTTAAAGGTGCACTATGTAACTTTACTGGGGGAGGGTCTGCCACTTGCTTGTTTCCATGGATATGTTACTGCTTTTCCTGGAATGATCCACAGTATGGCATTAAACATATCTTTCTCGATGGAGGCAAGCCAGTAATGCCAGCAGGCCAAGGTACAGCTCAGATCTGTGGAGAGGCAAGTCCATTCATAGTAAGACAAGGAATGACAGTAACTCATTTGAGCAAAAAGTGTGAAATTTGAACAGCTAAACTAATTCAATAATTCCGTGCATTTCAGAACATGTTTATAGAGGTCTAACCTTTTTTCAGTAACAAGATATTTTGTTGTTTACAAAGAATATGGTAATTGCAGTCTTTGCAATTGCAATTTGATAATTGCCCCTGTCCAAATTGCGATTTGGATTTGATGACAATATATTGTGCATCCTTATAAAGTTTGTACATATTTTGACCCCAGGCGGTGGAGAAGATGGTGCAGGGTGCATCTTGTGGTGTCCCTTCGGAGAGAGAGAGACAGATCGTTTTGAACTGCACTCGTTTACTGACCCGGATCCTGCCCTACATCTTTGAGGATCCAGACTGGAGGGGGTTTTTCTGGTCCACAGTTCCAGGAACAGGACGGGTAAGATCTGCACTGTAAAAAAAGAGTTAAGACAAATGTATATATGCATGTGTTAACTGTATTTGGAAAGGCTTCAAATGAGCTGGAACACATATTATGCAAAATGCATGCTGATTGTGTTGTGATAATGCTCTGAAGGGGGAGTGACTTAGCAGAGAGAGCAAATGGAGGGGGGACTCAGAGCATCAAAAACTAAACTGAAACTTACTAAACATGTTAAAATGTTGTTTTCAGCTAATAGAGCATTTTCAAAATTATAAACGGTTACATGTTTTCTTAAATGTTTCCGTAACTAATAAGTTCTAAGTATTGGTGGTATTGGGGGATCTTTTCATTATTGTTATTAGTAAAACTTCCGGATATTTCAAGCCTTTTTTTTTTTTTTTTTTTTTTTTTTTTTTAACTTTAAGACTTGTTTCCTCTCTGCATTCCTGTCCTCTTAGTGCATTTCCTTTTGCTGCCAGTATTCAGTACAGAATGGTCCGTTCTTAAGTCAAACCTGAAATAATTCCTAAATGCCAAAGGATTTTACACCTGCACCTGAGTCCTACACTTTAATTAAGAGACATTTGATCTGTCCTGGTCTAGTCCTGGCTCAGTCCAGGTTTAGTCCTGGGTCCAGATCAGGACTGGGAGGAGGGGAGTTTGACAATGTGGGCACTGTTCAGACTGAAGTCACAAAACGTTTAGAAACTTGACACTTGGAGCTGAGAGACAAGAGACTGGACATAAGACAGATTTTATTTTTATTTTTATTTTGCTAAGAGATTAGACATTTCTTTTATATAAACAAGCCCCAAACACACTAGAGTACAGTTTTAAACTTTGTAAATGTTGTTGTCTTGTCTTGAAGATATACTAGTTTAATGCCATACTGTGGAACATTGCTGGGTTTAGTTGTTACCTGAATGTATGAGTATGTAAAAAATGGTGTAAAAATACTTAGAGCTTCCACTGGAGATTTAAAGTGCTACATACTTTTATAGAAGCTACTTATTGACTCATCTCTGCGTATTAAAACCTGAGTAAACTTAAATTTCTTCTTCTGTAGCATCTGGATGAAGAGGGAGAAGATGAGGACCAGTGTCGCCCCCTGGCTGAGTCTCTGCTCCTCTCCATCGCAGATCTGCTCTTCTGTCCAGACTTCACTGTCCACAGCCACAACAAGAGAGGACCTGTGAGTTACTGAAAATACCGTAAATATATGGACAACATGGCATGGTGGTATTGCAATAGTAAAAGTTAATTTGACTTTATAAATATCAATGTTTAGACTTTTAATCCGTAACCTTCTATTCAGTGCACACAACATGAAACACTTGATGTCATGAAACACTTTGTAGTCCTCATTATCTCTGAAAAGGTCATTATTTTACCTGGAATGTTCCACAGTATGGTATAAAGTTGCTTATCTTTTATATACAGGTGTTCTTTTATTGCCTGAAAAGTCACCTGCTTGTTTCCAGGGAGATTGCTAAGTTTTTTGCCATATTGTGGAACATTCATGGATAATGGAACGTTTCAGACCCTTAATCTAAAATGTACATAGTGCCCCTTTATGTAGGATTTATTTAATGGCAAATTCGCTTGTGTAAATGCTGTTTTGTGTTATTTAATCGAGTGAAGGGTTGGATTGAGATGAGACATGTAATGAATGCTACATGGAAAAAGGAGGCCTAGAGGAAGACGAAAAAGAGATGGATGGATGAAGTGAAAGAGAACAAGAAGCTAGTTGTGAGAGAAGATGGTGCAGAGGAAGAAGTTTGATACATTACAAAAGATCAAGACATTTTATCTTCTTCCTTTAAGGCTACACTGTGTAACTTTTCTGGTAGAGGGTCCACCACCTGCTTGTCTCCATGGGGATGTGGCTGTATGGTATTTTTTATTTTTTTTTTAAACTTGTCTCTTTTGCGTTTATTCCATTTGGCGTTTTTAGCTCTTAAAAGTACCATGAAAAACACCCATTTTTCCGATACGCTGAGACGCCTCTCCATAGATCTGAATGCTTCACTGTGGAACATTCCAGACAAAGCAATGACACCTCCATGGAGAAAAGAGTTTGACGGACTCTCCACAAGGAAAGTTACGCAATGCACCTTTAACTAAATCCTTCTTTAAGTTGTGTTTTTTGGTCCTGAGAAGCCTGTTGGTTAATGTGTGACCAGAGGAGTGGAGTGTTTGACAAATGGGCAGAGGAGAAACAGCCTTATCCTCAGTATTAAACAAACAGGAGACGTGTGGAACGAGTCTGGCTTTGAGCTCATTATAAACCTGCCCTAAACCTCCCCAGGACATGGGACAGTTAATGGAGCAGTAAGGAAACTACAACTGTTGCATTTTCCATTACTTGCTAGTTTATTTTGTAAGGACATGGGCTGGGAACTTCAAATAATTCTGATTTAACACAATAAATAGTCACATTTCTTCATCACATTTTACTGACAGAGCATTCATGTTGAATTTGATTAGAAATGATTGGATCTGATCTTGATTAAAATGTGATTAATGAGACCACTGTAGTTTATGTAATGTCTTACGTATTATACCTTGTCTATAAAACATGCATTTTAGTTTCACTACCATTTTTGGGTACGCAACTGTTCTTTATCCTTTAAGTGACAACAGAACTGCTTTGTATGAATAAAAGTTCAAATATAATGAAATGTTCTCCAAAATTAGCCTGTAAAGTTAAAGGCCCAACTAAGATATCGGCTTCACCAGTATCATAGAACCGATACCTGATCCAGCTAATATTCGATACCAGTAACGATATCTAGCTGTTTTAATATACCTATAACAACTGGCTCACAAATTCAACAAGAAAAACATAATTTAAAAGAAAACACAAGATCTGTAAAAGAATTTGCTTTTGTTTATATGTGTTATTCTTCCCATACACACAGTAATGCCCTTGGCCCCGTCATATTATCAGTGAGCAGCAGCAGCGCCTTATTAAAATACTGTGGCCCACGTGATACAAGGAGGTGTCAACAGTGACCCGTGTTTAGCTCCTGTGCTTCAGGCTAAAATAAGAACGTGAAAAAAACAAAAAACACCAGATCTTAAACTTGAATAATACACTGTGAGTTGTGTATAGTCAAAACAATAATAACAATAGTTAGAAATCAATATTATGTTATTAGAATATTTGTAGTCTTGTGACCATTGAAAAGTGTGATTTCAAAGTGCACTTTAATACAGCAAAATGTCTATTTTTTGTATCTTTCAGGACTCTATGGAGGATATTCAGTCCATTGACAGCTGTGAGTTCATTTGGGAGGCAGGAGTTGGCTTCGCTCAGTCTCCTCCAGTGAACTACATCCACGACCAAAACAGGTTTCAAAGTACTTTATATTGTGAACAAAATAGTTAAAACATGTACTGGTATTTTTAGGCCGAAGTGGTCAAATATTTTCATGTCTTCTCTCTTGTTTTCAGGACGGAGTTGTTGAAGCTGCTGCTGACTTGTTTCTCGGAGGCCATGTACGTCTCTGCGTCGTCAGAAAAGAAAAGCTCAAATCCATGGGTGACTTTCTTTGCCTCTTCAGAAAACAGGTGACTAGACCGGTACTAGACCAGGACTAGACCAGGACTAGACCAGGACTAGACCAGGACTAGACCAGGACTAGACCAGGACTAGACCAGGACGTAGACCAAGAGTTAACACATGCATAAAACCAGGATTAAAACCATGTCTAAAAGCGTTTACAGATTCGGACTAAATTTGGACTAAAAGTGGAACTAAGCCATAACTGAACCAGGTTTGAACCAGGACTCAAACTAGGTTTAAAATTAGGACTAAACCAAGTCTACTTGAACCAGGGCTATGAAGGACTGAACCATGAGTAAACTAGGTCTAAAGGGGAACTAAGTAAGAACTACTACTAAACCAGATATTTTTTTACTTTAAAGTCTAAATCAGGGATATGTCGGACTATAGAACTGAGCCATGAGAAAATCAGGTCTAATATGGGATTAAACCTGGGTTAAACCACCAAACCAGACCCAAACCAGACCCAAACCAGACCCAAACCCAGATCTCAAACCACACCCCAAACCAGGACTAAAACCAGGACTAAACCAGACCCCAAACAAGGACTAAACCCGGTCTACACTCTGATTGCAGACACGCCCTGCCCCTCTTCACCTCCCTGTTGAACGTGGTGTGTGCCTATGACCCTGTGGGGCTGGGGCTGCCCTATAACCACCTGCTGTTTTCTGACCAGAGGGGGGCGCTGGTGGAGCAGGCCATCCAGGTGCTCATGGTGACTCTGGAGCACGACGGACGAACAGCTGCAAGTTCAGCTCTGCAAGCTTTAGACACAACCACAGCCAACGCCACCGATCAGATAGAGGTACAGAGAAGAGGGATTTGGAGATTTTTAAAGGTGTATTGTGTAACTTTCCTGGTGGAAAGCCATGTTGAGTATTGTAGAGTCTTTTTGTACTAATTTTGTTGTGTTTACCTCAGCCTTCAGGACCCGAGAACCTCTTTGTGAACTACCTCTCCAGGATCCACAGAGAAGAGGTACTGTCCTACACTTTTATGAAAGGTCCAATATTTTTACACTTTTTCAGCATTTAAAGGTGCATTGCGCAACTTTTCTGGTGGAGGGTCCGTCGCCTGCTTGTCTCCATGGAGATGTTATTGCTGTGCCTGGAATGTTCCATGGTATGATATTATTAAACACACTGGTGTTTCTGTTGCTCAACAATACAATTATTCTCTCTGTGAATAGAGCTGCCTCTCCCCAGATCTGACCTGTAATGTTGCCGATAATTTGGTTGGTATAGCCCTTGAGATAGGTCTAATCTCTACTGTGGAACATTCTAGGCAAAGCAATAACACCTCCATGAAGACAAACAAGTGACAGACCCTCCATCAGAAAAGTTGTAAGAGACCTGACCTGCATCTAGAGACACGACCTGATCACTGTGACAATTAGTGATATTAGATAAAATATTGCAAACTATTTAAGGGAGTTAAATCTAGTATGTTTCATTTCAGGACTTCAGTTTTATCCTTAAAGGCATGTCCAGTCTCTTGAACAACCCTCTGCTTCAAACTTATCTCCCAAACTCAACCAAAAAGATCCAGTTTCACCAGGAGCTGCTCGTGCTGTTCTGGAAGCTCTGTGACATCAACAGGGTAAAAATAAAATAAAATTGTGTTATAACTAGTTCAATTAAATCAACGTGGATATTTTTTGTGTTGCAGAAATTCCTGTTTTTTGTCCTTAAAAGCAGCAATGTTTTGGAGATCCTGGTCCCGATACTTTTCTACCTAAACGAATCAAGAACAGATCATTGTGAGAATACTTCAAATATTAATCCTCATATCTACTGTATTATATGTATGGTTTAATAGCCAATGGGAGGCTCAAGCTGTGTACCAAAACATTGCCCTTCTTATTGTTTATTAAAATATTGTAACTTACCGTACAAATGTCCCTCAACTCACTGGTAATAATTGACTGAAGGGAGAGTGAAATGAAAGTGAAACTTATTAAACATGTTAATATATAGTTTTTGCCAAATATAGCATTTCAAAACAATACCGGGTAACATGGTGATCTGTGTATGTTATGTGTTTGCCATTATTTCTCCACAGAAGTGTAATATTAACTAAATAATCAGGAAATGTGTTGTGTATCCTTATTTTAACTGTGCTCCTGACATATATTGTATTTATTTATGTATTTTTGTTTAGCTAAATTGGGTCTGCTCCATATTGGTGTGTTCATTCTGCTGCTGCTCAGTGGAGAGAGAAACTTTGGGGTCCGTCTGAATAAACCTTACACCCTCAGAGTCCCCATGGACATCCCCATCTTCACCGGGACACACGCCGACCTGCTCATAGTGGTGAGACAGGACCGGACCGGGACTAAAACTTGGACTAAACCAGTGACAGAAACTGAACCAGGACTGCACTGGGACTGAACCGGGACAAAGACCAGGACTAAAACTAGGACTAAGTTGTGTGGATCAACTCTATTTTTTTCATATTCTGAGCCAGGACTTAACCAGTACTTAACCAGGACTTAACAAGGACTTAACAAGGACTTAACAAGGACTTAACAAGGACTTAACAAGGACTTAACAAGGACTTAACTAGAATTTAACCATGGACAGAAACAGAGACTAAACCAGGAACTAAACCAGTGACAGAAACTGAACCGGGACTGAACCTGTACTAAACCTGAACTAAACCACAACTTAATATTTTTACGTTTTTATTCATTGATACATTTGCATTTGATTTTTCTAGTTGTATCGCTTTAAATAAGGACCAGAGTCTGAACCATGACTGAATGTGGAACGGACCCAGGACTTGAACCGAACTGAACTAGGTTAAAATATTTTCTGAAAACAGGGACTGAACTTGAAATAAAAAGCTACTGAACCTAATTTGCAATTGAACCAGGGTTAAACTAGCTCCTGATCGTGACTAAACAGGGACTGAACCAGGTCTTTCCTTTTGTTGTCTTAGATCTTCCATAAAGTCATGACGTGTGGACACCAGCGTCTGCAGCCGCTCTTCGATTGTTTACTCACTATTATTGTCAACAGTGAGTAACATCTTATAATAATCTCCTTTTCAAATGCAACATAAACCACAAATGTTTGATAAAATATAAATTATAAACACAAATTTGCGCTATGTAACTTTTCTGCTGGAGCGTCACCTGCTTGTCTTGAAGGAGATTTTATTGCTTTGCTTGGAGTGTTCCACAGAATTGCATTAAACCTATCTATCTCCATGGAAGTGATGCCAACGGGCCAAGTTACAGGTTAGATCTGTGGAGAGGAGACTCAGCTCACAGTAATTACACGTGATATTTTTTAGCAACACATGGAATTGAATAAATGCAAAATTTAGGTTAATTTAAATGCCACACCATGAAACATTACAGGCAAAGCAATAGAATTCTCATGAAGTTGAGCAGATTTTGGATCCTCCATCAGAAAAATAACATAGTTCACCTTTAAATTTAAGTATTGTATTGGTGTTGTAGTTATGAATACACATTTTCTCTATTTCATGATTACATTACATTGCCAACATACAAACACTGTACAGTGCAGTGTCGCCCTCTAGTGGCTGAGTCCATGTGTGTCTCCCTCAGTCTCTCCGTATCTGAAGAGCCTGTCCATGGTGGCTGCGTCCAAACTTCTGCACCTGCTCGAGGCCTTCTCCACGCCCTGGTTCCTCTTCTCGTCTCCACAAAACAACAACCTGGTATTCTTCTTGCTGGAGATCTGCAACAACATCATACAATACCAGTTTGATGGTACGGGCAGTTTACATGTATTTTAATTTTCTTAATTTATTTTGTAACATATGTGTGTTTAGATTTGAATGTTTGTATGTATGGTTCTTCACATGTACATGATTTTGAAAAATTGAATGGGAACTGGTCTTCCTCTAGGCCTTTAGGTCCAATCTCAGCATCCTTCTATCCAAATATTCACTCTCCTTCCTCTGTACCATATATTCATTATCTCTCCTCTGTACATGTTAAAACTATTTCAGTCTGACGCATTTCACCATTCAGGACAATTAAATATTTTTTGTATTATTCTCTTTAGGCAACAGTAAACTAATCTACTCCATCATTCGTAAGAGAAATGTTTTTCACCAACTGGCCAACCTCCCGTGTGACGCTGTGTCGATCCAAACCACTCTACAGAAGAAGAAGAAGCGCCCAGGGCTCAGCCGAACCGTCTCCATGGAAACGCAGAGTTCAGAGGTCAACAAACAGGAAGTCCCACCTGAGCAGGGCGCGTACAAGGCCAGTCTGGAGGCCATGCCAGGTAAAGTCCTGACCCAGACTTGAGCCATAGAGAGTGCACTGGGGAACAGCAGCCTGCATAAAGTCTGTTAGACCAAAAAGACTAGGCCCACTCGTAAACATACAATAAAATACAATTGTTTAATATTTTTTTAAATATACAATTTATAGACTTTGAGCAGATATGGATACCTTTTTGAATATTTTGACAAGATTGGACTTGAGTGACAATTGATGTTTGTCGTAGTGTGGAGAGAGGGGTGGGTGTGGGAAGGTTTTTTTTGTTTTTTTTTTGTTATGTACATTTCAAAATTGGGAAAAAAATAACATTGTAAAATATACAACTTACAATCATGCAGGAATTGAATTTTTTTTTATTGCATTATAACAGTAATAATATTCTAAGCCTGTGGATTTGTGCGTAAATGTTATTCTCAATTTGCTCTCCCAGAAGAACATTTTGAAGGTTTGAAGATAAAAAAGTTTAATGCCATACTGTGAAACATTCCATACGAAGCAATAACATTTCTATAGAGACCAGCATTTGATGGACCCTTTACCAGGAAAAATTACCCAATGCACCTTTAACTACAAATTTGAATTTTCACAAGAACGATTCATGCATGAGGCTCATTGTGGCAGCCTTTGTGGAAAACATGTGGCTATGAAATGAGAAAACTATTGGCTTGTCAGGTTACATGTATAATAACAAATGATTTTCCCTTGACACAGGTATAGATAAGATCACAGAGAAGTCTCAGGTGGGCGCAGATGGGACCCTGATCTCTGTCCCACAGATGAGAGGCCGAGGAGGAAGTGCAGCCAGTGACACAGAGTCCAACTCCGAGAGAGACGCAGAGGTGAGGACTCTATACTTTACATTTATTTTTATTATCTGTTGATATTTGTAGATTTTTATTGCATGGTTTTGTAATATTTGGTAAATGTATTGTTGATAAGTAAGACATGTCAGATTTAATTTTATTTAGTTTCTGAAGGAGCTAAAAAGATGCATGTGAGAATAAAATTTGCACAACTGCCCTGTGCTCATTACATTAAAATTAAAAACAGGATGGCTATGTTCATGAATGTCGTAGATTATTATGTTCTGTGCATTACTTTAATTAAATCTTACTAATTTTGGGTCAGTAATCATCAATTATAAAGTCACTGTCTAGATAACATTGCGTTCATTCAAACAGGTGGAGTCGGAGGCTTCACGGAGTCGTCTCTCAAGCGTCTCTTCATCTGTCGCCTGGACCCCCACATCAGACTGGGTCAGTTACATCTATATTCAGTAATACTGTGTGGTTAATGTGTGTTTATTTATTATTTTGTTATATTTTCATTCTGTTTCTTAGGCTTTGTCATGGAAGTCCAAGCTCCCTCTGCAGACCATCATGAGACTACTTCAAGTCCTGGTCCCTCAGGTTGAAAAAATCTGTATTGACAAGTAAGTTCATTTATCTGGCTTTTTCAAAGGTGCACTTTCTAACTTTTGTGATACCAGGTCCATGTCTCTATAGAAAGATTCCACAGTGTGACTTTGAACTGATCTATCTCTATAGAGAAAAGCTAGTTTGTTTATTTTATTTGGCTGTATTGTGCAATATTGTCCTGACATTGAGAAGATGCAAGATGGATAAGTTTAAAGCCATACTGTGGAATATTCCAGGAAAGGAATGACCTGTCCATCTCCAGACAAGGAAGTGGCTTACCCTCCACCAGAAAAGTTTCATAATGCATCTTTACCTTGTCCTTTTTGTTGTTCAGGGGTCTGACAGATGAGACAGAGATCCTTCAGTTCCTGCAGCACGGGACTCTGGTGGGTCTGCTCCCGGTGCCTCATCCCATTCTGATCCGGAAGTACCAGAGCAACGCCGGGACCACAGCCTGGTTCCACACGTACATGTGGGGAGTCGTATATCTACGGTAAAATACTCTCAAACTGAATTAAAAAATGTCTCTTTTCGTCAATCAGTAAGTGGTTTAGGGAAGCAGTTTTTTATCATTCTTGTTTTGCTTGTGAGTGAGAATTTGCCTGAGCTACACATGAATCACACAATAAAAAACTACACAGTGCACTTTTACTTTTATCTTATTAATATTACATAGAAGTTCTTTGTTAATTTATTTATTATTACTGTATTTTTTAATCACTGTTTAAAAAATATATTTGCATTTACAATTTCAGAATTACATTTTTACAAACTTGATGTAGGCCTGTTGCAACCAAGTAACTGCAACAACGTGACTGACAGGCGATTTCTTGTTGCCGTAGAAACATGGACCCTCCCATTTGGTACGACACGGACATCCGACTGTTTGAAATTCAACGGATCTGAAAACCACCAACAAAAACATCACCCACTGCTTTGCCTTTATTTATATTGAGGCCAAAGACTCATGTTTAACCGTATTCTTTATTTCAGATTTACATGAACTATGCACACCCCAACACACGACCTACATCCTAAAGGGTTTCTATAGCAACAAAAGCAAAACATTTCTTGCTTATCTGTTACTATTATAGATTTGTTTTAATTTTAATTTATTATGTTATTATTTATTTAAATGGGACACGTGTGGGGAGCCAAACTCAGAATGTGCAACTTTTGATAACAATAGTTTGAGATGCTGCTGTATGAAAATCTATTCGTCTATGGCCGCGTCTCATTTCTCTTTCCTCGCTTCCTTCTCCTTGATTCCTCTTCTCGATCCTCCATGTTTCAGCTGTCAATCAAATGTGTTGATTAAGTGGTGTCCCAAAAAGAACCACGAAAGGAAGGAGTAAACATGAGGATTCAGGAGCAGACATCAGATAAAAGAATCAAACTTTATTGGTCTCAGTGAGGAGTTTATATCCTCTCTCCTCCTTGTGTCTCCTCTGTGGGTGGGACTTCCTCACCCGTATCCTGCAGAATCGAGGAGAGGAATCAAGGAGAAGGAAGCGAGGAATGAAAGAGAAATGAGAGGCGGCCTGCGTGTGAAAATATATTGGGGCTGAACGATTTGGGACAAATATCTGATTTACGATTTTTAGATTTGGGATTTATGGTTTAACGATTAGATCCTGTTTAAAGTTCAAAATTTAAACACATCGAGGAGAATTGACAAAAAGACTGAAATATGAACTGACAAACTAATACAAGAATCACATTTCAGAACTGTGCAGATGTTTGTACAGATCTGAACTACAGGGTTAACAGTTTTGTGGAGTGTAAGACAGGATATTTTGTTGTTTGTGAAGAAAACTATGGTACTTTTAAAGGTGCATTGTGTAACTTTTCTTTTGGAGGGTCTGTTAAATGCTTTTCTCTGTGGAGATGTTATTGCTTTGTCTGGAAAGTTTCACAGTATGGCATTAAAGATTTCTATCTTCATGGAGACCAAACCAGACCAAGTTACAGGTCAGATCTGTGGAGAGGCGACCCCGATCACAGTCAGAATGTTTGTTTCTCTAGGTATTTTTGAGCTATAAAACCACCTGTAATTGAATAAATGTAAGATAGAGCTGTTTAATGTCACACTGTGGAACATTCCAGGCAGAGACAATGACGTATCCATAGAAACAAGAAGGTGACGGACCCCCAACCAAAAAGTTACGTATTTCACCTTTAAAAAAATGCAATTTGATGCTGATGAGTCTTGCAGCCTTTATATACAATGTAAAACTTTCTTTATATAGATTCATGTTATTGTAAATACGTAGAATAAGAAAACATGTTTAGAAAAGTGCTTGGATATCAAGGTGTTTGCAAGATTGTGTTACTAAAATAATGTAATTTTGAATCTGTAAATGATCTGATTTCCAGCAAACATGCTTGTACAAGAAAACATTTGCTGATGTATAGAAAACATTTTGGTCACAATACCTTTAAATAAACACAAATTCTGTATGAAATTTACATCATTTCCAAATTGTCACTTGACCAATCCAAAACCTTTATACTGTACATTTATTTTATTATATGCCAAACCATTATAGTTCAATACACATTTACAATATAATTTAGTTTACATTCAAAATCTTTGGTGAGATTTCTCAAGTTAAAAGGGGCGTGTAAAATGTGCTATGGGCTGACTAAACATTGGATCATGTTTTGTTTTTTCATGACATCTGCTATTTGGGGCTGTAGTCAACTGAAAAAATTCTTGGCTGACTAAAAACCTGAAAAGAGAGCATGGCAAAAACACTCAAAACTATTATTATTATTATATCTCTATAATCTGACCATGTATCTGACCCAAACAGCACTCACAAGACTTCAGCTGCACAGAAATTCATGCAAAAAAGTACTAGGAAACTGTATTTATATGAAAAAATGCTGATTAAACTCATGATTCACTTCCACATCTCTCTAGTCACTACACACCTTGCTGTAGCTGCTGTGGTCCATATAAATCCTTGAAATCTATATAAAATTCTTAAATTAAGTAACATTTTTTCCTTAATTCATGTAACATCAGATTTTGTTTATCATTTTAAGTCTAAATTGTTGTTCTGTCTTAAATGTGTCAAGATGTATTTTCTTTAAGTATAAAAATCTTGTTCCATTGGTAGAAAACTTTACTTCTGGTGGAGGGTCTGCTATCTACTTGTCTCCATGGAGATGTCACTGCTTTGCCTAGAATGTTCCATGGTATGACTTTGAACATTTCCATCTAGCGTTTATTCATTATGTACGTTTCTGTTACTCAAAAATACAGTAATTCTGTAATTCCTTCTGTGAATAGGGGCGACTCTCCACAGATCTGAATTGTAATGTAGCGTAGTGCTGTAACCTGCTTGTCTCCCTTGTGATAGATTAATCTGGTTTAATCTGTACTGTGGAACATTCTAGCCAAAGCAATAACATTTCCATGGAGACATCAGCTGGCGGACCCTCCTCTAGAAATATTACACAGTGCACCAGTAAATTTATCTACCACTGGAATATGATTTTTTTTCCCCTTAATTCAAACAACATTTTACTTAAATAAGATGAAGTGTTCTTGATTCAAACAGTTTTAACTTTTAAGATTTAGAAAGATTTAGTGTGAGTGTGACGTTCAAATGAAGCTCACGATGCTACCAGTTGTGGGAGCGAATTTGGAGCCAGGTCCGTATTAGGATTATGAACTGATTTACGAACAAAATAGTGAAATAAAAACACCAGGATCATATAGAGTGAGTTAATATGAACATTTTAAGACCAAAATGAGGAGCCTGACAGCAGCAGTTACAGAGAGAGGGGGTGACGTTTTTCAATGTAAAGTTAATTGGAGCCAGAGTTCATGGAGTCAGATGCGCACCCATGCTCACTTCATATTTGGAACACGGCAGCTAGCGGGTTAGCTATGTCCATTTATATGCAGTCTACTAGTATGGAATCAACCGATTAATCGACTAAACCCCTAAAGGACCACACACCTAATGCTACTGTAAATATCTGAGGCGGTCAAGTTCCTGTTTTTGTTTATTTTGCGGTGACGAGCAGCTCCATCAGTGCTGCGACTGAGTGCATCCTGTAGAAGACTGTGAGCGGCTGGCCCACATTCACCAAAACAAACCAGCAACTGAACCCGAAAAACTGCTTCCCCAAACCATTCTCAAACTGAGGGTGGACTCCGAATGCAGGGATAATCCACAACTGAAACATAAAAAGACAATTATATTTACAACCGTTACATATTTAACATTATTTTAAAGGTCCTATATTATGCAAAATTGACTTTTGTGAACTTTTAAGCCATGTTATCATGTTGTTTCCTCATCAAAAACATACCTTTTGTACATGGCTGAAGGGAAGTACTTATTTATAATGATTGTTAGAAATATGATTTATTAAACTTCATTTTTCTCTATGACTCACCATGATGTTGGAGAGAACGAGGAAGGCACAGATTTCTTGAATTATTGTTTTGGACCAAGTGTTTTTGCTTTCTTGCTCCGGGGCAGCAGGTGGCGCTGTTGTGTTTCCATCCAACAGTGTGAAGCCTGCCTTTCTCTCCTCTGATTCACTGGATTTCTTCTTTAGCTGAAAAATACATAAAGTAATAATAATATTTTCCAAAAACCAAGATACAAAAAGTATAAAATTGAATTATCTATGTAAAAAATGTAGGAGAACAGCAGTATTATTTCAGTTGGCATGGAGTTCAGATCCATATAAAGTTAGTCATTAATCTGGAAAAAAAAATAATATTTCTACTTCTGATTATCACAATTTATACATTTTCAAGAAGTAATAAAGGTACATTGTATACTTATAAACATTCCTGCTACCTGCTTGTGTCCATGGAGCTGTTATTGCTTTGCCTGCAGTGTTCCCAAGTACGGCATTAAACATATCCATCTCCATAGAGACAAGTAGGAGACACCACTGGGCCAATTTACAGGTGTTATCAGTGATGAAGTGACCCCACTCACAGTCAGAATGCATGGTATGCATGGCAAGGTATTTTTGAGCAATAAAACCACCCATAATTGAACAAAAATGCATCTTATATAAGTTTAATACCATATTGTGGAACATTACAGGCAAAGCAATAGCATCTCCATGGTGGCAGACCCTCAACCTGAAAATTTACACAGTGCAGCTTTAAAACTTTACAAAAATGCTCAAGAAAATTATCAAATCATACAAAGTAGCTATACTTAGGAGAGGAAAAACAAAGATGGACAAACTATAACAGTACTTTGCATAGGCCCATAGCATCTGCAACAGTGTTTTAAATAAAGTTTCATTCAAATATTGTGTGAAATGATTTATATGACTTTTGTGTATGGCATATCTTTTTCATTGGAAGACCACAACCATAAACAAATGATCCAAAAGGGCTTTGTAGTCTTTTTCCAGATGTTATGCAAAATTATATTATATTTGCATAGGAAAACTCAGTAGATGCATGATCCTGCCTATACTTCTTCCATAAAAATCATCAAAATACTATGTTAGAATATGATACTTAATTGTGTACCAGTAACTATCAGTATGGCCACAGCTGACCCAGGACTGACTGACTCACCATGTCGATACATAGGCAAGACATAAATGTGTCTTGCCCAAGGACACAACAGCAAAATGCAGTTAATAGAGGTCTACAGCTAATGCCCTATCAGTAAGAGCATATTTTTTTCTGTTAAAGTGTCTATGACATCTTAAAACACTAAAACACTGTTAAAATCATTATATTTAAAGGGCACATATTACACTATTTTATGATCTATGTTATAATGCTGTTTCCTAATCAAAAACATACCTGGAGTTGTGTTTTGTTTCATTCAGTTCTTCTCTCAAATAGAAAACACTCTCTTCAAAACTCCAAACTTTTAAACTCCATATACCAGAATCATTTAGTTGGAATTACCAGTCTCTTCTGAACTAAAGGTAAAAGGCAGCTGTTAACTTGACAACTTTGAACACTACATAACATCACAAGGTGGAACAGAGCATTTTGGGCTTTGAAGATGTAAACAGACTAATAATAAAGTAATACTAAAACAAATCATAATAAACAGTACTCCAGGTATGTTTTTGAGGAGGTAACAGCATAACATGGTTTAAAGATCACTAGAGGCAATACTGTGTAATATAGGACCTTTAAAATTTCTCATTCTTACCTTAAACATTGTATTCTTCGGCTTCTTCTTAGCCTTGATAGTTGGATGTCTGTGGAGCCCCTCAATAATAAATATATTCTGCATCACCAACTCCAGTAGACTCAGCACTGAATAGGACAGGTCCAGATCTCCCAGAATTCCCCCTGTTCCGATTGCGATTGCGGCCACCAAAGAAAAATAGGACAGACCGAGTTGTCCCAAAGCAGTAATAATGAGTAACAAAACATCCAAACTCCGAGTTGGGTTATGTCCTCCTTCATGGATCCTTTTCTCAAAACGATGAACTAACAAACCCAGCAATGAGCAAAAAGACATAACTGGCATAACTGCTAAATGATAACTATAGAATAACACAAATGCTGTAAGCCTATGAGCTGATTGTCCCACCCAAACTTGGTACAAAATGAAAACCATTATCCCAGCAATCAGCACTAAACCTCCAAATATGAGTCCGTAAATGATCCCTCCGTTGTATACGATTTTCAAAGTGAGTTTGTTGTCACTGTGGTGATGCGCAGAGGTCAAAGTTCGTGCAACGTTTTTCCACATGACGTAAATCATGCATCCGGACATGAGGTAGTATTCCATGGAGAAGGGGTACAAGACCTCAAAGCCCTTCTGGAAAATGAGACAGGCTGGGTTTGAGCTGCAGAGGCAAGCAGAGGAGTTTGACGAATCTGGAAATGGGACAGAAAATATCCATTTAAAATCAAGCGCTGAATCAAAAAGGACAAATAATCTTTGAAAGTTACAATGCAGTATTTGGCTTATGAGCTAATTTTTGGTAACTTGCATTTTTACTTCTTATATCCTGCCTTTAAAGTGACAATATTGTTTTATAAAAGACTGCTTATTACAGAAAATTGACTCTTATGAGCTTTAAGTCATGTTATAATGTTGCCTCCTCAAAAACAAACCTGGAGTCGTGTTTTGTTTTATTCACACGTTTGAGTAACTCTTTATTATTAGTCTGTCTACATCTCCAAAGCTCAAAATGCTCTGTTCCACCTTGTGAGGTCATGAATGGTTAGTTTTCAAGTTAACAGCTACTTTTTTACCTTTTGTTCAGCAGAGATTGGTAAAGCTGGCTATCCTTTTAATCTACACCTTGAACTTCATACTCTCTTTCACTACATCCATAAAGCTCCTCCACAACACTGCTCGTTCACTTCTGTCGTGTACACCCTTTCGAAATTCAAAACAGTCCTTAGAAAAATAAAAAGTTTTAATACAAATACGATTACCAGAGCCAAAAATATCCAAACTGAGAGTGTAGTTGTCTGGGGTTAGTCCGTCCTCTTTCTGCAGCTCTATCTCCTGGTGAATGGTGTCGTCAGTTACAGCATTGAGCCACAGCAACAGGTCCGTGCACAGGATCACCATCAGACCTGCTCTATACATACAAACCACACAAAGACTTTTAAATGTGATAAAATGGATGTCAATTCTCAAACTTAAAGGTCCTATAATACACAAAATTGACTCTTGTGAGCTTTAAGTCATGACAATGTTGTTACCTCATCACAATCGTACCTGAAGTATGTTTCATTCACACACGTTTGAGTAATACTTTATTATTAATCTGTCTACATCTCTAAAGCTCAAAATGCTCTGTTCCACCTTGTGATATTGTGCAGCAGTAGTTTTCAAGTTAACAGGTGCCTGTATTACCACATGACATCACAAAGTGGAACAGACCGTTTTCTGTTTCAGAGGAGAACTCATGGTATGTTTGTGATGAAGAAACAGCCTTATAGGATAGATCAGAAAATAGTGTAATATTGGCCCTTTAAGACATCAAGTATACAATATCAGCGATATAGACTATAAAAGTAAATCTGGATTCAATTCAATTTAAGTGATAAATTATAGAATATGTGAATTCATGGATCAAAAGATGGACTAAACCTGAACTGGACCAGGACAAAATTTAAACCAGATATATAGGAGTATAACACAGAACTAATAGAATTATAGGAAGATATTCTTGGTCAATATGATTCTTCAGCCTTCAAAACAAGCAGGGAGTAAATAATTCTTCTGAAGCATACTTGTTTTGTTATTGTCACAGCTGTCAGAGTAAAGCACTATCAAAAATCATAAAACTAAAGAAAAGAGGAGTACCTTGTGATCACTTTGTGGATGTGAATGCAGTCTTTCGAATGGGCCCACAGTAAATATGTCTGCAATAAGAACATTAAAGAACATATCAGAACAAAACAGTGATATACTCAATTTCATCAAGACTGTAATTACTAATGTACTTGTCATAAAGTCTGATTTAGAGCATGACCTGCCTTTCTCTGCGGGTGATTCACCATTTTTTGGAAACAAAGATAACCCATAGATGCATCATTTAGAGATACTGACTATAAATCAGGTCAAGGCTTTTGAAATTTCATTGTTTAAAAGCCAATTGTACCATTTCACTTGCCTTCCATCTCAATTCAAATAAAATAGCCTATATATTTTACATGACCAAAAGTCCTCAAAATGGTGACCATAACAAGAGAAGTCATATAGAGGAACTATACTATGTAGCGTATTTGGGGGGTGCCTCAGACCTGAAAACACTGATGACATTTCCCCTTCTTTTAAAGTCCAGTACCTGCAGACAGAGGAAGATGATTTCCAGCAGAGGAGAGGCCACCTGGCTCAGAGGTTTACAGGGTCTCAAGGTGATGATGAGTCCCACTCTGAACGCACACAGGAGCACGGTGAGCCCCGCGAACAGCAGAAGCACCACTGACAGAAAAACATATGTACAAAATAAACAATTATGAACAGACTTCTCACTACAAACACAATCTGTAAAGGTCTTACACTGTGCATTATTTTCTCTTTCTTTTTGAACCATAGTGGACACCCTTGCTGTGTAAATGTAAATGAGGCTAAAATATGTATGCAAGAACTATGAATATCTCAAAGTCGAGATTCATGCATTAAAGAGTTTGAGAGTTTGAGGGCTGAAATTACCAAATCAAGTTTGGCAAAATGTGTGGACCTAAAAAAAAAACACCCAATGACATCATGAGGTCTAACAGCATTTTGAGCTCTCTAAGGAAACAAAACGTAGGAAAACTCAAACATGCAAGAGAAATATCCATCTCTGTCCGTGGTCAATACACACATTAGTATTGTGTCTGAGTACACACAGACAGGTGCTGTCAGACCTCAACATTAATTAGTCTCTTCAAGGTCAATAGAGCGCGTTTATTATAAGTATTATCAGCACACGTCTGTTGTTCAACCCACTTTTCACTTTCTGAGCAGTTTATTACCATGCCATAAAAATGATGAATAGAGGGTGTGTTTTGAGCCATTTATTTCAAAACACAATTTGAAAAACAGTAAAACGTGTCATGTGACATTTACTCTAGTACTTATTGACAAACTAGACAAAAGAAATTAGCGATTATAAAACTGGTTCTCAAAGCAAGAGAATTAGCAATGGAAATTATGAAACATATTATGCAGGAACACTTTATTCGATCAATTAACTGGCCCCATCAGTATGAATAAGTATTTAAGTATTTATAATATAATATGGAATAACAGTGATGCATCATACTAGTATACCCAAACACTGCCATTCAATGATATTTTTGTGTTGCAACTTAAAGATGCGCTATGGATTATTACACATATTAAACATTTTCATCTTGCATTTATTCAAATACAAATTTTTTTCTCGCTTGAAAAAGTGGCTTGCTGACGTCACCTGCTTGTCTCCATGGAGATAGATGGGTTTAATGCTGTTTTGTGGAACATATGGAGACAAGAAGGTTTCAGACCCTCAAACCGAAAGTTACAATATGTAACTTTTCTGGTCTCCAAGGAGATGCTATTGTTTTGAATGAAGGCTAATGAAAGTGTAGTAATTATAATGCCATACCCCCTGTATACTCACACATAACAGTGATTCCGCCGGCGTGGTGGTCCTGATGAGGTCTGGACCCTGGTTTTTTGGAGCCCCACAGAATAAACCAGAGGATCCAGGCTACACCGAGCACCATCAGAAACAACAACATCAACTCAGGCTCCCAAAGCAAAACATCCTGGTCACTCAACGCTCGCCCAGCCAAAAGAGCGCCCCCTAGCAGCACCACATTCAGCCCGAACAGACCAGAGATCAGGCCACGTCCGCTGGGCATCCACTCCGAGATCTGCTGCTTGTTTTCAGGGTCTTGGTCTGACGTTTGGTCCATGGTGGAAGATACGCAGAAGTCTGGATCCATGCCAAAAAGATGCTAGGCGGCTATATTTTTGGAGATTTGACTTTTAAATTATTGAAATCAAGTTGGTCACAAATGTTTTACATAAAGTAGCACCTCAAATCCAAATTAAAACTAAATCGGATCTACATTTCAACCAAACTGTTCATGCAAAGTAGAGTTAATCAAACTCTAGACCTGACAAAACCAAGACTGGCTATACCGGCTTGTCAAACCCTGATCCCGTCAGATCTCAGAAGCTAAGCAAGTCCGGGCCTGGTTAGTACTTGGATGGGAGACCGCTGGGAATTCCAGGTGCCACAGTGGGGCGCTAGTAGCAAAAACTGCCGTTGTGTCCTTAGGCAAGACACTTCACCCACATTGCCTAGTGTAAAAGTGGTGTGTGTGTGAGTGATGGTGGTGGTCAGAGGGGCCGATGGCACAGATTGGCAGCCTCGCTTATGTCAGTCTGCCCCAGGGCAGCTGTGGCTACAGTAGTAGCTCACCTCCACAGAGTGTGGAGTGAATGAATAATGCCCTGTAAAGCGTCTTTGAGTGTCCAGAAAAGCGCTATATAAAACTGATGCATTATTATTATTATTATTATTATTATTATAATTATTATTATTATTAAGGCTGGTCAAGTACAAGGTCTAAACCAGGATTAATATAGGACTGAAACAGAGCTATTTCACAATATACAAAAAGGACAAACTAGAACTAAACCAAGAAACTGCAAAACTTTAGATTTCTTTAAATTTCGCCAAAAATAGATGCTAACTAGGGTTCAACAAAGTCTAAACCGGGATTAAAACAACACCAAGATAATATCAGCGGTCTATGCATGGATGACAATTGAACTGGACAAGTACAAGGTCTAAAGCAGGTTTAATAGCAATAAGTAGAGGTGACTGTGAGGTTCCAGTGAGAAAAACTACTTTTGGTCAAAATGTTCTGTCATATAAGGGCTGTGGCCAGTGGAACAGTCTGCCCACTTTTGTAAGAGAGGCACCTACCTTTACAATGTTTAAAAGTTACCTAAAGGAGTGGCTAAGATCAACTCAAACATGTGAGCACAATGTATAAGAACAGTAACTTTAGGGCTTGGTGCAATACATTCAGCACTTTAGGACTGGTGCAATGTATTAAGCACTTTAGGGCAGGTGCAATACACTCAGCACTTTAGGACTTGTGCAATACACTTAGCACTAGGACTAGTGCAATATGAATTGTGTAACTCTCCTGAGTTTATGTTTTTTTGATTATTTTTGATTGTGAATCGCTCCTGTGTGTAATCTGTGTTTTTAATGTATTGTTCTCTTGTTTTATTGTATGTGTGACCTTTTAATCGGCACCATCAACCTGTCCAGGGACAACAGATGGAAATTAGCCTGTGGCTATAATCTGGCATATTTACATATGTATCATATGTTCATTAATGTGCACTGTCCCTTTCAAATAAATAAATAAATAAATAAATAAATAAATATAGAATTGGAAAAGGTCTATTTCGCAATATATGAAAAGGACAAAACTAGGAGTAAACCAGGATTAAAGCAAGACTAAACAGCACCAAAACTATAATACCAAAACCAAGTCTATCCTAGGTCTAAGTCAGGAATAAACAACAAGGAAAGATACAAATGAAATCAAAACTTAATACAACCAAATTGACCAAACTTGACCAAATATTGACAAAACAGACTATAATTACTAGCAAGAAAAATATACAGATTAAGCACAACAAATGTAATTGTACTTCATCAAAATGTAAACTAGGTAAACTAGCATAACAAACTGTGGTCTACAATATAACTCAAAATCAAAACTTAAAACAGTGTCTTAAAATGTCTGAAAAATCAAAACTGCAAAACTTTACCGAGTACCACCAGAAGAAGGCAGCGTACTAGCAGGTGTCCTAGCTCCACTATTTGAGAACCACGACTCAAACTTAAACGTTAAAAGCTCATATGGTCCCCTCCTCTCTGTATACACCTCCACTCTAGTTCAGGTTAAACACAGGTGTGGCTAAAGTCCTGCAGTAAAGCTCACGGTTTCAAGTCTGACTCCAGGAAGTAGCACATTAATCTCTATTGGACATTTATCAGGCTTTGTTTGAGCTGATATGAATCACACACACTATTACTTATGTTTCACTCATGAATTAAAAGGACTGTGGTAAGAGTGCATTGTAAGGTCAACAGGTGATGGATATTCTGTTTGGAAAGAGAATTTGAACAGAACTTGTATGTGTTAGATTCCTTTAAAAGAAACTAAATAAATAAATAGCGCTTTTCCACCTTCAAGGCACTTAAAGCACTTTACATCAAGGAACCACTCACCGCTCCACCAGTGATGTTTATGTCGAAATTGGGATTTGAACTGCCAATCTTTGAATCAGTGGGCAAATGCTCTTAGTAATCCTGCATTTGAGACTGTAGTGTTCAGAAAATTTCTCTTTTCACCTACTGTATCTCCTTATCTCTACCCACTGCTCTGTACTTGACCAGGAAAAAAACAAACTTCAGGTGAAATATACAAATAATGAAAAAAAAAAAAAAAGATATACAAAAAATATATAAATAAAAACACCAACAACTGCTGCTTACTGTGGTGAAATGCCATTGTAAAGAGGTGGGCTCACCTGCTAGTAATCACTTCTGCAGTCTGGTGCAGGTAGTGAGTTAATCCATTTTTATTAACATTTTAAATAGTTTTAGATCAATATTGTGAGTCCCCACATTAGGATCTACCGACAGTTTTAGTGAAAGTTTATTAACAAAACCAGACAAATCGGAGAATAGGTCAATCGTCAAATAGGCGTTTTATGGAGATCCTTTTTCACAGCTTACATTTAAAAAAGGAGGAAAAATAACGCAGAGGACTAAGAAACAGCGTGGATTTCTGTAAAATCAAGAAGCGAAGCACTCGACTTTCATTTATCTCAGGTAAAATAGGTTATATATTTTGTTCTACAAGAATTTTCGAGAGGAGATGTCATCAGCATTTGAGAGACACGTGATACAAATTAGCGGCTGTGGTTGGACAGTGATTTTTCATGTTTCCAGAACCTTCTGGATTCAAACAGAATGTAGAAGGGACTGGCTGGTCAGGCAACTCTCCACCCACCACCAACCTCTCTCACATCAAATTCATTCACTAGAGACCTTTATGCTGTGCAGTTAAAAGAGCTGACTTTGTCACATGCTATTGGAGCTATACTAAATAAATATACTAAAGCGCAGAAGCTTTTAAATCATGCCTATATTTTGTCCGATTACCTTGTTTTTAAATATGTACTTTTTAAATAGTATTCTTTGTACAGTGTCTTTGAGTGTTTAGAAAAGCGCTATATAAATAAATAAATAATAAAATGTATTATTATTATTATTATTATTATTATTATTATTATTATTATTAGTAGTAGTAGTAGTAGTAGTAGTAGTAGTAGTATTTGTGTTTTATTCTTTTTGATTTTGATCTGTTTTGCACTTTGGGGCAGTACTGTCTGTTTTTAAATGTGCTATATAAATAAACCTTGACCTTGACACATTCATACTCCAGAGCTGGATTTGAACCAGGATTTTTGGATTTGTAAAGCGTCTTTAAGTGTCCAGAAAAGCACTAAATAAAAATGATGCATTATTTATTATTTTTATGAACCACCAACCTTCAGCTCAATGGACAAACACTCACACAACTGAGCTACTGTCACCACTATTACTACTAATACTGCTACTACCACGAAACAATAATATTATTCAAAGAACTTCCCCATTTGCGATGCATCCATCAATCTGTGTGTTTACAAGTGGAGTCTGAATCGAACAGTGGCTCATTTATTACATTACTACTACTACAATAAAACTTATCAGCAAACAAGGTGATTAACTCATTGGAAAACATTTTGATAAGTAACCTAATTTATAACGTTATTAGAAATACACTTTGGAAAGAAAGATACAAGAAAAAAAAAATTACAAATGCTATCTTTTATTATATACACTCTGTCAAAACAATTCTGGTTTCTAATAATGTTGCTTTTGAATTAAAATCAATGACAGTAATGTAATGGGCTTCTGTTTGCATTAATCAGAGAGAGTGTTTGATAAGCATGTTATTTAAGTGTCATTTCCGTATTGACTTTTTATTGCGTTTGTATCATTAAGAAATAAAACATAAAAAAGCAACATCTGCTCATGATTAGTCCAGAGTTCATCTTTGCTATGACATTTTCAGCTTTTTTACCGAGTGCATGTAGTCCATATCGCCACAAGAAGGCGCTCATTCCTAAGTTTCATAGTCCGTTACAGACACACTACTCCTCACCTTTTGCTGACTATCACAAATATACAGATTAAAAGATACAGTGTGTAACCTTCTGCATGATTCCAGTGAAAGTTAAAATCATAGTTTGGAACATTATCAGTGGAGATAGATATAAGCCATACAGGGGAATCTTATAGTCAAAGCCAGGTCTATGGAGATGCAAGCCCACCCAGAGTAAGGACCCATGTTTTTCAATGCAATAAACACAACTAAATAAATAAAAATGTTAAAAACAAGTTACATACTGTGACTTTAAAACAAGTTAAAAAAAAAATCATAAATTACCATTTGTGGAGAATCAAAAATATTCATATAGACTTCTTAGAAAAGGTGGCCTGGTTACACAAATTTATCACTAAAACTAATAAACTGTTCTCTGGCTAATAGCTTGCCACAACTGAATAAGCTATACTACTTCTGAAACCATAGCTGTACAGGGTTATTTGAGGCCACTGTGGTTACCGGGTGCTTTGAACGGCTCTTCTCTTTTGTCATATTTAAAATTAGCCTAATCCTACTTCAGAAAAAATAACTTCTATAGAATTACATGTACGTAAAATTTCAGAAGGCGTATTTCCCTTTTAATGAGTTTCAACTTTCCTTTTATATGCAACATTTTGAGAACTTTTACCCATTGAAAAGATAATATTTTTTGCTTTAAACTGTTAACTGCTATGACAACTGTCCTAATTTTTCATGATTCTCAAACTCATGGATAAAGCATGCATGTCTATGGCAGAATGTTCAGTGGTTACCATGTCACAATGTACACATTAGCAAACGTACCCAAGTTTTTAAATAGTAAATAACTAGTTTACAGGAACCTGTGATCAATACGAGAATTCATGGTCCCGTTTAGGTGTTTGATTTCAACAAAAAAAAAATTATGGCAAATGCTACCTAGCTGTATTGTAATGTAATTGGACTTTTAACTACACAAACTGGTTAATCTGTTGTAGTTCTACCTAAATGAACTCTTTATGGTCAGATTGTATTTAAACAAGCTTGAGACAGAGCAGTGCCTCCAGTGAGCTTCACCGCCCTCAAGGAATATTGATATCAGCTCAGTTATTGTACGTTTTCCTCATTCACCAGCATCTTGAGAAATGTCTGGTGTCTTTTATCAGCCGAAAAGTGTTGAAACAGACAGATCAGTGCCTCTAGTTAGCTTCACCCCCTCAGAGTTCAAAGTTATCATATGTTTTCCTCCTTCAGCAGCGTCTTGAGAAATGTCTTGTGTCTTTCATCAGCCGAAAAGTGTTGAATACAGTGAGACAAGATGCAGGCCACCCACAGGGACAGGCTTCACATTCCTGTCTACACTCAGGACATCCTAAAGTAACTGGAGAGCGAGGGGGTCACTGTGATGTCTATATCCAGATCAGGGCGGACGGGACAACGCGCAGTCTGTGAAGAGGTGAGGGGATCCGGGGTAAAGGTCAGAGCGGCCTGTCAGCAGATTCATAGGAGTTTCTTGTATTCAGAACATATTGGTGGATCAATAAAGTCTAAAATCAACCAATGGCTCATTTATTAGATTACTACTACTACTACAACTGTGACTACTACTACTACTACAATAAAAGGTATCAGCAAACAAGGTTATTAAATCATTAGAATATAAAGATACAATGCACAGTCTGTGAAGAGGTGAGGTATTCAAAACATATTGGTGGATTTCAGATCCTGTTCCTGTATATGCCACAAACCGGTGGTCAATACCAAGAATTCAGCCTGAGAATAATATTATGTATGTCTCACATCAGAATGGTTAGTCATTTAAAGGAGCACTGCGTAACTTTTCAGGTTGGGGGTCCGCTACTGCTTTACCTGTAATGTTCCACTATATCGTATTAAACTTATACAAGATGCATTATTCAGTTATGGGTTTTTATTGCTCAAAAATACCTTTGAAAACAGGCCTTCTGACTGTGAGTCACCTCTTCACAGATCTCACCTGTAAATTGGCCTGGTGGCATCTCCTCCTTGTTTCTATGGACATTGAAAAGTTTAATGCCATACTTTGGAATACTGGAGGTAAAGCAATAACATCTTCATGGAGTAACTGGGAGGTCCTCTACCAGAAAAGTTACACAGTGCACCTTTAAGTAACAATGATAGACAATTTAACTAGTAAAATGTACTAATTCAGCAAAAAGCATGAAGATAAATAGTTTTGCCACCCGTGGACTAGACCCTATAACAAAACTGCATTTTTACAATATTCATTCCACCTGCCTTTCATCTGTATTAAATATTATTGATGTTGTTTCTTGTTCCTGTCCCGAAGACACCCAAGTGACCCAAAGAACTACAGGCCTATGGGACTGACCTCGGACCTCATGAAGACTCCTGAAGCAGCCTACAGTGAAACATCTACAGGACCACCTCCAGTTCACATACCATCCCCACCTCGGAGTGGACAAAGCCATAATCTACCTGCTCCACAGAGTCTATACCCACCTGGACAAGCCGCCCACCACTGTAAACAACATCTTCTTGACTCTTACCGTGCATTTGACATCATCAGGTTGGCTCTGCAGTGGAGAAGCTCACAGTGATGCAGGTGATGTCCCTCTGGCATCCTGGATTGGGCATTACCTCTGTATCTGACATCAGCAACCTGGGGATCCGCAGGGGATTGTCCTTTCCCCTTTCCTTTTCACCCTCTACAGCAAAGAACAAAGCCAAACCAAGTCAAAGCAAGAACATAAAGATCAACAATAATAACAGTAGAAAGAATAAACATCACAAAGATTAAAATTGATTATGTAATAAAATATTTTGAGAAGTAATATTTGAAACAGCCAGAATTCAAGGTATGAAACTTGGAGAGCAGCTGGAGCTCAATTACGCACAAATGCACTTAAATCCTTAATTCATATCCTAGGTTATCTACTTTAACACCACAGAAAAAAACATTGTCCAGAAAGTTACATGTCAATATTCTACAGTTATGCTTAGGCCTTATGTAAATTGCTTTTAATAAACAACCAAAAAGAACAGTGCGTGTTAACAGTATTGATCACTAGCTCAGCCTTTATATAATTGCATTTGATAGATGGTGGACTCAAAATAAAATGCAAGTGGCCACATTATCATGTAATAAAATTTGACCATAGTAACCAAACAAATGAACAGAAAGTCTCATGCAATATCTGAATCAGTATTGCCTGGTCATATGTATATTGAGTTAAACTGAAATCTTTTTTTTTTTATTATTATCCTCTATTATCCCTGTAGGGAAATTATCCTCTGCATTTCACACATCCCTTCAGGAGCAGTGGGCAGCACATGAGGCGCCCGGGGACCCATCTCCATGATCGTATTGCACGGTGGCTTGGTCCGGACCTCAGCTGGAGGATTTTTACCTATGGGTTGATGGGGGAAACCCACCCAGACATGGGAAGAACATGCAAACTCCACACACATGCCGCCATGTTTAAGTCATCTTTAAGTTTTCAAAGTTTCTCAAATGCACATATTCTGTTTATGCTAATTTATTATATTTTACTCATCGCCGTAGTAACTGCAGTAACAGCAAGTGGATGTATCCTCAAATGTTTACTCAAGATTTTAAACGCATGGACTTCCTCACTTCTTTTCTATTTTGCCTCTTCCTTTTTAGGCAATGGCCCGCTGCTCTGGCCCCTCTGGGATCTGTGTGAATTCCTGAACTGCCTGGCTTCACAGTTGGTTTTCAGCCTCCAAACCTGAATGTTTTTTATTGTTTTTTCAGGGCTGGAAGGTGGAGCAGAAATGTGCCCGTGTCACTTTAAGACTAAACAAATGTGAGGGTTGTGTGGTCATGCAAAAAGTCACTGGCGCTGTAATATAAACAAATAGGCTACACCACACTTGTGTTATTACTAAGAAAATGTATATCAGAACTCAACAGCAACAGACAAGGTTAGTTTGAAGTAAAATAAAACTGTTCAACTGTAGCTCTGTAAACTTCACATAAAGGAATTCACCTTAGGCTACTATTTGAGACTATAATATTAAAGAAAGCACACATTTTAGGTCTACTTTGTCTACTTCTATCTTGTATTTATGTGTTTTTATTGCTAAACTACCTTGAAAAACATGCCTTCTTATAGAAAGTGGACTCACCTCCCCACAGCTCTGACCTGTAAGTTGGCCTGGTGGTATCTCCATGGACACATGAGTTTAATGCCAGTGGAACATTCCAGTAAAGCGATAACATATCTGTGGAGACAAGCAGTTGGAGGATCCACTACCAGAAAAGTTACACAGTGTAAATAAAAGTTATAAAAGTGAAGTTAAATTATTTTCCAGATAAAACTTGAAGCCTGCAGACTGAAGTTTTATTAGTACGTATAAATGTTTATAGCCCATATAAGTACCCTAATGTCTATTGGTTGAACTTTTAATTAAACGTGCCCATTATTTTGTAGAAATGTTCTAAATAACACACCAAACCCATATAGTTTTCACTGAAAATATTTTCCATTCATTTCGGCTAGCTAAGTCTATTTATACACAGGCTGATCTAAACTCAAACTTCTTCTTTTTATGGCTATGCTCATTGTTTTTTCTTCTTCAAAGTAATATCCTGTCCCGCAGTGTTTGTTTCTGCTTTAGTCTGCTATCTACTACGTCAACCACGCCGCCTCGATTCCTGCCAAAACGATGCATGTTTTACCGATTACTCGACAGCTGTTGGAATCCACCACTTTACTCACAGTAGACAAACGTATTTCCCTTTTTAGGACATGTGGGTCTATTACGTAATTTAGGAAGCCCACTTGGATCTGAAAAAAAAGGAAAAAGAAAAATGGAACTCGACTTGTGTGGAAGTAGGCGGGGTTTCACGAGATTGGCGGTGAAATAAACCAATCAAACGCATGGAATGTCACCGAACTGCTCTGTGATTGGTCAGAATGCTGCCAGCGTCGCGTACGTCTCTCCCGCTCCGTTTCTGGCAAGGAGTTTGATGGTTAGTAGTTGTAGTCGTCTCATCGGGAGACTACCCTGAAACTATCCCGGGAGCTAGGAGACTTCATTGAAGCTTTTTAACGGAACTTTTCGGAGTTAACTTGCAGTAAAGTTGATTATTTTTCTCTCGGACCGTCAACGAAAACCGCAAACATGCCTGTCTTTCACACCAAGACGATAGAAAGTATCCTAGAGCCCGTAGCTCAGCAGATTTCACATCTGGTTATCATGCATGAAGAAGGTGAAGTTGATGGGAAAGCTATACCGGATTTGACCGCCCCTGTAGCCGCTGTCCAAGCCGCCGTGAGCAACCTAGTCCGGGTAAGCCACTTTTTACCTGTCGCTTGTTTGCCCACATGCTTCCCCCATACAATCGTGCTCCAATTTCGACCCCAAAACTCCAGCTAACACACACACACTCACTTTTGGACGTATGGTAGCTTTATTTAGAGTTTATAAAAGTAGTTTGACACGGGGCAAAGGGCGCAAAGTTACGCCCTTGACAGCGTGCATTGCCTCCGCCTGCGTGTGCTGCCAGTCCCGGGGTAGGTAGGTTGAGCTACTGTGAGTCAACCAGGTAGTCTTGGGTTCTGTAACTCATAAAACCTCATTTCATAACTCCATTTGACACGATAAAACGCCGTTGTAATCATATTTATCTAACTTTTTAGCTGGAGTAATTTGTAATTGTGTAGTTAGCAACCATTAGCCTGTCAAAAGTGCCAGTCCATTGCCAACCAAGCCCTAAATAAGTCATAGATATTAGTCACCTCGTTTCCCTTAAATGACTGCACATTTAGCACCTTAAAAGGCTCTATAAACGTATTTCCTAATTGTAAACAAAATTCAGTTTTTATTTTTGGCCATAGTTGAGTCAGATGTTGTGATTCATTCATTTTCAGATAATGGAGATAGTCCAGTATCAACAAGAAAGGGTTAGCATTTGCAGACATCCACTTGCAATTCTCTGTATTATATTCCTATATGACACAAACTGGATTCCTGTTAGAATGTTATCTCATCAAAAACATACCTGGAGTTGTGTTTTCATTCACACATATTTGAGTCACTGTGTTATTAGTCTGTCTACATCTCCAAAGCTAAAGCAAGGACTAAAATTATCCAAATGATTCTAGTGAAGGTGTATAGCGTTTACAGTTTGAAAGAAGAACTCTACAACCTAATACATATGCAGGATTTGTATGTTAAACATGCATGAAAAACTGTTTTTGATGAGGAAGCAACATTACAGCATAGCTCAGAAAATAGTAATATGGGCCCTTTTAAGTTATGTAGAGTTACACCTTTATTTATGTTATTATGTATATGTTATTAAATATTGGAACAGGCACCCCATAGTTGCAAGTCAACTATGCAAACCACTGAATATAGAGATGGAAATATTATATTAGTATATTGGTGTTTATCTCAAAATCGGTATGTATTGTATTTTATTATATCGGAAACATTCCCAGATACACCAAGCTGATATTCTTTGTAAGGATTTAATTGTAAATGAGCAATAAAGATAAAGAGATGGCTGTTTGTATAACGCACTGTGGACCTTGCCTTAAATTTGATTTTGATAACAACATCTGCAAATATGGGTGATGGCGACAACAGACATAAACAAATTTTGGATATCTGTATCAACTAAATAACCCAACAACATATAGGAGCAGCCATATGTTTTTGGTAAACAAAACTTAACAAAACAAAATGTCAGATGTGGATTTTGACATGCCACAGCTACCACCCCCACCCCTTCCTTATATAATTGCGAAACCAATTCTGTGCCCACAATGACATAGTTGAAGCTTTGTCCCATTAATTACCATTTCCAGTGAGTTTATTTTTAAAACCATGAGTCAAATGAACTCTTTAACCAGATACAGCTGTGTTTTGAAGTAAATTCAGAAGTGACATAAAATAGGGGTTCATTGGGGGATAGTCTCTCATAACTTTGGCAGGAAATGTATTATAAGATACTCAGGACTTTGTATTGCCAATAAATTTCACTGCAGTCTGATCTAAGCACATTTCAGCTAGGTCTTGACCATTGTATTTTGCTTGGTCCTGGTTTAGTGCTGTTTTAGCCCTGGCTTAGTTTTGGTTTAGTCTTGGTTTTGGTTTAGTCCTTGTTTATTCCTTGTTCAGTCCTTGTTTGGTCCTGGTTTAGTCCTGGTTTAGTCCAGGTTTAGTCCAGGTTTAGTCCAGGTTTAGTCCAGGTTTAGTCCAGGTTTAGTTCTGGTTCAGTCCTGTTTTTGTCCTGGTTTGTGCTGATTTGTGCTGATTTAGTCCCCATTTCATCCTGGTTTATTCCTGGTTTAATTGAATCTTTGTTTAGTCCTGGTTTAGTCCTAGTTTAGTCTTTCACATTTATGTTTATGTGCCCAAATAATTTCCCAATATATTGATAAAGTTTAAAAAACTTGCACTTTAACATATTACCAATTCTCTTATTGCATTATCCAATTGCATGGAGGATCAGACAGGGGCTGTTGAGTGTGGCCGGTCCGTGTGAGGCTCATTTGTTGTGGGATAAATTTGGAGAATTGCCCTGGCGTCCCTGGAGGAATGTTTAGAGGAATGCTTACCATTAGCCTCGGAGTTTATTTAGGGGTATTTATAGCTGCAGGGCCCAGTCGTACGCATTATGTAAATGGATGCAGCACTAAACTTCCTATTGACAGTGGTACTGAAAGATAATAAAAAGGTCTCGATTTGAAAATGAAATATTACAGGAGCTGATTTCTGACTGAATTCTTTTTTTTTTTCTTTTGATACTTTGCAGCTGATGTCATCAACATTCCCTAGGGGTGTAATGCTAACTGTAGGCACTGCTCTGTCTGAGGTTCTGTTACTCAACTTAGACTTTAATCTAAGCGTTTTAACACATCTGACCAGAAAGAACTGATTTAGCTGGAACTATAATAGGTGATCTGATTTAAGTTAAACACGTCCCTCTCAGATAATAATACAATCACAAGCTAGCTAGCATTAGCCAACAGTTTTTCAGTTAGTCACTCTCACATTTTGTCAAAAGTTAAACACATAAACAGGACCATGAACGCTCGTATTGATCGCAGGCTTCTGATACTGTTTAAATTAATTTTGTACTTTTTCTTTATCAGACACTATCAGCCATCAGACACATTTTTGACTTTGCTAATGTGAGCATTGTCACCACGGTAACTAATGAATATTTCGCCATACAAATACATGTAGAACCCACCCCAGCGTGACGTCACTGCAGACTATCAATAGATGAGCCACAGCTGCCCTGGGTGCTGCAAAATGGGTGGCGGTGGCATTTCTAACCAATCCCACATACCGTATTTATACTTGGACGAGGTGGATTTTTTGCCAAAGGGCACAACAATAGCAGTATTGTATTTTTTTTTTTTTACAGATCACAAGCAGATTTTCCTTATCCTTCAATCAGACCCTAAATCTTTCGCCACTGGATTAACTACTAGACAAGCAGCTGTGAATAATTCCCCAACATCTGGCAGAGAAAGCCTGTCCTACACAAGAAAAAAATGGATTTGGGGACGAATGAAAAGAAAAACGTCAAATATTTTTAGATTGAAACATTTAGAAAGTCTTTATTGAATTAAAATTACAATTTGAATGGATACAATTTGCAAATTGCAAACGCTGCAGTTTTTTAAGTACCATAATTTCATCCACAAACAAGATCTCCTGTCTTAATCTGCTTAAAATACTCTAGTTTACTGTAGTTTAGATCTATACAAAAATGTTCTAAAATGTGATTCTTGTATTAGTTTATCAATCCTTACTTCAGTCTTTCTGTCAGTTCTTCTGGACCAGTTTAAACATGAACATCGAGCAGAATCCTATTATTTTATTATATATTTATTGTATATTTTAACCATTGCGTAATGTTGCTAAAGCATATTAAAGCAGGTTGTTAATAGGGCTGATACAGCGTGTAAACAAGCTTGAGTTATAAGGTGATAATCTATCGGGGCCAAGTGTCTCACAGCTTGTTTTGGATTTCCTTCATCCCCCGGTGGCCAAATCGTCATTGAATACAACTGTAAATAGAGCTACCTCCTCCTGCACCAGCACTACTGATCCTTAGCTCCTGATTCTCAACATGTTCTTAAAGGTGCACTGTGTAACTTTTGTGGTGCAGGGTCTGTTACCTCCTGATCTCCATGGATATGTTGTTGCTTTGTACAGAATGCTCCACAGTATTGCATTAAACGTATCTATCTCCATGGAGACAAAAAAGTGACACCATGAAGTCAGATGTGTGGAGAGGTGACCTTGCTCATTTTTTTAAGCAATGAATGAAAGTTTGAAAAAATGCAAGATGGATATGTTTAATGCTACTGTGGAACATTTCAGGCAAAGCACTAACATCTCCATGGAAAAAAATCAGATGACTGACCCTCCACCAAAAAAGTTACACAATGCACCTTTATATGTTTTTATATTGATTCTTTGCAGTGACATCACGCTAGGGGTGTTCTACATTTATTTCTATTGGCAGAATGTTCTTACCATGGTGATACAATGCTCATGTGTTGTAGTTCCAACCAAGTTAGCTCCTTCTGGTCAGATTGTGTTAAAATAAAGCTTGGTTTAACTTGAGCAACAGAGCTTCTAACAGAGCAGTGCTTTCATTTAGCATCACAACCCCAGGGACTGTTGATGACATCAGCTGCAAAGTGCACCATTTGTGATTTTGAGACACTTAAATATTAAATAATATCCCAAGCATGCCTGGCTAATTTTGAAACACTATTGTAAGAGCAAATTTTCAGGCTTTTTTGATCAAGTTAACAATATTTAAAGGTGCACTATTATTTTCTGATCCAATTTCCTTCACGTACTTGTCACTCGAATTACATTAAACTTAATCTATCTTCATTTATTGCTACATTTATTTATTACTTTATTATTTTTATTGCTAAAATAATACTTTAAAAGCATGCATGACTCCAACAAACATTCTCAAATGCATAGGGCCCTTCTTATCAGTTCATATTTCAGGCTTCTCTCAAATGTTAATGATCCCAGAGAAATCCTACTTTTGCTTTTGCTTAATTTCAACTTAAAATTTTAAAGATATGGAATGGCTGCATGTCTGACACTAAATACAGTAATCAGCCATGCTTATTTTGACCAATAACAATATGCAGACCTCAAATTTCCAACATGAAAGTCCGTGATTATAGTCTCGGAAATAGTTTCTGAAGACCACATGGAGGCCGCATAACTTCCAGTCGCCATAGAAACGGGCAGATTGTTTTGATTTGGCCCAAAGATGAGATAATGGCCGATTGTCTGCAGTGACTCACAGAACAGCACAGAAGGAGTTCACCGTGGCCTTCATCTTTAGCAGCTTTGTTCTAAACCAGGAGGAGATTTGGGCTCGGACACATCTGGACACTATTTAATTTGACACAATTTAAACAAAGCAAGTCCCTATGGCCAGAGGATCTATAATGGAAAGTACGCAGAATTATTTAGACCGGGGGAAGTTGTTTAATTGTCTTTATTATAAGCTTATAACAAGTGTCCAATCACTCAAATATCTGGTTATACAAACTTATTGATACTTTCCAGTGACATCATGCTGGGGGGGGGGTTCAATATATGTATCTCTATTGGTAGTTACCATGGTGACAAAATGCAAACATTAGCAAACGCAGGCAAAAAAGTTTTAAGATCATCAAGAAAAATACAAAATTAATTTAAACTCCACATTTTCAGGAGCCTGCATTCATAGTCCTGTTGAGGTGTTTGATTTTCAACAAAAAAGCTGAGAGTGACTAACTGAAAAACTGTTGGCTCATGCTAGCTAGCTAGCTTGAGACTGTACTGTTATGTGTGAGAGACTTGTTTATCAGCACAAATCATCTCATCTGTTGGTAGTTCCAGCTAAACCAGCTCTTTCTGGTCAGATTCTGTTAAAATAAAGCTCAGATTAAAGTCTTAATTTGAGTAACAGAGCTTCAGACGGAGCAGTGCCTACAGTTAGCATCACACCCCGAGGGAATACTGATGACATCGGTTGCAAAGTATCACTATAGAGGTAGAACTTGGATTTATCTTACATACATTATTGTAAAGTTGATGATGCATTTAAAATAAAGAAAATAAAATAAGAACAGTATTAAACCCCCATTTGCACCATTTTACCCAACCCTCTAAATTCAATATGGGTTTCTCTTGGGATATTGTATAAAATTTTAAATCAAATTTCCTCGGCTGCCGGCCTACTCCTCATGCCATGATGACAATGAATAATTGATTTTGCAAACATTTCCAGTGCACATTTGGGAGTGGTCTGGAGCTCATATGAAATGAATAGATGTTTTTGTTTGCTTTGGAATAATGTCCAAAGGCAACAATTGGCAACTCGTAAAAACATTAGAAGGTTAAAGGTTGGGCTCAAAAAACATGCTATGCTAATACAAATATTCCTTTAAGTAGCACACTAATGTTACTTACTATATTTTATTTTCAAGCCAATTTGCTATTTTCTGATGTATGTTATGTTGTTTCCTCATCACAAACAGACCTGGAGTTCTGTTTTGTTTCATTTACACGTTTAACACACAAACCCTGCATATTTAGGCATATTTAGTTCTTCCCTTAAACTTCTCTTTAACTTAAACTCCATACACCTTCACAAGAATCATTTGGATGATTTTCAGCCCTGGAATTGCCAGTCACTACTGAAAAAAGGTAAAAGGTAGCCGCTAACTTGAAAACTACCACTTCATGACATCACAAGGTGAAATAGGGCATTTTGAGCTTTGGAGATGTAAACAGACTAATAAACCAGGATTATCCAAACATGTGAGAATGAAACGAAACACAACTCCAGGTATGTTTTTGAGGAGGTAACAGCGTAAAACTTACAATAATCATGTTTATGTATTATAGGATCTTTACATTCACCAATTAAATTTCATATATATAAAATTATTATTAGCAAAAGCAGTATAGTATAGCAGATAATTAGCTTTTCCATCACTATAAAATATTACTTATACATTGAATAAAAGGGACATTTTAACTGCAAATGCTCACAATGTTCCATAATCTTATTACAGATGCTACTCCAGAGGTACTCCTTTTATTTTAATTCAATCAGGTCCAAAACATCAACTTCATCTCCTCATTGTTTCTCTATTAAGACAATGAACCTCGTCCCAATTAAAGTAAATGTCAGGAATGTGAGGAATTCCCAGAAAGCAGGAATGCCACTCTGACTTCGAGGGGGGCTGAGAAAGGACTGAAGGAAAGAACTGCTTTGGTCAAATAGGAAAATATGCAGTAACTTTGCCATTGTTGAAACAGGATAAACTATTGTAGCTCTAAAACCTTACAGGGAGGTCAGTGGAAACCCAGTAAAATGAATGGCTGTTGTAAAAGATTATGTGACTTTTCCACCATTTAACCTGCACCATAGTTCGTCTTTATTAAAGGTGACACCTGCTTGCTTCCATGTAAATTTTATTGTTTTGACTGCCTATCGTCATGGAGACTAGCAGGAGACGCCACCAGGCCAAGTTACAGGTCGGATCTATGGAGAGATGAGCCTCCTCGAATGCATTGGTTTAGCAAATCGTAATGGAATAAATACAAGATCGTTCAAGTTCGTGGTCCGTCACCTGCTTGTTTCTATGGATATGTCATTGCTCTGCCTGGAATGTTCCACAGTATGACATTAAACAACTCATATAGCTCACAAATACTTAGAAAAACAAGCATTCTGACTGTGAGTGGGGTTGCCTCTCCACAGATCTGACCTGTAACTTGTTCGGGTTTGGTCTCCATGAAGATAGAAAGGTTTAATACCATACTGTGAAACATTCCAGGCAAAGCAATAACATCTCGTGGAGAAAAGCATTTGATGGACCCTCCACCAGAAAAGTTACACAGTGCGCCTTTAATGCTATACTGTGGAACATTCCAGGCAAAGCAACACCATTTTCAGACTATTTTGTCCATAGCATCTACCTACATAATTGACTTCTTGTACTTTTGCAGCCAACTGTACATGACTGACCCCAACTCTACCACATTAGGAATGCCAGATATCTTCACAGTGAGGTGTTGTATTTTGCACCGCATTAAAAAACTACCTGTGTGTAATGGTTTCCCTCATTTATGCACCTTTAAGACTTTTACCAAACTTGAATTTTAACGGTTAAGGTGCTGTGTAGATGTTATTGCTTTGCTTAGCCTATCTTCTTTGAAACAAGCATCCGACACCACCAGACCAACTAACAAGTCAGATCTGTGGGGAGGCAAGCATACTCACCTTTAAGAACTCATGTCTTCAAGGTGTTATATGGAAAAACTGTAGCATTAGATAAGTTTAATGCCATACTTTGGAACATTTTGGCAAAGCAATAAAACCATGCAGAAAAGTTACATAGTACACCTTTTAATGTTTCTACAACGTTAACCAATTTATACTGGTTGAACCTTAACAGAGCTGATTGCTATTAAATCATACTAAACGAGTCTCTAAATATGCAGTAAAAGTTATGGTACCATGCTGTTTTTCTCGCTCTATTCATTGTGCATTTTAGTAACTTGTCAAACTCAATGTATTCTTTTTGACTTGACACTATTCAGATGTGTTGCTTTGTCCTCGTTTGACTTTTAAGGTGTCAGTGCTGTCACTTTCTGTTTCTCATAACATAACCAACCAGTGTGCAGAAAACATGTGCATCTCTAAGTGGCAGTTATTATGAGTAGACTGTTTGAAATATATTAGTTATTGCTATAATACTCATGCCATACAGTCCCCTCCAAAAGTATTGGAACAGCAAGGCAAATTCCCTTATTTTTGGTGTTCACTGAAGACATTTGGGCTGAAGATCAAAAGAAGAGTATGAGACAAGAGTTCAGAATGTCAGCTTTAATTTCCTCGTATGTACATTTAGATGTGTTAAACAACTTAGGATATATCACCGTTTGTATTACACCACAGCATTTTTAGGTGAGCAAAAGTAAAGGAACAAAAAATCTTAAAGTAAATAAAATTTAATATTTGGTGGCAAAACCCTTGCTTGCAATAACTGCCTCAAGCCTGCGACCCATCAATATCACCAAAATGTTGCACTCTTCATTTGTAATGCTATTCCAGGCTTTTAGCACAGCTTCCTTCAGTTCTTGTTTGTTTCGGGGGTTTCTCCCTGCAGTCTCCTCTTCAGGAGGTGAAATGCAGGTTCTATTGGGTTATGGTCAGGTGACTGACTTGCTCAGTCTAAAACCTTCCCCTTTTTCCCCTGATGAAGTCCTCTGTTTTGTTGGCAGTGTCCTTAAGGTCATTGTCCCACACTTCTGAATTCAGCCGCACAAGTTCTCGAACACAATCCATAGGATTTCAGAATATTTCTGTCATCAGCTACTGTTGTTTTCCTTGGCCGTTCGACGTCTGTTACTCAGAACACCAGTAGTTTCTTCTTTTGCAGGACATTCCAAATTGTTGTGCTTGCTATGTCCAATGTTTGTCCAATGACTCTGATTGATTTTCCTTCTTTTCTCAGTTTCAAAATGGCTTGCTTTTCTCCCATAGATGGCTCTCTGGTCTTCATTTTGGTTTATGCTCTTTAACAAGAAATGCAGTCTTGCAGCCAAGAAGTAGACTAGTCATGCAGAGCTATTTAATGTTTGAACAACTAACCTTAAAGGCAACACCCGGTCAAGGAGAAACACCTGTCAGTCACATGTTCCAATAGTTTTGCTCACTTGAAAAATGGGTGGGTTTAAACAAAGGTTGGTATGTCCTGAGTTGTTTAACACATCTACCAGGGAATAAAAGCTGACATTCTGACCTCTTGTCTCATACTCATCTTTTTGAGTTTGAACCCAAATGTCTTCAGTGAACAACAAAAATAAGAGAATTTGCTGTTCCAATATTTTTGGAGGGGTCTGTAGCTCCATCAGAAATCACTATGGCCCTATACCTGTTTTTTTCTATGTATTTGAGCAAAATTTGTCTTGCCCCATTACAGATATATTGTATAAGCAACTCTTGAGGTCAAGATACTGCCCAAGAATAAGGAAGTGTGTGCTGAGCATACTAGTTGTTGTTAGCATTACCACGGGAGCAAACTCTACTCTTTTGAAAGTTGTGAAAAACTCATTGTTGTGAATAATAAGGATGTCAGAATGCATAAGGAAAAGGAGGAATAACTTTGGACCACTGCACACCGTGTATGAACTAGTCATGTTTTAAGACAGTAAAAAAAAAAAAAGCCACGCCTTTTAAAGATGAATTGTTTAACCTTTTTGGTGGAGGTGGTGGATATGCTTTTCTCTATGGAAATGTTATTGCTTTGTTTGGAATGTTTCACAGTATGGCATTAAACCTTTCTATCCTCATGGAGACCAAAGTTACAAGTTACAGGTCAGATCTGTGAAGAGGCAACCCCGCTCACAGTCAGAATACCTGTTTTCTAGGTATTTTTGAGCAATAAAACTACCTGTAGTTTAATACATGTAAGGTACAGCTGTTTAATTTCACACTGTGGAACATTCCAAGCAGAGCAAGAACATATACATAGAAACATGCAGGTGACGGACCCTCCACCAGAAAAGTTACACAATGCACCTTTAAGTATGTTTGCAACTATTAACAGAAACAGAAGCTGATAATGTAAAGTCTCATATTGTGAATAGGACAAAATGTCAGTGTCTTTAAACCCTTTGACGGAACCAAACATGCTGTGTTTTATTCCAGGCCTCATTATTTTTATGGCTTCTGTTTATGACCAGGATGAAGAGAAAGAATCCCAGTGAAATCTCGCTCGGAGCAGTTCAACTCCTAATGTCAGACTTCCTGTTTGTTTTCCCCATAGGATTCACATGATAGTACCCACAGGACCTAATGCAATGCTAAATTACAATGTTCAGTATGCCAAGAAATGTAGCTACAGGACAGTGAACCAAGGCTGTTTTTATCATCACATGTGTTTGCATTGAGTTTGTGGTTTTTGGAGAAACTTTAATAAGTTTTGAAGTGTGAAAAACGAGTGGCGTAGTGGTTTTGCAGATGTGTGACAGATTTTGTGGCACTTTTGCTCATTACAAATTTTAACCCCGACACATTATAATTTAAATGGCCCATAATACGTTATTTTCTAATCTATAATGTTGTTTCCTCATCACAAACAGACCTGGAGTTGTTTGTTTCATTCACACGTTTAACACACAAATCCTGCATATTTGGGCTGAGTTCTTCTCTCAAACTGAAACCACTCTGTTCCACCTTATGATGTCATAATAATAATACAGAAAGTGCTCCACTGTGTTTTTAAACTCCATACACCTTCACTAGAATCATTTGGATGATTTCAGCCCTGGAATTGCCAATCTCTACTGAACTAAAGGTAAAAGGTAATGGTTAACTTGAAACCTAGCACTACATGACATCACAAGAGCATTTTGAGCTTTGAGGATATAGACAAACTGATAATAAAGAGTTACTCAAACATGTCCAGGTATGTTTTTGATGAGGTAGCAAGATTCTAACATGGGTAAAAGCTCACAAGAGTCAATTTTGCATACAAGAATACAAGAATCCCATTATAGAAGATGTTTTATTTGCAGAGGACTTTCTACTAACAAAATAACTGCAGTCTTTTTCATTTGATAATTGCACCAACTTAAATTTTGATTTGATTGCAATATATTGTGCAGCCTTTCCTGATACCACAACTATAACTTGCCATTAACATTGCATTGCCTTTACATCATCATACATATTTGGACATTCCCCCCTTGTCGTTTGGGCTTCACCTCCTCTTTAAAGTTCTTCAGATAGGAAATACAAGCCCTTTTAACTCAAGTGTGTTACAGTAGAAATCACTTCCTGTCACCTGTTACCCCATGGCCCTGCCGTGTACTTCAGCTGAATAGGTTGCGTTCAGTTTTAAATGTTTGCTTAGACCTCAGGGAGAAGGCATTATCTTGTCTGTGGGTGCGGTTTGGATTCTTGAGTGTGATGGAAATAGCATGACTCAAGGAAATGGAGGGAGAGGAGGAAATACAGGAAGCCCACTCAGGAAAAGCAGCTGCGTTGACAACAGACACTGAATACGACTGTTGACGTATTTACAATGCCCAAAACACCAAACAAAATTAATCACGTCTCAGCCCCTTTTGGAGTTAGTCACTTCATGCAACATCAAGGTTAAAGGCCACTTACCCAATATTTTATGTATTTGGGCAAAGTCTGTCTTGTCCGTAGACTGAATAAAGAATTGGACATGAGTGTGACGTCACCCATAGCGTTAGGCTCCAGTCAAATGAAGCTCACAGAGGCTAGCAGTTATAGGAGCGACTTTGGAGTTGAGTTCTCTTAAGAATAGGAATTAATTTACGGACAAAATGGCGAAATAAAAACGCCAGGATCATGTAGAGTTAATATGAACATTTTAAGACCAAAATGGCGAGCCTGACAGCAGCAGTTACAGAGAGTGCAATTTTTCGATACAAAGTGAATTGTAGTCGATGGAGCCAGAAGCGTGCCCATGCTAGTGGTTAGCTATGTCCATTTATATACAATCTATGGTCTTGCCCCAGAACAAATATATTGTATAAGCAGCTCTTGAGGTCAAATTATCAGGAAGGGTATCAGATTATCAGGAAGTGTGCCGTTAGCATGCTAGTTGTTGTTAGCTGTACCTTTTTAAGCTTTGCTAATTGGCCTCTGAAAGCTGTGAAAAGTGCTTATAAACTGCTATGAATAATTAGAATGCTCAAAATTCACAAAGTACGGTAAGTGAGGAATAACTTGCTGCAAACTGTTTAAAATTAGCTATTTCTGTTTTTTTTGTTGTTTTTTTTCCCCCCACATTTTTAATTAAAAATCAGGTATAGCGCCTTTTAAGGTTGTACAAAGATTGGTGTCATGCTAAAATCTCAGTTGAAGGCACACAGATGTTGTTGGCTCATTATGATGCTAGCAGAAGTATAACCTTGACTTAGAGGTACACAGTAGTTAGAAGAAATGGTTTTAATCTTCAGCCCATTTATGGACAGAATATTTTGGAGGTCATATTGTCCAAAGTCTCCCCATAGAGAATATACAACACATCCGACACAGCTGCACCAAATGCTTTCTCTCACCTATGACTCGTTTTTCCCATTAGTTCTTAAACTTGATGTCAGTTCTAATAAAAAAATAAAAAAATAAACAAAACAATAGTGCATCCATTGCTGTGATTTTAGTCAGATGAAACTTAAAGGTGCTGTACCTGATTTTACTGTCTTAAAAACAGAACTAGTTTTTGCATATGCCCATCAGTGGGGGGTTTCAGAGTGGAAGGTGTGGGGTTTGAAAGGGAGAAAAATGCTATGGAAACTGTAACCTGTATAACTGCAAATGATAATACTTGATTAAAAATGTTATTAGGAAAAAAAAGGGAGCGCTAGTTCATTTTAAATGGTTTGCAGTGGTTCAAAGTTATTCCCGTTACCTTATGCATTCAGAGCATCCTAATTATTCACCACAATGAGTTTATAACTAAGTGCTTTTCACAACTTTCAAAGACAAGAGCGGAGATTACCGTGACGAAGTTGGCAACAGTCAGCTCACTAGCAGTGCACTTCCTGATTATTTTACAATAAAAAGCTTTAGATTTGGATGCAGACAGAACACAGCAGACTTATTTTAACCTCAAGAGCTGCTTATACAATATAATATAATATAATATAATCTGTTCTGGAGAAAGATACATTTTCCTCAAATACTTCGAAAAATCAGGTACAGGCTCTTTTAATGAACACAGGAGCTTTTAAGGATCGTTGTATGTTGAAATATAAAATACTCATGTTTTCTAGATTACCACATCTTTCCCCTCTTTCCTGACGTAAAAACAACATTCAAATCAAATTCTTCAGATTGTTATTGTAAACTCTTGTATTAATATTCCCTGTCATCTCCAGTCTTGAACTCAGGCCTTGTATTTTTAGAAAGAGGAGGTTATTTTATGAGTGTTGCATTTGTAACCCACTTGGGCGTCTGAAACAGGAGCTGTGCAGTTGTGGTGATGTATGAGGGGAGTGTGTGTGTGTGTGTGTGTGTGTGTGTGTGTGTGTGTGTGCGTGCGTGTGTGTGTGTGCGTGCGTGTGTGTGCGTGCGTGTGTGTGTGTGTGGGAGGGGGGTCGGTTCAGTCAAGGCCCTTTTTGATTTGTGAGTTTCAACACCTCGTGCACTGTGTCTCTGCCTCCTGGATGACTGCTGCTCAGCCTGACTGACCTTTCACAATGAAGGAGATTTAGTCTGTATTGGTCTACAAACTTTAAACCTTTCTATCTTCACTGAGACCAAACCAGACCAAGTTACAGGTCAGATCTGTGGAGAGGCAACCCCGCTCACAGTTAGAATGCCTGTTTGTCTAGGTATTTTTCAGGTATAAAACCACCTGTAATTTAGTAAATGTATGGTAGAGCTGTTTAATGTCATACTGGGGAAACATTCCAGAGAAATGACATATCCATAGAAACAAGCAGGTGACGTACCCTCCAGCAGAAATGTCACACAGTGCACTTTAAGACAAATGTAGAGTTAATTTTATATACCAGTGCAATAAAAGGGTGGGTGATTTGGTAATATAAGTATAATTAAACTGGATTTCAATATTGTATCATTCACATCAAGACCAAACCAAATCTGATATCTGCTCTTTAAGTTTTGCTGTAGACTTACATTAAAGGTGAACTGAGTAACTTTTCTAGTGGAGGATCTGAAACTTGCTTCTTTCCATGGAGATATTGCCTGGAATGTTCCACAGTATGGCATCACACTTATCTCTACGGAGACAGCAGGCGACACCACAAGGCCAAGTTACATGTCAAATCTGTGGAGAGGTGAGCCCACTCACAATAAGTTTTTAAGTCAATAAAAACCCGTTACTGAGTGAATGCAAGATGGATACGTTTATCCCAGATAAAACAATCTCCATGGAGACAAGCAGATGGCGGACCCTTCACCTGAAAAGTTACACAGTGTACCCTTTAAAAATTCCAAATCATTGACAGTTTAAAAGTTTTGATCTATACTTGATTATAATTTGAATAATTGCACAGCACTACAAAGGATTTTCATTTATTAGGGTTGTGGAAAAAAAAAAATCTCATTTCAACTCACATTTTAAACCAAATAATTTAAAGGACCTTTTTATTATACTATTTTATGATATGTTATAATGTTGTTATCTCATCAAAAATATATCTGGAGTTGTTTTGTTTCATTCATACACCTTCATTAGAACAATTTGGATAATTTCAGCCCTAGAATTGACGATCTCTACAGAGCATTTTCAGCTTTGGATCAACATCAGTATTTTGGTAGAACACTTAACTACAGTGTTGGCAGGTTTTGTAAGACCACGGCATGGCAAAATGGCGGTTTTCTGCAAAGGACAGTGTCTTGCCTAAAATAATTACACCCTCTGTGATTTTCAAATTATAATTTTGATCCGATTGCACAGGACCATTCAGACCAAACCCACATCTGCTGGATATATCACATGTTTTATTGGATTCTGAGTCTGGTCTCTGAGGTCTCAGGACACAAGGCTGTTGTCAGAATTATTTTATAAAGGAAGCAGAAGGCGAAGTGATTTGTGACCCATTTCCTCAATTGAAGGACTCGAAGATCAGCGATAACAATGGCTGAGGGCATTGCCAAGGACAAATAGATATGAAAATCTGTTCCTATAGATAGAAGATTACTCAGTATTCCTCTATAGTTCAGTATATCTTTCAAATATTGTATGAAAAAGTGCAAAATGCATATAATACAGTTACATTTTGAGTAAATTTGTACTCTATTTATTGAAGTAACAGTACACTTACTTATGTTGACAATATTATTTTTATTAATTTGAACATTTGTGTTTCTTGCATCGGTACTTCAGATATAATTTTGTTTTTCTCATTTATATGTTTTGTTTTTCCAATGACATTAAAGGTGCACTGTATAAATTTTCTGGTGGAGAGTCTGTTACCTGCTTCTCTCCATGGAAAGAATGCCTAAAATGTTCCACAGTATGGCATTGCACTTATTTATCTCTATGGAGGCAGCAGGTGACATCTCAAGGCCAAGTTACATGTCAGATCTGTGTAGAGGCCACTCACAGTAATAATGCAAGTTTTTAGGCCAATACAAACCCATGTTATTGAGTAAATGCAAGATGGATATGTTTAATGCCATGCTGGGACATTCCAAAACAATAGCTCCATGGAGACAAGCAGGCGGCAGACCCTGCACCAGAAAAGTTACATATCACCTTTAACTTTAATTTATAAATCAGATTACTCTTACCTGAGTAGTACTTTGCCAAATTCTGTTTTATTTTACTTTAGTAATTTCTTGGTTCTCTACTTTGTACTTCTACTTGAGTAATATTATTTTTAAGTAACGTCATTCTTACTTTTATACAATTTTTGGCTAATCTACCCACCTCTGCCGGTTTCCCCTACAACTAAAAACATGAATCGATAAAGGAATGCTTTTCGTATAGCTGGGTTTCAAATTAATTAAATAATGTTTAATACAGATGGCTATAGCTTAGTTGTAATACGGTGATCTATTGTGTCTAGTCAATAATACATGATGAGATCCAACATTTGTTCATTTTTGGATATTTTAACACAAAGTTTGCTATACTTGGTTATCTCCATGCAAACAAGAAAGTATCGCCTGCAGGCCAAGTTAGAGGCAAGATCAGTGGAGACACGAGCACACAAAAATGCAAAATACATAAAACAAACACAATTATTGCATACTTTCTTTTCTCAATTGATAACGCGTATACCTGTCGCGATTAGGGATAGGAAAATAAAAAATAAAATCTATTTGATCTATTTTACCTAAAAATAGTGATAAAAAGGGTTGACAATAATCATTCGTGGGACATTTTATATAATCGTGATAATTGCCAACAAAGATAATCGAAAGAAGAAACAGAAAAAACTGAAAAAAGATACTTCTTCATGATGTTTTCTTCTAGATCATTGTTGTTTTCACTTTCACTAAGAGAGTACAACACTACAACAGTGGTTAAAATATGGAACCTATTCATAATATTCAAATTATCATTATTCATATCCATAACATTTTTAAACTGTCAACTTTCACAGTTATCGCGATATAATCATTACCTGCAATTATCTTGGCCATGATAATCGTAACACCAAATTTCTATGTCGTTCCATGTCTAGTCGCGATAACAAATTTCGAAGTGTGATATAGCCAAAAAATATTGTTCCATCTTTCTTATATTGAACAATAAGTCAATATAGTAATTATCATGACAGACCTAATAATACAACTTACTGTAAAAGCTTGGTGCCATTCAGCTATATCAGGACTTCAAAAAGAGTGCTTAAATAGAAAGTGAACAATGAAAAGAGTTGATTCTTGACTCCATAGACCTGACACCAGTGCCAGTACATTACATCTGCTGCTCTCATTGGTCTCCATGACGATCGCAGCTCATTGAGGGGGTCTGTTGGACAAGTGAAAGGCGGGCGGTGAATTTGGGGCCTGTAGTTTTCTCACACTGGGCTTTTCTTTTATTGCAAACTCGATGGATCCAAGTGGACAAAGGGCAGCCTGTTCCTGAATGAGCTGCCACTTTATCACCACTTCACAGAGACGTGCGTTTCCTCACTCTTTCCACTTCACGACACTGTTCATGCATTTCAGAATGATAAAAAGTTAGGACCGTTGCCATGGCAATTGAAACTGTCATATTAACCAGGGCTGAACAATTGTACAGATATTTGAATATTTTTTTTTAAACTTGTGGCTTAAAGATGCACTGTGTAACTTTTCTGGTAGAGGGTGTGCTATCTGCCTGTCTCCATGGAGATGCTATTGTTTTGTCTGTAATGTCCTTGTGTGGCATTAAGTGATCCATCTTGTATTTACTTAATAACATGGGTTTTGTTGACCCACTTGCATTCTTACTGTGAGTGGGCTCGCCTCTCCCCAGGTCTGACAAATAACTTGACCCTGTGGTGTCAACTGCTGTCTCTGTAGAGATAAATAAGTGTAATGCCGTACTGTGGAACATTCCAGGCAATATCACCATAGAGGGAAAGAGATAGGCGATGGAGATCGACCAGTACGGTCTTTTTCGTCACCTATTGTTTAGAATCCAAAGCAGCCAATGGCTGATAAGATCTGTCGATATATTTGGACTGATTTTTTTTACCACAGACCTATAACAGAGATGTTTTGTGCAGCGTCCTCTTTGTATTTAGTATAAATATTTATTTAGTATGTGTCTATTTTTAGGCAGCAGATCGACCAAAACAAAATATCGGCCTGTGCTGGAGATTTAAGGTTTAAATAGCTTTGTCTGGAATGTTCCGCCGTGTGGCATTAAATTTAACTTCATCTGTTTTTTTTTTTATTATTGCTAAAAAAATACTGTTGAATGTATGTTGAATAAAAAAAACATACATTCTTACTATGAGTGAGCCTCTCCAAAGATCTGACCTGTATTTTGGCCTCATCTCCGTGGAAACAAGCAGGTGTCAGACAAAATTTGCACTAGATGTTTCATGCTGTGAGCCTCCCCATTGCATGAAGTAGCTTTAGTTAACATAGTACAATTACATTTGGATCGTTACGTCCCACTAAATACATTACATTAGTAAGGTTAAAATATGTAGTATTGTGTTTTGAGCTGAATGACTTGGTCTGTTTCTGGTAGAGGAAGCTGTGTTTGTGGTTTGGGCTGTGGCTCAGATAAAGGAGGCTCGAAACAGGACGGTTCCTTTGTTGCAGTTCATGTTTACAAACTTTACAAACTACATTTACGTCACCGACTTTGAGAAACAAGCTTCTGTTCAAGACAATAGCCAATGGAAACTAAAAGCAAACAGTCAGGACATCAAGAATGGAAGAACCCTTTGCTCATACAGATACAACATTACATCAGTATAGTTCCTGTTATTAATTAAAAAAAATACATTAAACTTTTCTTGAAAATTTGAATATCATCTTAAAATATTGCAGTGAATTCTGGAGGTTCTGAGCTTTCACATGAGGCATGACGAGGCATGACCTGTACACATACTGAGAAAAATGTCAGTATGTGTCCTCATATGCAGGTTAAGGCACTGGAAACCCAGGTTCAGTTTGTAAGAGTAGGCTAAATATAGTTCTTTTCAAGGTGCATTGTGTAACTTTTCTGACCCTTTCTGACCCCCAACCAAAAAGTTACACTGTGCACCAAGTTTATTGGTTAAATTCAAAATTTGTACTCTCACTCATTCTACAAAATACTGACAAACTATACTGACTCTGCATCGTCTGTCCAAGAAAAGTATTGTGTTGTCTAAAATTAACCCCTCTTTGCCTAAATATAATCCCGTTCACCTGTTTGAATGGTCACACACTGCATCATAAACCCAACACAAAAACTCCACTGAACATGAGAAAATTCAAACTTAACTCAAATTTCTACTATTGAGAAACAGATCTAGTTTACTGCCATTGTGGTTGTGGATTTCTTAAGACAGAACCCACATTTGTTCATGTCAAGACACGAAGCACAACTGAAGAAGTAAAAGTACTGCTTAGTCATGCCTCCCAAAGCATCATGGGAGATTATAGTAGAGCTGTGTGTCCAGTACACCCCATGCAGTCACATTGTTTGAAGCACAGAAAGCACAAGTAAAAATAGCCCCTAGTCTTGCCCCAGTGTTGGTTGTTGTCAAGCAGTTTACAACACCACAAGTGACAATGAAAACTTCAGATACAGAATGAGACATTAAAGGTCCTATATTACACAAAATTGACTCTTATGAGCTTTGAGTCATAATGTTACCTCAACAAAAACATACCTGGAGTTGTGTTGTTTCATTCACACACGTTCTCCAAAGCTCAAAATGCTCTGTTCCACCTTGTACCTTTTACCTTTAGTTCAGTAGAGACTGGCAATAGGGCTGAAATTATCCAAGTGATTTTAGTGAAGATGAATGGAGTTTAAAAACACAATGGAGCACTTCCTGTTTTTACCATATGACATCACACGGTGGAACTGAGTGTTTTCTGTTTGAGAGAAGAACTTTCACGCTCAAACATGTTCCTCACTTATAGTTAGCCTTTAACATTATTAACAAATGCAAAACTTTCAGAATTTTTACTTTTTATGTCAGTTTGAGTTGTCATAAAAATTAAAATTAAATTTGACCATAACCTACTCAAAGTAATTGGAATTCATATTTTTCTTATACTTTTTTTTAAATTCAGGTACCACATGTAACTGAGGCACTGGATCCTTCAATTTAAAAACACACGTTCTTAGTGTCACCTCTCCACAGACCTGACTTGTAAGTTGGCCTGGTGGCATCATGTGCTTGTATCCAACGTGATGTGCAAGTTTAATGACATTGTGTGGAACATTCATGGCAAACCAATAACTATGGAGACAGACACCAGAAAAGTTACTCAGTGCACCTTTGATTGACTTTTAGATGTTCAAACAGTAAGCTTTAAAGCACAGAAGCCAGTACCCTCCTGCTTTCTTGCACTGACCTATTGTATTTTGCCTGATGGACAGTTTTAGTTGGTTGTTATTAACAGTAGAATGTAAGAGACTGGCATCCACTCCTTTTAGACTCCTAAGCTTTAGTTTTAGTCCTGGTTTGACCTTTGACCCTTATTTTCTGCCTCAGTCCTGGTCAGATCATGTGGACCACCCCCCGGTCCTCAATTTCACGCTCAGTATATCATATGATGCAGCGGTCCACTACGGGTTAGCAAAATCCAGTGCCATATATGGTCTTCATTGTTGCTGAGTATTTTTGATATAATGAAGAAATTTCAGCTATACCATTTTTGTGTCCGTTCTGTTCAAAATTGCATAAAGTTTTGGTTTTAACCATTTAAAAAAGCTATTTTTGAACATTTCTGGCTTGAAAGTAACTTGAAATACAACTTTGTTTTATTTTCTCAGATAATATTCTTTGGCATATTCTTTATTTTAAAATTTGACTGGACAATAAGCAGAGGGAAATGGGGTTCAAGAATGGGGAGAAACATCCAGCAATTTTGTTTGTAAACGATAAGGGCTTAAAATGAATTAGCAATTTACATTAACATAATAACTTTATTTTTTATTCATAAAAGTTAAACACAAGTCTTTTAGTCATTCAGAATCCATAAAATTGCCAGTGCACATTAAAACAAACCAGACAATAATGACTGTAGTTTTATTGGTTAAAGCTGAAGTACAATGGTGGACATTTGTGGAAGAGATTACTGCATTTGTTGCCAATGGAAGCGTCTCATAAAGAAGTAAAAATAACCTGTGACTTCCTGGCTGTAAAACGGCGTCCCGGTTTGAACGCATGTGATCTGTCAGATCTGTCCCGAAAGAGAATGAGGTCATCGCTGTGGGAGAGGGGGAAGGAAGGAGGGAGGGAGGGAGAGGAGGAGGTGGATGGAAAGAGGGACATTAGAGGATAAATAGAGGAGGAAGAGAGAGGAGATGGTCAAATGTTAGAGAGAAAGAGGGGAGATATAGGGGTGAGATGGGGGAGAGATAATGGGGAAAGATGGGTGAGGAAGGGGGGACTGGGGAGAGAGCGAAATGGATTGAGGGAGGGAAGGAGGGAGTGAGAGGTGGGTGTGGAGAGGGGGGAGTGCGGGGTGGAAAGAGAAGAGAGAGGAGATGGTCAGATGTGAGAGAATCAAAGAGAGAGGAAGGGGTGAGAGAAAGAAGGGAAAGAGTGAGATAAGAGGGGAGAAAGGGAGAGAAAATGAGAGCGAGAGGGAGAGAAAAGGGGACAGGAGCGAGAGGAAAGAGAGAGAAAGATAGAAAGATAGAGTGAAAGAAGTGGGAGAGAGGAGAGGAAAGAGATGATGAGGAAGAGGTGAGTCATTTTGGCATTTCAGCTGCTCTTTATGAGTCCACCCCCCACTGCAGCTGCCCTGACCAATGGGACACAGTCGGACTGAACGAATGACTCACGATGATTAAAGACCAGGGTCCCAGAGGAGGAAAGTTGTGGCGATAGACCTAATGCATTCGTCTCACAGCTCTGCAGACGAATTAGCTCAGAATTTTGGAAATAGGTTACACCGAATATGCTCCAGTCAGTGTTTTGACATCTGTGGGTTTTTGAAATAAACAGTCAAATTCAAAGGAAACTTCAACCTTCCAACTCAGCAAGTAGTGCATTTGAGAACTTGTGAAATATGCTTTGCATACTAACTAGCATACTAATTCATACCAGGAGCAGTTTCAAAACTAGACACAGATTTGATTTGAAGTACTGATACTTGTCAAATGTTTTTATTTGACAAGTGTTGGTAAAATTGTATTCTATTGCATTAAAAAGAGAGTATTATTGTGATTTTGGTAGTAAACATTGGTATCATCACATTGTTTTTTTCATGATCACTGCTGATGCAGATTGTTTAGAATCCAGAGCTACTGATGGCGAATAAACTATTTTGAATATAGGACAAACTCATTCACAACCTTGTTTTATTACAAATTGGACAAAAGAGCTGTTTTGCAGTACCATCTTTGGACAAAAGTGTTCAAACTAAGCTTTGTACTATTATTGATGCATGTTTGGGCAGCTGGTAGGGACAAACTAGCCGATATGCTAAAAAGTGCAAATGTTTATCTCTAATTGAGTATCAAGCATTGAAGTCGTATTTGAAATTTTAACATGACATAACTAGTTTTTGTAGTTGCTGTAGCTGTTACAAAAGGTAAACAATAGCTGTTAATTTGAAAATTAACCGCTTCATGACATCATAAGGTGGAACAGAGCATTTGGAGGTTTGGAGCTGTAATAAGTGACAGACTAATAAACCAGGATTACTCAAACATGTCTGAATGAAATAGAACACAACGCTGATGTTTTTGATGATATAACAGCTTTATAACGTGGCTTAAGCAGCTCACAAGTATTTTGTGTAATATAGGTCCATTAATACTTATCCACTCCATGTCCAGCCATATTTGATCTGATCCTACTGTTTACTTCCTTACATCACGATAATGGGCCTGATCTATTAGAATAGTTCAGGGCCATTTGGCCGTTGTCTTTGGAGCTCTGGGGGAGGTTAGATTAAACTCATGTGAAAATAGCTGGCGGTGTTGAGTGATACAAATCCTTTTGAGTGATGGATGAGTCAGTGGGGTCTCCCTCCTCTCCCTCTCCTTCCCCCTGACCGTCTGCATGTCCAGACACTTAAAGCACAGTTTATAGTATAGAGAAATATTGGGTTTTTAGAGGGGGTGCTTCTGCTTCCATGTCACAGCTTTCTGGTATTGAGCTTGTAGATTATTACTGTTAAATTGGTCACTATGTTATATTATTGTTGACATGTTACGAAAATGCAAAAGTGAAGTGTCAGATTGAAAAACGTTTCATGACACTGAGATAAGGAAAGACATTATAATTGCATAGTTTAATTAATTGCAATTCTTTTCATAATGATAATACAAATGTTCAAATATCCAGAAGTTGCATTTTTGTGGCATTTATTCACACTATACTAGTTGTAACATTATTTACCTTTTCCCTGCCTTGGCTCTACCATCATCATTCAGGTTGTATTATTTTGCATGGCTGCCGATCTTAACAGCAAATAAATTATAGAGCCATTTTAATGCCTCTCTGAGAATTGGTGTTGTGTGACTTGGTGCATTTTAACATTGAAATTTTACACAAATGAACCGACTTTATATCATATTTAATCGTCAAAACTTTTCTCAAATTCTCCATTGAAATGAGGCAAAAGTGGGCAAGATGGAATAAGGTGAATTCTAAACTACTGTAGCCAGAGCTGCCCTGGGGTAGACTGACAAAAATGAGGTTGCCAATCTGCAGCATTGGCCCTTCCAACCAACCCACCAACCAACCAGTCACTCACTTACACACCACATTCATTCAAGGCAAAGTGGGTGAAGTGTCTTGTCAAATGACTCACTGACAGTTTTTGCCAGTGGTATTTCCAGTGGTCTGCTAACTATGTACTAGCCAGACCCGGCCTTGCTTAGCTTCCAAGATTAGATGATGTCATTGCAGGATAGGGCCATATTTTTTCTGATGGCAACAAGCTTCAAATATTATGGTAAGCTTTGGACTTACCGTAAAAGATCTAATACTACTTCCAGGATCAACCTTTTTTTCTCTTCTTTTTCAGGTGGGAAAGGAGACCGTACAGACCACAGATGACCAGATTATGAAAAGGGACATGCCTCCTGCTTTTATCAAGTAAGTTCAGCCTATCTTCATCTGATTATCTGTTTAATGTTGGTGTCTGATGTGGTTTCTTAAAGAGGGACGAGAGACCTCAGCTCCTCCCATAACTACATTTCATCAAAACCTCCTAAACTGGGCAGTACCCGGAGAATTGGAAAAAAAAAAAAATTGTTTTAAACAGGTATCAAACACGCTTCAAACTCCGCCCCTGCAGACAGAAACACCTGGTTTTAATTAGGGCAGTCATGCGTGATGTCACATAGTACTTGAAATGACAGTGGCCACAATACGGCAACACAAAGTTTGACCAGAGAGCTGCTACTTGCATACTTGCTTACTTGCATTGCAAATTAATAGAAACAGTAGACAGTAGACTCATATTTGACTGATCAATTCCAATTTTTAGTTCAGTTTTATTTTGTCTTATTAAAACAAATAAAAATACCTTCCAAATTATTTTCCTAAACATAGACAATACATTCCCTGGAGGTGTGATGCTAATTGTAGACACTGGTCTGTCTGAGGCTTGGTTAGACATTAATCTGAGCTTTATTTTATATTTTTACACAGCCACCACCATGGAAACTGGTGGCTGGAAACATTCCGCCATAGACAGAAATGCAGAACACCCCCAGCGTGAAGCCACTTCAAAATATCAATAGCAAGGGATCATTTATTGGGTAAAAGTGCACTATGTAACTTTTTGGTTGTGGATCTGTCACCTGCCTGTTTCCATGGATATGTCATTGCTCTACCCGGAATGTTCCACAGTATGACATTAAACAGCTCGACCTTAAATTTATTCAGTTACAGGTGGTTTTATAGCCACAAATACCTAGAAAAACAGGCATTCTGACTGGTTTAAAACCATATTGTGAAACATTCCAGACAAAGCAATAACATATCCTCAGAGAAAAGCATTTACTGGGCCCTCTGCTTGAAAAGTTACACCATGCACCTTTAAATTACTCACAGTTCTCAACCACTGTACTTAAATCTGCACTACACACACTCCTCCACTCCCCCTTCATGTACTGTAATCAGGGTCAGAATTAAAGAGAGGGGAGGGGGAGAGAGAGAGGGGGTCAGAGGTCACGGGACTCAACACATTTGGTGCTTCAGAGCCACATCGTCACCCTATCGTCATCCATCAGCACACGAACAGGAATGTAGCCATGTCTAAATATAGAGAGGGTCTGTGCACTGTTCACTGAAGGACACTACTCACTGTCACCCCGGCACTCAGTACATTAAGCAGAGGGCAAGCTTTTTACTTAGAATTGATGACTTTTTTGCTTTACCAGTACCTTAAAGACCCTATATTACGCAAAATTGACTCTTGTGATGCTGTTACCCCCTCAAAACATTCATTCACAAAAGTTTGAGTAACCTTTTATTAATTTGGCTACATCTCCAAAAGCTCAAAACACTCTGTTCCACCTTGTGATGTCATATAGTGGTAGTTTTCAAGTGAACTGCTCCTTTTTACCTTTAGTTCAGTAGCAATTCCTGGGCTGAGATGATCCAAATGATTCTAGTGAAGGTGTATGGAGTTTAAAAACACAACGGAGCACTTTCTGTATTACCACATGACATCACAACGTGGAACAGAATGTTTTCTGTTTGAGAGAAGAACTCAGCCTAAATATGCAGGGTTTGTGTTAAACATGTGTGAATGAAGCAAAACACAGATCGCCTTTTTAGTTCTCTGTAGCTGATATATATTAATTTGAAAAGTTTGAAAATGGAAGATCTCTGATGTGGAGTGTGATCATTTTTGTGAGGAATTGTATTCAAAAATGATACTGAAATCTCAACAAACAGTAATAGGTTTTTGATGCTATTATGAGTAAACCAGGTTAAAACCTTTGCAATTTGACAGTTAAAATTCAAATTTTAGGATAGATTTATTTTTACTTTTTTTTATATTTTTACGGCTGGTGTGGAGTAGTGCACCTTTAAGCAATGCACTCTATATTAAGTGGCAGTTAGATTATATAAATTATCATTTGAGTGTAGAAGTGGATGAGAACTTGATTCCTGTTTTACTTTTGGCTTTGGATCCAGTGTGAAAATGTCTGATATAATTGCCATGTAGCCAAGGTAACGCACTGTTTATCCTAAGGCAAATATTCTGGTAGAACTGGATGTTTAACAGACTTTGTGTCGTCTTTCTCATTAGAATTGGCAGAAGTAGGTCAGTTTGTAGAGTTCATCGCTCCCATCAGTACATAGTATACTGCAGTTGTGTCATTGAGCAAGACACTGAACCCACCTTGCCACCAGTTTGTTGAAGAGTATATATGTATTTTGGAGTTTGAGAAGCGCTATTAAATTTTATTTGTTTTTTACACTGAAACATCTGTAGTTGAATAAATGGAAGATGGGTTAATGCTGTATCCTGGAGCAGAGTATCCATGGGGACAAACGGGTGGCTGGCTGATCCTCCACCAGAAAAGTTGCATAATGCACCTCTTAACTTGTTTTTGTCAGTTTATGTCCAAAAATTGTAATATTTCTATGTTATTTTTTTCAGAGTGGAGAATGCGTGCACAAAGCTGGTCCAGGCGGCGTCCATGCTCAAAGCCGACCCGTACTCTGTCCCCGCTCGAGATTACCTCATCGATGGCTCCAGGGGGATCCTCTCTGGGACCTCTGACCTGCTCCTCACCTTTGACGAAGCAGAGGTGTGTATGTTCAAACTGGAAACATCTCAGACTGTATATAAACGGACATAGCTAATTCACTAGCCGCCACGTTCCAAATATGAAGTGAGCATGGGCGCGCTTCCAGCTCCATGCAGTGAAAAATTGTCATCTTCTACCTGTAACTGCTGCTGTGAGCCTCATCATTTTGGCCTTAAAATGTTTGTATTAACCCGCTCTACATGATCCTGGTGTTTTTATTTCGCTTTATTGTCCTATTCCTAATATGGAACTCGACTCCAAATTCTGTCCTCTAACTGCTAGCCTCGTGAGCTTCATTTGACTGGAGCTGAACGCTATGGATGATCTCACACTCCCTAGAGTCTATGATGCTGCTCATAATAGCCCTTTTAAAATAGACTGGATACTATATTGACCCCCAGCATAGATTATTTGATCAGTACATCCTATCATAGAAAAAGAAAATAATACAACTAACTCTGACTAGGTTTTCTTTGCAAATGAGTCCTCCCTCACTCTCTCTGTCTGTCTCTTTCTCTGTCTCTGTCTTTGTCTCTCTTTTTCGCTGTCTGTCTCTCTTTTTCTCTCTCTGTCTCGGTCTTTCTCTCTCACTCTCTGTCTCTGTCTCTGTCTCTGTCTCTGTCTCTGTCTGTCTCTCTCTCTGTCTCATTATCTCTGTCTGTCTCTTTGTCTCTCCGTCTCTCCGTAATCAGACTCAACTTGCCATCACAGCTGAAATATTTTAACGGTTGCATCACACAAAATCACATCATTGGTAAACCTCCAACAAAACTACCCCTAATCACACCTTGGACGCCTCTGTTGGAGACACAGCTGGAGCGGTGAATACAGTGATTCAGTACGTGTCACTACAAGAGCTGTGTGTGCATACATTCAGGTGAAGGGTCAATCAAAATGACCGCCGATGTCTATGAGGTTTTTGCATTAGTCAGCTGCAGTCATCCATCACCAGAAGCGTGTTCTTCTCCCACTGCGGCCAGAGGAGGGTCATCCCTGTATTTCAATGTGCAGCATCTGATGAACCAGCAGCCTGTGCCAAAGAGGGAGGGATCACGTTCCTCAATAGATACAAGAAGATACTACATACAGACTACATGCAATTAGGGCTAGGTATTATGACGAAAGACTTTAATCACAATTGTTTGTTATATTGTTCGATCTGAGTCTCTTTTCAGTTTGATTTCATTTTTCATATTATAAACAAATAAAAATAGCATCATTACCATTTAAAACAGAAAATAGTCAAGTTTCTATTTCTATAAAATTACTGTTACTGTAAGGTAGAAAATGCCACACAGACTGCCTATGCATATGCAAACCAGAATTACCCAAAAAGGGAAAACCTGAAGCTTAAATATGATGTTTTTGTGGCAGGTTCGTAAAATAATCCGGGTGTGCAAAGGGATCCTGGAATACCTGACAGTGGCTGAAGTGGTGGAGTCAATGCCCGACCTCATCACATACACAAAGAACCTAGGACCTGGTGAGTTATACAAAATTACATTAGTTTACATTGGATTCCACAATGTACAAAAGAAAGTTAAGGTGTTATAACTATTCAGACTTTTACTGTTCACTTTCTTATCCCTTCCAGCAGGTGTTTTCTTTTCTGACAGTTAGGCAGATGGAGTCTATGCAATCCTGATCGAGTTCTCCGTACATAAAGAGCTTGTTTTCTGTTTTCAGGGATGACGAAGATGGCGAAGATGATTGACGAGCGGCAGCAGGAGCTGACTCACCAGGAGCACAGAGTGATGCTCATAAACTCCATGAACACAGTCAAAGAGCTGCTGCCCATCCTTATTTCAGGTCTGAAACGCGTATGTTCAAAACACATACACTGGAGCTCAGGTCACTAACAGTATTTAAACTCTTAGGTATTAAAATCTTTGTGACGACGAAGACCTCTGGGAGCCATGGGGTGGAGGAGGCGGTGAAGAACAGAAACTTCACCTTTGAGAAAATGAGCGCCGAGATAAACGAGATCATCAGAGTGCTCCAGCTCACCTCCTGGGACGAGGACGCCTGGGCCAACAAGGTGCACTAAACACACTCTTATTTTGGTATTTAGATTAATTTAAGCATTAAGAATAGCTGTATATACGTTGCAATAAAATAAACAAAAAGAGTGATTTGTTATACCAATTTACTGGTATACCAAGGCCTATCACGATAATTACTATATAACTTGTCGTTCTATAAATGAGAGATGGAACAATCTTTCTTGATACTTTTTTATTTGCTCTAGTGGGGGACTTTTTGTTTTTTCATGTACTACGGTAAGATTTGAGCCATAAAGGGCTGAATAAATACTGATTTTTAGCTAAAAATTAAGTACTAAAATGTATTATTTTAGTAGCATAAATAATTATGCTATTTTAATATTTTAGCTCATGTTTTTTATAATATTGTACATTTATAATGGGTCTTTTGAGATAATCCTGACATTAATTATTATTGTTTATTGTCTATTTCCTTCAGCAATAAGTCACACTTCAAATTATCATGACAGGCCTTGGTGTACCTGTTTGTAAAATGGTTTCCTAAATCTTAGTGACAATAGCTGCATGTTCAAAGCCTTTTATTTTTCTTCACTTTTTCAGCTGTTTCATTTCTTTCTTCCCTTCTTGTTGACTCTTGTGAATCACTTTTGTGTTTTGTATATTTATCCTTCTTTCCTGGTCACTGTCTATCCCTCCTTCACTTCCCCTTGTGTAGAAGGTAAGTCTCCTGGCATAAGTCCACTGTGTGTGCTGCTGCAGATTTCAGATTTAATGCATTTTAACTTTTTAACATTTTATACATTTGAAAGTGAATGGGGTTTTGTTGAAGTGTTTTTTGCAGGTTTGATTGCTTTTATCATGCTGTTTTATCATAATATTGAATCATAACACCTACATGACTTCATCCCAGTGTGTAGATATAAGTTTGGACACACCATCTCATTCAGTGTTTTTTTTTCCTTATTTTTGCTACTTTCTACTTTTTAGATGCATACAGAAGACACCAAATATGTGAAGATGTATGACATTTTGTAATAAAGAACTAGTAACTCAATTAAAGATTTTTTTGACAGAGCAAGCAGAGGTTTTTGAAAAAAGAAAATATATAAAATAGTAGTTATTTAACTTTTTATCTTTACTACATTATTCCTGCATTTTGTTACTTTAAATATTTGATGTCTGTGTGTATGAAAAAAAATGTAAAAAGTAAAAAAAGTAAAGAAAGTAAAATGTTAAATAACATTTAACACTGAATGACCTGGTGTGTCCAAACTTTTGACTGGTAGTGTATTATGTTTAGTAACTTTGAAGCATACTTTGAAATGTAAAAAAATGTGAAATATATAAATATTTACTGTAACTTAAGTTCACAATCCCTAAATTAATTATGTATAATATTTAAAAGTTATAATGGTAGTAAACTAGTAGTAGAATTTCTGACAATAGCAGTAGTGTAGTATCAGTAGCAACTTTTCACATCTAATTCCTAATTGGTAGAACAGAACTGTAATATTTTTCTTTATGTATTTTTTTTTTTTTTTACAGCAATTGTTACTCAAATCCTGTGTATTCTTTGGTACAGCCTGTTATTTTATATTATAGGGGGGGCCTATGTGATGCTTCTTGCCCTGAGCCCCCAAATTTCTGTTGACGGGCCTGATAGTGGTATCGTGGTTGTAGTATCAGTAATCTAATCCGTCTTTTGTGTTGCACATTTTATAAACAATTTCACAGTCACACAAGTAGCACCACCTAAATTACGTGGTCCATTTATCTGTCTAGTGTTAACAGTATCAGTAGTAGTATTTGTTAACTACACTAGCAGCTACTGTATACTTATTTGAAAGTACTTTTTTGACTATTACTTCATATCACCCTTGTGTCCTTGTTTACTGCGACTCCTGCAGTATCCTAACGAGGTTGGTGTATTGATAACTTGACTCTTTTATTGATTCAGGAGCATTACGTCCCACTCAGCAGTCTGTAAGTGGGACGATCAGGTTTCTATGGAGATGCACAGGAAATGCCACAGAAATTCAGGGAGTAGCTCTGTTTAGCTTCAGTCTGCCGTACTGTAAACGAGCTTATGGGATGAAATGTTTAGAGTTTCCAGTACATGTTTAAATAGTATTAATTTAGTGTTTTGGGTACTTTTGGGTACATGAATGTAATTAACAAGTATGGAAAAAGCATAGAAACCCAACCTGTGTGTGTGTTTGAGGATTGATTGTGGTTCGCTGACAGAGCAGCAGCTGTAAACACCACCGCCCACATGACTCCCAGAACCAACCACACACCTTTTTAATTTCTCTTTCACCCTTCTGTTACCAACACCACCATTTTTTTTGTGTTAATGAACTGTATATGTTATATGTAAAGATTGTTTAATGGCCTGTATTAAGCAAAATTGACTCTTGAGAGCTTAAAGACTTACCTCCTCAAAAACATACCTGAAATTGTGTTTTGTTTCTGTTTTATTATTAGTCTCTGTTCCACCTTGTGATGTCATGAAGCTGTAGTTTTCAAGTTAACTGCTACCTTTTTATATTTTGTTCAGTAGAGATGGGCAATTCCAGGGCTGAAATAAACAAAATGATTGTAGTGAAGATGTATGGCGTTTAAAAACACAGTGGAGCACTTTCTGTATTGCCATATGACATCACAAGGTGGAAGAGTGTTTTCTGTTTGAGACAAGAACTCGACTTAAAAATGCAGGGTTTTTGTGTTAAACATGTGTGAATGAAACAAAACACAACTCCAGGTATGTTTTTATTGAGGAAACAACATTATAACAGATCAGAAAATGCTAAACCCGGTCCTAAACCCGGTCCTAAATCAGGTCCTAATCCAGGTCTGGACTTTTTTTCGTTTCAGCTCTCAATAACTAATCACAAAAGTCATATGTGGTTCCCAGATGGTGTACACAAATTCATTTTCTTATCTGTCTGTAGCTAGCTAAAGTTCATTTGACAGAAACCTGGACCATAACATGACCTATTTCTCCAAACTCCATTCACAAAGCACATTTAGTTTCCCCTTTCCTCTCTTAAACGTTCCTGGCTGGTTCGCTGTACTCATATTGGATTACAGGTCATCATTTCGACATTAATACAACAATGGCCCAATCCTGAAGTAGAAGCTAAGAAAACCCCAAACAAAAGTGGATTGATTTTAGGCCAAGGCTAATAGAAAACGTTCTCATGTGTCTCTGAATGAAAGCACCATCTGTTTGTTCCCATGGAGATGTTATTGCTTTGCCTGAAATGTTCCCCAGTATGGCATTAGAGGTGCATTGTGTAACTTTTTTGGTGGAGGGCCAGTCAAATGCTTTATTCCATGGAGTTGTTATTGCTTTGTCTGCAATGTTTCACAGTATGGCATTAAACCTTTCTATCTTCACTGAGACCAAACCAGACCAAGTTACAGGTCAGATCTGTGGAGAGGCAACCCCGCTCACACTCAGAATGCATGTTTTTCATGGTATTTCTGAGCTATAAAACCACCTGTAATTTAATAAATGTAAAGTAGAGCTGTTTAAAGTCATACTGTGGAACATTCCAGGCAAAGCAATGACATATCCATAGAAACAAGCAGGTGACAGACCCCCAACCAAAAAATTACATAGTACACCTTTAAAGTTATCAATCACTATGGAGACAAGAACGTGATGCCAGCAGGCCATATTACAGGTTAGATCGGTGGAGAGGCAACAGAGCAAGAATGCATGTTTTTCAAGGTCATTTTGAGTAATAAAAACACACGCAATGGAAACAAACGTAATGCTATCCTGGGGAACATTCCCGACATTAGCAATAACATCTCCATGGAGACCAACAGGTGGCAACCCCCCCCAGAAAAGATACATAGTGCATTTTAAAATTACATTGATTCTTTGGTCATCTGCTTGGCTTGGTTTTGAGCTGCTACAGTATTGTATTTCATGTATTTCAGACTGAGATACAAAGGACATGTTTTTTTATAATGGTTTGAAAGCTCATTGTTCTTGAATCTAATAATAAACATGAATGCATGTGGATTTTGCTTTGATGCTTTTGAAGAATTTTGTAATTTTTTTTGGACATGGGTTGTTTGAAATTACATACATTCTTCTTCTATGACACCTTGTTATGGTTAAGGTCCTCATAGGAAACAGTTTTGACTAAATTTTGATTATAATCTTTAAAGAAACTAATTTTGCATAGTATTATTAAAATGTCATATTGGATAACTATAGTTATTATTGCAGTGACAGTTAGTTTGAATTAAATTAAAACGACTATATAAATGCATTAATTACAAGTCAAGTAATCTAAACTCAAGAAAGACTAAATAAGACAGAGTAGCTGAAAGTCTAAACCAGGTCTGAACCAGGTCTAAATTAGGTCTATCTAAACTAGGTCTGAACCGGGTCTGAACTAGGTCTGGACTATTTTTTTCGTTCCTGCTCTCAATAGCCAATCACAAAAGGACAGAGTAGATGAAAAAATGTGTTTTGAAACCTAAAATCAAGGCACAACAACACATTTTTTTCCATTATCTTTTTGAAACATGTTTAAATATTTTAAAGGAGTACAGCAGCAGGACCTTTTCCATAACAACACTGTAGTAAACAACATGATGAATGCACTAGTCCATAAGCATTGATCAGGGCTCCTTTGTTTTCTTAAGTCTGATTGATTTTCTGTGGTTTATTTTTTTGTTCATTCTGTTTTTCTCCCTGAAGGACACAGAGGCGATGAAGAGGGCGCTGGGGCTGATTGAGTCCAAAATGGGTCAGGCCAAAAACTGGCTGAGGGACCCCAGTGCACCACCAGGTAACGGGGCGAAACTGAAAGCAAAATACATCTTTTTAATGCATGGCTCCTCTAGAACATGATTATACTTTATTACTGTTTCTTGTCAACAGTACAAAGGCAGGTTGACAAAGTGCAAAAAAGCAATACATTGTTATTTGTTTAATTTTAACAATAAAATTGTTTGGTTTAGGTCTGGATAAGACCTGATTTAGAGTTGGTTTAGCATCAGTTTACTGTTACCCAAAATAAAAATATATCTCCAATTGAAAATTATATGCAGTGGGGCTTGCATCTCCACAAACCTGACTCCTCCTGCTCTTTGCCATGGAAAAGTTCCCTTGGTCATAATCTTCCATAATACAGCATGTAAGGCAACTATCACTGTGGCTGTATGGTTCAAGTTACAGTGTACCTTGTACCTGTTCTCTAATCTTTAAATAATTTAGCAAAATAAAAAAATAAAAAAATAAAGCATACTGTTAATTTATGACTTAGCTCTTAGTCTGACTATTCAAGACCGTGTAGTCCTTCATTTGTCCAGAATGTAGGGAAAGTTTCAGCTGTGGTCATCTGGACGTGATCAAGACATTTCAACTCTCATCCAGAAGCCAGATGACCACTGATGAAAGTTTTTGTTTTTAGAGTACTAAAAGCTCAAACTTCAATTTCACTGACTTGTTTGTTGTTTTGTACCAGGAGACGCAGGGGAGCAGGCAGTGCGTCAGATCCTGGATGAAGCCGGAAAAGTGGGTGAGCTCTGTGCAGGGAAAGAGAGGAGGGACATCCTGGGAGCAGCCAAGGCCCTGGGGCAGCTGACTGACCAAGTGTCTGAGATGAGAGCCAGGTAACAGTCCTGTGAAAATGTGTGCATTTTCAACATTGCATCTACATCTCCAAAACTCAAAATGCTCCGTTCCACCTGTGATCTCATCTAGTGGTAGTTTTGAAGTTATCAGGTACTTTTTACCTTTAATTAATCCAAATGATTCTAGTGAAGGTGTATGGAGTTTAAAAACACAGTGGAGTGTTTTCTGTTTGAGAGAAGAACTAAATATGCATGGTTTGTGTGTTAAACATGTGTGAATAAAACAAAACACAACTCCAGTTATGTTTTTGATGAAGAAACAACATTATAACATAGATCAGAAAGGGGTAAGACAGGGGCCCTTAAATCCAACCCACAGTTCACCTATAACCCACGTCTAATTTTTGAGGTTTGAATCAGAGGGACCAGTGCAAAAGTCAAGTTTGTGTGTAGGAGGATGTGGTAGTGGGTTTGAGAGTTTGTGGTGGGGTGTGGGGTGAGTTTCTGTGCTACAGGATGTCCCCTACCGGCCCAGACAGGAGAGGGAGCGAATCTTCAGTTGAGTTCAGTCTTTAGACTCTAGACCTGTTTCATTAGCTCGCCATTGGATTTGGCTCAAGGAAACCTGGCCTGTATAAAGAACTAAAGCTCCAGTAAAACCCATATACTTGTAAATAACATGATAAATTCAAGTGTTAATAAATTGTAATAATATCCTGTGCACAGTTCAATTTATAACACTAATACCATTGGAAATTACTGCAGTACAATGTTTAAAATGTTTAAATAACAACAGCAAAAATACATTATTAATCAGAGTAATAATTCACTATAAATAATATTTGCCATATTACAGAATGACAGGTCAGGATTGACACCTGTATTACACTTGGTTTAGTTCTGGTTTAGACCTCGTTCAGTCCTTTTATAGACTGGTTAGACGTTGATTAGTCCTGGTTTAGTCCTCATTTGGTCCTTGTTCAGTCCATTGTAAACCTGGTTTAAGACTTTGATTAGTCCTGGTTTAGTTCTGGTTTAGTCCTGGTTTAGTCCTCATTTAGTCCTCCTTCAGTCCTTTTGTAGACTGGTTAGACAGTGATTAGTCCTGGTTAAGTCCTCATTTGGTCTTTGTTCAGTCCATTGTAAACCTGGTTTAAGACTTTGATTAGTCCTGGTTTAGTTGTGGTTTAGTCTTGATGTAGTCCTGGTTTAGTCCTGGTTAAATCCTGTGTCACTCCTGGTTTAGTCCTCATTTGGCTGTTCTTCAGTTCTTTGTAGACCTGGTTTAAGACTTTGATTGGTCCTGCTTTAGATCACCAGCAATAGCATTACAGATCTAAAGTTACCTACATTTTTCTTTGCACATTCCCCATAATAATGTTTTTAATTCCCATTGAAAACCGTGTGTGGGTGCGTTAACCGTTTGTGTGTGTGGTCTGTGTAAAAGTAGGAGCGAGGTGTCAGTGGGAGCTACAGCCACAGTGAAGTAGAAACAGCTGTCTAGTATTAATCCTTAATCTCCTTTAACTCTCAAGGCTAAACAGGAAAGGACTGGAAGTTACTGTCATGAGGAATTGCGTGAAAAAGGCGAAAAAATTGACCTAGAAAATTCTGAAGTCAAAGCAAGATTGGTACGGTAGCTGTGTAGCATTATCACCTCACAGCTAGAGGGTCCCCGGTTTGATTCCCGAGTGGTGTCTGGCCTTTATGTGTATGGATTTACATGTTCTACCTGTGTCTGTGTGGTTGGGTATGAAGGTTTTCCCTCATTAACTTAAAAGGTGCAATAGGCAATATCTTTTATAATTTTTGATCGTCCTGACCAAGCCTTGTTTAAAGGCACTGTGCCTGATTTTTACTGTCTTTAAAAATTTTAAAAACAGAACTTCTTAATTTGAAATGGTTTACAGTGGTCCAGAGTTATTCCTCACTTTCTTAATGTGTTCCTAACATCCTAATTATTCACCACGATTTATATTTTTTAGTTAGTTTATAAGCACTTTTCACAACTTTCAGAGTGGAGTACACAGTGATTTAATTTTGACCATAAGAGTTGCTTCCACAAGACATCTGTATTAACCTAAACTAATTGTGCTCAACTACATGGACAGAAATCGAGAATAGCCATAGGTTTTGAGATGGGTTGAAGGCAATTATATTATCGTAAACATATTTGAAAATCTAGTTCTTAAAAATGTATTCGAGACAATCAAAGTGCATTTTTTACTCCAAAGCAAAGACCACCTGTATCACCATAGCCTTGGTAAAAAACCAAACAAATAAAAACTAGACTTTAAAGCGGTGTTGTAGCACAGCTGGGTCTTATGGCGTGCACATGTGTTTGCAGAGGTCAGGGGGCGTCTCCCATGGCGATGCAGAAGGCTCAGCAGGTGTCTCACGGACTGGACGACCTCACGGGGAAAGTGGAGAACGCCGCTCGCAAACTGGAGGCCATGACCAACGCCAAACAGGCCATCGCAAAACTCATCGACTCCGCACAGGTGGGACGCTGATAAACTTATAGTAAAGATGAACTATTGAGAGAAAATATCGAAATGCTGTTTTTCTTACATTTTAAGTATGCCCAGGACAATTAAAGTTTCATTATGTCACTTTCTGGGTGAGAGTCTACCACCTGCTTGTAGATATTATTGCTTTACCTGGAATGTTCCACAGTAATGACATTAAACTTGCCTATCGCCATGGAGACAAGCAGACCAAGTTACGGGGCAGAGCTGAGAAAAGGAAATGGTGCATGTTTCCTAAGGAGAAAAAGGTAAAAACTGAAGTTTAATGGCATACTGTGGAACATTCCAGGCAAAGCATTAAGCCCGCCCCATCAGAGAAGTTTCATATTGCACCTTTCAAGATTAGCCTCAAATATGAAATGCTTACCTAATACAAAAATTATTACATTGTTTTCAGAATGTGTTTATAGCAGCAGGGTTAGTGGACTCTATTTAAGCTGATGTCTTTAAACATATTTTCAACTTAAACGTATTTTCAGAGTTGGCTGGCAGACCCTAACGGTAGTCCCGAGGGAGAAAAGACGATAAATGGACTGCTGACTGAAGCTGCTAAAATCGCTCAGAGATGTGAAGACCCCAAAGACCGCGACGACATCCTGCGCTCCGTACAAGAGATCGCCGCCATGACCGCCAAACTGTCAGACCTACGCAGACAGTAAGAGGGTCTACTGTTAAACTGATGATTTGCAGTGACATCAAGCTGGGGGTGTCCGACATGTATCTCTATGGTGGAATGTTTAGGACTTACCTTGGTGACACAATGCAAACGCAGCCAAAAAAGTTTTAAGATTGTCTGAAATCTCATGGAAAAAATGCAAAATGGATTTAAGCAGCACATTTTCAGAAGCCTGTGGTCAATACGAGCGTTCATGGTCTTGTTTAGAAGTTTGAATTTCTCCAAAAAAGGTGAGTGTCATTAATTGAAAAACTGTAATTTGATACGTGAAGGACTTGTTTAACAGCACAAATCAGATCACCTGTTGTAGTTCCAGTCGAGTCAGTTCTTTATGGTCAGATTGTGTTAAAATAAAGTCTAATAAAGCCCCAGACAGAGCAGTGCTTACAGTTGGCATCACATCCCCGGAGAATGTTGATAACATCAGCCGCAAAGTATCAGTCGAAATTTTTGTCGCTTTATTATGGGAAGAAAATATAAAAATGTATTGAATTTGAATTATTTAATCTCATAATTTGTAGAGTTTAAATGTCGTTTAATATGTATTTAATCTTTAAGAAGTCCTTTTTGTCCTGTACAATTACTTTTAAATGTTTTTATGATAATAGAAAGAGGAACACATTTTGATTTTTGTGATGCCAGTGGAAGTGCCAGTTAGCCCTTCATGATAATTACCATATCGATTTGATCTTTAAATATATAAAAGCTGGGATTATATAGTTTGTGTCTTAAAATTGATCATGTGTAAAATTTATTTATAAAAGTGGGGAGATTTGGTTTGGTTTATTTGGTTGTTTTAGCTCATGCCACTTTATGATACTGTCTATTTAAAAATGCTTTACTGGGATTATCTTGTATTATAGTTTTTGTGTCAGTGTCATTAAGTTGTTGGTTTTTTTTTAAATTATCGTTTATTACAGTATATCTGTAGCAATGTATTGTGTTTCAATATTTTTGTTATAGGTTTTAGATTAAAGGGGAGACTTTTAGACTAAATACTGGATTATACTGTCAAACGTGATCTAGTAGAGAATAGAATAAATGTATTTATTTAAAAGTCACCTCATTAGACTCTAGTTTTTCTACGTGGTTTTGATTATTAAAGATTGTTTTATTTTATTTTTTTTATTCCCACAATCCCTTGCAGCTCAATTAGACTTTGGTGGTGTCATTATTTTAATCAGATCCAGCGTGTTGACTTCACTTTGCAGCTGGTTTTGATAGGATCGCTAGGAAACAGATAATCAAAACAGTGCCTGATTTAAAAAGCAGCACATAATAATTATCTTGTCAAGTTAAGGAAAATGTAACACCAATGAAGAAACTCTGTAACTCAGTTTAGACTTTGCACAATCTGACTATAAAGAACTGACCTAGCTGGAACTACAACAGATGAGCTGATTTGTGCTGTTAAACAAGTCCTTCTCCAAGTCACTTTCACCTTTTTGTTGAAAATCAAACACCGAAACAGGACCATGAGCGCTCGTATTGATCACAAACTCATGAAAAATTGGTGTTTGAATCAATTTCATATTTTTTCTTGAGTTTTCAGACAATCTCATAGCTTATCAGGCAGCGTTTGCTAATGTGTGCACTGTGTCACCATGGTAACTGCTGAAGATACCGTAGAACACCATAGACGTATATGCAGTTCCCCCCACTGTGACATGGTGTAATGGTGAATGGAAATGAACACACACTTTTTAATGGCCTGTTTAATATCCTTCAGTACATGTCAGTCGATCGAGCTTTGAACTTTGGTAACTGTCTGGTGTGAAGTTTAAATGAGATGTAGAGACTTTAGCCGAGTTAAATCCCTCTGTGGTTAAATGAATGAAGCTGATTGTTGTTCAGATTCATCCCTCGTACAGTGATCTCATTTGGAAAACATTTTTCAGCTCGTAATGTGTTATGGCTGCTTAAAATCCATTTGCTATTCTTCTCTTTCGGGTTTTCATGTCCTGGTTTTTAGACCAGATGCCCTCCTTGACGCAACTCAGACAACATAATCATGGCGTTTATCCATAGGTTTCATTATTATGAAAAATTAAAGAAAAAAATATATCTTTTAACCCATGAATTATTTCTTTGACTGAAAGAGCATGGCCTAGCCTGGAACTAAAAACTAAGAAGCATTTTAGTTTAGAAAAGCATTTCATTATTTATTAAGTCTTGTTAATGTTTATTAAGGCTACTTAAGGGTTCTATATTATCTTAAATGAATCTTCTGAACTTTTAGCCATGTTATAAAACATACTGGAGTTGCTTTGTTTCATTCACACATGTTTGAGTAATCCTTTATTATTAGCCTGTCTCCATTTCCAAAGCTCCAAATGCAGCTTGTAATGTAATGAGGCGCTGGTTTCAACTTAACAGCCTCTTTTACCTTTTGTTTAGTAGAGATTGGCAATTCCTGGGCTGAAATGATCCAAATGATTCTAGTGAAGGTGCATGGAGTTTAAAAACACAGTGGGGGCCTTCCTTTATTGCCGCACAATATCACAAAGTGCAAAAGAGTGTTTCCTGTTTGAGAGAAGAACTTTGCTAAATATGCAGGGTTTGTGTGTTAAACATGTGTGAATGAAACAAAACACAACTCCAACTATGTTTGTAATGAGAAAACAACATAACAGAGATCAGAAGATAGAGTAATACGGTTCTTTTAAAGTATAGCTGTTATAAATTATGTCTTAATGTCACATGTCTATAGCTAAATTCATTATGCCTGTGTGTTTCCTTGTAGGGGTAAAGGGGACACACCAGAGGCTCGGTCTTTGGCCAAACAGATCGCCACAGCGCTCCAGAACCTTCAGTCCAAAACCAACAAAGTGGTGTCCAACAGCCGCCCCGCCAAGGCCGCCGTGCACCTGGAGGGCAAGATCGAGCAGGCCCAGCGCTGGATAGACAACCCCAGTGTAGACGACAGCGGTGTGGGTGAGTGACTGCAAAGTGACAAGAAATAAATAAAGGTGCATTGTGTAACTTTTCTGGTGGAAGGTTCGTCAAATGCTTTTCTCCATAGAGATGTTATTGCTTTGTCTGGAATGTTTCACAGTATGGCATTAAACCTTTCTACATTCATGGAGACCAAACCAGACCAAGTTACAGGTCAGATCTGTGGAGAGGCGACCCCGCTCACAGACAGAATGCCTGTTTTTGTAGGTATTTTTGAGCCATAAAACCACCTGTAATTGAATCCAGGCAGAGAAATTACATCTCCATAGAAACAAGCAGGTGACTGACCCCCAACCAAAAAGTTACATAGTGCACATTAAATAAAGAAAAATCCAAATAAATCATTAAATAGGTTTGGACAGTTTTTTATTTATTTTCATGATTCTTTACACTGTAGAGTTATTTAAATGTTATTTAAAAAATTTAATACTAAATCTTACTAGGCAGATTACTGCTGCCCTAAACTCATGTTAAACTTCCTTAATATGCATTTATAGTCCCTGAACTTCTACAATTTGTGAAGTTATTTATTATGTGTTAACAGTTTGATTGCATGACTCATAATGGGAAGTTTTTAGCAATTTGTAGCTTGCTCAAAATCAGAAAGCAGAAGCTGAGGTTTGGCAAGATTCCTGGAAATAAGTGATTTAAATTTAAAGTTATTTTATTAAGAAATTGTTGAAGGACCAGTATTTGTGATTCCCCCACTTCTGTCTCCAAATTAGTTTGAAAGAATGTAAACTATCAAAGTATCTTGCACCCATATTAGGAAAAATATGCACAGGCTGGATGCCGAATGCAACTGGCCAAGAATAAAAAATCTATCAAAGTAAAGGGAGAAATAAGGACACAAGAATTTACCAGAAATATGTAAAAAATAGTTTAGACCTGGTATAGTCCTGGTCTTTCCCTAGTTTTGATCTAGATCTGTCCTGGTATAGTCCTGGTTTAGTCCCACGTGCTCTTTTTTTTCTAATTGTTTGTTTTTTGATCTGCTTTTATTTGGAGAATTAAAAATAAAATAAAATGTGTAGGCAAATTTTCAGTAAATCCACTTACAAATGAAATGAGATCCTCCTCTGTAATATTTTACTCAACAAAACTGGAAAAAAGTAAATCTAAATTCATAATTTTTACACATAAAATGCCTTTATATATGAAAGATTAAGATTTTTCCCTGTTTGCTCACTCACTTGTCTGGTCTTAAAAAGGAGCCAATATCAGTTCAGTTGCAGGCACAGAGCTTCTATATTGCAGAGACATATTTTAAGTATTTTCTCCCTGTTTTTGTCTCCAGGTCAGGCAGCGATCCGTGGTCTGGTGGCAGAGGGGCGCAGACTGGCGAATGCTCTGCCCGGGCCGTACAGACAGGAGCTGGTGGGAAAGTGTGAGCAGGTGGAGCAGCTCATGGCTCAGCTCGCCGAACTGGCCGCGCGAGGAGAAGGGGACTCCCCCCAGGCCAGAGCAGTCGCACAACAACTGCAGGAGGCCCTCAAAGTAAGAGACTGGAAGACAAATGTGGGCTGGGTATAGAGGAGGAGACGGACAAGGAGCTGCCTCTGGTGTCCACGAGGTTTAAGTGCGATTATAGTACGCAAAACTTAAAAGCCATTTCTGTTCTAATATAATCTTTGCAACCAAGTCTATAATTTCTGGCCTTGACTTTAGGAGGCCATAGAACTATAATAAAATTTGGAAGGTGAACCCAAGATGGCGTCGTATTGTTTTCAATGGCCTGTGCTCATTGGCACATCGACCCAAAAATAATTTTCTCTTCAGCATTGACTTCCTCAATATGGGCTAGCGTGGCATGGTGCGTTTTGACCAGTCAGAGTCATAGCTGCTAGATCAGAGCTAGAGTGGGGCTAGGATCTTACAAAACTAACTTTTAGGCGCTTTGAGAATTTTAAATTTTTAAAAAGTTTATGTTGTGAAAATAGAAAAGAATCTCTACAAAATCTGCCTTTTGTGAAAGTTGTCGATGCCCTGTCAGCCGAACACGGGCAGCTTGAATTCCCAAAAAATGCTTTGCACTCTATGGGAGAATTCTTTCTGGGCCCAAGCTCCCGGGAGCCGCAGTATCAATGGAGCAGCCTCTAGTCGGTCTTGAGCCGGCACAGAGGGGGAATGCCTTATCCAGTTTTTATCATAGATCCACGCAGGAGGCCCTCAGAGTAGGGACTGAGGGTTGGTCGATGGAAGAGACAGGCATGGAGTGCCCTCTGGTGTCCACGAAATTTAGATACAATTAGAGGAAACTAATGTAAAATTTGCTTTATTTGTTTGAGCCACATGTCAGTGCTCAACATGTATATGTACAAGGAAAGAAAATGTATTGGTACTCAAAAGAAGTACCCCTCACCTAAATGGGGTATTTTCACTGGTATTTAGTATAATTTTGTATGTATATAGTACTTACACTAAAGTCAAATTTCGTGCTTTTGGTGTATCTTTAAAATATAATATAAAATGCAGAAAAAACCTGTTTTGATTTATGAATTAAATCTTATTTTGAAGAATTCCATACACAACAGAATAACCACTTCTTATAATAAACTTGGGACCAACTTCACTGATATTGAAACAAAATAAATAAAAAGTAAATAATTATCACTTCTTGTCTCTTTTAGGACCTCAAGGGGAAAATGCAGGAGGCAATGACCCAGGAAGTGTCAGACATCTTCAGCGACACCACGACCCCCATCAAACTGTTGGCTGTGGCCGCTACTGCCCCCGTGGACGCCCCCAACAGGGACGAGGTGGGTACTGCAGTCATGTACACTGCAAAGTAAAATCTCTTGAGTTAGTTTTCTTATTAGACGCGTTTGTTCTTGGTTTAAGGTGTTTGAGGACAGAGCTGCAAACTTTGAGAACCACGCGAACAGACTGGGAGCCACAGCGGAGAAGGCGGCCGCTGTTGGGACGGCCAATAAGAGCACTGTGGAGGGCATCCAGGCAGCTGTCAAGTCCACCAGAGACCTGACTCCACAGGTAAGAATATGATTTATAATACTTTATGCTTAATTTGTTTTATCCTTTTTGTAAGGACCAACAAGTGAAAGAAAATAATTTCACAACTGACAGTGTTCAATAAAGATTTTCATTGTTTTCAGGTGGTGTCTGCAGCTCGTATCCTGCTGAGGAACCCGGGGAACCAGGCGGCGTACGAGCACTTTGAGGCCATGAAGAATCAATGGATTGATAATGTGGAGAAAATGACAGGTGAGCTGAGGAAAAAGGTTTTAAATAGTGGATAAGAAATGAGCAACTATATATACTGAAAATGTGAAATAATTGCAAAATGCATTTATAAGCTGACAAGCTGTCCAAAAGGGGAAAATATGATATAGTATGCATAAAGTGGATCTTTTTCTGTACTATTGTTCTAATTATGGCTGAAAACAAGTTAAGTGATGAATGAATAAACAACTTTGAATAATATATATTATTTGAATAATATATTATTTGGTCTGTTCATACACAGACTTCCTTTACCTTCATCTCGGTCAAATTTAGTAAAAATATACAAGGGCCTCAATCTAAACAACTTATCAATAACTAATCAATAATTGCTAGATCAGTATAGTTGCCCCAGTCCTGATCATTCTGAATTGAGAAATTCCTTATGTTTCATTTACAGTTTTTCTAACAAACCAAATTCTTACTCGTCTCTTGTTCAGGTTTAGTGGACGAGGCCATTGACACCAAGTCACTACTGGACGCGTCTGAGGAGGCTATCAAGAAGGACCTGGACAAATGCCGTGTTGCCATGGCAAACCACCAGCCTCAGATGCTCGTCGCCGGGGCAACCAGCATCGCTCGCCGTGCCAACCGCATCCTTCTGGTTGCCAAACGCGAGGTTGAAAACTCAGAGGACCCCAAATTCAGAGAAGTGGTAGCAGCAGCACGGGACGAGCTGAGTCAGACCATCTCCCCCATGGTGATGGACGCCAAGGCTGTGGCCGGGAACATCAATGATCCAAGTATGTACACAGCATTTGGGATAATAATAATAAGGAATTTTTCTAATAAAGCAACAAAAATGCATGTGGCAGGTATTCATGTTTTTCTAATTATTTCTTGGTTTGGTGGGATGAGTACCTATAAATGTTTTGTAGTTTTACATCAGTTAAGTGGAATTATCCCACGGTCAGTGAGAATTCCAGTGGTTAAGGGCTTTACGTTAATACTGCATAATGCACAAGTAGTTCCGGCAACAGCCAACTCACTGTTCTATATCACTGCCCTGCGGCCATCGCCATGACATCACCATAGCAACGGGTAAACAAATGCTCACCTGCTGCGGGTAAAATGAAGTAACTGGCATCATTTAAAACATTGAAATAACTGATATATTTTGGACTTTTACAGACAGGGAACAGGCTTTTCACATTCACAAGTGAGACATTTCAGTTTGTAGTCGTGGTAGAAGCGCATTATACAACTTGGAGCTGTGCGTTTTGCAGTTTTAACGCACTGCTACTCGTTGTTTAATGCTTTTACATATCACTGCCCTGCTGCCATCGCCATGACGTCACCATAGCAACGGCTAAACACATCCTCCGCTGCTCTGAGTATAATGGAGGGACTAGCTTCATTTAAAACACTGAAATAACTCATATTTGAGACATGTACAGACATTGGACAGACTTTTCAGATTCACAGGGCAGACATTTCAGTTTGTAGCCGTGGTATAAGCCCTGGAGCCGTGCATTATGCAGTTTTAACGCAGCTCCTCGCTGTTTAATGCTTACAAATGTCTGATGTGTGTGATTGCGGTACAACCCAAGTTTGAAGATATTAGTTAAGATTTATAAAGATAATTAGTAATCCAGTATGTATCAACAAACCAAGTATGTGGAGTAATCATTTAGGATAAGGGATTTGCCAAAAAATTAAATGGAAAAAATATTTAAGTTTATCTTTGTAGTCCAGTTAGGTTCATTAGGTCTTCATGTATAATAATTTTGCGATTATTACAGTTCAACCCGTATTTTTTGCATATTTTTGTGGTAAACAAAAACAAGCTTTGACATAGAAATACAGGTCTGATTATTATTTAAACTTTTTTGTTAAATTCTGAAAAAAGTAATCTAGTTAGGTTACCTCTTTATATTAAACTGACTCTTATGTGTTATTGTGTCTTCTGTTCTTCTCTTCAGTGCTGCAGAAGGGCTTCCTGGACTCTGGGTATAAAATCCTTGGAGCTGTGGCCAAAGTCAGAGAAGCGTTCCAGCCTCAGGAGCCGGACTTCCCCCCTCCTCCTCCTCCAGAGATCGAACAGCTCAGCGTAAGAATTTTACATTGGATATTATTTAGTAAAGTACAATGTAAAGTATCATTTACAATACTGCACTGAACACAGTCAAAACTTACCAGACCCAGGACTTACTGTCTCTAAACCACTTATAGGTTTAAAACTATATCTGAATCTCGTCTTAACCTGGACCAATCTTGCACTAAATCAAATCTTATTTTAGTTTGGACTAAAGCATTCCCAAACAGGACTTATAAGGCTTACTACATCAGGTCTGTGAAATGCCATCAGAAAAGTTCTCAAGTGATTTTTTCAATTTACAATTCTGGTAATGTAAATTTAATTAATGAACTGCTATTTTAATAAATCCTTTTTGTGTGTGCAGCTGAATGACGACCTGGCCCCCCCAAAGCCCCCGCTGCCTGAGGGTGAGGTGCCCCCGCCCAGACCCCCTCCTCCAGAGGAGAAGGACGAGGAGTTCCCCGAGCAAAAGGCCGGAGACATGGTGAACGAGCCCATGATGGTTGCAGCCAGACAGCTCCACGATGAGGCCCGCAAGTGGTCCAGTAAGGTCAGTACATACATGCAAATCTATGGGAGATTATCAGAAAAGTAGATGAGTTTTAACACTATTTGTTTCTTTTATGATCACTTTGGGAATGTTTCTGAAAAGATCTTCAGAAAAACCAGGCACTCTCTTAAGCAGCACAGCGTAACTTTTTTACCAAAAAATAGACTAAGATAAAAGCATGTTCCTTTGGTTATAATCTTCCACAGTATGTAATAAAACCTGTCTATCGCCATGGAAAATATTAATATTATAATATGTTTTTAACAAACTATTTTCATGGAATTATGCAGGTGTTGTGCCACCTCCAGAAAGTTACATGGTGTTGCTTTAAGTACTAGTACTACAATCAAATCTTGTTTTTTTACAACTAAAGATGGTGAAGAATAGTTGTAATATTGTATTTCTGTATTGCTAGATGTTGTTGTAATATGGGCAGTGTAATGTACTGATCTTAACAATAATCATGTGTTATATTTTTGCTAACTTCCATGTTTGTTTGATCTTAGGGAAATGACATCATTGGCGCGGCGAAGCGAATGGCTCTGCTGATGGCGGAGATGTCTCGTCTGGTGCGTGGAGGTAGCGGAAACAAGCGCGCCCTGATTCAGTGCGCCAAAGACATCGCCAAAGCTTCGGATGAGGTCACACGGCTCGCCAAAGAAGTCGCCAAGCAGTGCACTGACAAACGCATACGCACCAACCTCCTACAGGTCAGAATATTTTATTTATTTTATATCTTCTATTTATTTTTCAGAGTAGCAGATTTTTTAAAAACATGTCACCATTTCACAAATTGTCAAGAATAAAAGATAATACTATTTACAAATATAATGTATTATTGATACATTTAAAAATTACTTCCTCTTCTTTTTAAATTTAAATTTATAGTAATGTTGCTGTCCTTGTTATAAAAAGTTTCTATAGTCCGGATAATGATTATGATGATCAAAATACGATTACGATTAGTCACAATTATTCCAAGTGATTGGAACATAAGTCAAACACAAGTTGTACGTTACTTATGTCAACAATGAAGTTGACATGAGTAACGTAACTTATATATTTGTATTGTTTTCCTCCAGGTATGTGAGCGTATTCCCACCATCAGCACACAGCTCAAAATCCTGTCCACGGTCAAAGCCACCATGTTGGGCCGGACCAACATCAGCGAAGAGGAGTCAGAACAGGTAAGAACAGTCATTTCAATATTTAATGCCTCTTGTTTCTTATCTTATTGTCTTTTTTTCTTTATAGCATAAAAGTGTAACTTTTTAGCCAAAAAATAGCAGATTTTTTCCCAGTTTGCTGTGTTTATTGCACTGAAAAGCCTTCCTATGAGCAGGCTTGCATCTCCACAAACCTGATTCTTATTTGGCCTGTAGGAGGGCTTCTTCCTGGTTGTTTCCGTGGAAATGCTGTTCCTTTGGCTATTACATAGTATTACTTCGAACTTATCTATCTAGTAGTATGTTGGATAAGATCAGTCAAACTTTAAAGAAGGTATATTTTGTAATAGAAGAGAAGTGGGTGGAGATAGGTGGTAGGTGCAAACCCACATTTTCTGAGCACTCAAACCTTGAATGCAGGACATTATGGGATTGCCCATTACTCAAACATGCATGAATCAATGGAAAAACAAGTACGAGTGAGCTGATGGCCAGTGAACGCTGTTATGACATGGTTAAAAGCTCTTAAGTCAATTTTACATAATGCGTCCCTTTGACATTGACAATAACCTTGATTTAAATTGATTTAAATTTGTCTCCAGGCCACAGAAATGCTGGTGCACAACGCTCAGAACTTGATGCAGTCTGTGAAGGAAACTGTGCGGGAGGCAGAGGCAGCTTCCATCAAAATCCGAACAGACGCTGGCTTCACTCTGCACTGGGTCCGAAAAACACCCTGGTACCAGTAAAACAAGCTCTCCCCTCCCCCTCCTGTCCTGCAGGGGGCGCTGTGTGGACAGATCTGTGCTTTATCTAAGAGTGACCTGTCGTAAATGCTGTAATTTACGACGGGACTGAGAGAGTAGATTCGTACTGGGAAAGTTTTCTAAAAGGTGTGTAAAAAATATGTTTTAAAGCTTATTTTGACAATTCCCAGGATATATATATATTTTGCCTTGATTTAATGTCTAAAAACGGAAAGGAAAGGAAAGTAAGTTAAATTTAGAAAGTTTTAAAAGATCTTTGTACTGAATTTTACTGTATCTATTGTACACTTGGAGCACACAGCAGTAACAAGTATTTAACATTTAGCGCACACCTAATAATCCACAGTACAGTATACACAAAGAATCACCAATAAAGGCATAAACACATCTATATACAGTAATGTAGCAACAACTTTATTTTCAATTGCCAAAGAGACGTACATGTACGTTCAAGTGTAGCAATGCCATGATGGAAAAATCAGTGTACAAGTATGACAGTTTTGCTTGAATGTAGTTTTCATTCAAATCTTTCAGGCTTTCAATGCAAAAAAAACTCAAACTCAAACTTCTTAAATGAATTTGCAGTCCTTACTTTACACAAAAATTCACTGTGCCTCGGTAAGATGAGACATACTTAATGTGTTTGCCTCATCCTTCAATGCTTAATTCAACAAATTAAAGTAGCACTATGTAACTTTTGTAGTGGTGGTTCTGTTGCCTTGAATGTTCCACCTTATGGCATTAAACTTATCTACCTACCTTTTAATTAATTATAGGTGCTTTTATTGCGCAAAAACTACCTTGTTGGTGTCACTTGCTTGTCTCCATGGATAAGTTTAATGCCTTACTGTGGAAGTAATAACATCTCCATGGAGACTAGCAGATGGCGGACCCACCCACCAGAAAAAGTTATAGTGTAGCTTTCAAACTGTTTCGTTTTTTCTTTTATTCTTGCTTTCTTACGATCAAATTTAAGTCGATAAGCCTTACTTTCATTACCAAGAGTACCATCAACCAATAATATGTTTAGTAACTTAATAGAGTTAAATAATGTTTAGTGTTTTTCATGCATTGCTTTGGTGAGATAACATATTTAAAGGGCCCATATTATGCTATTTTCTGATCTAGGTTATAATGTTGTTTCCTTATCAAAAACATAATCATATAAAACAACTCCAGGAATATTTTTGATGAGGTAACAACATTTTAACACGGCTTAAAGCTCACAAGAGTTAATTTTGCGTAGTACTATAGGACCTTTAAAGGTAATTTTGGGGATTAAACCTCTTCATGTCGGCTTTATACTTCTCACAGCACAATTGTCAGCCATTTTGTTTTAAGATACTGTAAAAAATGCACACTTCTTGTAGGTTGTTAAGGGAATAACTTACAGATCAAGCACAGTGTCCTTTGTAACTTTATTTTAATACGTACACTAAAAAGCAGCTGCGATGTGTGGCTGTTCTAGTTTATTTTTGAATCTTTAAATAGTGATGTTTTGACTTTCTAAGACAAACTGTGCCTTCAAAATGGACTTCATTTCCAGCTTTTCTTTACAGGTGTTTTGTATTACAGTGTTGACTTGTTTTACACTTGTTATACATGATTTGTCAATTAAATAACTCCAGCTTCTTGACTTCAACTGAGAATCTAACTGAGCGCTATGCAAACCTTATTTTTAGTGAAAGAAATAATGCAAAATTGAGTTGCATTCACATAGAGCTGTTTTGCTATGACAATATTCACTTTTTGTAATAAAGCATTTTATAGCACTCTGAAGTGGTTGCATTTCTAAGTCATATTTTTATTATTTGTGTAAAAACCTTGTCAACAGTGGTGGAAGAAGTGCTCAATTTTGTTATTTAAGTAAAAGTACAGATACTGAAGCAAAACAATTACTCAAGTAAAAGCATCACATGAAAAAATCTACTTATAAGTAAGTATTAAAGTACCCAGTAAAAAGTATTTTGCGCAGTTTGAGATTTAACAAAGGTTCAAATGTAGTGATTTTGATATAGATTTGTGCTGAGTTTTGTTCAACAGAAAGAATTGGGGTTTTTTTTCCCCAGAGCTGTTTTATTTGTACATTTTTGTTTGCTCAAACTGTGACCTTGATAAAAAATAAAACTTGCATGATTTTCAACAGGTCTCACACAGCAATAAAAATACTTTTACTTTTCAGGCCTGTTAAAAAATGTAGTGAAGTAGAAAGTACAGATACCTGCCCTCAAATACAGTGACGTAAAAGTAAAAAGTATCCTCTTTAAAATATACTCAAGCACAGATACCTAAAATTAAATAAAGTACATTACTTTCCTACTTTTACTTTGTTCCACCTCAGCTTGTTAATTGTTTAATTCATACTGGCAACTTTGGGCAATAATTTTCCAAAACTTCAAAACTTGTACTTACAATATGCAAAACAATAGGCCCTATATGTATACAGGTAATTATGTGTAACAAAAATCATTCAAAAAAACATTCTGGCTTTTTTGTCAATTTTATAGGGGATTTTTCGACATCCATCAGAACATTATAAAACAATAGGCCAATTTTTTGCATTGATTGGTTGAAATGCACTGAGGAAATTGTCCATTTGCAGCGTTGATAAAACTGAACAGAGCAGCCCTTATGTCCCAGTGTCCAATGTTTAGACAGATGTTTCGTTTGGGACATTCTTGGTGTGTGGAAAAAGACACACCAAAATAGAAACTTGAATATCTTTACATTTCCATGTTGGTCAAATGCTAATATGGGGCAGAATCTGTGCTATTTATTACAGTAATGTTTATATTTTTTCACTATCATTTGCGTATTCTTTGTTTAGTATGTGGGTGATTTCTTGATGCAATGCAGTTCTCATATTCATATCATTTCTATAAATAACTAGTAGATAATATTAATCTTTAACTAGTGTAAAAGTGATTGGCTAGTTGGACATCACCTGTTCAGAACTTTACACCTAATTTTCATTTCTCTGCAGAAAAAAACTCAAATCTCTCTCAGTTTTAAATGCTCAAACCCCTTTCTGTTCAACATAGTTTCAGATTGCAAAAGATATTCCAGCTTCCTAGTGTCTGTGTGTCCGCTGGTTGTCTGTCTGGGAAGCGACAGGACACCGCTCCATCCCTCCTCTCTTCCCCGGGCAGCGCGCTTCTTTCCCCGCGTCGCCTTTCTCCTCCTCCCCGGCAGTGGACACCGGTTGTCGGAGGTGTCGTCGCTGCTTTTTTGCCATGTCGGACGAGGGATCAAACACGTCGATAGGAAAGAGGATAACCTTGAGGTGAGAAAATGATCTGAATTGTCACGTGTTACACAATGTTTTGATTTTCTGCACGTTAGCATGGTGTTAGCATTTAGCAGCTTCGGGAGGTTTTTTGAGGAACTGTCAGCTGAAAACTGGGCTTGCTCGTGATTAAAACGCCAAAAGCAAAAAGAAACCTGACAATCGTGTAAATTAATATGTGCTAATGCTAACATGCTAGCTGGATATGCAGTGTTTCTTGTATGACAGGGAATCCTTTAACGAGTAAAAGCTAGAGCTCTTAATGTTTATAAAAGCAGATGGCTAAACACATCACTTGAAGTTCAGCAGTAACAGCAGCCCGCCCTCTAAAGTTCACTCACATCTCACAGGTCTCGATCTCTTTCCCTTTTAGGTTTTAAGTTAAATATTGCAATGCTACATAAAATAAAATCTAACAAAAGTTCATTTTAGAGCCTTGTTTTTAATCAAACATTGGCCGCAGTTTTTGAGCCTCTGCCTCTGTGATTGTTGTCATGGCAACAGCAGGGTCACGGTAACTCTGCCGTTACCATGGTATTAAAAAACAAACAGTCCGTTAGAACCAAAACAAATGACCTACGAGTAAATTACGTACACATGTCATAATTTAATCAGTATAATTAAAAATGTAGTAAAAATAAGTACAAATACAATAATAATAATAGTAGTAGTAGTAGTAGTAGTAGTAGTAGTAGTAGTAGTAGTAGTAGTAGTAGTAGTAATTTAAAAAAAAAAAAAATAATAATAATAATAATAATACATATTAGTCAAAAGTGTATGTCCATGTTTTTGACTTTGGATTGAAAATTAATAATTCTGTAAATCTGTTTTTGACTTTGGTTTGGAAATTAATGTAAATGTGTTCAAATATGCACATTTATAGTTTACATCACTAGCTCATTTCAAAATGTAGTCAATCCCCGTCAAAAATAACCACATCTTATAACCAACTTTAAATGATGATTCTACATTTGTTTCGATCATTATAATATAAGCTAATAACTATTATTGGCCTACAATGTAAGCGTATTATAATATGTGGTTCAGCTGTAATGGCAACATATGCAGTGACATTTCTGTAAACATAAACCTGTAAATCTGGACTTAGACTTAGACAGACTTTATTGATCCACATTGGAAATGACTTGGACACAGTAGTTCACACATCACATTATATTACAATAACAAAGAGTAAAAAAAAATGGTAATAAACTTCTAAATAAGTAGCAGTAAAAAAATAGCAAGAGACTGGTATCAATAAGACATAAATTATATAAATAAATGTACAGTAAGTGAAACACAAATATAGTAATATAAATACAGTATCACAGTTATATACAAGAAGTCGTAAGGAAACGGTGCAAGATGATATGATGATACATAGAAACATAGGCTTATCTGTTACATAAAGGTGAGTTGTTGTACACTTAAAAGTTTTTGTACAGTTAAAAGCAGTGCACATTTGTATCAAGAGCAGGGGTGGGCAATTATTTTTTTTCCAAGGGGGCACATGAGAAACAGAAAATATTGTGTAGGGCCATGCCAAAATGCTTAACTCAATTCTGCATAATATTAATTGTATTTCTTTATTAAAAGCAGTAAATAGTGTTGTTTTGATGCGCTGGTGAGACTGATAAGAGTTTATGTTATGACTAAGCAATGAAAAAGTGAGGTTGCCTTACAAAAATTGTCATTTAAAAAAAAAAACACCTCTACAATAAAAGCAATGCAGCTTTAGTCCATGCATGAGGTAAAATTATAAAATTAGTTTATTTTGTAATTCCAAATTAGCTTGATCAGGGTCAACCAAAGGACCGTATGTGGCCCAGGAGCTGCACAAAGACAAGGTCTGATCAAGAGCCTTTATAATAAATGGTATTTTATGTACTTCACTGCCCAGTTCTCATTTTCCCCACTGGCCTTGAAAGCATCTGTAAATCACAGCTGTAGTTTCCTCCCTTTTGACCAATCAGAGCGTCGAAGTGCCTAAAGCCCGCCCCCCGCCTGGACCAATCAGGGCGTGTTGTCCAAAGTGCAGCGTGCTCAGTCAAACACGCTGCTGCTGCTGAACTGACGATCCACTCTCAACATTTAGGCTTGAATTTAAGAAGATTTTTACTGACAACATGCCATCTGCAAGGTATGAGAAAAATATATGCAAATTATATATAAATGTAACGATTTAAAACATATAGGTGTTTATTTTGCGCATGTCAAAGCAAGCCATGTGCGTTGATGCCACTGTAAATAGCACTACAATATAACTTTTTAGCAAGTTGCCTTAACAGTCTTAAAAATACTACGCTTAAAAAAAATAAAAAATAAAATTAAATAAAATTGACCACTATTCTTGCAGCACCATTTACGTTACCATGTAATTAATCCACATTTAACCAACTTGTTTTATCCAAATCAAAACTGTTGTGAAGAGATAAACATTTTAAACACAAAATGTTTTGTTATTTATTGAAAATTATTGTTTTAGCTATTTCCCAGTTATATTTTTATGTGTAAATCTAAACTAAGAAACATTATGCTAGCTTTTCTCAACTTTTTATTTTATTTTTTTTGTCAGCATGATTTGATTGTCTTCTAAACTGTATATTTTTAATCCTTTATTGTAAACCAACTAATTTCCGCTTTCACTACCTTTATTTTCTCACAAGCTCACATTTATATATATTCCCTAGTAGTTTTGTTTGGTAATGCCCCGGCCTGCAGCAGATGCACGTGTCTATTTCTTATCACTATCTTCACATTCTTCACTGCAGTAATTTGTTCCCTTGTTGACAACTAACTTTCTGTAACTTAACTCTAATTTTTCCACATTTTTGACTCACAACATTCACATTTTTGTTCTTTTTGCAGCGAGAACACCCTCTTTGGTATGGGCAACCCTCTACTGGACATCTCAGCTGTTGTGGACAAAGACTTCCTTGACAAGTATGGAAAATTAAATCTTAAAAATCCCAAATTCTTTTTCATATTTCACATGTTTTTGCAAATTTTTCAAGGTATGGACTCAAGCCAAATGACCAGATTCTTGCAGAGGACCACCACAAAGCCCTGTGAGTACAAACGAGTGCTGTCACGATACTAAAATTTCAAACTCGATTTCTATACTAAGGAATAAACTTGTACTCAATACAGATTCCTATACCACAATGATAATAAAAAACACTCAATAGAACGTCATTTTCAACATAAAATATACTAGTCTCAAGATCATTCTAAAGCGATTCAGGAAAGGTCCACTTCTATCCTGTGAATGTGACTTTTTTATTATCGATATCTAGTTTTGATACTAGTTTTTGTATTGATTAGTATCTGATTTTCTATACTTTTGACAAACCTAGTAGAAACCTCCATGTGTTTCAAGTGAAGCGTGGTGAGTGAAACCCAATATGGGTCATTCATAAGAGTACTACAGCGCGGACACTCACAGCTAATGCCCAAAATAGCCGTAGACCCCATGGTGAAACGTAGCAATGTAACTGAACGCACCCAAACACGCCCACATTTTTCCCATAATGCATCTGGGCACCCTTGAACCAGGAATCCTCTGAACGCAGCTCTGATTTGTCAAAATGTGTGAACTTATTAATCTAATAGCAACAGGTATTTGGACTTAAACTTTATTGATCCACAAGGGAAATTATTTGGACACAGCAGCTCAAACATCACAATATAATATAATAACAAAGAGCAAAAGTATAAATGGTAATAATACATTCTAGCAAAAATAGCAAGGAACTGTTGTCAAATAAGGCGTAATTCTTTGTGTTAATTCGTGATATGAAATGACCAAAATGGACAGTGATTGTTAGATACAGTAAAAAGACTGAAATATGAACTGACAAACGTGTACAAGAGTCACATTTCAGAACAGTTTGTACAGATATAAGCAATAGGGTTAGTCCAGGAAATGATGGTACTTCAAAAACTGCAGCCCTAATGCTTTGTTTACTAACTCAAGTCTCATTAGACACTGTCTGTGCAATTAATCAAATTGTAATCAAGATTCAGCCATCGCTAACTGTCTACGATCAGCTTGGGTCTTTTTAATGGAGAGGTCCACAGCCAATCCTCTGTCAGTAGAAGAATGTGGAGCTGAGTTCAGACTTTTGGAGGAAGAAATGTGACTATTTTTGGTTTAAATCCAATTGTTGTCATATTTCAAAGCTGAGAAATGAATAGTCTAGTATAGTTGTGTTAGAAAACGTCTTTATTATTGTGTTTAGAGGTACACGAAGATCTTTTTGAATAGTTCAGTACAGTGTTGAAATCTCTGGATCTTGATGGTAGTGAGCTGCAACAATACAACAATACAACAATACAACAATACAATTATCATGTTACGGATACGGATACAGGAAAACAGCTCTTTAGAAGCCTAAGCTTGGTATATTTGATCCACGAAGAAGTATAACAGAACACAATGTCATGTTTATTAATAACTACCGTATAAATAATAGAGGAATTATTTGTCTATTGGAATAGCGTCTGTATGATCCAACTTCTGTCCAGTTAACAGAATAGATTTTTTTCTTGTTGTATCAGAACGGTGTTGACATTGGTGACTTAGAGGAGATTTGATGTATGTGAGACGTGTATTGAATCTTAAGAAATCTGTATTGTTGCATCCCTAATAGTATCCCATCCTATTCTCATGAACAGGTTTGTAACTTGATATAAACGACTATAATCCTCTCTCTGCCGTTGGTCTTGTCCTGGCCTGGGTGTCACTCTCTGTGTAGTTGACAAAGCGTTGTTCCATTCTGTTCTGTGATTGGTCAGAGTGTGTCACGTGACCGCCCAGAGCAGCTTTATCAGCAGTTGTTCCTCTGCAGAAAAAAAGCCACTAAACATTCACATTGTGGACAAGGTCAGGCCTGGATTAACGCGCAGCTCGGACCATTAAATCTCCCACAATGCATTTCAGCGCACGGGCTTATACAGTAATGTTAATGTTCCTCAATTAGCTTAGTCTGAATTACATTTTTATGTATAATTACTGTCTTAACGGTACACTGTGCAACTTCCTGGCACTTGTCTTCATATTTTATTGCTTTTCCATGAATGACAAACTTATCTTAACTAAACTTGTCCATCTCCATCTAAACTAGCAGGTGATGCCCACAAGTTACGGGTCAGATCTTCGGAGAGGCTACCCCACAAACAATTTTCAGTGTATCGTTTTGAGCAATGAAAACCCCTATAATTAAAAAAAAATCTTGGATAGATACAAAAACTTCCATACTGTGAAACATTCAAGGCAAAGCAACATCGCCAAGACAAGCAGAAGGCAGAACCCACATCGAAAAGCTACATAGTGCAGCTTTAAATAAAAAACATAGTACTTATTTTCCTCTCTCTTAATGTGAGAATTTGTTTAGCCAGAAACCGACTCCTGCCTTTACTGGTTTATCATTAATATTTGAATGGTCTATTTTTAGTCATGATAGTTACCTCCGCCAAGGAGGTTATGTTTTCGCCTGAGTTTGTTTGTTTGTTTGTCTGTCTGTTTGTTTGTTAGTTAGCAAGATAACTAACTCCGTTTTTAAAATCTCTTCACTGGCTTCCTGTTTCTTATCGGATAGATTTTAAAATCCTGGTCCTGACATTTAGGGCGCTACATGGGCAGGCGCCTTCTTACATATGTGACCTGATTCACCCCAACAGATCAGCGAGAAGCTTGAGATCTTCAGAACAGAACCTTTTAATTGTCCCTCGCACACACTTTAAGACCCGAGGAGACAGATCCTTTCAAGCAGTTGCTCCCAGATTGTGGAACAGGCTTCCCCCTCACTTGCGCTCACTAAACTGCACTAATACATTTAAAAAACAACTAAAAACATTCTTTTTTAGACAGGCGTTTCAGAGCCACTAGACTTAGGGTTGCTATGACAGACTGTATTTTGTTATTATGTCTTTATTGCTTTGTATTTTATTTATTTTATTTTATACTGTTGTTTTTTATTGTAAAGCACTTTGTGACCCATGTCTGAGAAAAGCGCTATAGAAATAAAGCTTACTTACTTACTTACTTACTTACTATAACTCAAAAAGTTATGGACGGATCTTGATGAAATTTTCAGGAAATGTTCCAACAGATGATTAAATTTTGGTGATGATCCAGAAGAAATCCTGGATTCTGGATCACTTTGAAAACTGAGCTGCTTGGCGGAGGTCTGCGCTCTCTGAGTGCTTTTCTAGTCATTAATATTTGAATGGTCTATTTTTAGTCATGATAATTACTATATCAGTTGTGTTAGATGGAACAAGTACTTTTGGGGTTCAGTATTTATCAAGTACTTTTTCTTTGTACTACTGGGACATTTTAGGTTATTTTTCTCTACTACAGTGAGATTTAAGCTGTAGAAAGTAGAATTATGAACTTCTATAACGTCTATAGATACAAACTAATTACTTATGTGTTCTCTGTTATTTATTGCAGCTCTTTTTTTTTTTTTACAATATTGTATGTAAAATGTGTTGGGGGATAATTCTGCTTTATGGTTTGGTTTCAGTATTATCCTTTATTGTCTATATATAGATACTTCTACAATATATCGTACTTAAAAATGTGTTATTGTGACGGGCCTAGGTTCACGTATGGTTTTGCTGTTTCAGTGTTTCAGAAGTTAGAGAGTATAATGTATTTATTTTGTTTTGCATTTGAACCTGGGCCAAGTGAGATACTTTTATGAGATCTACAAAAAAATACTTATTTGAATTACATTATGAACCAGTTGTAAAGATTTGACTGTTATTTTATGTTATTATACATTTATTTATTTGTTTTGTTTTTTTAATTTAATAACATGAGTAGCTCAGATTTTGTGCCGTACATTTTCTAGTTTAAGTCTTGCTTTGTGTTTTCAGTAGCTCTTCTGTGGTCATATGCTGCATTTGTTTGGCTGATGGTGAGTTTCATAACAGCCCCGAGTAAAAACAGGAACCCGCTGCTCTCACCACTTCCTGTTTGATGTCTCCTCTACTGTATGTGGGAGAATCACACTGTAACCTTCACATCTGGGTACAGTCAGATACTACCACCCCCGTGTGGTGACAGCAGGAACTACAGGAAGAATTTGACCTCTCTGTGACCTCATGTTCTTTGTGCAAATGTACATCTGGGCATTACGAGTCAAAACATTACATAATCCGTCATAGGCAACGTACATGGAGCTAATATACTGTAGACTTAATGTGGCGATTTTGAATACAATCTTGGACTTAGGCCTGTCAGAATAATTACTATATTGACTTAACGTTCAATATATGAAAGCTGGAACAATATTTTTGGGGGTCAGTATTTATTGTGAATACTTTGTGTTTGCACAACTGGGACATTTTTGGTTATTTTTTGCCTATATGATAAGATTTGAGCCGTAGAAGTTTGAATTAATGAATTAAATACGTCTTATACAAAAGTTTTTCATTCTGCTGTTTATTTATTGCAGCTCTTTTTTTTGTGCAATTAGAAAATTACACTAATATTGCACTATGTAACTTTACTGATGGGAGTGTTCATACTACATCCCTGGATTTTTCCGCAGTATGGCATTAAACCAGTCTTGCTCTTTTTCAACTGCACGTGTTTTTATTGTGCAACATTTTTATTGGAAAAAGGGGCTTTCTTACTGTTAGCGGGGTCACCTCTCCACAGATCTGACCTGACCTCCACCTGCTTGTCTCCATGGATAGATGAGTTAATGCCATAGTATGGAACATTCCAGGCAAAGCAATATGATGGATCCTCTGCCATCTTTAAAGCTCCTGTATGAAGTTTACTCCTGTGAGCTTTAAGTCAAGTTATAATGTTGTTTCCTCATAATAAACAGACTTGGAGTTGTGTTTTGTTTCATTCACATGTTTGAATAATCCTTTATTATTATTAGTCTGTCTACATCTCCGAAGTTCAAAATGCTCTGTTCCACCTTGTGATGTCATGTTCACGTTAACAGCTACATGTTGCCTTTTGTTTTGCAGAGATTGGCAATTCCAGCGCTGAAATTATCGTAATTATTCTAGTGAAGGTGTGTGGAGGTGAAGGTGGAACAGATTGTTTTCAGTTTGAGAGAAGAACTCAGCCTAAATATGCAGAGTTTGTGTGTTAAACATGTGTGAATGAAACAAAACACAACTCCAGGTCTGTTTGTGATGAGGAAACATTATAAAATAGATCAGAAAATCGTGTAATATGGGCCCTTTAAGCAGATCTGTCATGACAAAGATGCATTACTTTTGAAATTTATCATTTTTTGTAAGAGCCCATTATGTATTTATACTTTCCATGTCTTTTCTTCAGTAATTGCTTTTATGATCCTAATGCTTTTAAATATAGTATCTTTCCTTATCATAACATTGCACTGTGTATTTACTCTCACAGGGTTCACTGAAGTCGAAGCTGTTCTCTTTATTGACTGTTGGCAGCGCACAGCCTCTTATCAGTTAATGCACTGGTACTTTTAGCACTATTGGATTTGAATGGCGGTCTTTCTTCTTTCTTGAGTCTATTTTAAGTCTGTGATCCTGCATAATTTATATTTTACTGTTGATGATTTCAGTTTTTGGAAAATGGAGGCGGATGTTTACAAGAATCATTTGGCTGAAAATAATAAGTAGTTTGATAATTGACTGCAAATAAAGGTATTCAAAACATGTGTATAATGAGCAGAAAGTGAGAATCAGCCAATATGATCACATAATACAGGAAATCACTAAATATTACATTAAAAAAAACTATTGGATCTCTCTTTTTTTATTATTTTTTTTCCCAATTTTTGATCTATATCTTTATTCTATTTGTATAGCTTGTAACAAATACTTACCCTAAAATTTAAGCTTCTGTAATAATTTTATTGCCAGTCTCTCAAAATGTTTGCAGACAGCTCAATAATAATAATAATAATAATAATAATAATAATAATAGAGGCTGCTATAACAAAATCGTTTAGGGCAATAACACAGTCTGTATATATAAATGGACATAGCTAATCCGCTAGCTGCCGCGTTCCAAATAGGAAGTGAGCATGGGGACGTTTCCAGCTCCATCGACTCTGGTTCCAGTTGACTTTACATTGGCTCTGCAGTGAGTCATTTTAGTCTTTGGTATTAAAATGTCATTAACCCGCATTTCATGATCCTGGTGTTTTTATTTTGCAATTTTTATCCATAAATAAATTCCTGTTCCTAATATGGACCTGGCTACAAATTCGCTCCTATAACTGCTGGCCTTGGTGAGCTTTATTTGACTGGAGCTGAACGCTATGGGTGACGTCACACTCTCTTAGTCCACTTCTTTATACAGTTTATGGCAACAGCTAATAATTATTTTGACAAAGGTTGAAAAGGTTTCACAGGTCGTATCTGGACTGTTTTTTTGTTTTTTTTAACAACTTTTTTTGACGAACTTTTGAATCATTTTCTATCATGGACCACTTCTGGACCAGTGAGGGATTACAAGGATGTATTTTGACAAATCAATGTATCTGTTATTGTTTGTATTCAGTTAATTGATTAAGATAGCCAAGATGCATGGACAAAGCTATAACAAAATTCTAATTATTCTTTAACTGTGATTTCTTTTGACTTCTATTTTCATACAAGGTTTTTGACTACTCCAGACAGCAAGTAAATTCTAAATCAAATTAGTTTGTTTACTATTTCACTAATCAATTAATCAGAACTATTGCACCCACTTGTATCATTTGGATCACCTACTCAACAGTGAATAATCCTATGTTAGTGCTGTGCTCGTTTTCTCCCACCGGAGGGCGACATTACCCTTCTGTTCGTTGCTTCTTTAAAGGCAAACATCATGTGAACAAAATGAAATCCTGCCTCATTCTTCAAGAAACACATTATACAAGCTTTAAACTGACTACAGCCGCTTTATTCTTCTGCCTCTGGACCTTGAATTAGCAGTAACTCTGATCGTTCTCAAATGTCCCGGGAGCTTAGAAAATGAGCTCATAGCTACAGACGAGCCATAACATTATGACCACTGAATAACTGTGGATTTGGATTAATTTGACAAGGGGCAAATTGTGGGGCAAAGCATCTCCAAAACAGCAACTTTTATGAGATGTCTTTAGTGGTTGGTTAGCCCTGGTTTAGCCCGGGGTTAGTTCTGGGCATGACCGAGTTTAGTCCTGCAGTAGTCCTGGTTTAGTTCTTGGTTAGACCTGGTTTAATTCTGGTTTTTAAGGTATAAACATTTGTGAACAATGTGGTACTAAACTTGTGAAACAGTATTGACATTGTGGGCTGTTGTATAGATATATTGTGAGTATTTTTGGTATTGTTTACTAAATTTTGAAAGAAATTCAACTTGTTTATCCAGTACATTTCACATATTCAGTTTGATATAAGATAAAATTACCCTAATTTGGCCCACAATGGGGAAATGACAGTGTTGCAATGCAAAGTTCAAGTACAACAGGAGAATAGGAAATATGGAGAATTCAAATTGGTCTGTTTCACATTAAACATATCCATCTAGCATTTATTCATTACACGTGTTTCTGTTGCTCAAAAATACAATAATTCCTTCTGTGAATAGGGGCGACTCTCCACAGAACTGACTTGTAATGTAGCGTAGTGCTGTAACCTGCTTGTCTCCCTGGTGACAGATAGGTTTAGTCTATACTGTGGAACATTCTAGATAAAGCAGTAATATTTCCAGACAATTTTCCAGACACCTATTTCCAGGTAACGGACCTTCCACTAGAAATATTACGCAGTGCACCTTTAACAAAGAAACACTGTTGTTAAAATGTATTTGGTTCTTAAAAATAGTGATATACTGCAGCAACACCATCTGCAATATTTCTCATGTATTGCTAGAACATTATATAATTGTATTGTATCAGCCCTAATACATTTTCCATCAGTTTGTAGCATAAGTGTCTGTATTCTGGACTATTAGGCAGGTGGTCATAATGTTTTGGCTCATCTGCATATAGTCGAGTATTATTAGCCTGTTTTACATCTCAATCCATCCCTTTATAATTAATTGTTTGCTCTTTTCATTTCTGTAAAGCCGTGGAGGTTATTTGCTTGCAGCAATTAGACTGCTCCCTCCCCACTGTTAGCCCATTTTCTCCTATGCATTTCCTCACTCTCTTCTCCCAGGCTAAATGCAGATTAGCCACGTCACGCAATCTCGTCCAGAAAAACGAGAGTAAACTCCTCATTATGCCGTGTGACCCTGTCTATGTCATGAATAATTCAGAAGCGCAGTGTTAGCGACGGCTGCTATTAGCATTTGGGAGCAAAAACACACACGGAGATAGGAGGAGGAGGAGGAGGAGAGGAGAGAGGGAGGAGGAGAGGAAGAGGGGAGGAGAGAAGGAGGGGGGAGGAGGAGGAGGAGGAAGAGAGGGAGGAGGAGAGGGGGGAGGAGGAGGAGGAGAGGGAGGAGGAGGGGGGAGTAGGAGAGGAAGAGGAGAGGGGGAGGAGGGGGGAGAGGAGTAGGAGAAGGAGGAGAGAAGGAGGAGAGGGGCTGGGGGGTTGTAGCGCTGACAAGGCTGTACTCCATGGGGATCAACACTGGATAGAGGAGAGACGCAGCGATGAGTGGAGCCGACAATAAAGGCTAAACTAGTGCTGCATGCTAACCTCCTGCGGTGTGTTTTGTGTACAGGTCTAGTGCGGCTAGTCAAGAGGTTTAGCGTCACAAAACGGCTAACATAACAACAAAAATGCTTGGTAAAAGTTGGTGCATGATATCTTTGTTGTTTTTCTTCAGGTTTAAATAAACAATATTGTAGAACATACAGTAGGTCTAATTGCTAATTAATTTCTTCCATGCGGATCAGTAATAGTCATCACATCCTATATATATTAAAATGATTACAAAGGAAGGGCATCTGACTTAAAACCCATTTGGTACCTGCAGTAGTGAGCTCATTTAGCTGCTACTAAATGCGCGAAATAGACGCTGTGTCCATTTCCCAGCCAGTAGGTGGTGATGTACAGTTCATCAAATCCAAGTATTTTATTATTGTCTGATAATCAGGAAGTGTGTGTTAGCATGCCAGTTGTTGTTGGCTTTACCATGACAGCAATCTAATTTTTTTTCTCTGAGAGTTGTCAGTTATAAATGCATTGCAGTGAATAATTAGGATGCTCGGAATGCATAAAATAAGTGAGGAATATCTTTGGACTACTGCAAACTGTTTAAAGGTGCATTCGGTAACTTTTCCGGTGGAGGGCGTGATTGTGGACGCTATTCTCCATGGAGATGTTATTATTTTATCTGGAATGTTTCACAGTATGGCATTAAACTTTTTTATCTTCACGGAGATCAAATCAGACCAAGTTACAGGTCAGATCTGTGGAGAGGAAATCACACTTTCTGGGTATTTTGAGCTATAAAACCACCTGTAATTTAATAAATGTTAGGCAAAGATGTTTAATGTCATACTGTGGAACATTCCAGGCAGAGAAATGACATCTCCATAGAAACATGAAGGTGACGGACTCTCCACCAGAACAATTACTTCTGTTTTACACAATTTTAAGAAAGTAAAAATCAAGCACAGCACATTACAAATACATTGCATATAACAGCAAATACTCCATTTAAACTATTCTACCAGCACTAACTCAGAGGTCAAAGGTCATACCAGATACAGTAAAAACACAGGGAGACATGAATGGCAGTGGGCTGTAATTGAACCGTCATAAACTTCCAGAGCTCAGATGTTTTATTGATACGATGAAGTGGTCGATTTGAGCTCCTCTAAAATCTCAACCCGACTGTAAAAAACGCCTTTAAATAATATAGAAGAGTCTGAGCTGGAGTGAAACTAACCCATGTTTTGTCTAGACTCAAAGTGGGTCATTGTAAAGGGCCCATATTATTGCGGTGTAACGATAACCGAAGTATCGTGATATCGTATCGTCAAAAGTCTCACAATAATATCGTGGGCTGTCACAATATTTGGAATTACAAGTTCCTATGATTAAATGCGTTGTTTTATAAAAGCAATACACATAGGGAACTGCTTATACCATGATTCATTTCAGTCAGATCTATGTTATCATGTTTCCTCATCAAAAACAGACCTGGAGTTGTGTTTTGTTTCATTTACACATGTTTAACACACAAACTCTGCATATTTAGGCTGAGTTCTTCCCTCAGACAGAAAACTGTAGCTGTTAACTTCCTGTTAAACTACCGCTTCATGACATCACAAAGTGGAACAGCATTTTGAGCTTTGGCGATGCTTTTGGTAGTTGCTCTCACACTAAGAATCCATGCATGTTTTTCAAGGTATTTTTTTCCCCAACAATAAAAATTAATGCCATACTTTGAACATTCCTGGCAAAGCAATAACATCTCAAGGGGACAAGCAGCTCTACTCGAAAAGTTACGTAGTTCACCTTTAAGAAGTTAACAGGCTTTGTATTGATGTGGACTCCATAGTTACCTCATCCCGCATTAAAGTAATTCCATGTTTAGTTAACAGTCACTTGCGTATTCATCAATTTGCATTATATTTATTTTGTAGTGCCTCATTAGTGTTAAATTGGTGACTCTTATTCCTTATTATGATTCGTTTTTGGTCATATTTTTGTAAGCATTATCACTCCATTGCTTTGTGTTGATAGCGGGAACGCCACTGTTTAGCTCTCCTATTCAAATGACTCTGGTGCTTAGTGGCTCTTTAACACAGCATCACAGGAGGAGGCTGATGCAATCGTAATTACCTCTCCTCTCACTCCATCTCTCTCTCTCCCTCTTTTCCTCCTCATCTTTTTTTCCCCCCTTTCACCGAAACCAGCAGATGGCGCCAGAGTGCGAGCCCTCCCAGTCATATCCAGGTGCTAACAACAGTGTCTTTACATGTGTGGGCGGTCTTCTTATACCCCCCCCCTTCGCTCTCTCTTTCTCAGTAATGAAGGTTAGGACATGTCTATTTTTATCTGCCTTTCATCCCTTTGGTGGACACTTACAATGTGATGTAGTGTTCTCATGACTCAATTTCGATACTAAGGAATAGACTTGATACTCAATACCGATTCCAGTGCCATGATAATAAGAAAATACTCTTTCTTACTACTTTCTTTTATATTCCCATGTGGTCTTATATCTGTGTACTCCCTCAGTGGTCCAGGTAGGTTCCACAGTGGTCCATGGGTGTGTACTAGTCTGTGTGCTCTTATACTTGTTCTGATACAGCTCAAGATCGTTCTAAAGCCATTCAAAAGGTTTATATCTGTCCTGTGAATGTGCTTTTTTCGATTCTCATATCAATTAGTATGTGATTTTCGATACATTTGACAACCCCACGTGACGTGACGCTTGTGCACGTGAGCCGATGAGCGTGCACGTGGGTTCACACTGGGCCATATGGTTAGCACAGCAGGAGGAGAGGGAGAGGGAGGGAGATGCATCACCCAGAGGCTAGTATCAAGCCCTGGGATAAGGGGCTGGCTTCAAGACTCAATCCTCCAGAAAGAAGCCACACGAGCCCCTTTACTCCCGGTTACAGTCAGTGGTTTTTACCCATAAATCTTTGCGGTGTGGAGGGATGAGCCAAACATCCCCTGCTCACTGCTACTGATGTGGACACAGGAGGCTGGATCACATGATGCAATGAAATAAGAGGTTACAGTAGAGGAGGGAGAAGTATCAAAAGAGCACAATACTGCAGTTGTTATGTAAATATCACTTATAATATTATTAAAAGGCAACTGAAGATTTCATAACAAATCAAGTGTGTATACAGTTTTATTATATATATGTATTAAATGGAGATATTATATATGCATTATCATGACTTGATTGGCTTTTAAAGGTGCATTGTGTAACTTTTTCTGGTGGAGGGTCCATCAAATGCTTTTCTCTATGGAGATGTTATTACTTAGTCTGGAATGTTTCACAGTATGGCATTAAACCTTTCTATCATCATGGAGACCAAACCAGACCAAGTTACAGGTCAGATCTGTGGAGAGAATGCCTGTTTTTCTAGGTATTTTTGAGTTATAAAACCACCTGTAATTGAATAAATGTAAGGTAGAGCTGTTTAATGTCATATTGTGGAACATTCAAGGCAGAGCAGTGACATATCCATAGAAACAAGAAGGTGACAGACCCCCAACCAAAAAGTTACACAATACACCTTTAAACGTGCCTTTAATCAACTTGGGAGTAGTATTTCATGTTTTATAACTTAAAATACACGTACAATGAGCCTGATTCTTGAAGCCTTCTTATTAACAAATTTGGCTTATGAACATTTTTGGCATTCACAAAATGTTTGCTTAATTGAAAACGTTCTTTTGGAAGAACAAATCCTACAAACAGCAAATTCAACTGTTATAGAATATTTTCACTCTGATAATGCAACTCAGAATTCTAATTCCTTCATGATTTGTAGGTTATATATTTTGATTTCCTCTAAAATATTAGTATGTAATCAAATAACATTTATGAAGCGTTTTAAAGAGCATAAGATAAGATAAGATAATCCTTTATTTGTCCCACAATGGGGAAATTGCAGTGTCACAACGCAAGTTACAGAAACAGTAGGAAAATTAGAGCATGCATCAAAATCAAGATAAATAATAATAAGTATTTACAATCAACTAAAAAACACAACACTGTAAAGATAAAAGGCACAGGAACAAACTTTAAATTTTTGTTTCTTTTTTTTAGAAAGTCTGTGGTAAAAATGAATGACAAATTTCCTTCCAGAAGCAGGGGGTGGCCAGTCACTGTGAGCTCCATTCGGTCTCCTCCTCCGTGACCACATTTCACCTGACTCCTCCTCGTCTCTTCTCATTCACAGTCACAGAGCAGTGTTGGATGAATGTGGCTGCAAGCGTCTTGTTATTAAAGGGATGCTCAGTTTGACAGTGTTTTCTAATGCAATTACTCACCCATTATGGTCATGTAATCACACGCTCATTAATGCTGCATCCACAGAGGCTCTACACAAATGCAGTCTGCCATGTGTCCTCAGATTACACATGCAGAAAATCTATATATCTCTATAATTACAGTTTACTCACAGCAAGTTTAGACTGTAATTAGTTATACAGCTTTACACAAGATTCAACTTGTTTTGGATGGGATAAAGGTGTGGGCGATATTGACAAAAATGAATGTTATGATATTTTGGCATGATCTAAATAACAAAATTCTCACTCATTTTAAACAGTGAATCAAGAGTGTGCTAAAATCGGATTTTAAAACGTGAATGGACCATAAAATTAAACACAAAACGTGCAGAAATACCTCTTTATACCCTTGTTTGGGAGATTACACTGGAAGTTTGTCTCTTTTTAAGTTAAGTTTTTGTTTCAATTGTACACTATATACTCAATATTCAAATTTTGCTTAAAAACATTGTGATATTATCTATTTTTATATATATCTCCCACCTCTAAAGGAACAGTATTTTGTTTTTTATATGGGGAACTATCTAGACTCGTACTGCAGTCGTCCAGGTAGAATCCATGGCAAAAGGAGAAACCCAGACCCCACCAGTGGGTACAAAAAGATCACTGAATGCTTGCAGAAGCTGAAGAAGGAAGAATTCATTGATCGACAGCTGTATTACAGACTATATCCTTGTGACTCCATCTCTTGCGTCTATGGCCTCCCAAAGATTCACAAACAGGGAGTACCACTCAGACCCATTGTTTGTAGCACAGACTCCATCACATACAATGTGGCCAAACACATAAAAACCATCTTGGCTCCGCTGGTGGGTAACACGGAGCACCACCTGAGAACACAGACGAATTTGTGAACAAAGTCAAGCATCTCCAGTTTCACCTGACGAGACAATGGTTTCGTTTGACATGACCTCTCTTTTCACTTGTATCCCTACATCGGTAGTGGTGGAGGCAGCAAGAAGGAGACTACTGGAGGATACCAAGCTAGAAGAGAGAACCAAACTTTCACCCGACCAAATCTGCCAACTGCTGGAAATTTGTTTAAATACCACCCATTTCCAGTTCAGAGGAAACTTCTACAGGCAAATCCACGGTATTGTTATGTTGATGATAATTTTTCAAAAATCAGAATTCAAGATTTGGAACCTTTTACTGCACATATCAATTCTGTAGATCCGAACATCAAATTCACACGTGAAGATGCCAAGGACAACACATTGGCCTTCTTAGATTGTGCAGTAACGATAAGAGAAGACCGGCGACTCCAGGTAGAGGTCTTCAGGAAGCCCACACACACCGACCAATATCTGCTTTTTGATTCACACCACCCACTTCAGCACAAACTGGGAGTCATTCGGACATTACAACACAGGGCCCAAGTGGTTCCTACAAGCGCAGAGGGAAAGGAGAAAGAAGAACAACATGTGCAAAAAACCCTCTCCGTTTGTGGATATCCTAAATGGGCTTTCAATAAAACGAAGAGAGCAAAGAAACAGGACAACAGAGAACCAGAGCCCAGGAGAAGGGGTGTAACTATTCCTTACCTGGCTGGCGTTTCCGAAAAACTACAGAGGATCTTCAGACAACATGACATCCCAGTCTATTTCAAACCCACAAACACTTTAAGACAAAAACTGGTCCATCCTAAGGACAAAACTCCGAGCCACAAACAAAGCAATGTGGTCTACTCCATTCAGTGTAGTGAAGACTGCAGTGAGCGCTACACTGGAGAAACAAAACAGCCACTTCACAAAAGGATGTATCAACACAGACGGGAAAACCAGGGTGGGCCGCAATCTGCCGTACATCTCCACCTAAAAGCCACAGGCCACTCCTTTGAGGACAGCGAGGTCCAGATCTTGGCCAGAGAAAAGAACTGGTTTGAGAGGGGAGTTAAAGAAGCTATTTTTGTCAAGAAAGAGAATCCTTCCTTGAACAGAAATGGGGGTCTCAGACATCATTTGTCTCCATCTATAACTCTATCCTCAAACCTAAATCAAAACAAACTGGGAAAACAATGGGACCAGCCAGGTCAGGTCCAGAGGTGTGAAAACACCATCATGGCCCTGAATGGTTCTGCTATACCCCACACATATTCAATAGTCTTAACAAACAGAAGCTGTAAACAAATAGGTGTGGTAGTCTCAGAGTAATTTCATTGTAGTTAGCGCCCCCTTCAAGCAGATATAAGGCAGCGTCCACCAGCGTCTGACCAGAACTGAAGAAGCAGCTTGGGTGAGCTGCGAAATGTATTCGTTAACTTTTGTCCAGTTGACAAATTGAATTTCTCCTTTTGCCATATATTGTATTGATATTGCAAAGTTGGCTGATGCAAATGATTTGTCTTGCTCAAGGACACAACAACAGCATTCATCTGTGTTGTGGATCAGTGGGTCTGCCCGCTCTAACAGTGATGGTTTTATTTTAATTTTTTATGTTGAAAGCGGGAATCAATCCACCAACCTTTGGATCAGTGGACAAACTGTGACTGAGCTACTGTCACCCGCTGACAGATTTAATTTAACTGAACTTATTATATTAAGTATGTCAATGATAATATTACTGCTAAAAACATAGTTCTCGAACGTTACTTTATTTCTATTTAATAGGACAGCATTTCATTGTTGTGTTTTGTCATATTCAATTACTTAGTTTCTGCTTGTATAATACAATATTTACAGTCATGCTAAGAAAAGTAATTAACATGAATTTGTTTTACAGATACCCACTGAAGTCAGAGTACAGTCCCAGTTGTATTGCTTTGTTTGTTACTGATTTTGCATGCATTCATAACATCAAGTTTGTGAAATGGAAATTACTACCTCAGTTACAGTTTAAAGTTTAAAGTTGTGGATTCAAGTGTTTTTGACCTTTGCAAATATAAAGAATTATTTGGACGAGGAATTTCAAGTTTTCAGCTAATACTTTGTGAAATATATTTATTACAATAAACCAGTGCTTCCACAAACGTAACCTCTTTGACTTTAGTTAAGAATTCATAGCTAAAATGATTTCTATTGCGTTTTTAATGAAGAACTAACTCCTACAATCTTGAATATTGGTTTGTAAAAGTTATCTGAAGTGCAACAAATCATGCCCTCCAATAACCCTAAAACTTTATTATATTAAAGGTGCATTGGGTAACTTTTCTGGTGGAGGCTCTGTCATCTGTCTGTTGTTGATGTTGTTGCTTTGTCTGGAATGTTTCACAGTATGGTTTTAAACCTTTCTATCTTCATGGAAACCAAACCAGACCAAGTTACAGGTCAGACCTGTGGAGAGGCGACCCCGCTCACACTCAGAATGCCTGTTTTTTCTAGGTACATATTTTTGAGCTGTAAAACCACCTGTAATTGAGTAAATGTAAGGTAGAGCTGTTTAATGTCATACTGTGGAACATTCCAGGCAGAGCAATGACATCTCCATAGAAACAAGCAGGTGACAGACCCCCAACCAAAAAATTACATTGTGCACCTTTAAATACAATTATCTAAAGTAAAACAAACTTGTTGGTGCTTGTAATGCCAAGTAATGTACATTTTCTGGACTGGATATAACTAACCCTTTACAGCAACTAAAACTATCAATATTAAAGGTATACGCTGCAACTTTTCTGGTGGAGGGTTCACTACTTACTCGTGTCCATGGAGATGTTATTGCTTTGCCTGGAATGTTCCACAACATGACATTAAACAGTGCAACACCACATTTATTCAATTACAGGTGGTTTTATTGCTCAAAAATACCTTAAGAAAGAGGCATTCTGACTGTGAGCGGTGCTGCCTCTCCACAGATCTGACCTGTAACTTGGCCTGGTTTGGTCTCCATGAAGCTACAAAGGTTTAATGTCATACTGTGAAACATTCCAGACAAAGCAATAACCTATTCATGGAGAAACATTTGACAGACCTTCCACCAGAAAAGTTACACAATACATATTTAAGTACAGTTCAAATCTACAGTAATATCAAGCAATGTACATTTTATTTTCTGGACTTGGTTGGATATTATAACACATCTGAGGCGGTTTCATGCGCTCTATTCACAATCCTTTGTCCACTCCTGTATCCCCCTCAGTGCCCTAATGTTCCTGATGATAAGAATGGTCTATTCATTTGCAGTTTCTCGCTTGGTTGTAATGACGAAAGAAAGTCCACAGACACTGAATGAAAAACACCTATTTCTGAAGGCTAGCGGCAGCAAAGCACGAAGATAATTATTGATTTGAAATGAGAAAAGATAAGACTCAACCTTGAAGCGGCTACAGAACAGCATAATTAATGGACCAGTCTCCAGTTGGTCCCAAGCTTTCACTGTGAGACGATTGTATTGATTTTAAACAGATAAACCCAGAACCCTCTGACAAACAGTTTAATTGGGAAGAAACAGCAAGGACCTCTTCGCTTTTATTCTCCATTTAATTGTTTTTGTTTGTTTTATTTATGCATCTGGCCTAAGGAAACAATTAGCAACTGTGCCAAGGTGTTCGAATGGGAGGTACACAAGAGACTGGTGTTTGAATGGCTTAGTTTGGCTGTCACGTCTCTGGCAATCTGCCCCGGGGCATCTATGGCTTACCTCTCTTAGGTCATTAACGAGGGGGTATTATGCAAAATAGACTTTTAGGAGCTTTCTACCAGGCATTTTATAACGTTGTTCCCTCATGAAAAACATACCTGAAGAGATTTTTTTTAAAATGTCATCCATGCATGCTTGCATAATTTAGCGATCTCTCCCTGGCTTTATTCGAACCCTCCTTACAATTAAAATCCTATTCAATCCTCAGCCCTCAAGCCATGCACAGCAATTTTTCATAAATATACAAAAGCAATACAACACACTGCTTTTCTCACTAAGATATTTTGGCTCTAGTTTAAGACTTGGTTCCATTTTAGGCCCTCTTTAAAGGTACACTCTGTAACTTTTTTGTTGAAGGTCTGCCACTTGCTTTTCTCTATTTCAATGTTATTGTAATTCAAATCAATATAAACCTGTAATTTTTTAACTGAATTGCATTAAATCTCTACAAAGCCAAGCAGCTCACAGTAAAAATGCATTGTTTTTCAATTATTATTATTTTTTTTAAATGCCTGAAATTTAGTAAATGCAAGATAGCTAAGTTCAGTGCTACGCTGTGGAACATGTAAGGTGTTTCTTGGTAAAAAAAAGTTAGAAAAATCATTATGTGAATGGTACAATAAATGATGAAGAATATATGAATAAGACTATGCAAGAAAAAAGAACAAAACATTTCTTCTTTTAAAGGTGCACTACATTTGCTTGTCTCCATGGAGATGTTCTTGTTTCTATTGCTCAGGAAAAACATGTATTCTTACTGTGTGCAGGGTCATCTCTCCATAAACATGGCCTGTGACTTGATGGCGTGACCTGTTTTTGTCCATGGAGATAGAAGTTTAATGCCATACTATGGACTATTTCAGGCACAGCAATAGCCTCTCCATGGAGACAAGCAGGTTGATTGCCCTCCACAGAAATGTTACATAGTGCACCTTTTAAATTACCCTCTAATATTCCACACAATAATGTCTAACTTTAGTGTAGTTTCTTGTTATATGCGGCTTTTTCCGATTCATAAGATATAATGTACGTTTTGAATTGTTAATCGCTATGGCAACTGTCCTAATTTTTCATCATTCTGAAGCCCATGGATATTTGACTTAAAGGTACATTGCGCAACTTTTCTGGTGGAGGGTCCTCTCTCTGTGAATAGGGGCGACTCTCCACAGATCTGAACTGTAACGTAGCGTAGTGCTGTTACCTGCTTGTCTCCCTTGTGATCGATAGGTTTAATCTATACTGTGGAACATTCTAGACAAAGAAGTAACATTTCCATGGAGACAAGCAGAAATGTTACGCAGTGCACCTTTTTTTCTTTGCCCTGCCACACACTGCACCATTTGATCAGGTTTCCAGTCCCTCGTTGTGATGGGTGCTTTTTAAATAAACGTGAACAGGCCAATTAAATAAAGACGAGGAGGAGGAGGAAGAGGTGATCATTACAAATTAGCCCTGTGCTCTAAAGACACTTAAAGAGGACTTGGCCTATCCACTCCCAAAGATACACATCCAATTTAAACCAATGATTAACTCCTTCCTCCAAAATCACTCACAGGGGCCCTCATGCTCTTAGATGGACTTCAAAGCTTAACTGGAAGACTTAAACGGCCTCTACCCAGTTTGTTTCTTAATGTGTCTTGCCCCAGTACAGATGTATTATATTTAAACAGCTCTCGAGGTCAAAATCTTAACACCTAATTATAAAGCGCTTACTTGTCCTATAATCAGGAAGTGCGTGTTATCATGCTCATTGTTTTTGGCTTTATCGTGGTCTCTGAAAGTTATGAAAAGCGCTTATAAATTCATCACTGTAAATAATTAGGGTGATTTGGATTTGGACCGCTGCAAACCATTTAAATGAATTTGTTCTATCTTTCATGGTTTTATGTGGAAAAACGGGTACAGCGTCTTTAAAACTATCTCTTGGATGTAAGAAAACATTTAAATAACTAAATGGCAATTGGTATTTTCTGAGCAATTGGTATTAAAGAATCTGTCCATCATGCATTTATATATTTATGAATGTAAGGAAGTGTCTTGCCCAAGGACATAATAGCAGCATAAAAAGCCAGCAGCAGTGATGGAACCTCCACACCTTCCTGGTTTGTGGTTAGCTATAAAAGTGAGTTTAATTTAATTAGAAATATGCATGCAGTGGTTTTCTGTCAGTAAAGTCTGGAATATCTGATATCCCAAGCAACTGCAAGTGATTCATAAAATTCACTACAATTTCCATTCCAATCCAGTGTTGTATTTTTATTAATTAAACTACACACAAAACCTAAAAGCTATGTGCTTGTTATAATTTTATTCTTAAAGAACCTAACGCAACATAATTAACATAATAATCTGATCTATGTTATAATGTTTCCTCATCAAAAACAGACCTGGAGTTGTTTTGTTTCATTCACACTCAAACTCTGCATATTTGGGCCAAGTTCTTCTCTTAAACAGAAAACACTGTTCTATCTTATAATGTCATGTGGTAATACAGGAAGTGCTCCGTTGTGTTTTTAAAATCCATACACCTTCACTAGAATCATCAGGTTTATTTCAGCCCTGGAATTGCCAGTCTCTACTGAACTAAAGGTAAAAGGAGCTGTTGCCTTGAAAACTACAGCTTCATGACATCACAAGGTGGAACAGAGCGTTCTGCGCTTTGGAGATGTAGACAGACTAACAATAAAGGGTTGCTCAAACAAGTGTGAATGAAACTAAACACAACTCCAGGTTTGGTTTTGAGGAGGTAACAACATTATAACATGACTTAAAGCTCACAAGAGTCAATTTGTGTAATATAGGACCTTTAAATCATTGCCAATCACACAAAAGAGGATTTTGCTATAACCTATTGTATTTTACTAAGTGGGCCTATATAGTATTTTATCCAAAAGCACTATGAATGCTGACCTAGTTTTGTTCACTGAAATAATTTTGTTTCTTGTCATCAGTTTAGTTTTAATCCTTTGTTTGATTTTTTCCTCTTGCAGTTAGAAACAGTTGGCAAAAACATTGAGGGTACTAATTTACTGAAGCTAAGTCCGATCACTTTTCATGTTGGAATACCTTAAACCACTAATGCTCCATTTATATTCCGAGGAGGATAGAGTTGTTTTTAAAAGAGGATAGCTCAAGTCTTGTTTACATTCTTGTGAAGTTTGAGAGAAACACGATCTCTTCCACAGCTCTTGGCCCTAAATGGCTCCTGAGCTCCTCTTTGCCCCCCTCAAACTGTGATGAAGATTATTACAAGAGGCAATGATTCAAGAGGCTGTTTAGTCTGTTTGTTTGAGTCGAGATAAGCTTTGAAGTCTGGGTAAGGCAGGATGATGGTCCGAAAATCCCATTTGAGTTGTGAGATCGTAATGAGAGGGCTGGGAAGCACATGGTACCCCAGGATAGACCATTATACTCATGGTAAAGGACGATTCAGGCTTCACAATCTGACTCACGTTTACTGTATTCACAATAACGGCAGGTTAAAATGTGTACTATATATTTTTTCTCATAGGGAGCCACTTACTTGTCACTATGGCTTTTCTTGAAATGTTCCACAGTATTGCTTTAACTTTAACTTACCTATCTTTTTCCATACATGTTTTACTTTCTTAAAAAAACAGTAAAGAATGAATTCTTACTAACTTCACCCTATGACGCTACCTGCATGTTGTCTCCATAGTGATAATACATAAGATAATATATGTTTAATGCCATATTGTGGAACATTTCAGGCAAAGCATCTTTACTGAGACAAGCAGGTAGCGGACCCTACACCAAAAAGTTTTTCATAGTGCATCAAATCATCATTTTCTCTACGGAGATGTTATTGCTTTGCCTGAAATGTTCCACATTGTTGTTGCTGCTATCTATCTGAATATCTCCATGGAGACATACAGGTAACATGACTAGGCCACATTACAGGCCAGGATCTGTTGTTTTCAAAGTAGTTTTCAGCAAGAAAAGTCTTAATTGAATAAATAGGCAAGTTGAACAAGTTACACAATGCATCTTTAAATTCAGCAGTAAACAAACTGCTTCCATTAGCTTCAAGTTAAAAAAAATACCAAATGCTTTTCAGTCTTCAGTCTGTATTCCTGGTCTCTCTTTCTCCTGCTCCTGTGTTTTTCAGCTCTTACATAACTCCATACATCACATTAGTGGCGTGCGCTGCATAGCTGGCATTACTTCTCAGGTCAAAACCAGGCAGCGGATTTAAAAGGGTTACAGGTCCGGGACATTGTGTACGACTGCTGTCTGCTCCTCTCAGCTCTCTGGACGCAGATGGATTTTTGCTCCCTAAAAGGAAACTGTGCTGGCGTCACATCTTGTTTGGGAACGTACAGAGGGCTTAAGGCAGCTGTTCCGAGGGTGGAGATTTCTGCGTTGTTCAGTTATCCAAGAATGAAAAATGTGAAATATTTATGGAGCTGTCTGGGGTTTTGAAATGTCTCACTTTGATCAAGACAAAAGTTTAAAAAGTGTAGTTAGAAGTCAAGTTTTAGCTTGGGGCTATGGGTAGGATCTGGTCTTAAAAGTCATAATACAAATGCCCAGCTACTAATCTATACTAAATCTAGTACTGAATCTGGTATTGAAAGTCGATACTAATTTGAGCAGTATCAATACTTTGAACTGTCCGATCTTTTCCAGTATAACCACATATTAAAATAAAGGAAGCATTTATTAGTGTGGTTGAAAATGACATTATATTGTATTTTTATTGATTATAATGTGGAGAGTTTTGACCTCGGTATCAAAATCATTATTGCGCTTCATCATAGTATCAAAATCAATAAAAATAATAATTTGATACCAAGTACTTTCACACAATAAAGTCATATTTACAGTAAACCTTGCGATAATCCTCAATCTGCTTGCAACCAGTGTTTTGAGTACAGTTGGGAAATAACAATATACAATAAATAAATATTATCACATGTTTAATTTCTCCTCCTACTCCTTCTGTTGGTCGGGCTCTATCCTGAGTGACAGGTGGATTCAACCAATCACAGTGAAGTTTGATCTCGAGAGAGAAGCAGAAAGCCTTAGTATATGGCTGCTATTAAAGACTAAAATCAACGCCATTAAAACATACATGTAGTACACCCCCCCAGCATGATGTCACTGCAAAATACCAATGGACAGATTTGATGCTAAAGTTGAAGACTGTTGTATGTGTGGGATGATTTGCATGTGAAGTGAGGGGACAGGCAGTAGAGCGAGTGTAACTTTTAGCTTCAAAGACTGTATCATGTCTGCAGGTGAGGGGAGAGTCTCTTAGTACATTTTTCCAAAGTTTTTTTTAATTACTAACTGTGGAAAAATCCTGTCTTGAACACCTGCTATGGCTTTGGATAAAGAAGGAATGGGAGAACTAACATGAAGACCAATACAGATAATAACTGGGATTTTAACATTCATTGAACTTGACAGATTTTGGTGAAACTCAATTTGAACCTGTTTAACTTTGTTGTGATTTAAAGGTGCACTGTGTAACTTTACGGTTGGGTGCGTGTCACCTTCTTGTTTCTATGAATGTCATTGCTCTGCTTAGAATGTTCCACAATATGATGTTAGACAGATCTGCCTTACATTTATTCAATTACAGATGGTTTTATAGCTTAAAAATACCTAGAAAATTGTGACTGTGAGCGGGGTCGCCTCTCCACAGATCTGACCTGTAACTTGGTCAGGTTTGGTCTCCATGAAGACAGAAAGGTTTATAATGCCATACTGTAAAACATTCCAGACAAATCAATAACATCTCCATGGAGAAAAGCATTTGACGGACCCTCCATTAGAAAAGATACACAATGCACCTTTAATTAAGTATATGTTTATGTATTTAAAGTTTTTTTTTAGCATTTTTATGTCTGAAGGACCATCATGTAACTTCTGGCGAGGAGTTAGCTACCTCCTCGTCTCTATGAAGTATAACAAGTACACTCCATGGCATTAAACTTGTCTAACTTTTCAGATACTACTGTTTTTATAGCTCCAAAACCCCTTTAAAAACATGCGTTCTTACTGTGAGCTTCTGACCTGGTCTGGTATCATCACTTTTTTGTCTGCGTGAGCCTCGCGACATGAGACGTAGTTGCAGCAGTAATGGTAGTAACATTATATTGTACTTGTATATTGTAAAAAAAAGAATTCTTTCAACTTTGTTTATGCATAAACTTTCATTGTTTTATAGTTTGAGTAATTATCCATCTTGGAGTATTTGTTTTTCTAATTCATTGCTGTTCGTACTAGGCCACTTATCTTTGTCCAAAATATTTACATATTTGAAAAATGTTTGTACAATCAATCAGTATCAATATTGAATTACCCAGTGCTTTTGGGAATACTGTAATTCCTCATTCTTCCGTTTACTCCATCACAGTGACTCACCCTGGACATGTACGCAGACGTAACAGGGGTATGTGTGTATATTGAACAGAGAACCTCCTGTCTCTTCTGTGCAGGTCAATCTAATATTCACTCTTTTTTCTAATGTAGCCCCGGGGATGTCCTCTCTGTAACATTATACGCTGTTGTCCTCTAGTCTAAACATGTAAACAACTGAAACGTCTTTTCACAAAATGGATTCAAATCAGTTTATGTGAAAAACGTGCTGGCCGTCAATGTGTGTAACGAGTGGAATAAGTATTACTTCCAGTGGGGTGACAGTAACTCAGCTGGTAGAATGTTTTTTTTGTCTGACCTGGAAGTTGGCGGTTCGAATCCCACTCTCAGCAGCCCCCCCACAAATGAATGCTGTTGTTGTGTCCTTCGGCAAGACACTTAACCCACCTCTCTCCTGCCTTGAAGAAAAAGTGCTATATAACCATGTTACCAATTAGTAGAACAAAAACAAAACTTCTAGTGTTGTCTCTCACAATATTAAAATATCAAACTTGATTTATACCTATTTTGATGCCACAATGACCATGAAGTTAATGCAGTTTTCAACACAAAATTATGGTAGTTTCAAGGGATGAAGCAAGATCTCGTGCTACAAAATCTCGTGAGACGAAATCGCCATAAGATTGCGAGCTCTTTTTTTTCCCTTTTGTCTGCCTTGCACAAAAATGGATTTAAGTCATAGTTAGAAAAAACATTGAGAGAAAATAAAATATATGTATATATATAGATAGAAAATTGTGAGGCCAAAATTGTGAACTGGGTCTCACAACTTATTTTTTTTTATAAATTCTGTCAAAATTTCTTATCTCGTATCTAGTCTCGTCTTATAGAAATTATGTCATGTCCCACCCCTAGGAGTTTCTTTAATGTTATTTTATTTTAAACTTCTGTTCTTCTTGTTGTTTCAGGTTTGAGGAGATCGTGCAGAGGAACAAAGTGGAGTACCACGCTGGAGGCTCCACCCAGAACTCTGTGAAGATCGCTCAGGTTGGTGCTGATTTTGTCAATTGTGGATTTTCACGTAATTTTTTTCTTTTGAATAAGCCTGGGTACCTGTCAATGTACAGTATTTCAGGTACCAGTACTTGAACTATACCTGAACAGCACTTTTTTGGTACCTATCCTTGTACTAATCACTATCTAGACAAAACAGAATGACAGTGTCTAAAAATGTAATTCATTTTTTTGTAGAAAATATGTTTTTTTAATTAATTTGTAGTGAGACTGCCTTGTAACTTTCTACAGTGCTCTCCAAGAACCCACCAGGCATACAAACTCAAAAATATTCTTTCAGTACCATTGTACCATCACCTGCTTGTATCCATGGAGATGTTGGTGCTTGGCCTACAATGTTTCACTGTCTGGCATTAAAGTTACAGGTCAGAACTGCGGAGAGGCGACCCCACTCAAATATAGACACATGTAACAGAAGAATAATGCCATACTTTGAAACATTCCTGGTAAAGTTTAAACTTCTCCATGAAGACGAGCAGGTGGCGGAAAAGTTACATAGTGCAACTTTAGATGGTACCCAGCTGTACTTTTTAATGTGGCAGTTTCAGACATTTTTGTACCAATCCATCCTTCATTTAAGAGTAGTGATTGAAAGAAATTGAACTTGAAGTAACTTGTTATGGCACCACAATGTCTGCATGTTTTTCCTCCTTATGTTTACATATAAAGAAACATCCAATCGTTGCGTATTATAGAACATATGAGCCATTGATTTCTACGTGTTTTTCTCCTTTAGTATTGCAAAGATTCGCCTTGCTCCCATAAGCATATCTGTTGTTGACACTTGTAATCAGAGCTGGTTTGAATAGTTAAACCTGTCATGTGATCTCAAACACACACGGAGCGCGGCTAATATTTGCAGTGTTATCTGGACGGCCTAATTTCCTCAGACAAATCAAACATTCATTAAACATGAATTACAAGTACTTCAATTACTTTGTCTCTGCAAATTAAATCAGAAAGCTGCTCCATGGTACACATATCAAATTCCAGTGTTGGCTTGGTGTAGCAACTGCTTTTAATGTGACCCGCTAAAAGAAACTGTGGATGTAGGGAAGTCATATGAGTAATGCCAACATACTTTATTGTCCCAGTAGTGAAATCTGTCCTCTGCATTTGACCTATCCAGCAGCAGTGGGAGATCTTGAGCTGGGCTTGGTCATCTTTAGCTGGAGGATTTTACCCATGGTGCATGTTTTGGGTAACCTTGAGCAGCAAAACAAACTTATGCAAATCCATCTTGACATACTCCCGCTGTAAGGTTCAAAATCGCCCTGTGGTGGGTGGACCAATCACAGAGCAGCACTGAGGTTTGTGCAGAGGCCAAAGGTGAAGCTCCCAAACGAACCAAAACAAACATGGCGACACCAACAGAAGGCAGAAGGTAAGAGCTTTGTGCATTTGTGGACAGGGAAGATGTCTGTGCTTTTTGATTCAAATAACCGTCATGGCACTCCGTGTTTTCCGATCTCTTTCAGCGAGTCATCCCAGAATGATAATGTGTGGAAGTCAATTTAGAGTGCTTCACGTAGGCCTATCAGTCTGTTTTTTAGAATAACTTAGATTTGATCAATTTGACGGCATGATAAACATGGAACCCTAACTTTGTAATTTTCCAAGAATTCTGTTGGGTCTGTAGACAAGAAAATGATAATTCCCTGGTTTATTTTATTGTTTTTCTTGGTTCTGAATTTGACATGCAGCGATTAGCCACTGATAACTCTTTTTTTCTCTCCCTCTCTCTCTTTTATTCTCTCTTTTCTGTCTGTCTCTCTCCTCTCTTTCCCTCTCCCTTTCTCTCTCTCGCTCTCTCTCTTTCAAATAAACAAAGAGGATGCAGCCGACAGGAAAAATAACTCTGTTCCAAGGAAAGATGAGTGCAAGAGTTAATTGAGATGCATTTTTAAATTTATTTTGTTATTTTTTCAAAGCTCGTGTGGGTTTTTGAGCGTGCACTATTTTCAGTGGCTGTTTAGAAGACAATATTTTCAAAGGCAAAGAATGAGACCCCGAGGCCGGCTCTATCTCGCTGGTTTTGAAACTGTAAACATCTTTTTACCGATTCAAGCACTGGCGCTACGCAAACAACCCTTAATTATCAACATCACAAGTGCCTAGCATACAAAGAGAATCGCTAGCCAACAGTCTGCTAGCATTGTAAAATAATCATGTTTTTAGTTTAAAGCTGCATTGTGTAACTTTTCTGGTGGAGGGTCCGTCAGATGCTTACCTCCATGGAGATGTTATTGCTTTGTCTGGAATGTTTCACAGTATGGCATTAAACCTTTCTGTCTTCCTGGAGACCAAACCAGACCAAGTTACAGTTCAGATCTGTGGAGAGGCAACCACGCTCACAGTCAGAATACAGGTTTTTCTAGGTATTTTTAAGCTATAAAACAACCTGTAATTGAATAAATGTAAGGCAGAGCTGTTTAATGTCACACTGTGGAACATTCCAAGCAGAGCAATGACATATCCATAGAAACAAGCAGGTGACGGACCCCCAACCAAAAAGTTACACAGTGCACCTTTTGAAAACAGATTGTAATCTATAATAACAATAACCACTCAATCAGTTGGTGTATTTAGGAGCCAGTGAAGTGGTGATTTAATAAACACTAGCGATACTTACTGTTTGTATTGTCACTTAGCAAAATGGTAAATTAAATCAGGGCATATGAAATGGTAATGGCCATCAAAGACAGGTTGTTTGGCAATAGATGAAGCTTTGAATGGAGAGGCTTTCCATTATGGGGCTAATTAACACATTAAAATATTTGTACCATTTTAGATGAGGTGCTGTTCTGGAAATGTGAGAAGAATTATGGATCAAAACACTGGTGTGATGTTAATTTATTTTGATTTATTTCATAATATACAGCTGCTCAGAGTCAAATCAACATCACAGTCTGAAATGGTCACAATTATCAAAGAGCATTACTAATATTTATGTAATCAATCTCCATGGAGACAAGCAGATGACTCCACTAGGTTACAGGTCAGCTCTGTGGAGAGGCGAACTCACTCACAGTAAAAATGCATATTTTTACCAATTAAAGTACCAAATTAATTAATTGATTGTCATCTTTAATGTCATACAGTGGAATTTCCAGGCAAAGCATCTCTATGGAGACAAGCAGATAAACCTATGTCCAATTTCAGACTTTCAAGCTATTCATGTTTTTGTTGTTACAAGGAAATATCTGTTAAGTACAATTTTTAGTACTTAAAGGTGCATTGCGTAATTTTTCTGGTCGAGGGCTCACCACCTATTTGTCTCGACGGGGATGTTATTGTTTTGCCTGGAATTTTTTCACTTAACTCCATGGAGACAGACAGGTGGCATGATCAAGCAAGTTACAGGTCAGATCTGTGGAAAGTAGGCCACTCACAACATGTTTTTCAAGGTATTTTTTAGCAATAAAAACACCTGTAATTGAATAAATGCTGGATAGATGTTTAATGCCATAGTCTGTAACATTCAAGGCAAAGCAGACGGCAGACCCTACATCAGAAAAGTTACACAGTACAGCTTTAAAAATAAAATAAAATATAAGACAGACTTTTTCTTCTTGAAATTGGAAAAAAGTAAATCATTTTGAAATATGTTCCAAAAACCAGACTAACTGCATTAAAACTATACTTTCATGTGTTCAAGCCGTTTAAATTACATGTAATTAAATGTAAAAATGCAAAAGATTACTAAGTACAAAAACCACTACTTGTTCGGCACTTATTGGAAAACCCTTCCGTGTACGTAGGATCAATTTCTACTCATTTTAACTCCACAAACTGGTCTCGAGGTTAAATAAGACTGCTACGAGTCCTCTTCCATCAAGGCAAAAACTAAACCCCGGCTTTGAGCACATACAGGATCGATGCTAATTGGATTTAGCCAAATGAGAATTGACTAAATGGAGACTTAAACAGATCAGCCTGTGCTAACCATGCTACACGCCACCGCCATCTTTGATTTTCTGTACAGCGATTTGGAAATAGTCGATCTCTCCACTTTGCTGACATATGTACCATTGGCTTGAATGTTAAAGGGCCTATATTACATAAAACTGACTCTTGTGAGCGTTTATAAGGGCAACTTTTCTGGTGAAGGGTCCATTACCTGCTTGTCTTCGTGGAGAGTTATTCCTTTGTCCAGAATGTTCCACGGTAGAGATTGAACCTGTCTATCTCAAGGTTGACAACTATAGGCTAGGTTATAGCTCAGGTCCATGGAGAGGCAACCCCATTCATAGAGGGAATTACTGTATTTTTGAGCAATAGAAACACCCTTAATGGATAAATGCTAGATAGCTGTGTTTAATGTCATACCATGGAACATTCCAGGCAAAGCAATAACATCTCCATGGAGACAAGCCCTCTACCTGAAAACTTGAGCAATGCACCTTTAAGCCATTTTATAATATTGTTTCCTCATCAGAAACATACCTGGAGTTGTGTTTTGTTTCATTCACACATTTTTGAGTAAAACTTGATTATTATTCTGTCTACATTTCCAAAGATCAAAATGCTCTGTTCCACCTTGTGATGTCATGCAGTGGTAGTTTTCAAGTTAACAGCTACTTTTAGTGCAGTTGAGATTGAGAATAGTTGTAAAATTATGATGCAATGTAATTTTATGATTTTATTTGTAACATTTTATTTTTTTGATAGTATTGAACCTAATTTATGCCACTGACACAGTAACCCAAAACCAAATTTAAACCACAAAAATGAGTCTAAATCTACAATATTGTTTAAAAAAAAAACAAAAAAAAACACAAACTGCAATAAATAAATAGGAGAATGAGGTCATAGAAGTTATTAATTCAACATTTTATCATATAGCCAAACATTTCCCAGTAGTGCAAAGAAAATGTCCTCACGATAATACTGGCCCCAAAAAATATTGTCCCAGCTTTCATGTACTGAAGTATAAGTCAATATTGTAATTATTGTGACAGGCCTAGACATGTTGTACACTTTATTAATTATAGTATTACAGTATTTTTACATTGTCCAGTCCTATTCTCATATTGTTGTCTGTTTATTGCATTTACCGTTGAACAAAATACTCGATTTCTGGTCCAGATTTCAGTCCCAAAACCTCATCTTTGATAACTGTTCTCTGTCAGATCTTTGTGAGTAAACTTGAGTCTATTTGTGTGAGTGGGTTGGAGGTTGGTGCCTTTTGCCCCGTTTTTAACTGCCCCAGCCCCCCGAAGGTGTATTAGATGTAAAGACTGTAACTCAAACCAGCCTGGCTCTTACTTCAAAGCTCTCTCCAGATACAGGAATACAGTCAGAGAGCGGGAGGAAAGGGTGCACTTCTCTAAAGCATTAAGGAGGATATGATGTTGGTAAAATCTGTGTATGGACTGAATTCTGGATAAAATATATATATTGGTCATTTTTTTGGATTTCAAAGTCAAAGTTTATTTATTTAAGCACATTTAAGACTGTACTGGGGTGACAGTGGCTCAGCCGAAGGTTGGCGCGTCGACTCTCGCTCTCGACGTAAACATCATTGGTAGAGCGGTCAAATCCACTGACCCGCAGGTTGGCGGTGCGATTCCAGCTCCCACAGATGAATGCTGTTGTTGTGTCCTTGGGCAAGACACTTAACCCCCCTCGCCCCCAGTGTCTGTGTACAATAAATGAATGAATAGTTGAGTGAGTCCTTGTTGTAAAGTGTCTTGAAGGTGGAAAAACTCTGTATAAAAAGCCTCAAGGTGCTTATTTGAGTGTATTATTGATAAAACCAGATTAAGAGTAAAACACAGATATAAAAGAAATCTGTCAAACATTTTGCTATTTATGTTTATAAGTTCATAAGTAACGTGTTCAGATCAGTTATAGCTTTGTAATGCTGATTTATTCAATACAATAACACTGGGCATGACCAAGTTGTGTATTGTGTTATATTTTTGTATTTTTCTTCTTATTAATAAAATATATTCATTTTTGTACATATAACAAAATGGGTAAGGCCTGCTATGTGATCAATTAATCTCATATACTAAAATTAAATTGCTGGATGAATTAAAAAAAACTCCATGGAAACAAATGCTGGAGGTGGACCCATACCAGAAAAGTTACACAGTGCACCTTTAAGCAGTTTCAACTAATTTTCTGCTATGTGATCAACTAATCTCATATACTAAAATTAGATTACTGGATTAATTAAATATCTCTATGGAAACAAATGCTGGAGGCGTCCCATACAATCCCGTGCATTTCAGAACATGTTTGTAGAAGTATAAAGATGGTTTGGTATGGTACATAAGACATGATATTGTACTGTTTGAAAAGACTACATTTATTTAGGTAACATGCATTCTGATTTAAATTTAACTTTTGATTTCCATAAATGTTGCAGTCTTTTCTGGGGTTGATCAAAGGTGGCAGAGGAGCTCAAATGTTTAAAGCCGACTTCAAAGTGTCCCACAGCTCCTCAGGCTCCCAGTGTGAAGTCTGAGTCTGAGAGAGGCTGTGGAGAGCTGCAGGTAACGAGAGCGTAAATGTAAACAGACTGAAGGAAAAACAAAAACGGGTCAGGAGGAGTTTGGTTTGTTTTGAAATGGAAGACTGAAATGAATCCATGGCATAAACAGTGTATCTGCAATTTGAGAGATATCTGCAATTTGAGATCCAAATTTTTAATTAGGGCTGCAGAAATTGGGGAAAAATCGAATTGCCACTTTTCTGACAATTATTATAATACGATTGTGATTAGATTTGCAATATGTTAGTTCAGAGTGCACATTAGAAACATCTCAGACTGAAATATGAACTGACAAACTAATGCAAGAATCCCATGAATTTCAGAACCTGTTTGTTGAGGTCTAAAAAAAGTAGAATTATCAGTGTTTTATTAATTTATTTCTAAGTAAAAATACATCCATACATATTTAGTTGTTTACAGGGGACATTTGCACCTTCTCAAATTGCTATTTTGATTTGATTGTGATATGTTGTGCAGCCCTAAATTCAGTGTAAATGGTAATATTTTAAGGTCCATAAATCTCACCTGTAACTTGGCCTGATGGTGCTACCTGCTTGTCTCCATGGAGATAGACAGGTTAAATGCCATACTGCGTGAAATTCCAGGAAAAGCAAGAACATCTCCAAGGAGACGCTCAAGTTACATAGTAAAGTTACATAGTGCGTATTACACTGAACAAGTAACAACTAATAATTTAATAAAACTACACAAATGTGCACAAGGGACTATGGTCACTATGCTTGTCTCCATAATGATTTTAATGCATTGTGTGGAACATTTCAGACAATGCGTTAAAATCACCTCCAGTAACATGTTAAGCAAATCCAGCTCCAAGCAGACAAGCAGGTGACACCTCCAGGCAGTTACAGGTCAGATCTGTGGATAGGTGACCCAGGACACAGTCAGAATGCATGACTTTCAAGGTATTTTTGAACAACAAAAACACCTGTAATTGCATATTAGATACATTTAATACAATGCTGTGGAACATTCTTGGCAAAACCATCTCACTTCCATGCTGCTTCCCCCCTAACGCCATTTGAAAAGTTACATAGTGTACCTTTAATACCATTATTAATATCCCCCCTCCTCTTTGGTTCATAGTTAATACCTCCATGTACTAGTATTTGTTTATAAAGTCCATTGTTATTGACAGATCTTTGCTCTGGTGGCGATGCCTGTTTAACATTTCCTCTGGTTTCTCAGTGGGGCCCTACTTATGGACACTTAATTGAAAACGCATGTAGACCACTCTGCTACAGCCACTTTTTTTTTTTCAACCCAAAGTGTCTCTATAGCAGCTCATATTTTTGCTGAGGTGCAGTTTGAAGCGCCATCAAAAGACTTGACTTCTTCGTGCGGAGCCGGAATATTCCATGACCTCATGTTTGGCTTTTTACAGCTCGTTTTGTTAAATAAATAACTGGACCAGTGCAGGAGTCTGGTACCACTTAGGCCCCAGGAGCAGGACAGTTTTGGAGGAAAGAGTGGAGCTTTTGTGTTCAGACGCGCTCTCAAGCTAAAAGACGCTATTCACGGTTTTATTGTGTGCTTTTCATGAGAATCCTTTTCACACTTCAATGCAATTCAGGCTTTAGACCAGTGGTTCTCAAGCTGTGGTGCAGGGAGCAGTGCCAATGTGCAGGTCCCTATGGTAATGGCCTGTTTTTTAAGTTTTGGTTTAGATCTGATTGTTGTAATCCTGGTTTAGTTGTGAGTCCTGTTATAGTACTGGTTTGGATCTTGGTATCGTGGTATCTTGGTTTCAGATTGTTCTGTCTTTTTCTGATTTGATTTTTCTGTTCTGATTGGTCCAATTCAGGATTAATGTGTTATGTTGTCTCCTGCCAAGTCAGTCTTTAAGTAATCTAAGATAGACCACGTTTTGTCCTGGTTGAGACTCAAGGTTAACATGGTTCTGATCCTGTTTTAATCCTGGTTTAGTACTGGTTTAGAAGTTATAAGGTTAAAGGGGCCATGCCAGTTCCATGGAGAGGCAAACCATTGTATTCCAGCATTTTCAGGGGAATAAAAAATAAATACTAAATGCAAGATGGATACTTTAATGTCATATTATTTAACATTTCAAGCAAAGCACGTCTTTTATCTCACACAAAAGAGTTTAGTGCTTTTATTGTTGATTCTGATTCTTATGTTTTCTGTAAGCAGCGCTGTTTTAACACAAATGGACCATGGCTTTCTCTGATTGGTTAATCTACCTGTCAAGCACGGCTATCAGAAATCCTCTTCCAGACCATAACATTTTTGTAAAGTTTTCTAAAAGCCTGAAACATTTTCCACGCGGTGCTAAAAACCTTCATATGAATTACTTCTGTTGCGTGTCTGAATTCAGTCTTGTTGTTTAGCGTCAGGTTAATTGCAGAAGGTTGGAGCTCTGAGGCGTTTTATGACTCTGGGCCTGAGTCTCTCTTTCCCATTACAGACCAGAGCAGGTCACACACTGTTAAGTTTAAGCAGAGACAGGGCCTGAATGTGGCGCAAATGTTTCCTTTAATGTACAGAAGTGGCTGTAATGTCTAAGTCTGTGGCATGTCTGAAAGTTGGATTTTAAAGTATAATATCACAACACTAAATAAATATATAGATTAGTTTTAGAGGCTGAATCGTCTGCAATGAGAAGCCTTAAAGGTGCGTGACATTTCTAGTGGAGGGTCCGCCACCTGATGTCTCCATGGTAATGTTATTGCTTTGTCTAGAATGTTCCATAGTATAGATTACACCTATCTATCACGAGGGAGACAAGCAGGTTATAGCTTGTTAGATCTGTGGAGATTCGCTCCTATTCACAGAAGGAATTATTGTATTTTTGAGCAATAGAAGCATCTGTAATGAATAAATGCTTGATGTCATACCATGGAGCATTCCAGGCAAAGCAATAACATCTCCATGGAGACAAGCAGGTGGCGGACCCTTCACCAGAAACGTTGCGCAGTGCACCTTTCACGTAAGATCTATATGTCATTGATGTCTCATGTTTCAGTGATTGACAGTTATGGAGAGACAGTCAATTTACCTGGGATCAGAATTCACACTTCTCCAATACTTTACGAAGATGTGAATCTGGTCACTGTTGAATCTCCCTGAGTTCAGATGTGTGATTGACAGGTAGATTAGTCCCTAAAAACAAATATGGCTGCTTACAAGGAAAACATATAGGAAAAAATATCACAAGGGACTTAAAAACATTGCAAATTTCTGCAGAATCAATAAGCGAAGCTCTAAATTCTGTTAATCTGGGGATAGGGGAGAGAAATGTGTTTGCATCACTGAAATAAACAAATCTGATTTTATGGAGATGTTTGGACCAGACTGAAATCCCTCTGTTTAAAAATTAGATATAACATTCTAACATTCTCAGTATTTTGTATTGTTTTCTGTGTCACCTGCCTATAGGGACAACAAATGGAAACAACAGCTGTAATCTGTCATATTTACACTGTAATTACAGATAAATAGTGTGTTTTTTTACTTATAAACGAGTGTTTTTTACTTTCTTGCATTCTTATTAAATGTTTTCCAATTTACACAAACCTAAGTTGTACAAAACACCAGTGCCAAGAGAGAATTATGAACCAGTCTTTGAATAGTCGTGGACTTGAGTGCATTAAAGACTTACTCTATAATGGATGGACTGGAGGAAGTTCATCAAATCATCCGTGAGACGTTACCATAGTGATGAATATGATGGATGTGATGGATGTGATGAGAAGGTCCAGTGTTAAAGCCAAGTGTGATGGACAGAACAGGCTCCTGGACATGACTGTCAATGGGTATGAGTGCTTAAGGATCTCTGGTAGTTCCAGTGTAGTGAAAAACTATATAGTAATGCATGTTGTATAGTTTAAGTGCACTATGTAGCTTTTCTGGTGGTAGGTTGGCCTTGCTTGTCTCCATGGAGAGGTTATTGCTTTGCCTGTAAGTATAGAATTATACGTATAAGCAGGTGAAGTGACCAGGCCAAGTTGCAAGTCAGATCTGTGGAGAAGCAATCCCGATTTTGAGATAAAAATCAAAACATTCCAGGCAAAGCGTTAACATATGGATGCAAGCAAGTGGCGTACCCTCCACCAAGAATGTTGCATAATGTACCTTTAAGGGTCCAATTAAAATGAACAGCCTTAATATTAAGATTCGTTTTTGATGGGGAACAGTAAAAATGCTCTTGAGAATTGCTGCATATTGCCTAGCCAGGATATCAAACTCACAGATGGCATACACAAACCAGTATTCCTTTGTCTGTTATATGGTATTGTCAGTATCCAAAAGTAAAATGTACTTATTATGTTGCCACAGTTGTATTTGTACACAGTGTTTTGATGAGGCTTGTGTTGGCGCGTGGGTTTCTCTGTCACCCCAAACCAGCTCTGAACTAACAGCTCCGTACACAGCACTCAGACTCCTCTCTGTAGGAAGCCCATCATGGAGAGGGCTGAGTGGAGAGCTGTCCTCCTGTGTACCCCTCCTCTGTACCCCTCCTGTATATCCCGCCTCTGTACCCCTCCTGTGTACCCCTCCTCTGTACCCTTCCTCTCCTGCATTTGGGGACAGAAAAATAAAAATGTATTGATTTATATATCTAGTATTAGACCACATGAGGCTTTTTAAAAAACTACCATTCCTGTGTCAAAAAATCTCATTCTATTGTCTAAAAAAATGCTTCTCATAATCACTGTGGTTTTGAAATCGGTACCAAACCTTTCCCTTAGTGTGAAAATCCAGTTTAGAATTTTTAGTATCATGACAACACTACTATGCTCTTGATTACAGCCATTAACATTAACATTAATATTATTATTATTAAGCCTCCTTATGTTGTGAAAAGGCTTTAGCTCATTGAAGCATGAGTGTCTCTACAGATCATATATCTATAAATATGTCTTTAGCTTTAACACCTCTTCATTAACCCATTTCAAGCGTTGATTTAGGTCATAACGCCATACACTGAAAACATGATTGTGCATTTAAACATGTTTTTTTCTTATTATCAAACCATGTAGTCTCTTCCTCTTCTGTCTCTTGCTGGTATTCAATTTCTTTGGAACATTCACAGCATGCTCCCACTTCTGCGGTTCTCTAAAAAGTGTTACCAGGCAACAGAGGAAAAACAGCTTTAAATATTTGGGGTTTTGAGAAAATAAAGAAAAGACTGCAATTACTGCTCTTTTCGGCAGAGTTCATAAGTTTAAGGAGTGGCAGGTTTGTGCCAGATAATAAAAAATACCAAATTAGACCGTGGGTTTAATGCGAGAGGTACTTGGATATAGCCAAAAAGTGTTCATGAACTGTTGAACAAATGAATTCTGGCAGTTCCTCTTTATTTTTCTCATTCAAAAATGTTCAAAAATGAAATAAATTTTGAAAAGCAGCGTGTGACTGAACCACACAACGATCCTGCGGTTTTAATATTTCAGAAAACCCAAGAACAATAATGTCTCGAAAATATGTATTAACGACGTACAGCAGATACCAGCTTTGTTATTGTGTTCTGATTTATGAGTGTCCCCTCTCCAGACAGGACGAGGTCACAGGAGGTGAGAGGGGTAAAGGAGGACATGAACTAGAGATAAAAGTTAAACAAATACAGCGCAATAGCTTGATTATGTGTGTAGACAAGAGTAAGAACAACAGCTGTCAGACTTCCCACTCCCCAGACACTTCTCCCAGCCTCTATAGCTGTGCAGGTGCAGGTGATCTGTACTTGTCAGTAAAGTCCGCGGTACCTCTTTATTTTCTTAGCATTCGTAGCAAGAAAACACTATTTTTTCCTCATCCTTCCATTATTAAACATGCACCATAAGTAAAGATATGCTTAAATATTGCATTGGTTTGTGTTTTTTTTGGTTAAGTTGGGCTTTTGGATGGTGTACATTTGTAATATAATGTAATATATTATTGTGAGCGGGCCCCTTATTGCAATTATTAATGGCTTCCCGTATTAATTACATCATAAAGCAAGTGGATATCCAGTTAGAGAAATTACCTGAAGCTTATATTGTCTATTAAATGCATGACCAGCTCTGGTAACTCATAAATCAGTACAAGTTAGTAGACTGACCTTTGAACTCTGAACTAGAACTTAACCTTGAGCGGAGATTGTAATTACAGACTTAATGAGACCATCGGAGGAACAAGCTGCTTTGAACAGATCAGTGTAGAGGAATCTGCTCCACAGGTGATCACAGGCACCTCAGATATTACTGTGATGAGAAGATGAGGTTTTAGTATATTTTAACCCTGTTCAAATTAGTTGATTGAGAAAGAGACAAAAAAATTGACTCAAGTCGAACTGAGTAACTGCAATTTGAAATTTGGTATTAAAAATAATCTTTGGTTTATGAATATTTTATTTTGTTATTTGGTCCCGTAGCAACCGATAATGGCCAATAATGTGATGATTTTTGCAGAGTTTAAATGTAATAAGCTGATAATGTAATAACAGGCCATTAATGTACTAACTATAGTGAGCCAGTAACGTAATAACATCTTGCCGATAATGTAATAAGTTATTACATTTTGGCTGGTTATTATATATTTGACATAACAAGGATTCTTTTTTTTTCTTCGATAATGGAATAACTTTATTGACTCACTATAGTTATTACATATTAGCCTGTTATTAAACTTGATTTTAAACTTGTTATTCCTAATTTTATTTTATATTTTATTACTTATTTTTCTATTTTATTTTGACTTGTACATATACATTTATTTTTATAATTATGTCTCATTTGACACGTGTCTCTTGCTCTTTTTTTTTGCTAAACCATCTATTTTTGTTACTCTCTGTTATTAAATTATATTGGGATGTTTGAGCTACTGTGTCCAAATCATTTCCCTTGTGGATCAATAAAGTTTGTCTAAGTCTTTATTGGCCGATATTACATTATCAATTGCTATTAGGATTCTAAAGTGTCGAAAAGTATGAAATCAGATTCTAATCAATACTAAAACCCGTATCGAAACTAGATCCTCATTTGAGCAGGTCTTTATATTAAAAAAGTCACATTCACAGGACAGAAATGAACCTTTCCTGAATGTCTTAAGAATGATCTTGAGCTGTATCAGAACAAGTATAAGAGCAACATAGACTAGTATACGCCCATGGAACCAACACGGATATAAAACCACATGGTAATATAAAAGAAAGTACTATGATTTAATGTTGAAATCACATTCTGTTGTCTAAATACAGAGTGTTTTCTTTGTATTACTGTGGTATCAGAATCAGTATTGAGAATCAAGTATTGAGTCTGAAGAAGAGTTTGAAATTTTAGTATTGTGACACTAATTATCTTATTCCTATTCTGCTTATCAAATTTTTGTTAATGGCCTATTTTAGGAGACACACAGAAAAACAACTATTATATGGTAATTATTTCTACCGCTCAAATTTGTAAATAATTGCCTTCCTTGTTTTTTTGTTTTTTTTTTATTAATAATTTAAGAAAAGTGATGTTTTTGTCTATAGCTTTTAGTAAAACACTGATACTACATTTGGACACGTTTTAGTCATGAGGATAAACCTTTAGAGTGGGATCCTGTGGAGTTGACATGTTGGTGCCATAAAGCGTTGCGAACTGCTGCGAATCATCTGGATAATGGTGCTATGGAGAGGGGAGTGAGTGGGCGGTGGTTGTCAGAGCTGCACTCATAAGAGCCATTACTGTTACTGTGTCTGTCACCCGCTGCGCTCAGACCCCCCACCCAATACACAACCCCCACCCAGTATCCTCCGCACTCCCCCGTCCTGTCAGCCAGTCTCCTGTCAAATATAGCTGGTTTTAAGAGGCTATCTATGTTTATATTTCCAGACGTTTTTTATTAGTACTACCAGTCAATAATGCACTACGTAACCTTTCTGGAGGAGGATTCGCCACTTGCTTGTCTCCATGGAGATGTTTGCTTTACCTCGAATATTCCACAGTGTGACATTAAACATATTTACTAATTTATTTGATATGAACGTAGCAGTTACATTGGCGGAACCAGATGCTTTGTTTCAAGTGTTACAGCAAAAATGATCATTTTCAGCACCTGTCCATAAGAGGCTATTAGAAAATTTTGCATTAGGTAAAGTAGATGCATAACATTAATTAAATACATTTATGTGGTAATACATAGGCTTGCCACGATAACAAATTTTGAAGAGATACAGTGAGATAAATGATAATATGGAAACTACTTTATGCGACTAACACAATGACAATAATGCAAGATAATCCCAGTAAACCATCTTTAAATCGACAGTATCATTAAAACGGCATGAGCTGTAATAAATAAACAGCAGAATGAACCAATAATTATCCATAGAAGTCACATATTCAACCCTCTGCAGCTCAAATCTTATCGTATTACAACAAAAATACCCCAAAATCTCCCCACTGTTGTTGCAAAGAAAATGTACGCACAATAACTATTGAGCCCCAAAATATATTGTTGCAGCTTTCATATATTTAACGACAAGTCAATGTAGTAATTATCATGACAGGCCTAGTAATATTAATTTCAATAGGAAACAGCTGGAGACACCATCAGGTCAAGTTACAGGTCAGATTTGTGGAGAAGCAAGCCCACTCACAGTAAGACATGTATGTTTTGAGTTTAAAATATCAACCAAATGCCTATGGCTCTTTTCCCTAACATGATATTTTGATTATTTGGACCAGTTTTGCAAAAAGCTGAGGTGAGAGTGTGCCTAAAGGAAACTCCACTTTTGTACTAAGACATGTCCCAACCTGTAACGCTCAGAATTCTCCTTTTACCACATAACAGAGTGAATAAAGAGACATTTATTTGTGTGCGTTGGCCTAAAACACTTCAGGAAATGACTTGGGATCAGATGTGGTTAACTTACACTGCTCCAGTCAAACTAATGGGGCCCACCTTCTGCACTTTTCCTCTAAACACCCTGATAGTGTTTTTTAAAGCCAAAACACTCGTCTAATCTCACTGAAGACTTGTGTGTGGATACATATATATACCCCACACCCCTAACATGTCCGTAGACCTAGATCTGGACTTGGATCTGGTCTGGTTGGGTTCAGGTTTAGGTGACTGGAGCCCTTGGGAGCAGTAATGTGAGCTGCAGTAGTAGCTTAGCCGGTCTGTTCCCAGGAGTATAGCACGTACTGGAAAATCGTCAGTCTGTGAGTTATAGTGGACTTGATAAGCTAAGGGAAATCTCAAGGTTCAACTGCATTGTTCTGGTTTGTTTTTTGCTAAAATGAAATTGCGAGTTGCAGAATGTTTAAGAGGAAACATGCTAGTATTGTTGATGTGTTCTAAACAGTTTGCAGAAAAATAAATACATAAAAAAATTATTTTACCTCATACTGATCAATCTCGATTTTCAATTCAATATATTTTTTTAACCCAGCAATATTAATTTACCCCATAGCGGAAAATTTCATGACATTAGAACATGTTTAAAGCCCCACTGTGTAACATTTCATAGCATTAGAACCGCATTAAAGCCAAACTGCGTAACATTTAATCACAATAGAACAGGGTTAAAGCCCCACAGTGGAACATTTCATCACATTAGAACAAAATCAAATTGATGTCAATGCAAGGAAAATAAATCTATATCATTTTCCATATGCCCAGCCAAAAAAAGTATTCAGAAAAAATCAATACATGGGAAGAAATCATACATTTCCGTTTTCCCTTCCAAGTTGTGAAAATTGCTATATTAAAAACCTCCTTCTGTCTTTATTCCCACTGGAACAAAAACCCGAAATTCACAGTTGAGAAGAAGCATATTTTAACAGCTTGAACTTGTGACACTGTTTTATTTAAACGTCAATTAATTATACGCGCTGCTGTTATTTCTCAGCACACTTTTTGAACTTCGCAAAACACCACTCTCTGGATTTGTGGCTAACCACCAGGCCACAGCCAATCGGCACCAAAAAATCCCTCTAGTTTATTATTTTGGGTTGGGAGGATTTCCAAAAAGCTTGCGTAGAGTTAGTTTAAGCTGCCAGGCGTCGTAATTATCCAACTCTACAGAAACAGAGCTCTCTATCAAAGTAGAACTGCTCCAATTAAGAGCCTGAAAAGTGCCATTGTGGGTGGCGAAAACTCCTACGGTAAAAAATGTCAGACTAGTTGCTCATTTAAACGCATCTTTCTTGGTTTTGTGTAGCACCAGGTGATTACTTTGAAAAGACAGTTTTATCGTCTTTTCTGGGTGAATAGTTTTGCTTTTGAGGTTTAGAATTAGTGAGTGAATTGTTTTAAATGGACGCCACTAAAGGAGCATTAGACTTGCTTTGTTTTAAATGGTTTTAGCTTCCACTGGAATAACAAATGGGTGTGAATTATTGACACTTGACATGCAGAAGTGTGGAATAGCGGAGAAATAGAAAGAAAGTGCTCACTGATCTTTTATTTTTGTAGTCGTTTAAAAATATTTTTGTTTTAACATTTTTGCTAATGTGTTGTACTCTTCCAAAATACAATGCAAGAGCAAGTTCAGGTCCAAGGACAGCAAATTAGGAATTGCAATCTTCAGTAGTTGTTCATAGCGCTACCTCCAGTTTTTGGAAATAGACTTGCTATATTATGGTTTGTATTGCAATTGTCTTCAAACAGCAAAATGTCCCATCTCAAAGAGGACATTGGGGGCCTGTAAAAATGTAAAACTGTGTAGTTTAGACTTCTTTAAACATGTTTTGAAATGATTCTTCTAATAGTTTAGTAGTTCATATTTGTGTCTCCTCTAATAGCAATGCTCTGACATGTTCAAAATATGCTTTCAACTTGGGCTGTGCAAAATATCAAAATATTGATATATCGTGATACTAAATTTGGTGATACAGTATCGTTATTGTGGGCTGCTGTATTGTTATTTAACGCCAAGTGTATTTTCTTTTAGCAATTCTTTTGTGACCACATTACAATTGTGTTGCTTATTTTAGTGGAAGAAACCTTTGCAATACACTTGACATATTCACTGTTTGATGATTAAAACAGATGTATTTCTTATTAAAGGTGCACTGTGTAAATTTTGTGGTGGAGAGTCTGTCAAATGCTTTACTCCGTGGAGATGCTATTTCTGTATCTGGAATGTTTCACAGTATGGCATTAAACCTTTCTCTCTTCATGGAGACCAAACCAGACCAAGTTACAGGTCAGATCTGTGGAGAGGCGACCCCGCTCACAGTCAGAATGCCTGCGTTTTTGAGTTGTAAAATCACCTGTAATTGAATTGAAATGTAAGTTAGACCTGTTTAATGCCATACTGTGGAACATTCCAGGTAGAGCAGTGACATCTCCATAGAAACAAGCAAGGGACAGATCCCTAGTCAAAAAGCTACACAGTGCATCTTTAACTTTGCACAGTAGTTTAACAAAGAAATATTGTTGTTAAAATGTATTTGGTTCTTAAAAAATGGCAATATTTCACAGAGTATCATGTGCAGTATATTGATTATTGCCATATCATGATAATATCGTATCGTGAGCCATGTATTGTGTATTGTATCAAATTCTGAGCGACCCTGTGATTCCCAGCCCTTGATTTAAAAAAATGAATTAGAAATCTAAATCACTATGAGAGCTTTTTCACTGACGTTTTAGCCTTAGTAACCAAACACTAGTCTACGGTTCTGCTTTAGCTTTCCCATTTTTGAGCTCCTAAAAGCCAGTACTGCTGTTTCTGTTGTTACCTGTGAACCTGTCTCAAAGTGAACCCAGCTTGTGTGAAACTGAAGAAGACAAAAGACTCCACCCGGGCGCTCCCGAGGCACAAAACAAGCGCTCCTCTTAAACTGCATGTGACAGGTGCACACAGAGCCCCCTTTAAACAGCTGTGGAAATACTCAAAGACTGACACAACAACAACAAAACACACTGATTTATGAATGAGGGAGAGGGAGTCAATCAGTCACCTAGACGACCAAATTGCAAGCAGTGTTGCGTAAAAAAATACATATGTCTACAGAAGTACATTACCCAGGTATTGTTGTATTTTCTTACTTAGACAAGCTGTGATCCCTGAGGAACATGGTAGCTTCAAATACAGCAGTAGCTCAAACGCAATACAAGAACATGCTTTTACTGACAAATAATCGGCACTGATTGAAAGTCTATCTTAAGATTCAAATCCATATATTTTTAAAGCCTCACTGTGGAACATTTCATCGCATTAGAACAGGGTTAAAGCCTCACTGGAACATTTCATCACATTAGAACAGTGCTAAAGCCCCACTGCGGAACATTTCATCACATTAGAACAGAATAAAGAATAAGCACATTTCATTTCACAATATAAGAACAGGAGATAGAGGAACATAAACAGTTAATTAAAATGACAAAATAATTAAAGCCACAGTATGTAACTTAAACCAAAAATGGCCAAATTAAAAGTAACATTTGGTTGTTTTTATTACACTGAAAAACTTGCAACCTCCTCCTGCTTGTTTGCATTGAAATGTTGTTCCTTTGGCTATAATATTCCACAGTATGGCATAAAACTTATATATCTCCATGGAGAATATTCAAAAAAAAAATACAAAAAACAATAGAGAACCCCACAACTCTCATGGTGTTAAAAGCCTTTGTGTTTCGCTGACATACTGGTGGATGTGCTTGAAGTGTCTTGCCCAGTGACACAACAGCAACCACAATTAGCATTTATTTGAACACCTCCTAAACGAAACGACTTGAATTCCACAATATTAAAACCACACATGTAGACGAGACCGTTGATGTAAGATGTAATTCCTCTTTCCTTGCTAAATCAATCAGATAATCTCAACACAATCCCATAATTACTCCTCAGTATCTTCCAGTTTATTTTCCCCCAACGTGTCATGTTTTTTTATTCACTTCGGATCTGTCAGCGTCTTTGTTTGACACAATGAGAGCTAGCGAACGCACAAGCAATTAGCCTTAGCGCGCTGTCGTTTTGTTGCTACTACTGCTCTGAGCCAGGATTAAGGCCCACTGAGGCAAATCTGGAACAAGCCAGGCCTGATTTAGTGAATATTGAGATTGCACATGTTAAGGGAGCAGCGTTATAACCTTGTTTTGATTAGCATCTCCTTAGCAATTAAGATAATACTCGGTAATTAGGATTTTAATGTAGCGCAGTGAGATTTTTGATAATTGCAGGCTGAATTCTCGGTGGTGATTCGCGGTGGATGAATTCGGAGCTGATTAGATCATGTTTCGAGTTAAATCGCGGAGGCACATGTCGTGTGTGTGTCAGAGTTACTCAGAGAAACTGTCAGTGCCAATGTGTGAATGCATATGCTGTGATGAAGCGCTAGCAAGAAGGCTGCACGCTTCTCCACAGAGGACGAATATTTAACCCTCAAATATAATGCTTTTAAAGGAATAAATCACAAAATAAGAACAATAATCTTTTCTCTTTTTTCTCATTACATTTTAATTGGAAACACAGGAACATAAACTGCACTTTGAGTAACGCTTCATCTCTGTTCCCCTTTCTCCTTTTTCCATAAATAAACAAATAAATAAGAATAAGAAAAATAAATAAATAATTGTGTATTGCAATTATGATCAAGTTCAAACAAAAAAGTAAATAATAATAAAAAAAAAAATAAACAAAACAAGAAAAAATACAATTATTTCATCAGATCTAAATGGGGCAAGGTAGCAAGAGGGCTGCACGCTTTTACACAGAGGACTAGAATATTTAACTGTCAAAGGTAATGCTTTTAAATGTAATAAATCACATTGTAATATATGGTTGCAAAAAAAAAAACAAAAAAAAAACTAATCACTTCTAAAACTATTATATAAACTAGATACTCATATGTGTAAATGCATATGCTCTGATCAGGCGCGAGCAAGAAGGCAGCACACGTCTCCACAGAGGACTTGAATATATAACTGTCAAATATAATTCTTTTAAATGTAATAAATCACATTATAATATGTGGTTGTAAAAAGTAATAACAATAATCAATTCTAAAACTAATATCAAAACTATGCTGTGATGAAGGCTGCACGCTTCTCCACAGAGGGATGGAATATTTAGCTGTCCGATATAATGCTTTTAAATGTAATAAATCACATTGTAAAAAATAATAACTATAATCAGTTCTAAAACTATTATCAACTATTACCAATAAACTAGATACTCATATGTGTGAATGCATATGCTGGGATGAGGTGCTAGCAAGATGGCTGCACGCTTCTCCACAGAGGACTAGAATATTTAGCTGTCAGACATAATGCTTTTAAATGGAATGAATCACATTGTAAAAAATGATAATAATCCATTCTAAAACCATTATCAAAGCTGGCTAGTCCTATGTGTGAATGCATATGTGAAGCGCTATAAGAAGGCTGCACGCTTCTTCAAAGAGAGCTGGAATATTTAGCTGTCGAATAGAAAATAATGATAATAATAGGAACATTCTCATTGGCATTTTTCACACATTTCCATGAAAACAAGCAGGAGTCAGGTTTGTGGAGATGCAAGCCTTCTCACAGTAAAGAAACAGCAGGTAAGTCTTTCTGAGTTTTTCAGGGCAATAAACACAACCAAAATAAAAAAAACAAAAAAACAATACATTAAATAAGTCAGAGTAACATGCACAAATTACATAGAATAGCAAATAGAGTTGATGACAGTAATAATAAAAACGGCATTGTGGCAATTAGAGGATTTCTTATTGTTTCTTAAGGCTCAAACCGGATACAACAATATCTTTAATTGTTACTTATGGATGTCTCATTCTTAAATACGTGATACTATAATACTAACCCTACCCACAAGATTCTATTTAATATACTTGTATTTCTATTACTAGTCAAGATGCAGACGATGCCTTGGTGAAGGTCTGCACTTTTTAAAATATTTTTCTTGCATTTCCAGCTTATCCACACAAATCAATTCACCTAATAATTCTCACCTCTATTTTCTTCCATAACAAATCAGGGGACTCCAATATAACTGGTCTGTGCAGAAGGTAAACGAACAGTGAAAAGTCTTTGTGCTGCTAAAGTGGCCTCTACAAAGGAATTAATAGCAGCTCCTGGCGGTCTAATTGTCTAATTATGGTGTGCAGATGGGCCCTGCTTTAACTGGGACACTGTGTGCTCGTACCTCGTCACACTCACAACAAAAGGAGCTCTGGTGTGACAGCCTCTTCAGCAGCGAGTGGGAGGGAGCAGAGGAGAGGAGACTCTACGCAGAATACAGAGAAAACACTGGCATTCTAACTAGGGCTGAACGATTAGGGGAAAATATATCAGTCTGATTTTTTCTGATAAGCATAAGCATGTTGTAAAGGTCCTATATTACTCAAAATTGTCTCTTGTGAGCTTTTAGTCACGTTAGAATGCTGTTACCTCCTCAAAAACATACGTGGAGTTGTGTTTTTTTATTTACACGTGTTTCAGTAACCCTTATTATATTAGCCTGTCTACATCTCCAGAGCTCAAAATGCTCTGTTCCACCTTGCGATATCATGAAGTGGTGGTTTTCATGCCTTAGAGATTGGCAATTCCAGGGATGAAATTATCCAAATGTTTTTAGTGAAGGTGTATGGAGCTTAAAAACACAGTGGAGCACTTCCTGTATTACCACATGACATCACAAGGAGGAACAGAGTGTTTTCTATTAGAGAGCAGAAATCAGCCTAAATATGTGGGTGAAACGTGTGAATGAAGGAAAAAAAAGTTCTGATATTCTAAAGCTAGTCAGGAAAGGTTCATTTCTGTCCTGTGAATGTGACTTTTTTTAGTGTTGATACCTGCTCAAATGAGTATTAGTATGTGATTTCAATACTTTTGGCAACCCTAGTGTATGGCGTTACTTGAGTACAGTTTTTGACTACTCTTCCACCCTCTGTCAACATTAAATCTGGGCAGCCCACGGGTGTAAATGTGATGGGTATAATGAGAGGAGTATAGAGAGAGGAGAGGAGGGAGGCTGTGTCACTGAGCCATTCCAGCGCTCTCAGGTTTCCACAGTAACGCAGGTCTCCTGTAAACAGACTGAGGTGAAGCTGTGCACTGTAATAATGAGAGCGCTCCTCTCCTCCTTCTACTCTAACTTACCCTTGTGTATCTATTAATTTACACTGATTTGATGCTCATTTCAAGATACATAAGCACATACTTAAAACTGATGGCTCTCAATACAAAATGGTATAGTGTAGTGCAGTGTATTAGACTTTACTGGAACTTGGTATTTATGGAGACTTGATCCCTTGCATGTCAGTTGTTTATGTGTAGACCCATCCCTGCACAGTAGCTTACAGTATAATCCAAAAATTATAACTATATAGCAGACACAAGCACAGTATTTCTTCTTTAAATCCATAAACGCACAAAGAAGTGTGTATCACAGCTTGACACATATCTGTAAAATTGTTCTTTTAAACCAAATCATTTATTAAAGGTGAATTGTGTAACTTTTCTGACTGCAACCACCTGTAATTTATTTAAAGGTGCGTTGTGTAACTTTTCTGGTGGAGGGTCCGTCAAATGCTTTTCTCCAACGAGATGTTATTGCTTTGTCTAGAATGTTTCACAGTATGGCATTAAACCTTTCTATCTTAATGGAGACCAAACCAGATCAAGTTACAGGTCAGCTCTGTGGAGAGGCAACCCCGCTCAGTCAAAATGCCTGTTTTTCTAGGTATTTTTGAGCTGTAAAACCAGCTGTAATTAAATAAATGTAAGTTAGAGCCATTTAATGTCATACTGTGGAACATTCCAGAGCAATGACATATCTATAGAAACCAGCAGGTGATGGACCCCCAACCAAAAACTTACATAATGCACCTTTAAACTTACAAATTCCATATCTTGTATAACCACTGTATTACTTGACACCATTGAAGTGCGTTGTAACCACATACACTTTTACATTCTTTATTTCCATTTGCTCCGTCGTCTGTCTCTGTAGTTAGAGTCCATTCCCTCTGGATAATGGATCACATCAGCACCACTGTAAAGCTTCACTGTGCTGTTTATTAAAACTGACTGCCTCAAAGCCTCATGGGAAAAAAACACATGCATAACGAGGGGGAAGTCTGACGCAAAGATAAACAAGAAGAAGAAATTAAATCTTTAAAGGCTGCCAGGGGAGGTCATAGGGAGCTATTGGATTTAGTCTTATGAAAACTATTAGCATAAGCAGCCAATCACTGCTCTTAGGTAATCTATAACTTTAATTGATCTGAATATAGAAGCATTTCATACATGTTACATAAGTATTTATAGGTAATCATTTTTATGATACTTTTTTTTTTTATTATAAATGAATTACATTTATTCCTACTACTACTACTACTACTACTACTACTACTGCTAGTGCTCCTGCTACTACTACTGCTGTTACTGCTACTACTATGGCTATTGCTATTACTACTATTACTGCTTCTACTGCAACTACTATTGCTACTACAACTAATGCTACTACTGCTGCTACTGCAACTACTACTGCTACTACAGCTGCTGCTACTACTACTACTGCTACTACTACAAATTCTACTACTACTACCGAAGTGCTATAGCTGTTCTCACAAACAGTTACTGCTTGCTGTTTTGCCACCATGACAAAAATAATGCTTATTCCAGAGAATTGAAAACGTAGTAATTGAGTAATTCAGTCTTTTTACCCTTCATCTAAAAACAGTTTCCAGCAGCTTGTGTGTTGTCCCACTTATAAACACATTTTTACGCATGTTTTAGCATATTCATTCTCTCAACCTTTATTTGAACCTGAAATACTGGTGCTCAGGGCTTCATTTACTACACACACGAGTAAAAGCAGCAGGACCCCCCTCCAGGACGAGCTAATACATGAATAATGACGAGCTAGTAATAAAAGGTAGGTCAGTGCATACGCGTAGAGTAATTAAATCAGGGGAAATTAAAGTTAAAAGAGTACTCTACTGCTGTGTTTATTCAATACTGTTTTAATATAGGCTGGTAGGAGTTGGTTATATGAGACAAATAAGTATACAACTTTTCTACTGATATGGACAAACTGTTGAGTATTTTGACAACATGACTTTAGTTGATGTTGGGTTACCCAGTGTTTTTGTAGTATCTGTGTACTTCTGTGTGTGTATGGATCGTGTGAAGAGAGGGGTGGGGTGTGGGAAGGTTTTGTTTCTTTTTTTTTTTTTTGTTTTTTTTTTTGTTTAAAATATTAGAAAAAATAATACATTAAACTTGTGTGAATGAATATTCAATATCTCTTCACTGGCTACAACTTAAGACTTTTCTGTACACTTTTTTGACAATGGCCTTTACAATCACTACCAATTACTAATTTACACACAGCTATTCTTAGTCAGATTAAAGAAGTGTCTTGCTCAAAGAAACAACAACACAGTATTGCAATATTGTGTAAAGAGTTTTGAGGAAATGCTACTTATTCTCAAACTTCTCTCATAGCCCAACAGTGCCATAAATACTGTAACATTTCATAAAATTAAAGACGCACTAAGTAACTTGTCTGGTGGGGGGTACGTTTCCTGCTTCTCTTCATGCAGATGCTCTTCCTTTGCCTCGGATGTTCCACAATATGGCATTTAATTTCACTATATTGCATTTATTCTATTACATGTGTTAAGGCTAAAATATATTGAAAATTACACATTCTTACCATGAGCAGAGTCACTCCTCTCCACAGATCTGGCTTGTAACTTGGCCTGGTAGCCTTGTCTCCATGGAGATAGAGAAGTTTAATATTATACTGTGAGTAATATCTCCATGGAGGCAAATAGGTGGCAGACCCTCCACCAGGAAAGTTACCTAATGCATCTTTAAGTTTCAAATGTGTTTTAATAACAACAGACATACATAGAACAGAGCTGTATGTATTTCCCATAGATTTTTAGCATGCTACTGCACAAAACTATTGCATTCACTTAACCTGGACTAAACCAGAACTAAACCAGGACCAAACCAAGTCTACATCGGGACTAAACTTGCCTCCAACTAGCACTGGTTCAGTGTATCATAACAGTCTTTGATCCGTTAACAATGCGCAAATAAATCCTAATAGCTTTAATATTGATTGCACATAAAATTTCTCATCATCTTATCTCATAAAAGCTATAGAAACATTATCTGTACCATCTCCAGTCTTATCGATGTATTTGAGCCATGTGTACAGTCCCATCGCCCCCTGTTGTGTGTTTGTGTGGACCTTATTGACCCAAAATGGAGTCCGTCACTTGACTGGAAGCAGGCGGCGGCAGCAGTGAATATTGAACGTCGAGGACCCCAGGCTCATCGTGTCTAGCTGACATGAGCTAAACGCTGATTTTTAAAGGTGCACTGTGTTTTCTGGAGAGGGTCCTCCACCTGTTTGTTTCCATGGAGATGTTAACGCTTTGGTTTAAGTTGTCCACAGTATGGTATTAAACTAATCTATCTTGCATTTATTCAACTACAGGTGTTATTAAAGCTCAAAAATATCTTTAAAAACATTAATTCTTACTGTGAGAATCGGTCGCCTCTCCACAAATCTAATCTTTAATTTGGCTTGCAAGTCTCCATGGAGATTCTTAAGTTTATGGCCATACTGTGGAATATTCACATCTCCATGGAGACAAGGAAGTGATGGACCCTCCAGCAGACAAGTTACAAAGTGCACCTTTAAACGATTCACTCAAACCACATATCATCATGGATACTAGTGTTGCCAAGACTACAAGATGCTTAAAATAACTTCTTAATTCATACTTTGCAGTGACATCGCGCTGTGGGGGTGCTCTTCGTGTATCTCTATGGTGGAATGTTCAGTAGTTACCATGGTGGCACAATGCTCACGGTCAGAAAACTGTTTTAAGATTGTCTGAAATCTCAAGGAAATTATTAGGCTGCCTTCATCTCCAGAGCTCAAAATGCTGCGATGTGACGTCATGTAGTGGTACTTTTCAAGTTAATCCTTAGCTTTTACCTTTGGCTCAGTAGAGATTGTCATTTCCACGGCTGAAATCCTCAGAATGACTTTAGTGAAGGTGTGTGAAGTTTTAATACACAGTGGAGCACTCACTGTATTACCACATGACATCACAAGGTGGAACAAAGTGTGCAGGGTTTGTGTGTTAAACATGTGTGAATGAAACAAAACACAACTCCAGGTCTGTTTAAGATGAGGAAACAACATTATAACACAGATCAGAAAATAGTGTCAATATGGGCCCTTTAAGTTACTATACTGTATATTTTTGTTGACTATCTTAAACCCTCTTGAATAATATTATAGTGCAGTCTGTGCCTGCCAGGTGATGAGAAGAGCTGAATATGGGGGATATTTGTTGTAAATGGGTCTGGTGTGAGTACCCACAATGCACCTGGAGAGCAGAGAAAGCAGGTTATTACGGTTTGAACAGGTGTGGTACAGAAGATGTATGACTGCGGTCAACTGGTGCAGCTAATTTACTTTGATTTTTTTTATGCCGGCAGCGTTTGGGGATTTCTGTTTCTCTGTCTCTGGAACCCAGCACAGCTTTTTGTGATCCAAAATTAGTCTAGTGGCATTTCACAGAGCGCACAGTTTGTTTTAGAAATGAATTATGAGAACTCCGAAAAGAAAAGCAAAGGTCATTGTGTATTTGTGATGGTGTCCAGGAATTCAAAGAGACACATTCTTTGAGTAGGAGAAAGTACTTTTACACAGTACAACATGAAGCTGTAGTTATATAAAATAGCATTTCTACAAATCAGAAAATTCAAAATTCTTATTTTAATTTAGCCATTGGTTTCAGATTGATGAAAATTATGACTGTTGCCATTGAGATTAACTATTTAAAACTAGATGTGTCTTTTGAATGGGGGAAAAAAAAAAAAAAAAATCTAAATGGTGCACAGGAACAAGGGGTAACATTGACTTTTTCACTGCAATATTTAATTATACATTTGCAAGTCTGTTACCAGGTTGTCTCCAGTTATTGTTTCATTCTACACTATGAAACATATTTGTCTTGTATTCAATTACAGATATTTTTTACTAGTAAAAAATACATTGAAAAACATGCATACACAGATTTTAATTTGGCCTGGTGGTGTCACCCACTTGTCTCCATGGAGAAAGATGAATTTAATGCCATATTGTGGAATATACCAGCTAGATTTTTTTTTTCTTTTCCTTTCCATCATGCTATAAGGTTTTAGGTGTCATCCATGCATGTATGAGTAGTTTTGCCATCTATCCCCGTTTTCAAAGCAATAAAAGGTAACATGGTGATCTGAAATATGTTTTGTGTTATGGGGCATTTAAAACCCCATAGTAAACCCACCCCCTTTAAGAATTACACTACAATCTTATGTGTTTTCTCTTTTTAATCATCTTTATTTACAGCTTCTGGGCAATATTCTCGTTCCTTTCAACTTGATTTAACAATTGATAGATGCCGTTTTCAAATCCAGTGTTATCTCTACATCATTTTATCCATAAATACTAACCACACATAACAGAACCTTTCTATCTTTATTGCATGCCAACGTTTTATCACAACTTCAGGCACTTTACAAATAACCATTATCAAACCTTAAGCCTATAGCCCCAATTAGTAGCTTTGCTGTTAAAGTTACATCCTATTGGGATTTATGAGGCTGTGGTTTTGACTTGAATAATTACTATTTTCCTTGTGATGTTTTTGGAGTGTTTCGGATAGGTCCTTGGCATAGGCTCTCACCAGAGTGAAACCTATTATTGCAAAGTGGGTGTAACTTCCCTGTGCCACTCACAAAGTAAAGAATTGACGTTCCTGGATTTTTGTGGTTGGCAGCTGTTAGCCATTTCTCCCATGGTGTTTTAAAAGGATCTGACGGGGTTTTCCCATCATTAACAATTATACGTGAAAATAAACCCCAGACTGGTGGGTATGGACAAATAGTACGTCTCGAACAGAAGAGAGCGTTGTGGAGTGATTCAGGTAAAATGACTTATGTTCGAAATGTTGAATTCATGTTTTTTCACCAAACACGGGCAAATACTTTGACGCGTACATGTTATAATGTGAGGCCAATGAGCCGAAATGTCATCTGTAATGCCCTTTATGCAGACTGGCACTGCTGGAAAGTGTGGTCCACTGATGAAAAGGAAATAGTTCCGAATGAAATACAATTCTCCAGTTAAACAGATGTATAAAGGTAAAAATGTATGTGTGCTGCAATTTTTGATAACCTTTAAATAACCAGACATCCCCACACAATGCAATGTAAATAATTTAAATTAACAATGAATGATTATGAATACAAACATGAAATTATACATAAAATATATATATAAACAATTGTGTTGGTACAATCCTGGTGTAGTTCTGGTCTAGTCCTGGTCTAGTGGGCCTCATTTATAAAGGATTGTGTAGGAATTTTCTTAAGCAAATGACTTCATCCTTTGTTGGGCCACAGCCATAGACTTTATATAAGTGTATGGTCAGAGGCGGACTGAGGGAGACCCAGTGATGCACCAAGAAAGTGCACTTAAAACGCAGAATATTGTCGAGAATAAAGAGTGTTATAAACAGCTTCTCTCTGTGTTTTGGCTGACCTCTGCTTAAAGTACCTGTGACAGGTTAGACTACTCATTTAACTAAAACACAGTTAAGATCATTATATTTAAGGTTTGTGCAAAAACGTTCACTCTCGTTTTCCCAATTTAGCTATTTTTTAGGTTTAAAACACTTCTCTAATGTACACAGAAATGACAAAGACAAATATAAAACAACAACTTTATTTTGTTGAAATAATGTTGTGTAAATTTTGTATAGAATTTTCCCAAGTGTGAACTCTCTACCTCCTGCAATTTTCAACATATGTTTCAACTTTTCTTCGCAAATTGCTTCTTAATTGGTGTAAAACTATCATTTATATTTACAGTGGTTAAAATCCCACCAAATTAAGACAAAATTCGAAAAATCTGTCATATATACTCATTTTATACAGTATAGCCTATTTTCTGGCTATTTCCTATTCAAATTCTTCCTCAAACTCTCATCACTTCTGCTCCTCTCCATGTGTAGTGCTTAAGCAAGCTTTGTAAATGAGGTCCCTGGTCTGGTCCTGGTCTGGTCCTGGTTTAGTTCTGGAAGGCCCATTATCAGTATTCAATTTATTATAAGCGTTTACAAGGTTTGGTTTATTTACATTCAGACAAACTAAGACCTGTGTGAGAAGAAGCACTTTCTCACTTTTCTGATGGATTTGTATTGTCTGGAATGTTCTACAGTATGACTTTAAAGGTGCACTGTGTAACTTTTTGGTTGGGGGTCCGTCACCTGCTGGTTTCAATGGATCTGTCAATGCTCTGCCTGAATGTTCCACAGTATGACATTAAACAGCTCAATGTTACATTTATTCAATTACAGGTAGTGTTATTGCTCAAAAATACCAAGGAAAACAGTGTGAGCGGGTCGCCTCTCCACAGATCTGACCTGTAACATGGTCTGATTTGGTCTCCATGAAGATAGAAAGGTTTCACCAGAAAAGTTACAGAATGCAGCTTTAAACTTTCCTTTCTTGCATTTATTCAGTTACAGATGTTTTTTTTTTAGAGAAAATACTTTGCCTGGAGTCGTCAGCTGCGTGTCCCCATGAATTTAATGCCTTAATGGGGAACATTACCAGCTAAGTAATGATGGACACAACATGGTAACAGAAAATGTTTTTGACCTACTCCCTAACAGGCTGCTTAGACCTGTAGTTTATTTTTCTTGGTCATTTTTAATTCTTAATACTGAAACTCCACTGTAAACGTTTCAAAATGCCACCATCAACACCCACAATCTTTAGCTTCCAAAAACAAATCCACGTCGACTGACCACAAGTTCACGACCAAACTGAAAATTATCCAGCGCTGAAACTCAGGCAGCCTCCGTTTCCCTTGGCGACCAGTAGCATTACGCTTGAATGAGAAAATAGTTTGTGATACACATCTGTGCTCTGTTATTACAGCGAGAAACCCACGGGGGCCATTTTGGATCAGGGCCCCGAAATGATTTTAGTAACACCCCAACCCCTGTGTTTGGAGAATAATTACAGTAAGGGGCAGCAGCAAGAAAAACTCCAGTCTAAGTGTGTGTTTAGTATTATAATTTAAGTAAGCCCTGTTCTACTCCTCACGACCTCTCCAACGCAGTACAGTGTAATCAAAGATGTTGACAGTAACACAACCCAGATGGCATTTTAAAACAAACTCAAAACATTAATAGTTTGTGCATTGTTGTTGTGTCCCTGGGCAAAGTCAAAAGTTTGGACACACATCTCATTCAGTGTTTTTTTCTTTATTTTTTATTACTTTTTACATTTAAAGCAAAGATATATGGGATTATGCAGTAAAGAAAAAAGTTAAGTTTTCTTTTTTGACAAAGAAAAGGGTGGCTACTTTGAGAATTTGAATATACAAATTTTTAAAAAGTATTATTTAAAATTATTGTCTTACTTCATATAGTTTTGTTTTTTTTTCCTGTATGTATATTACAGAAGTAAATGAAGTAAAAAATAAATAATAACAAAACAAACATTGAATGAGATGGTAATGTATATGGCTGGTTATGACAGGAAGGGCATCAGACATAAAAACCTCTTAGAAAATCTTAAAATGTTTATTGCTAATGAGGGCCTGAACATTCCACCATAGCTATACATGCAGAACACCCCCATAGAAATCAGTGGAGCACCCCCAGCATGATGTCAGTGCAAAGTATCAATACATTTAATTTGATACTGTTTTGTTCTTAGTTGTCACATTGATTTTAACTGCGAATTTGTACATTTTATCATTGACTGTACTTGTTGTGTACCTTCCAAAATGGCACCTGGGCTCTCTGTCTCTTTAAGTTGATTGAATCCAGTGCCTCTTGGGCCTTTTGCTTGTACACTCTTTGAACCATTTCTTCTCCCTCTGAGTTCACTTATTGTAGCTTTGACCTTGCTTCTGTGGGCGCGTTGAGGTCTTAGTCGTAGCATTGGCCACAGAATCCTCTAAAGTCCAGGTGCTTCTCTCAAATTGCTTTGCTTTTCGCTCAAAAACCTAGCGCGTACTTCAAGAAAAAACACCTTTCCAAACTCTATATTGGCCCAGCTTGGGAGTGAAAAGTGCCTTTACTCAACACAAGGTAAATATATGCGTTGGATGGTTACCTTAGGCAGGATACACTGGCGGTTTTCAAAAGAGCAAATTGACCTGTGATATGTGGTTCTTACTGTAAATGCTGAAGTGAGAGTTTGTGAGCTAGACTTGGCTAATTGACAGCAAGGGTAATTTAGAGACAGTTTTTAGCAGCTGGAACAAATGAGACTTCTGGTGCTAAATGCTGTGTTTTAACAAGTTTCAGGAACAGAATTTGATTAATGAGTCTAACTTGTGTGTCCAACAAATACTGGTGTTGTCAGTGTAATCTGTGGTGTTTTAACAAGGAAAAACATGCAAGTAAATGAGTCGATTTGTCCTGTGCTTATCGTGGTAGTACAGGGCCGCAATATTAATCGCAATCAGATGAAATCAAAATTTGAATGGATGCAATTAGCAAAAGCTGCAGGTTTTGAAGTACCATAATTTCTTATTCTGCATTAAAGGGTCCATATTATGCCATTTTCTGGTCTATGTTATAATCTTGTTTCCTCACTGAAAAACACTCTGTTCCACCTTGTGACGTCATTTGGTAATACAGGAAGTGCCCCAGTGTGTTTTTAAACTCCATACACCTTCACCAGAATCATTTAGATAATTTCAGCCCAGGAACTTGTCTATCTCTAGTGAACAACAGGTAAAAGGAGCTGTTAACTTGAAAACTTGAAAATACCGCTTCATGACATCACAAGGTGGAACAGAGTATATTGAACATCATCATTTATGAGAACAAAAATAATCTTGAGTATTTTCAAAGCAAAAGTAAGTCATTTCAATTCAAGTAAACCTAAATGTAAAGGGTTTTTTTTAATCTTACTGTTATGTCTTATAACTTGTCATGTAACATTATCATTAAGAAATTACAGTAAAGTAAAGATTATAGTATTACACTGCTATGGCGTATTAATTGTTAACATATTTAGACCATGTTTTCTTCCTTCTGAAAAAGCTATGTTCGCCAAAAACAACGTATTAACGTGTTTTCAGTTTTGTAGATCACTCTATATTCAGAGTGCTATCACAACACAATCAGTGCGCAGTCCGCTAATGAAACTAAAACACATCACATCAGGTTTGTGTTGGACAGGAGCGCACGGCTAACTGTAAGGAGGCTTTGAATAGTCCCCGGGAGAGATTGAGAGATTACGCAAATATGCATGGATGACATTACAATCGGTGTGTGTTCTGCTATTGAAACTACTGCACATCGCATCAGGTTTGTGAAGTTGTAGTGTATTGTTTTGTATCCTGCTTTTGTATATTTAAGAAGAATTGTTGTGTGGGAGCATGGCGGAGAATTGGACAAATCTTACAGCTAACAGTGAGGAGATAGATTCGAATAGGGCCTGGGAGAGATCACTAAATTGCCCAGACATGCACGGATGACATCTAAAACCTCTTCAGGAATATTTTTGATGAGGGAACAACATTATAACATGGTATAAAGCTCTACAAAGTCGATTTTGCATTTTTGGATTTCATTATAATTTGGTTATGGCGCTAATAATTGTGAATAATTCATTTAAATTGGATTGAAAACATGAAAACTGCTTTTTAAATGATATAATGCAATAAAACAGTTTTTTTATAATGCCATGCTTGGTATTTATGTTTTTATACAAGTTCTGATATAGATCGAGACCATTATTAAAGGTGCACTGCGTAACATTTCTAGTAGGGGATCCGCCACCTGCTTGTCTCTATGGAAATGTTATTGCTTTGTCTAGAATGTTCCACAGTATAGATTAAATCAATATATATCACAAGCACTACGCTACATTACAGTTCAGATCTGTGGAGAGTCGCCTCTATTCACACAAGGAATTACTAAATTTTTGAGCAAAAAGAATCACCCCTAATAATAAATGCAGGATGGAAATGTTTAAAGTCATACCATGGAATATTCCAGACAAAGCAATGACATCTCCATGGAGACAAGTATAGTGGACCCTCCACCAGAAAAGCTGCACAGTGCACCTTTTACATGACTTTTATTTCAGTATAAATACTAGTTTTAGTATTGATTATAATCTTGGTATCAACTTCTTTTGACATCCCTACTTGAAAACACGCTGGAATTGACCTCTTAACCCAATCTACAAGTTTCAAAAGTGGTTTATTTGTAAGATCCCTTTTGTTTTGCTAAAATAACACAGCTTCGGTTCTGCCTTTTCACCATGTCAAGTTCCAGGGCCCCAAACGGACTACAGAGGAGATTGAATTCATTTTCTTGGCAGGAGCTGAGCATTGTTGGCACGGCGACGAATATCTTAATAAGAATCACATTTTTTACTCAACTCAAATTTAACTAGAGCGCATTGTCCCAAAATGTGACCGCAGAGTTTTGCTGTTTAACATTATAGGGCTGTGGTGTTATGTCTGGCAACAGGACTATATGGATTTTATCTTTTGACCCGAGCTGTGCAGAGACGACAGAAAATACAAGAAAAACAAGTGATCGGCGATAAGCATGTCAAATATTGAAATAACTATATGACCCATGAGATTTAGATATCGCTTTTTAATATTGTGAAAATGCAGGTTTGTTTCATTTTAATGCAATGTTTTGTGAGAAGTGGAGGTAATTCAAACAAAGGCTAAACCACAATTTCGACAGGTCTAACCCAGGACTGAACATGGATCAAAGTCGGACTAAATGAGGACCTGAAATGGAACTGAACTAGGACTATTAAAGAGGGCATAAACTGGGACTAAAACCAGGTCTAAATGGGCCCAGAACCAGGACTAAACTAGGACTTTTAAATGGGCTATGATCAAATTGACAAGACCAGACCTACTGTATATAAGGACTACTAACTAGGACTTGCTTCATTAAACCAAAGTTGTCTTCTCTGAGCTTTCAGAAATGCTCTGTTCACATTTTGCCTGTTTAGTTGCGTCATAGTTAAAACTCTTGACTTCTCCTATGCAGTTTTTTAAGACCATAAAACATCACTGACTAATTCTATGCTCAAATTGTGTTCACAACGAATGGCTTTATTAGCATAGCATCCACGAAGAAGAAGGACTTCATTTTTTGTTTATTTTGCCATTGTTTATTCCTGTTGCTGACACCAGAGGGAGCTCCAACGCCGAAATACCTCATTGGAAACAGGGGTGAAGTTTATAAAGTATGTTCTAAATACAGACATTATTTGAAGTTAAAAAATGTGAAATACTTATCCAAACGTGAACAGGTTTAAAATGGAATTAAAGCCACAAGGGTGCGTAATAAGTATTCTTTAACTTAAATTTGCAGTTTAACTTCCTTTAAGATGTGCTTATCTACTAATTTATACCACTACATTAACTTTAACTAGTTTTCTTGCAGCAAAAAGTCAAAATTGTGGAACATTGTTTATCCTTTGTGCAATGTTAAATAGGTCAGGAGCATATAACCTCTTTGTACAGCACCAAATGATTAGTGTGGAAGCGCTCCAGCGAGCTAATGGCTAACAGGCCGGGAGTCATGTTACATTGTTTTTGCAGCCGTCCCATGGAAAGAGAAACGGGTTGAAAATTTCGATTTGATTTATAGCTGCGGTTTAAAATTTATACTCACCATCTTCTCACGGACCTCACAACATCTGGCAGCACGTCGCTATTGAAAAACGTAACCACCAAGAATTTACACCTGTAGGGGATATTGGCTTACTATGTTCATTGGACCTGAGTCAAAAGTTGGAGAAGTGATGTGAGGGGGAATAAGTAGTCCTTTGTAGAGATTTGGGGCTTTTAGGTCAGTAGACATTTACTGTTACTCCTCCTCCCATTCACAAAAACAGAGACTCAGCTAAAATGTCATAAGCCCGACTTTATTGAGCTGTTACTGTCTCATTCCTAAGGGAAACTGGATAATAAAAGTGCTTATGTTTGCTAGTCCAAGGGTGACATAATAGGAAGACTTGGCAGTGAGGTAATGGTTATCAGATTGCAAGCATAACAAATTAAAAGTGTAGCTGCATGACATTGCGTGACAGAGGAACAGAGCTCAAACATCACGATGATAATAATACATTAGTCTTGTACAGCGATTTTCCAGATGCTCAAAGTTGCTTCACAGTTTCATGCATTATTCATTCACTCCAAATAAATACGAGGTCATGTAAGCGCCTTCTGTAGCCACAGCCGCCCCGGGACGAATGATGGAAGTAAGGCTGTTAATCTGGGCCATTAACCCCTCTGACCAGCAATCACATTAACACATTCAGACTAGAGCTGTGTCTATATTGATACTTTGCAGCTGGTGTCATCAACATTCCCTGGGGGTGTGGCGCTAACTGAAGGCTCTTCTCTGTCTGTAGCTTTGTTACTGAAGTTAGACTTTAATCTTTTAACACAATCTGACCAGAAGGAGCTGAATTATCTGGGAGTATAACAGAAGATTACTGTCAAAAACTGGCTAGCATTAGCCAACAGTTTTTTTTAGTTAGTCACTATCACCTTTTTTGTTCAAAATGTAACTCCTAAACAAGACCATGAACGCTCGTATTGATCACAGACTCCTGAAAATGTGTTGTTTAAATCCATTTTTTGTTGAATTTTCAGATGATCTTTTTGGGAGTATTTGCTAATATGCCACTGAACATTCCACCACAGACATACAGGAAGAGCACCCCCTGCATGATGTCACTGCAAACTATAAATTTTATATTATTCAATTCCAGGTGTTTGTACTGGTCAAAATATACCTTCAATGCATTAACACTGTGAGTGTGGCATGGCGGCATCATCTGCTTGCCTTCATGGAGATTTTAAAACAAAACAATAACATCTCCATGGAGACAAGCACACGGCGGACCCTCTACCAGAAAAGTTACATAGTGTATCTTTAATCACAACCAATAAAGACCCTATTGTCAAAAAAATTATACTGCAGACAAGTTCAAATCACCAGTTAATCTTCTGCATCTGTTGTATGGCCCTCCACATGTTATCTCACTTCTCCTCTGTCGCTTCTTGTATCTGTATCAAAACCACGTCGTCATAAAGAAACTTGAGTGGCCATTTTTATCGCTTCCCAGTCTTTCCAATCCACTGGAGTGTGTTTCCGAATCCCGACTCCTCCTCGTATCTTTTCAGTATTATCGTCTTGAAGAGATATGAATGCTATTGTTTATGGTGAGGTAATAACAGTCTTATTTTTCATGGCGGGCTCCAGTGTAATTTATGACTGCGTTGGCTCGTACAGATTAATGGCACATGGGTCTCGCTGTTCAGGGGATGTGGATTCTTATCAGGGCAATAAATCCAGCCTTTTCTACTGTTTATTTGTCAGCAGTCTCTTCACAGTGTCCCTCCTCCAATTGTAAAATGAAAACAGTATGAGCTGATTGAAAAACTATTTAACATGGACAAACAGTGACTGACTGTGCTCATAATTCACTTCATAAGAACTCATTTGAGTGTCAGCGGTTTAAAGGTGCATTATGTAGCTTTTCTAGTGATGTTCAATTGTATGACATTGAACTTATTGTTTTTGGATTGTATTTATAAAAGGCCCATATTGTGCCATTTTTGATCTATGTTATAATGTTGTTTCCTCATCACAAACATACATGGAGTTGTGTTTTGTTTTATTCACACGTTTGACACACAAACCCTGAATATTTCTTCTGAAACACTGTGATGTCATGTGATAATACAGGACATGTTCCCCTGTGTTTTTAAACTCCATACAACTTCACTAGAATCATTTGGACAATTTCAGCAATGGAATTTTCAGTCTCCACTCAGCAAAAGTTAAAAGACAGCTTTTAACTTGAAAACTACAGCTTCATGACATCACAAGGTGGAACAGAGCATTTTGAGCTTTGGAGATGTAGACAGACTAATAATAAAGGGTTACTTAAGCATGTGTGAATGAAACAAAACACAACTCCAGGTCTGTTTTGATGAGGTAAGAACTTTATAAGAGGACTTTAAGCTCACAAGAGTCAATTTTACATAATATAGGATGTGTTCTTACGGCAAAAGACAAACATTGAAAAACATTCTTACTATGAGCAGGGTTGCCTCTCCACAAATTTGAACTGGTAACTTGGACTGAGTTGTCTTTCCCCAGTACACATATTGTATAAGCAGCTCTTCAGGTCAAAATTAGTCCACTGTGTACTGTCTGCATGTAATTATAAAATGTTTTATTGTCAGGAAGTGCATGGTTAGCAGGCTAGCTTTACCACAACGGTGAAACTACACAGTTATAGCACTTATAAACTCATCATGGTGAATAATTAGGATGCTCTGAATGCATAAGATATATGAGGAATGACTTTGGACCACTGCAAACCACTTTTTTCATGTTTTTAGACAGTAAAAATCGTATACAACACCTTCAATAATATACATTACACCTATTTTATCAATCACTACCAACTTCTTGCCTATAAACCACATGTTAAATTAGCTGTGACACTGCTACACCACTTCAGTCAAATGCCTCTCCTTCATTCTCTATTTAATTAATTTAATCTTCTGCTCTTTTAACGTGTCAAGAGAAAGACAAATCCTTGCATAGTGTCCACTGAACCAGATAATTCCCTTCTGGCTCTTTTAGTCCAATGATGGTCCGTAGAAGTGCACAGATTGAATGACACGGTGGTGAAGGTCAGGTGCTTTTTGCTTACCTGTGCAGCTGTAAATGTGCCCACAGACTTCACACTGGAGCTGAATGCTGAGGTTTCAAATGGGAACAGGAACAGAGAACATCCGGTAATATGAGCGCACGGTAAAACTATGGGTATGGCAGGTGCGCTGTTGGTCAAGGCAAATATTTAATCTTCCTATTGATCATAGTTTGATGTTTTTTCATTTTTCTTATTAAAAACTAATTGAATAGACTTGTGGTGCTGGTAGAATAATTGTAGGTATAAGGGTTGCCATGATACTAACATTTTCTAATAGTTTTTAATACTAAGAAAAAGGCTTGATACTCAATACATATCATAAAAAAATATTATTATTATTAGTTAAAGTTCCTATATTATGCAAAGATTTACTCTTGTGAGCTTTTAGCCATGTTATAATGCTGTTACTTCACCAAAAACATGCCTGGAGTTGTGTTTTGTTTCATTCACACATGAGTAACCCTGAGTAAGTATTAGTCTGTCTACATCTCCAAAGCTCAAAATGCTCTGTTCCACCTTGTGATGTCATGAGGCGGTAGTTAACAGCTACCTTTTTACCTTTACTTCAGAAGAGATTGACAAATCCAGAGCTGAAATTATCCAAGTGATTGGGTTTAATAGTTAGCATTTAATAGTTGTTTGATTTGACTAGATCTGATAATTGCAACCATTTCAAAAGGTCAAATTATGTCCTATAATGTAATTTATTTTGGTGTTTTTTTTGTTTTTTTTCACCTTCACCTTACTTGTCATACTTGTGAATATTAGTACTATTGTTGTATTTATTAGAATGTGGGTACAGATTTTTGTTTAGATGGTTAGTAGTTAGTGGAGCTCACCTCATATTATTACACAGACCAATGCATCACTCTCCCATTAACGATACACAGCTACAGACATCGTTTCTGTGAGGGACTCTCAGACCTCTGTGTATCCTCACGAGTGGATTAGCACAGCAGACATTTCCCATTTGTCCCAGTGAGGCAGACCAAACAGCTGTGACCTTTGACCCAGCCTGTGCAGCCTGTGTAAACCTACTCCAGTTTAATACAAGGCTTTCCTCTGACAGGACCTGAGGGGCAGGGGAGGGGAGGAGGTGGGACAGGATCCTGGGGGCAGATGACGGGTGTTGGAGGATTCACGAAGAGCAGATGAGTCATTTGTCTCTCTGAAAAACAGACTTCAGTTTAGTTTTTGGTTTGTTATTGTCTAGTGGATTACATGAATCATTTTACACGTTGAGAAAGAAGCAACCTGGTTTTAACAAAAGGTGACAGTGAAATGCCAAGGTGAAGAAGAACAATTTAGTCATTAAAGGGCCCGTATTACACTGTTTTCTAATCTGTTATAATGTTGTTTCCTCATTACAAACATACCTGGAGTTGGGTTTTGTTTCATTCACACATGTTTAACACACAATGTCATGTGGTAATACAGGAAGTGCTCCACTGTGTTTTAAACTCCACACACCTTCACTAAGATCATTTGGATGATTTCAGCCCTGGAATTGTGAATCTAAAAACTAAACTGAACTAAAGATGAAGGGTAGCGGTTAACTTGAAAACCTTTTCATGACATCACAAGGTGGAACAGAGCATTTTTAGCTTTGAACATGCAGACAGACTAATAATAAACGATTACTCAAACATTGAATGAAACAAAACAACTCCAGGTGTGTTTTTGAGGAGGTAACAACATTATAACATGGTTTAAAGCTGACAAGAGCAAAATTTGTGTGATATAGGACCTTTAATTTGTTTTGCAGGTTATTTTATATATAGTTATAGTGTAAATGCATAAAGCAGTTGAGTGTTCTGAAAGTCCAATAATCTGTGTAACACTACTTTTTAATCATTTTCTTATCCAACAAAAAAGGGCAATAGCTGTAACATGTGCTGCTACTGCTTTAAAATCAAAAACACAATGAAATCTGGGGTGCCAGTCATGTAGTGTGACAAAGAATCTGGCAACCCAAAGCCTAGCTCATTCTGCTTGAAAACCATTAAGAACTGAACACAACTGTAACACCATGTGAAATGTTTTTGCCCGGCTTTATTCTTGTAGTATTTTTAAAAATGTATTTCCACTATGGAGTAAATGATAAAGGCACCCTTTACAATATACAAAATTGACTGATGTGCGCTCTCTGCATATAATCAAGTCTTGTATATATTGCAAAGAAAGCATTGGTCCATTACTGCTTAATTTTGCAAACTAAAAACTAAAAACTGCTGGGGATGTGCCAAAGGGTTTGTGATGAGTTGTAAATCATTTTCTCTTTGCTTGTTGAAAATTGGATAATGCAGCGTTAATGTTAAGATTGAATAAAGAAGTGGACTAAGGGAGTGTGACGTCACCCAGTTCAGCTCCAGTCAAATGAAGCTCACCGAGGCTAGCAGTTATAAGTGCAAATTTGGAGTCGAGTTCCATATTAGAATAGGAATTGATTTACGGACAAAATAACGAAATAAAAACACCAGAATCATGTAGAGCGGGTAATAGGAATATTTTAAGTGAATGAGGCTCACAGCAGCAGTGGTGACGTTTTTCAATATAAAGTTAATTGCAGTCTATGGTTAAGACATATTTTTTAATTTTTTGCCAATTACTTTTAATCTGTTTCATTTTGGTGACTAAATAGCCGTATTCCTTTCTCAAATGCTCTTTTTGTAGCTGGCGTTGTATATATATTTCAGCCTCCTCCATCAGACCCCTGCTTAGCTGCTGCCTGGTTTCTGCGGTTGATGTTTTTGAAGTGAATTTTCCGCTCTGTCTGCTCTCGTTGCTCCTCTGGTTTCTCCTCTCTGACCCGCTCTGAGCCTCGCTGTTTGTTTTAAGAGTGAAATCTGCTGCGTGACACAGATCTGTCACAGGAGCCAGGGGGCGCCGTCGCTACTCTCACATCAAAGAGACACAGAGGAAGAGCCAGTGCAGCAGAGACATGAGAGACAGGAGGACGGGGGGATTAAGATGGCTGTCACTGTAGGCATCAACATTTTACATATTTCTGAAAAGTCGAAAATACTTTAGTAGAAATAAACCTAAAATAGCCTTAATAAAGTATGAAGGTTTTACTAATTTATAATAACTAAAATGGAATGACTCAGGCTTATTAATTTAAGCTGCAGTAAAGGTTCATTGCCACTCCACAGATCTGACCTGTAACTTGGCCTGGTGGTGTCACCTGCTTGTCTTCATGGAGATGTTATTATCTATCGCCATGGAGACAAGCAGGTTATGTTCACTGTCAGAAAAGTCGCGTCCACTGACAGAAGGTTGGAGCACCTTGTGGGAGAGCAAAGCATGAATTTTAATGTTAAAGAGCTGCACTGTCACATTATTAAGGTATAGACTGTGCCAAATACAGACAAATAGACCTGGAAAAGAGTAAAATGATGTTAAACTGCTAATATAAGGCTAGCTGTGCATTACATGTTAGCACCAACAACCATTAGGACTATGAGTCTCATATTATGGGATAACATTATGTCAACATTATGTCTTCCTTATAGCCTCTTGTATATACAGATTTTTTTATTGCTTATTTTTCTATTTTATTTTAACTTGTACATATACACTTATATAATTATGCCATATTTGACACCTCTTGCTATCTTTTTTCTACTTATTTAGAATTTATTATTACCATTTATATATATTTTTTTACTCTTTATTATCATATTATATTATATTCTATTGTGATGTGTGAGCTACTGTGTCCAAATTATTTCCCTTGTGGATCAATAAAGTTTGTCCAAGTCTAAGTCTAACAGTGTCCGTTAAGACCATAGACCATGTATATGGAAACTAACATAGCAAAAACGAAGTTAGCTCTGGTTGCAACTGACTTCTATTAAAAAATCTTTGTCTGTTTCTCTGTAACAGCTGCTGCCAGACTTGTCATTTTGGGCTTAAAATGATCTTATTAACCCGCTCTACATGATCCTGGGGTTTTTATTTCGCTATGTTGTCCCAAAATTAAGATACGAACATTAATAACAGACCAATCCGGTGCCTGTTTTCCCCGAGGTTACTCCTGGTAGCCTTAGCAACAGGTTGATTGACAGCCTCATTGCTAAGCACCTACCCCCTGCCCAGCGGTAAGGGGCGTGTACCTTCAACAGCCTTGCTCCTGATTGGTTCTTCGGTTTTGCAGATTTCCAAATATGGAAATATCCAAATACTATATCCCTGGTTTCAAATTAGCCACTATAATTGCTAGCCCTTTTTTTTATTTTAATGTGCTTAAAATGCACTAGAAAATGATTAAGAGAAGGAAAACGTTGCATTTCCCATTGCGGGTTTTCCCAGTGCCAAACCTACAATAATGCGTTGCTGCCTGTATTTATAATGCACTTTTAAAGAGCAGTCTAATCTCATTCAGTCCTGAACGTCACATCGCATCACCATTTCCTTTTCTATTTTTCCGTTAGACTTTTCTCACTCCACAGTGCTACAACATCACCTTGTTTATCTTGTAAATAATTCTCCTTTGAGGCTGCACAAATCAAATCAACACTGTGGTTTTGACAAGACTGAAAAGAAGCACGTTGAGGTATAAAAAATCTTAAAAAGGTGTTGTCTTTGGAGATAAAGTTGGCCTGGAGACGATGACACTTTTGCTGATTCTGATGCAGTGTGAAGTGCAGATGTGAAGGTGGAGGAGGGGCTGCTACAGTGAGAAGAAACATGGCCTTTGATAGCTCTGTTAAAGGGTGCACTAGAGCTGTAGAGTTTGTTTTGTATGTTTGTCACTGTCAAAGAAAGCTGCAAGGACGGAGAATCTGAGTTGTAATGTATATCTGTATAAAGGAGGATGTGTTATTTTAATTAGACATTGTTTCCCATAATAATTCACCCCTAATTCTCGTTTGTCTGTTCAGTGTTATGATTGCTGTTACATTTGCAAATCAGGATTAAAGGTGCACCATGTAACCTTCCTGGTGGAGTGTCTGCCACCTGTTAAATTAACCCAATCTCCTAATTAATCTCCATGGAGACAAGCAGGTGATGATGCCAGGCCAAGTTAGAAGTCAAACCTGTAGTGAAGCGAGCCAACTCATGTATTTCAATGGATTTTTAAAACATTTTTTGGCAATAAAAACAGCAGTGGTTGAATAAATGCAAGATACAGACGTTTAATGCCATACTGTGGAACAATCTAGGACTAAAGCAGTCTCATGAAGGTGCACATGATAACGAACCCCCACCAAGCATTCAATCGTTTTTGTGCGTGTCTCCTTATATTTAATTCCTTTTTTTCCATTTTATTTTAAGATTGCTGAAGCTTTGACCTCTTTCTGATCAAACAATTGTTATAAAAATAATAATTTAAATTCTGATTAAAATAATGTTTCCGCTTTGATGAATTCTTACCTGTCTTGCCCAATTCTAGTATCAAAACAAGACTGCTATGGTTATAATGTAATGGCTGATCTCCATATTAGACCAGGCATTACCATTCTGTTTTATCTCGACATTTCCCTCTCTCACCTCTTCTTCCTCATCTCCTGCTCCTCTACACTTCCCCTCTCCTCCTCCTCTTCTCTTCTTCTTCTTCTGCTGCTGTGACTTGGAGGGCTCTTAATTATGACATCTCGCGGTTGTACTTTGGGACCTGACCCTCCTCCTGTCTCCACTGTCTCCAACATCTGCCACTTCTCACACGCGCTGCCTCCGTGTCCAGGAGGGCAATTACACAGCCCAGACTGCACCAAATGGATATCAATTTGGGAATGCTATTAGCGCTAACGGCTATACACGTCTGTGCAAAAGTCTTAGGTAAAAATATTAAGAGTCAGTGAACAAATGCACTGAAATAGACTCCACATCTGCCAAAGCGCTGGTCCTTTTAGCTAAGGTCAGGGTTAAATACTCTTTTGTTGGTATTGGGAAACCATAATACATTAATGTAACAATTAATCATGATTATATAAGTGTCAGTATAAACATTTATCTGTTTAAATGAGAGAAGTAAGGTAGTTGCTATCTTTTTAGTACACTCCTGGCTCCTCTCTGAATCCCTTGCTTGTCTTTACTGATGAAGTGGTAGTGAAGACTAAACCAGGGACTAAACCAGAACCAAACCAGGACTAAACCAGGGACCAAACCAGGGACTAAACCAGGCATTAAAGCAAGAACTAAACCAGGGACCAAACCAGGGCTAAACCGTGACTATATCATCAGGGTCTGTATCTCCCTTATCTCAAAATGACACGCTATGAGTGCTTTGCTTGTGTTTACTGACGAAGTGGTAACAAAGACTAAACCCGGATTAAACAAGGACCATATCATCAGACTCTGTATTTCTCTCATCTGAAAATGGCCCTCAGTCTGTGTAGTGCCCTCCTCCTGGCTCCTCTCCTCTCTTTGCTTGTGTTTACTGATGGAGTGGTAATGACGACCAAACCAGGACTAAACCAGGGACTAAACCAGGACTAAACCATAACTAAAACAGGACATCAGGCTGTGTATCTCTCTCATCTCAAAATGGCCCTCAGTTTGTGTAGTGCCCTCCTCCTGGCGCCTCTTCTCTCTCTTTGCTGATGAAGTGGTAATGAAGAGTATACCAGAACAAAACCAGGACCAAGCCAGAACCAAACCAGGACTAAACCAGGACTCATCAGACTCCCTCATCTGAAAAGGGCCCTCAGTTTGTGTAGTGCCCTCCTCCTGGCTCCTCTCCTGCTCTCTTTGCTTGTGTTTACTGATGAAGTGGTAATGAAGACCTCCACTTTAGACGCTGTGTCTTGTTTGCCAGTGCCTCTGCAGGGTCAGTACTTCTCCAGGATTTCAAGTGGATTAATGATGCAATCGAAGGCAACAAACTAAACTCAAGATGCTGCGCGCTGGGGCAGATGGTTAGGACGGGAGAGAGGGGCTGGGGCATGTGCTAACAATGCTGAAAGAGGAATGCTAATGATAATAAGTTTTTCTTTTCTTAACCATTTTGAACATAGTATTTGAGAGGTTGACAGAAAGTAAGGAGTGATGGAATAATCAGTCTTTGCTAGTCTGAAATGCAAAAAGTTTCAAACTCAAAATGGAAAAGATATTAACTCTTACTACTTTCACAATTCTTTAACCAGTCAGTAGTCGTTTGGATTTCTACAAAAAACATATCAAATCATACAAAATTTGTTACTATAAGTTAGTGTCACAATACTAAAATTTGATTGATTTTGATAATAATGAATAGGCTCAGTACTCAATACCAATTCCAATGTTGCAACGATAATAAAACTCATTCTTAGACAATGGGCTCTATTCATGCTTATGTCACAAAACCGGAAGATGTTTGGAAACATGACGACTTCCGGCGGGTTCTGTTGGTGGTAGTAAAAAATCTGGGAAAACTGAGAAAATGGCCCTGTTTTCTTCATCTATATCATGGTATTCTTTCTTTTTTCCTTTTATAAATTGCCTATTAATTTTTGTATTATAATTCGTCAAACTTTTATCACATGCCCAGTGTACACCGGAAGTCGTCATCCGCATGCTTCCAGAAGTTTTCCGGTAAGCGTGAATAGAGCCTATAGGGGCATTAGTCAACAGTTTAGGTTAGTCACTCTCTAGTTTAGTCAGTGTTTTTTGTTGAAAATCAAACACCTAAACAGGACTGTAAACGCTTGTATAGATCACAAGCTCCTGAAAATGTGCCGTTTAAATCCATTTTGAGTTTTCGGACTTAGACAAACTTTACTGAGCCACAAGTGAAATTATTTGGAGTTTGAAGTTCTAAGTCTAAACTTCTTTGTCAGTGTTTGCTAATGTACGCAGTGTATCTCCATGGTAACTGATCAACATTTTGGTGTAGAGATACACGTAGAACGCCTACGGAATGACGTCACTGCAAAGTATCAAGTGAATTCATGCTTATTATCTTTTATCATTAAATTCTTATAGACACCAGAAGGAAACGTATGCCCTTATATCAACATAAAACAGTATGTAACACGTAGACCATGTATGTTTTTCTTTGATTCCATTTTTCTTTGGACCAAATTGCTCGATGAACTCAGTAATCTCACACTGCACCACTTACTCAGAAGCCATTTGAAGGTCATTTGAGTACAATAGCCTTTGTGTCTTCCCTGTATGCAATTTAACAAACATTGCAAAAATTAATTACAAAATCACTTCTCATTAAGTTCCTCCTTAAAATTAAGACCTGAATCCTGCCTTCAGTCCTCACCCCAGCACAGGGTCTTCTCCATAGGGACGTGGCCGCTCCCAATAACGCTCACATTAATTATAGCCTTATCAACCTGCAGCAAATTCAATAGAACTATTTATAGAGGCCTAAAGTAGCAGGGTGAGGTACTGCAGAGAAAGGAGGTCACATAAGAAAGTAACGGGGTTGAAATATGGCTATTCTTGGACATAATCTATAGTAGAAAATATAGTTTCCATAGACTTCCATATTAACTTTTCAATACAAGTCACTGTCAATGTTTGCGCTTTGAGCCCTCGAGGAGATAAAGCCTGCCAGTCAAAAATATGGGAAAAATATATTGCAGAGAACACAAAAGTACAATGTAAGACACTATCATTATTATAGATGTGAATACATTTTGTGGACATTGTGGTGTTTTGATTGTTGTATTATTAGAGAAACATCATTAAAAGTATTCACTTTTCAGGGTTGTTTTTTTTATTATTTATTTATTTATTTGAAATAGGGACAAAACACATTAATGAACATATACATGATATGTAAATATGTTATCAGATTGTAGCCCAGGGCTAATTTCCATCTGCTGTCCCTAGACAGGTTGATGTGATCATAAAGCAAATACACACAGTAAAAACAATACACCCAGACAGACAATACAATAATACAAATAGACAGACATAAAGAGATGGTCAGTCACAAGATCACAGACACAGGTCAGCTAAAGGATGTTGGATTATTTGATCAAAATTGCACGCTGCCCTGTTTAGTTAAGGTGCCAGTGTATAAGTATTGCACACAGCCCATTGCTGAAATGATTATAGTACACTGCACAACCCTAAAAAAAGAAAACAAAAAAGTGCAGGGTGAGATTGCTAAATAACCCGGCTTATAAAGTGCTATTCTACAGTGTATTGCATGTGCCCTCAAAGGTAAAATTCTTTAGTATATTGCATATTGCCCGTAAGTAAAGTATTAAAGTGCTTAATTAATAAATAGTATATTGCACATTATAAACTATAGTAAATGATCACACACCTGTGTTGACCTGAGCCATGTCTTTAAATGGCCTTTAAACGTAGTGAAGCTGGGGGAGTCTCTAACTGTGGGTGGTGGACTGTTCCACAGAACACTGCCCTTATATGAAAACACATTTTGACTGAAAGAGGTTTTTCTGTCAGGCACCTCACAGTCGCCTCTGGTTGTGGCCCTGGTGTATAACTTTTTGGTTTGTCTCCATGGTGATTGTATTGGCTGTAATGGTCCACAGTACGGCATTAAACTTATCTGTTTTGCATTTATTAAATTTTAGGTGTTTTTATTGTTAACTAAATTACTTGCATTCTTACTGTAAGTGGAGTCACCTTTTCAACAGATCTGACCTGCAAATCCAAAAAAATACAAATAAAAACAGCTAGGGAAAAAAATCAATTATTTCTGTTCAACAAAATTACTTTTTACTACATTTTTAAACAGGTACTTTACGTAGTTGATTTTTCATGTGATACTTTTACTTTTACTTGATTTTTTTTTTTTTTTTTGGCTCCGTTATCTGTACTTTTGCTTAAGTGACAAAACAGTAATAATCAATCAAAATGTGGAATTGCTGAAATCATTTTTGTTCCGTTTATCAACTTGTACAAGGTTAAATCATCAAAATTTAGCAGAAGTATGCATGTGATACTTAAGTAAGCTCCACTATTTCCCAATGCACCAGTTCCCAAAGTTGGTTATCTCATTATTTCAGACTTGTATCTAAACTCTGCACCTGTCTCTCTCTTTCTCTCCCTCTCTCTTTTAGCTGAACTGTTTTGGAGAAAGTCTAGTCTTCTCATAGGGGCTGAGGTGATTGGCTGTGACTTTGGATCCTAAAATAAAACTTAGGTAAAAATGTCTCTGAGTAGAAGCTGCTGTCACTGCTGCCACTGGACTGATGTGAGACACTAATCACCAGCTCCCATACACTAACTCGGCTCCTATAGACACACACTACAGTCTATGGACCCAATGGAAGTACTCGAAATATCTAGTTTAGCTCTCAAAATGCTAGACTTTGTGAACCTTTTTTGTTTATCCTACACTTTCAATTATTATGAGTTGGTAACAAGTTGGTTTACATTGTGGAGAATGGCCTGGAAATTGAGAGGGAACATTTTATATTTATATTATATTTCTTTCTATGTGTTATATCGGTTTCAGTAGTTCAATTCAAGGTGTATTTTACTTAATTCTGATATTAATCTGATATTGTCATGACTAAAACACATCAGGATTAAACCAAATGTCTTAACCCAGTCTAGGTCTAACTAGGATCTAAACCAGGATTGAACCAGGACAGATCCTCAGGACTGAACAGGGACTAAACCTGAACTAAAAATGGACCCAACCTGGACTCAGCCTGGACTCAGCCTGGACTCAGCCTGGACTCAACCAGAACTTAACCAGAACTCAACCAGAACTCAACCAGGACTCAACCAGGACTCAGCCTAGACTAAAATAGGTTTAAACTAAGCCTAAACCAGAACTTAATCCACAACAAATGTATTTATGTCTCAACCCAGCTCTATGACTAAACTGGGACTAAACTAGACCCACCCAGGACTAAACCATGACTAAACTATGACTCAACCAGGACTCAACCAGGACTAAACCAGGACTAACCATAACTAAACCATGACTAAACTAGAACTCAATCAGGACTCAACCAGGACTAAACCAGGACTAACCAGGACTCAACCAGGACTCAACCAGGACTAACCAGGACTCAACCAGGACTAAACTAGGACTAAACCAGGACTCAACCAAGACTCAACCAGGACTCAACCAGACCCACCCAGGACTAAACCATGACCAAACTAGGACTCAACCAGTACTAAACCAGGACTAACCAGCACTAAACCAGGACTAAACTAGAACTCAACCAGGACTAAACCAGGACTAAACCAGGACTAAACCAGGTCTAAACCCAGTATAAACAGCACTAATACACCAATATGACCCTGGTATCTACTATATCATCTGGCTCCACTCTCCGTCTCCCTTGGGTGCTACAGGAAGTGACTTTAAAGGTGCTTATCCTCTGTCTGATTATCTGCTCATTATCGTGTTGATCATTTACAGCTCCGCTCCTCTCACTGAAGTCAATGGCCGCACTTTTAATGGTTCTGGCTCTGTGCCCACTGCTGCAGCTCAGGCTAAACACTGGCCTGGTTTTATAAGGTTTTATAGGGATACAGGGTGCTTATCAGGAGTCAGTGAATTACCTACAGTGGGAAGTGGATAGGGAGCTCTTGTTTAGGAAAGCTAATGGGAGTAATGATAAAATGGTCAAATATAATAGCAGTAATCATAGACTGTAAATATAAATGGACATAGCTAACCCGCTAGTTGTCATGTTCCAAATAGGAAGTGAGCATGAGTGTTTCCAGCTCCATCGACTCGTATTCGTATTAACCCGCTCTACAAGATACTGGTGTTTTTATTTCGCTATTTTGTCCGTAAATAAATTCCTGCTGGCCTCGGTGAGCTTCATTTGGCTGGAGCCGAATGCTATGGGTGACGTCACACTCACTTACTCCACTGCTTTATACAGTCTATTTCAGTAACATGTTTGCCTGGCCAGCCAAGAACGCAAACCTCTCCAATACTTTACAAAGATATGTGACATTTCAGATGGGCATGATTGACAGGTCGATTAGCCAATCAGGGACACGCATGGTCTATCAATACAAATATGGCTGCTTACAAGGAAAAAAGAAAGGGAAATAGTTAGGGATGATACAAGATCTCGTGCCACAAGATCTCGTGAGACAAAACTGCCGCAAGATTGTGCACACAAGAGAAAAATTATCTCGTGAGATTTTTTTTCCATGTGTTGCACATTTAGATTGGACAAAAAAGAGTCTCATGTTGGTGAGTTACATCTCTTACAGTTCCAAAAAGCTGTACTAGAATGGAAATTAAATGAAATGGATAACAAAATTGTGAGACCAAAATTGGAAACTGAACCGTAAAATGTATATATTAGAAATTGTGTTAAAATTGCGTCTTGTCTCGCTCTTGTGGACCCAGTCTTGGACCTCGTCTCGTGTTGTGGAAATTTTGTCTCGTCCCATCCCTAGAAATAATATTACAGGGGACTGAAAAACAACTTGGATTTCTACAAAATCAATGAGAAAAGCACTCATGGGTCAAATGAAGCGAACAAATTTCTCCATGGGGACAATAAAGTCTATGTACTACAACAAACTCAGTTACAGAGCAGACAAATTTTCAAACCAATCAGCAAATTTATGACTGTAACTTACTCAATACTTAGCTTCTATCTTCCAAGTAGTGTTTTTATTAATCAAAAGAAATATCAGTACCTTGTGTCTACTTTTAGTCTGTTTTAGCTGACGATAAAGTATGCAATTTTCACCATTATGTTGACTTTTATTTAGTTTTTAATAAAATTGTCAGTAAAATTATGAGAATTAACCAGCACTACTTATGCATCCTCTAGGGGTGACGGTGAGCGCTAAATTAAAAACAAACAACACAAACGGGCCCAGAGCGAGAGGTGCCCCCGCGGCCTCACTGTGGTCAATTGTGCATGAAATGGAGATGATGGAAGTTATTGACCACAAGCTGCAGCCCCAGAGACCGGACTCACAAACACCGAGGGAGGGACAGAGGAAAGAAGAGGGGGGAAGGCCTGAATGAATGAGTGAAAAATCATTGGTTAGCTATAATTGTAAAATCGTTTTCATCTTCACATTCCAAAACATGTCACTTATAATAATTGAAAAAATAAAACAAATCTAAAATATTGGAATTTAAAGGTGCATGTGTGATTGCTCTGCTTAGATGTTCCACAGTATGACGTTAAACAGCTCTACTTTACATTTATTCAATTACAGGTGGGGTCGCCTCTTCACAGATCTGACCTGTAACTGCGTCTGGTTTGGCCTCCATGAAGAGAAATAGAAAGGTTTAATGCCATACTGTGAAACATTCCAGACAAAGTAATAACATCTTCATGGAGAAAAGCATTTGACGGACCCTCCACCAGTAAAGTTATTTAGTAAATTAAGTTTTGTAGTTACTTTTTAGTCACATTTACTTAAAGTCACATTGTGTAACTTTTCTTAACATTGCTATCTCTATAGAGACCTATAATGTTACACAATATGGCATTAAACATACCTAATATCTTTTAATGGAGAATCCTGTGGAATTGTAGGCAAAGCAATATTATGTTTATGAAGACAAGTCAGTACCTACCCATCTCCAGAAAAGTTCCATACTGCATCTTTAAAGGCTTCATATTACACTGTTTTCTGTTCTATGTTATAATGTTGTTTCCTCATCACAAACAGACCTGGAGTTGTGTTTTGTTTCATTCACACGTTTAACACACAAATCCTGCATATTTAGGCTGAGTTCTTCTCTCAAACAGAAAACACTCTGTTCCACCTTGTGATGTCATGTGGTAATACAGGAAGTGCTCCATTGTGTTTTTAAACTCCACACACCTTTACTAGAATCATTTGGATAATTTCAGCCCTGGAATTTCCAATCTCTACTGACCAAAGGGTAAAAGGAGCTGTTAACTTGAAAACTAGGGTAGAACAGAGCATTTTGAGCTTTGGAGATAGACAGACTAATAATAAATGGTTACCCAAACGTGTGAATGAAACAAAACACAACTCAGAGTATGTTTTTGATGAGATAACAACATTATAACCTCACAAGAATAAATTTTGTGTAATATAGGACCTTTAAATTATTACTTTTACTTGAGGAGTATCTTGAAATAACGTTACTCTTACTTGGGAATACATTCGACTTAACCTCTTCCCAGCTCTGCCTTTTCCAGTGTTTCTTTAATACAGTTAGATCCTGTTGTTTGTGTTTTGATCTTGTAGCCTTATCGTAGCCTCGTAGCCCGTGGTGCAGAGGCGCAGGTCTGACAGCTGCACTCTCACTTCTTTTGTGTCGTTTTAAACAAGCTTCAAACACACGTCCGTCAGCCTGTCACAGCCCTGATTTATAAAAGCTCTCCACTCCACAGACCTGACAGTGAGGAGGCCTGTTAGCTTCTGTTTAGTCACTCTTATCTGGAGAGGACACTGTATTAAACTATAAGGATGTCACCATATTAAATTATAGTGTGAACCATTTTTGTTTATTATTGAGTAAAATGTGAATGAACTGTGAATTTATGAAGTAAAGTGTTTCCCATAGATTTTGGTCTTTCTATATTAATAATGTTTTTTCATACAGTTTCTGGAGTTTGAATGTCACTTATTGCCTGTATTTCATATTTAAGCAGTCTTTTTGACAGTGTAGTTACTTTTTATTTTAATGACAATAAAAAGAGCAACAAATAGAGATGTTCTTTTTAGACTATGGGGAGGCACCATACTCTATTATATTAATGGGAAACTCTGTGACCAACTTTACAAAGTTTTTATCTTTTATCTATTAACCAAATCATTTTGACATACCTACGTTTAGTGAACTATGGAGATTATTGTATGAAGACACTGTTTTAGTTTTGTAATTACAGCTAAATAATGAAAAAAGCATTAACAACAGTAGGCAAGCCCCCGCCAGAAAAGTTACATAGTGCCCCTTTAATATTGCAGTTTACATGACATTTCAGTAGTTGGATAACTCCAGAATTTAGAGAATTATCATCAAGAGATTTTGCGTGTGCATGTCACATACAATACACAACAGTTTTTGTAATATAAGCCACATAAACCACTATAATACACACAATTACATTTCTTCCTGTATGTTTAAGTACCTTTATTATATCAAACCTTCTGAATGATAAAGTGAAATTAACGTGACATAAACATCAAGATTAAAAAAAAAAAATCCTTAAATGGATTGAAATTACTTGTTTTTGCTTGTAAAATAGTTATTTTGTCTTTAATTTTATTATTTACCACTTTAGTTTGCCTTTTTGTTCTTGTTAACACATGGAGAGACTGATCAGAGAGAAATCAGATAACTCCCATCAGCTTTAGCTGTGTACATGTTTTTGTAATATAAACCACTCCAAACCCCTCCTCAACAAAGCTATCATAACCGTCATTCTGCTTTCACTTTCCCCATAAACACAAGCTCCCTCACAGCGGAAGATAAGACCAAACCGCCTTCATTATGACCCCAAAAATGTATCTGTGGTCCTTTTTAACAGCGTTGCCTGGTGAGCCTAGACTCAGCCAATCATTTCTATGGCGGGCACCCTGCGGACCCTCCTCTGCTCTTCCCCGATTATACGAGATAATGCTTCCCCATTACCACAAAAACGCCATTGGCTGGGGTCGTGCGGAGGTCAACCAACCCCTCGCCAGCCATATTCCAGCTTAGTCACATCCCAATTATGATCCGCACTGGCACCGCTCTCATATAGCTAAAATGTACATCAAGGCAATTCATTTTCGTGGGCCGCTCCAGTCAAATTAAGAGTCTCAGATCTCCCCCGATACGAGTTACACTAAAGAGAGGGAGAAATTAAGCTTGAAAACTGATCTTGAAAGGTGCTAGGAGGGTGCTGTGATGTATTTACTTAGAGGAGGAAATGCGCTAGTCCCAAAAGATTAATTATTTCCCAAGATGCACTGTAGCATTGGTAGAAAACGGATTAAAGCAGGGGTGGAAAAGAGTCCGCTGCAGGCAAAGAAGGGTGTATTGATTTAAAGGAAGAGTAAATATTGCATGTAGCGTGTTAGCATGATATGGAAAGTGAAATTGATTGTACGCCTATTAATTTTGGTTTTCTTTGTCAATTTTAATTATTTTAGTTTTAAACATTAAAAAGTATGTAAAAAGTATATCTTGATGTGCAGTTGTGTAGTGTATGTCTTGGATGGATTGAGCCAAATGAGCTACCGTAGGCCTTTGGTTCAAGAAAAAGCCAGTAATTGACAACTTTTAGACTATTCAAGGATGAAATATTGAATATGAAGTTATATGAATAACTACAGGGTTAGCAACAATAATCTTTGGGTTTTCTGTTTTTTCTTCTTTAAAGCGATTGCAATTTGCTGATTATGCTGAGGGTAGGGTTTGTTTGTAGAATTTTCATAAACTTTGTAAATTTTACTTACATTTTTCTTAAATTTTTCCCCAGATAAAACAAAGTGGACATGTTCAGATCAAATATTCGTGATTAACCAGTAAGAATACAAGAAAGTGCCACACTTTGGGTTGCCAGATCTAATGACTAAAACCAGCTGGAAGCACCCCTAAAAGGACACATTTTTATATAGCGCTTATCCACCTTCAAGGCACTCCAAGCGATTTACATCAACGAACCGTTCACATTAATACACCAGTGTACACAGACAAAGTGAGTTAAGTGTCTTGCCCAAGGATACAACAAGCATACATCTGTGGAAGGTAGAATCGCACTACCAACCTGTGGGTCTGTGGATCTGACCGCTCAACCAACCGTGTCTATGTTGAGAGCAGGATTTGCACCGCCAACCTTCAGATCAGTGGACAGAACTTGAATACCAAGTGAATACAAGGCCTGCCTGTATAATCACCAATAAGAATATTTCTGTTTGAGCAGAGAGCTGCATTCAAGGGACAATTGGTGAATCGATTTAACTAAAATAGCATATCGTCACAGGAATGAGATTACAATTCGATTTTGATCACCGTATTACCCAGCCCGAGCTTCTATAGGCGTACTATAGGCATTTATAAACAAAGAACATATTGTCTTCTCTCATATTATATCTGTACATTCTCTACATGAGCCGTGGGAGATCTGAGCCCACTATACAATACACAATCTAAAGAGATTTTTTTTTTTTCCCTCTGCACTGAAATACACTTTTGGTCTTGTGCAGTGATTAATCTCGTACAGTATACAGGTCATCCCCGAAAGCAGGTACGGCTCTGCTCTGGGGGCCCTCCGTCAGCAACAAAACAGAAGGAAACTGCAATAACTGCCGCGCACATCGATAAATCTTCACAGAGTAAAACTGAACACACGAGCAGCAGCTACACGTCATGAGACGCTAAAATGGAGCCCGATAATGCATGAGTCTAGGCTCTATTAGAAAATGTAGCATGGAGGTATATGAATAAAATTGTAGATTAAATTAAAGATGCACTATGTAACTTTTCTGCTGGAGGATCCGTCACCTGCTTGTCTCCATGAAGATGTTATTGCTTTGCCTGGAATATTCCATAACATGGCCTTAAACTTATCCTGGGCAGGTCTGTGGAGAGGCACTCACAGTAAGAATGCAAAATAGATCAATTAAAGCCAATATGTGGGACATTCCAGACAGCCACTAGCATCTCCGTGGACATAAGTAGTTGGCAGACCCTCCCACCATAAAAGTTGCATAGTGCAGCTTTAAAAATTATGACTGAGCGATGGGGCAAAAAAGAAAAAAAAAAAACAGAAATCACATTTTTACTCATATCACAATTTTCTGTACAGTTTGTAGACAATACAGTTTGTAGTCTAGTTTCAGCTTTCTGTTGTATGGGGCCAGTTGGAGGACGGCTGACCATTCAAAAGATATATTTTGTTTTGAATTGTTAATTGGTATGGCAGCAATCCTAACTTTTCTTCAGTCTGAAATCCATAGCTAGGGAAAATATACTCTTGGCAAGCCTGTCAAGAGTCTGTCCAGTCTATAGTGTTCTGTATGTAAATGAAGAAGCAATGGTGATCCGTGTTTGTTTTTCTTTTGGTGCTTTCAACGTTTAAAATTTAAAAACGTGACAAGTTTGCTATGAAGTTGGTCGATGAAAAACAAGTCCAAAGATATTGAGTAGAAGTCTGGTGATATTGTGTTGTTTACAGAATTTGGAGCCTTGTATATGAGTTGCAGTATGTTCAGAACGAGATGCAGTTTGAGACCATCTGCCTGGGCTGAACTGGGCCATACACACTGTACTCAGCCTACAGAGAGAGGCTTCAGCACAGGACACATGGAGTTTAGTGTGAATAAACAACATACTGTTCATCACGTACATCTCTCATAGTGTTGTCACAATACCAACATTTCATATCTCAATTTCAATACTAAGGAATAGAATGTAATGTTTTATATTGAATAATAGTACTTTCTTTTATATTCCCATGTGGTCTTATATCTGTGTACTCCCTCAGTGGTCCATTAGCGTATAATAATCTATGTGCTCTTATACTTGTTCTGATACAGCCCAAGATCATTCTAAAGATCTTCAGGAAAGGTTAGTTTCTGTCCTGTGAAGGTGACTTTGTTAGTATCGATACTTTTTCAAATCTAGTTCTAATTTTAGTATTGATTAGTATTTGATTTTCTATACTTTAGACAACCCTAATCACCCATTCATTTTAAGTTAGGGAGTTTAAAGTCACTGATGTTGCTTCTATGGGCCTTTGATGGGGTTTGGCCAGGGCTGCACATTCAATCAGAATCGTAGTTTGAGCTGACGTAATTATCAAATTGCAAAGACTACTCCTACATTTTAAATTTTATCATATTTTCATGGTTATTTTCATTATTAAAACATCTTCACCCCTCACAGTAATGGCCGCCTCCATGTGTTTCAGTGGATGATCCAGAAGCCTCATAAAGTGGCCACGTTCTTTGGCTGCATCGGGACAGATCAGTTTGGACAGATCCTGAAGCAGAAGGCGGAGGAGGCTCACGTTGACGCCCACTACTACGAACAGAGCGAAGAGCCCACTGGAACCTGCGCCGCCTGCATCACCGGGGACAACAGGTGTGGAGCTGTTTACTTTATACTGTAGTTTACCACAGATCTTGCTAAGGATCCACAATACACACTTCTTCAGTACTTTACAAAGATGTGAGTCTGGTCACAGGAGAATCTCCCCAAGTTTACATGGGCGTGATTGACAAGTGGATTAGCCAATCAGGGACACACTTGGTTCATCCATATCAAACACATATGGCCGCTTACTAGGAAAAAAGAATATCAGAAGGGACTGAAAAAGTTATGTTATATGTGTTTTGTTTCATTCACACATACTTGAGTAATCTTTTATTATTTGTCTGTCAACATCTCTAAAACTCAAAATGCTCAGCTCCACCTTATGATGTCATAAAGAGGCAGTTTTGAAGTTAACAGCTCCTTTTACCTTTTGTGCCATAGAGACTGGCAATTTCAGGGCTGAAATTATCCAAATGATTCTAGTGAAGGTGTGTGGAGTTTAAAAACACAGTGGAGCACTTCCTGTATTACCACATGACATCACAAGGTGGTGCAGAGTGTTTTCTGTTTGAGAGAAGAACTCAGCTTAAATATGCAGGATTTTGTAGGTGTAAACATATGAATAAAACAAAATACAACTCCAGGTATGTTTGTAATGAGGAAACGTTATATCATAGACCAGAAAATAGCGTAATATGGACGTTTAAAAGAGAAATCTTCAAAGGTCTGGGTCAGAATAAACCACTTCACTTCAACTGCAACTTTTTTGTACTCTCCCAAGTCTTGACAAAGAGTAGTACTTTCAAACTATTACACATTTATACTGCAAAAAAAAAAAAACCCTCTATAAATAAAAAATATATGTAGTACATTATTTACAAACTACAACCCATTCAACAACCTCCACATGTCAAAAGTGTCAAATCAAATATTTCGTTATGTCCCACTCTCTCCGTGACCCTGAAGGCATCATGTGCATTCAGCGCTTTCTCAGTTTCTAGTTGGTATCGAGTCCTCTCCTCTCAGCTCCTGTTCTACACCTGTAAGAAACATTACAAGCCTCACTCGCGGGGCAAGCTTTCTGACCTTTGCAGGTGTCAGAGCACACATCAAATCTCCCATAAGGCTGAGCGGCGGGGGCCAAACACAGTGTGATTGACAGAAGCAGTGTTAAGTATTGATCCATAGCTGCTCCATCACCAGGGCTGTTAGAGACTTGACAGAAAGAGAGGTGTCAAGGAGGTTTACTGGAACTGTGATTCTGTTATTGATAAAACTTAAAGGTCCCCCATTCTGGTAATAGTGGTGTCATTCAGGTTAAGTGCTACAAGGTAATTTGGTGGGATTTCATTCTAGCTAGTTCCGAGTGGAAAGGAATGGGTCAAAATCTTGAGCTACAACATCTTAAACATGAGGAAAATTATGTTGTGAGCTCTCAGTTGGTTAACAATGGTGAGATCTAAAAAGTAAAGTAGAAGTAAATTTAAAATGAAAAAAATGTGAGGCTAAAATGTTGTATTTATTTATCATTTTGAATCATTTCAAAATCTCAAAATCTCGTGGAAATTGTCTCTAATCCCACCCTTAATGAGAACTAATGCTACGAAATGAAACGCAACAGGAACAAAATCAGAAATCAAATGGTCAAAACTGGCAAATGGCAATGACTGTACTTATCTAGGTATTATGATGTCTTATAATGCATAAATCCCGTTAATTTTGTAGTTTAGACCTCTACAACCATGTTCTGAAATGCATGGGAATCTTCTATTTGACTGAATTAATTTTGCTTTTACCTGTATTTTAATTGACAAGGAGTTTATAAACCAGATGTCCTTTCTGATACTTTTTATACAGGCTTGGGACCAGCACTAAAACTACTGAAGACATTTTTCTAAGAATAATTTGACAGTACGGTTAGCATGAATATAAAATCTCAAATTGTGATCTTATCTCAATAATGCTGCCCTATTTTTTGTGAGATGATCATAGTAATTCACTGTTTATATGTTTATATTATGTTTAAACCCAGGCACTTTTTCCCATCCTCTCCTCCGACTGGTCTGCCTCTGTCATACTTTGAGTGAATTTTACCAATCACAGTAAAATGTGAACTCCCAGAAGAAACAAATAGCTGTAGTTACCACTTGGCATATCTCCCACCCCTCGCTGCTAGTCCACACTACGATATTTTTATTATTTTTATCCCAGTTGGGCCCTTTTACAATCCCATCTGTACCGTAATTCGCCCTGGGACCACACGTTGAACACCTTCCAATGCCTTGAAAATCTGTGTCTCAAATAGATTTCATAAAGCCATCCGAGTGACTTATTTCACCTTGGCACCTTCCCTGACTCCATTATCACACCTCCACATGGCCGATAGCAACAGAGCAGAAGTCTACAGGCCTGAATGTTTTTAGGGATGTTTTTGAGCTGAAATTAAGATGGATGATAAGACTGGAGGCGGTGAAGATTTATGGTTTCTGTCTACGCAGGTCCCTTGTCGCTAACCTGGCAGCCGCGAACTGCTACAAAAAAGAAAAACATCTGGACTTGGACGGCAACTGGGAGCTAGTGAAGAAAGCCAAAGTCTATTATATCGCGGTAAGTGAGATCCTGTATGCTTCAGAATGACTGTTCCTGGAGTCCATTGCCAGGAGAGGACAAAATGTTAAGAGGTTTTATTCTCAGGGAATTGCCTCTGTAAGCCTTCTGCATTGTTAATACACCTATTCACGGCACTGTGTAGGAAAATGAGCTGTTACAGAGACAATACCAGCTTTTGTAAGGGTTCTCAAGCTGTGGTACGAAGGGTGCTGCAAGTCCTGGTTTTGTTTGTTTATAGTTTGATTCCGTAGTCAAGTCTAGGGCCTAGATTTGAACTGATTTAAAGGTGCTGCATATGATTTTTACGGTCTTAAAATGTGAAAAACAGATGTAGTTTTTTTTTTTTGCATTATGGAGACAATACCAGCTTTTGTACGAAGGATTCTGCAAGTCCTGGTTTTTGTTTATTTATAGTTTGATTTCACAATCAAAAAAGTGTAGTACTGTTTCGGTCTAGATTTGGACTGATTTAAAGGTGCCGTACCTGGCTTGTACTGTCTTAAAATGTGAAAAACAGAACATGAATTAATAATATAGCTGTGTTATTGAGATACCAGCTTTTTTAAGGGTTCTCAAACTGTGGTACAAACAGTTCTGCAAGTCCTGTTTTTTATTTGTTTATAGATTCGAACTGATTTAAAGGCGTTATACCTGATTTTTACTGTCTTGCAAATTGTGAAAAACAGAACTAGTTCATTTTAAACAGTTTGTGGTGGTCCAAAGTTATTCTTTACTTTCCTAACTCATTCCTAGCATCGTAATTATTCAAAGCAATGAGTTTATGAGTGTGTTTAATACATTTCATAGCAGCATTTTGCTTTTACTGTAATGCTTAAAAACACTAGCATGCTAACACTGCACCAGGCATTTCCTGGTTTTTGATGGATGAAAATACTATTATTAAATGCAGACAATTCTAGTTGGGAACTTAATTAGATCTGATATTCATGGGTTTGAGTCACATGACCTTTTCTTGTTATGAACGCCATTTTGTACTTTTGAAAATAACAGCAATGTTTTACTATTGCTATGAACGCTTTCCTAACTTTAAATAAGTCTCATTAAGTCTCTAGTTTAGTTTAGCTTGAGTTCTGGTTTATCATAGTTTAGATTTCAGCATTGGTTTTAGTGCAGACCTAGTTTAGTTCTGGTTTAATCCTGGTTTAGTCTTGGTTCAGTCCTAATCTAGTCCTGATGTAGTCTTCTTGCTTTGTCATGGTTTAGCTCTGTGAAATTGCTCAATCTTTTTTCAGTACTTGAACACAGAAGACGTGACAACAGGTGCAGTGTCCAAGTGTGAAAAATTGATTGGACGATGTATAGAAACATTCACATTTTTCTAGACTTTAAGGTGACGCGTCATAGATTGGCGTGGACAGATGCTGCAGTTACGTTTTTGTTGGGGGTTAACCAAAGCTCATGTTACAGAGTTTGGGATTAAGTTTAATTCTTGTGGATTAAGGGTTTCTTCTCATCCAGAGTCCAAATGATAGCCCTGAAATTACACTGCATTCCAACATCTCTGAGAAGTGGAAAAAGACACAACTAAAAACTATGTTCAGGGTAATCTTAGGTCAGTGGTTCTTCAGCGTGATTATACAGAACTGGGATAGAGCTGTAATCCTGTTCACTTTTGCATATTTTGTTTTCGCTTTACCCTGGTATTCCATTTTCTTTGATGTTGTTTGCAATTTTGTTGATCTTAAAGGTGCACTATGTAATCTTTCTGGTGGAGCATCCGTCACCCACTTGTCTCCATGGGGACGATGCCTAGAATGTGACACAATATGGCTTTAAACCTATGGAGATAAGCAGATGCCATCAGATCAAGTTGTATGTCAGTTCTATTACAAAACTACTATTATGTAACATTTCCATTAAATAATTAAACTCTCCATGGACACAAGCAAGAAATGGACCGTTCACCGGAAAAGTTACATTGCGCTTCTTTAACTTTGTTGCAGAATATCATTATAATTTACAACTGGGTTTACAAAGTTGTTTTGGTTCCTCTTGAGAACTAATTGTTCACTTGCCTCTTAGTATAACAGCCTAAGATTTTTTTGGCCAGATTGAGGTATTTACTTCTACTCTCCAGACTCTGCAGCATCAGTAAGAGTCATTGGCTCCGTCCTCGGCCAATCAGAACGATTTTTACAGCCCCAAAAAAACACAAACAGCCCCTGCCATCTCATTGATACATGAGTTTTGTTTCTTGGTATTTTCCTGAAAACATTGAAAAATGACTTGGACAATTATGCTATAAGGCTAACATTACATTATTACATTCATTTTATTTTTAAATGTTTCTTAAATTTTCAATTTTTTTCTTATGTTTGAAGTGAGTGTTTGAGCTTGAATTTGGGCCAAATTATAAGACTTGCAGAGCTAATATCATAGTTTATAGTAATATCTGTGGACAGTTTGGTTCTGTTTTATGAATGAATGAGTATGGAAAAACATCATTGAAATAAGATTCAAGATTCTGTTAATATTGTTGCATTTTTTTTCAATAAGCTTTAATATTTGACAGAACTAAATAGCTTATTAGTAGTGTAATGCATATGAGACAGCTGTTTGTAATGCTTTGCCTGGTGTACTTCCTCTCACTGCAAATTCCCCATTCATCAGTATTAACTCCAGTCTGTCCTTTTAAAACATTTATAGTGAGATGGCAGAGGAAATGGCCGCTGCTCTTTTGATCCTTTTTCGCTCATATGCTGTGAAATTGGCTTTAAATCTCCCTCTTTAAGCCTTTCTAATAAGGTCTTCTTCACTCTGCCTAATGGGACCTAACCCACATAAACCTCACTACTGCCCCCTACCTCACCCCACGCCTCCAACATGGCCACCGTAGCTCAAAAACAGCAGAGATTTCATAATTAGCCTTCCAGTCACAGCCACACACAAAAAAAACTACAAAATCTGCTAATCCGTGCCAAGATAGCAGTTAGCAAAGCCCTCTGCAGTCCTCTCGTCTGTGTGGTCGCATTGCTAACCCCTCAGCTCCCTACATTAGTAAACAAGACACATCCCCCTTTTTTTTTGCAAATTGGCAGTTGGTTTTTACCACATCCGAAGGCTCCGTGGGATTTTTAGCGGCGCAAAGAAGGTCTCACATGGGTTTTTTTGTCAGTGCTTGGAATCTCAAATAGTGAATTGGTATAGAAAGTCCCTCCCCCGGGTGTCTTTGTCAAAACAGTGGATCATTCTCTTTATTAGGGCCCCATTGGCACGACTGAAGTGCTTAGTGGCTACAGCAGCGTCGCAGCTATTTCCACTTAATACAGTGAGGGCCAGTCCTGAGACGGGCTTTTCCATTAACCTTGTCAAGAGCACTCAGTAGAATTTACCCAGTTTACTGCAACATTGTACTTCCTATCTCTATCTGTCCCTGTGTAACGTCTTCGCCAAAGATACTAATACTGACAGTTTTCGGTACAAGCCTATTAGGGTTATCAAAAGTATTGAAAATCAGATACTAATCAATACAACAACTAGTATCGAAACTAGATACTCATTTGAGCGGGTATTAATACTAAAAAAGTCACACTGACAGGACAGAAAATAACCTTTCCTGAATAGCTTTAGAATGATCTTGAGCTGTATCAGAACAAATATATATAAAAGAAAGTACTATGGTTTTATGTTGAAAATCACATTCTATTGTCTAAGTAAAGTGTTTTTGTTTTTTTTTATTGTGGTTTCGGTATTCGAATCGGTATTGAGTCTATTCCTTAATATCAAAATCAAATTGAAATTTTTGTATTGTGACGACATTACTTTGAGTAAGAAAGACAAAATTATGGCAATATTAATCAGTTAATTACCAATATGATATTTTGAGGTAGTATTACCATTTGCAGTAATTGTATAGTATTTTTACATTTTCAATTCAAATATAGTCACAAAAATTGTCAACTTAAAATAAGATTTAAAAAAAAAAAAAAAAGGGTTGTGTAAATAGTAATTTTCCTTTCATGATTTTCTTTATGCATTCTGAAAAATAAAGCAAAAAATCAGAAAAAGTGTAATAATACTATACTGAAAAGTATATAGAGATACTTTGTCAAATACTGTGTGTCAGAGCTGGTTGAGTGACAGTTATAATGGTCTATCACTGTCAAGATTACAGGGCAAAGTCTCCAAGCTATTGATTTAAGAGCTATACATATATTGAGCCATCAGTGAAGTAGTAGTAGTAGTAGTAGTAGCAGTAGTAGTACAATTTCAGAGCCCTAGATGGAAAAATACTCTTATGGCAAAATTCTTCTCTAGATTATAATAATGTCATAATCTCAAATGGAGAGACGAGCCAGATTTCCTATTGATTTTACTGAATGAATGTTGAAATTAGCATTTTAAAATATTTATTTTAACTGCCCCCATCGGTATTGAATATTATTAACCTATTGAATGTTGTGATCTGAAACCCAGCAATTGGTTAAGACTATGTGGTTGATTGCCGGTGATTTTGTGCCAATCAGCAAGACACCCTCCCTGCCTCCAGAATTTGTAGTATTAGTACAAACAGCAGTGCTTAGTATTTTTACTGCAAAAGTAGTAGTAGTCGTAGTTGTAATAGTAGTAGTATCTTGATCCAAAAAGTCATAGTTATCAAATTATCACCAGTTGTCTAAATATAGTTCTGCACTGTGGTTATATATTGTTGTTGATAATTCAAATGTTTTACAAGACTTGTACAAGTTTTTTTTTTTTTTGTATTTCTTGCTAAAATGTTCAATATTAGTTTAGATATGCAAGAATATCTGGTTGTGTTTCCAGCGTCGTTGCCTTTTTAAACACTCCTGTTGATTCAGCGCTTAAATGGTTGATTGATGAGTTTTGGCGTCGTCTCTTTTTCAAGGTGCTGCTCCGATGCTGCGAGGCTCGGAGGCTCTGAGGCTGTGATTGGACTGTGGTTTTTGGATTTTGGAAGAACTCAGCCAGCAGTGAGAGAGGGAGAGAAGAGGGGAGGAAGAACAGTAATAGGGGAGAGAGAGAGAGTGAGGGAGGAAAGGAGACAGAGAGCGGAAAAGGGAAAAGAGACAGAGTGACACAGAGAGAAAGATGGAGAGATGGAGGGGCAGAGAGAGAGAGGAAAACGGGGGGAGACAGAGGGAGAGGGAGAGTGGGGAAAAGAGACAGAGTGAGAGACAGAGAGAAAGATGGAGGGGCAGAGAGAGAGAGGAAAAGAGAGAGGGGGAGACAGAGGGAGAGTGGGGAAAAGAGACAGAGGGAGTGTGCCAGAGAGAGAGAGAGAGGGGGGGAGAGAGAGATATAGAGGATGGATAGAGACAGGAGAGGGAGGAAGAAGGTGAAGGTATGGAGGAGGAGTGATGGATGAATTGATAGAAAAGGGTGAGTGAGAGGGGAAAAGAAATGGAAAGCAAGAAAGAGGAGTAGAAGAGAGAGAGGTGACAAAGTAGAGGGGGAGAATGTGAGGAAGAGATGATAAGAGTTGGACAGGGAGGGGGAGGGTGTGAAAAAGAGGGAGATGAAGATGAGAGAGAGGAAGACAGAAAGGGGTAGGGAGGGGTTGAGAGAGAGAGAAGGGGGAGAGTGAGAAAAAATAAGGACATAGAGAAAAGAGAGTGGAAGAGAGGTGTGGAGGGAGGGCGAGAGGGTGAAGGAGAGATACATGTTAAGAGAAGGGGAAGAGAGAAAGTAGAAAGAGAGAAAGGAAGGGGAGGGAGGGAGGGAGAGAGAGAGAGGGTGGCAGACAGATTCAAGAAGCTCCAGCCAGCGTTACAGCTCTGCCATCTCGCACAAAGAAGACGAGAAAAAAAGAAAGAAAAAAAAAATCATGTTGAACGGCTGCCAAATGTTTGGTGGCAGGCTGTTGCTAGGAAATCTGGGTCCTTAGGCAAATCAGTGCACACAGACCAACAACAAAGAGAGGGAGGGAGGAGAAGAGGGAGAGAGAGAGAGAGAGAAAGAGGGGGAGAGGGAGGTGGAGTGAGAGAGTGGGAGAAAGAGAGGTATGGAAGGAAAGGGAGAAGAGGGAGCGAGAGGAAGAGAGCGGGGGAGAGGGAGGTGGAGTGAGAGAAGGTGAGGGCGAGAGAGTGGGAGAAAGAGAGGTATGGAGGGAAAGAGAGGGAGGGATAGAGGAGAGGGAGAAAGTGAGATATGAAGAGAGAGGGCGGAGAGAGGTGGAGGGAGAGACAGACAGAGAGAGAGAGAGGGGGGGGACTGAGACAGAGAGAGAGTGAAAGAGGGGGGAGAGAGGGATAGAGAGACAGGGAGAAAGAGAGGGAAGGAGATATATAGAGAGAGTTAGAGGGAGAGACAGAGTGATGGAGAGAGAAAGAGTGAGGGGACAGAGAGGCATAGAGAGACAAAGAGAAAGAAGGAGTGAGGAAGAGTGAGGGAGGGAGAGGGATAGAGAAACAGAGAGAAAAAGAGTGATAGAGAGGAAGGAAAGACTACTACTCTGCGGATATCTGCAGATGCCTTTGTCATTCTTTTACATTCAAACCTATAACAAGTCCTGCAGCAGTTTGACTGTTTGACCGCCATTCAAACAATAGACCTGTGTAATAATGTCATATTGAAATCAGATGTATTCAGTTCTGTTCTGATTTATAAGCTGTTGTACTGTATATTGTAACCATTTTAAAAGGTCTATTTGACGTGATGTTATTTACAATGGGAATAGCTTAAACGCATAATCATATTTGTATTGAAAACTTGCATAATTCAGTCTTACAGTGAATGTAAATGATGTAAAATGGATATGTCAATGCTTGTGATATTGTAATTCGCCATCCTCGCTTTAATTCAATCAAACATATAATTGTATGTTAACTGAGCAAATAGACAAAGGAAATTCATTCATTCTTATTGGGAGGATGTTCTTTCCGGGTTGCCATGTCGACCACCAGGATAATTTGATCATTGGCGCTTTAAAATAATTTCAAAATGTACAATCTTCACTGGGGACAATGGTGGCATAAGCGCATTATGTAACTAGTCCTATGGGAAGTCTGCCACCTGCTCGTCTCCATGGAGATGTTGGCGTTTGTCTGGAATGTTCCACAGTATGGCATTGAACATGGCGTCAAGCAGGTGATACAGGCTAGTTACATGCCAGATCTATGGAGAGGCGACCCTGCTCATAGTAAGAATGAATATTTTGCTAAGTATTTCTAACTGATAAAAACTCAAGTAATAGAAAGGCAAACGTGAAATGCCATACTGTGGGACATTCCAGAGAAAACGTTAACTTCTCCTTGGCGATAAGCAGGTGGCGGTTACATATGCACCTACAATGTAAAAGTAGCTGTTGTTGTGCCCATAGGCGAGACACTTTACATGACATAGTGTGTTTTAACGCCGATGGCAACCAGTTTTTGTCAACGCTAAAAGAATTAAACAATGATTATGTTGTAATATACATAATACATAACAAATATTTTCACTCACTCTGGCCTTTATTACAATAGAATTCACTGACTCTCCCTTCTCAGATGAATTCTCTTATAAACAGATATTCACCAATGGAGTTTTCCAGAACACATTGAGTAAGAGGCGGCCATTTTGTTTTATTTTCATACTTTGGTGCAGGAGGGCAGCCGAGGTGGAGGTTAATTCAAAGTGGCATTGTCAAGCAGAGGAGATGACATTACAGGCCAAAAGAGCTCACTGGCAAAAACAAGACAAACTAAACTGTGGTATAGAGCAGACGAGGACAGGGAGAGAGAGACAGAGGGACAGAGGAGGAGAGAGGAGAGGATTGAATTTAGATTTTAGATTTTATTACTTATTTTTCTATTTTATTTTGACTTGTACATACACATTTATTTATATTTATATAATGATGTCTTATTTGACACCTGTCTCTTGCTATCTTTTTTTTGCTGCTTATTTAGAATTTATTATTTCCGTTTATTTTTTACTCTTTGTTATTATATTGTGATGAGCGAGCTACTGTGTCCCAATAATTTCCCTCGTGGATCAATAAAGTTTGTCCAAGTCTAAGCGGAGATAGAGAGAGGAGAGACGGCCAAAAGGACAGACGATAGAGAGAGAGGGAGGACAAAAACATAACTCAAATTACACTCAATCATCCATTCAATATTTTTATTTAACATTTGAGAAATAAAACTGAATTCTGAACTGGTAAACTATAGCCAACAAGAATCCCATGCATTTCAGAACATGTTTGTAGAGGTTTAAAGTGCAGATAAAATTTTTCTATACAAATAAGAAAATATCCAGTCTTTTTAATTGCTATTTCTAATTCACTTTTCATATATCTGCCTGTATATTCCTGACTTTAATTTCTACTAGTTCAGGAAAACAACTTTTACTCCAGGATATTGTAATGGCTAATATTTGGGGGGAAAAAACAAAAACACACACACACAAAAAAAAAAACAAAAAACAGAGTTGAATGATTTAACCAACATTTTGTCACTGTAACTGTAAGGAAGCAAATGGGACAAACCATTTTATCCAACCAAATCCAAGCTGTAATGTGGCTCTCAAATCTATATGGAGATTCTTAAGTTTATGGCCATACTGTGGAACATTTTATGCACATTTCCATGGAGACAAGCAGGTGACGGACCCCCCAGCAACAGATTACAAGTTACACAGTGCACCTTTAAATGTGTGCACAGTTATAGTGTTAACATCCTAGATACGGAATTAACTTTTCTGAAATTTCCTCTGTTTTTTACTTGGTTTTGTAGTCCACAATCACATCACTTCACAGTTACAGTTTACACATATTCAAAAGACAGTTCTCTTCATCTTGTATATCAAACTATCTGTAATACTGCACAATCATGTTTCACAAATGTGTCAATATTTCTAAGTGCTCAAAGATGTAATTAATCCACATATTTGGTATTTACCGACATTGAAAACACAGAGGAGAATAGACAGTGAATGGCTGGTAATGACTGGGCACAGATGGTCAGAAATAACCCAAGGAGAAGCAGAGGAGATGGTCCGCTGTGCCAACTTCCTGAAAATCGGCCAATCAGACGCGAGCGCTGCCTCTCTGACACAGCTGTGGGTAAACTCATCATCGGGCGCTCATTTCCCTTCATTAAATCATTGTCTTTGTCTGCTCTCTTCTCAACCCTGCTGTTTCCAAATCACTTTCCAGCAAATTTAAAGGTGCATTGTGTAACTTTTCTGGTAGAGGGTCTGTCAAATGCTTTTCCTCATGGAGATGTTATTGTTTTTAATACCATAATGTTTCACAGTATCGTATTAAAGCTTTTTATCTTCATGGAAACCAAACCAGCTCAAGTTACAGGTCAGATCTGTGGAGAGGCGACCCCGCTCACAGTCAGAATGCCTGTTTTTCTAGGTATTTTTGAGCAATAAAACCACCTGTAATTTAACACATGTAAAGTAGAGCTGTTTAATGTCATATTGTGGAACATTCCAGGCAGATCAATGACATATCCATAGAAACAAGCGGGTGATGGACCCCCAACCAAAAGTTAGGCAGTGCACCTTTAAAGGAACATTTTGAAATTTGGAGATTAAAAGTTTATATGTTTCAGAATGGGGTGTTTTATGGTGATCAGATGGTAGAATGTAATTGTCCAGGCAAATTGTGAGAAATGTAATGATGTCCTTAAATGTTTAATTGTTCCTGTATAATTGGTCCTTTTATTATCCAGCTTTATTTTTACTACTTTTTGTGAAAAGTTTAAAAGCTGTAGTTACATTATAGCCGACTCACCAGTTGGAAATTACATAGGTTTAGGGTAAGGACTGCTCATTCAGTTTTTTTCTAAGAGACAGACATTACAAAGTGTTCAATACAAACTTAAATGTCCAATATTCTCATAATTCTCATAATAAATTTTTTCATTTATAGGTTTTTCAAGAGTAGTAATACAAAATCTCTAAACGCCACAGTATTACAAAAACAGTAATCTTTAAAAAATAATAAAAATAGGCTAAATAAATAAATAAATATTCTCACCATTCTTGAATTTGTTTTGAAATAATAAATACATAAAATTTAAAAAAGGATTAAAAATAATAAAATATATATATTTTTTATTTATATTGTGACTATTTTATTTTATATTATATTACTATTTGAGCTTCGTGTTTTACTATAGCTATCATCTCATCAAATGTTATGCCCACTCAATAACCCTCTCTTACAGATTTTTTCCCCCTATTTTTATTTATTTCTAATTTTCCACAATCTGGCATTAAACTTGTCCATCTTTAAGGAACCTAGCGCAGTTGATGTCAGCAGGCAAAGTTACAAGTCAGATCTGTGGAGAGAATAGTTACCTTGCTCACATTCAGAATTTTATTAGCAATAAAAACACCTTTCAATGGCTCCATTCTGTGCAATAATCAAGGCAAAGCAATGTCATCTCCATGGAAACAAGCGAGTGGCTGACCCTTCATTGGAAAAGTTACACAGTGCACCTTTAATTAAGTAACCATTTGGGTCTTTACTTCTCTCTACTAGTACATTTTTGCGTATTCTACCCTTCTGGTGCTTTTTGCTACTTAAATTTCTCGTTTACTTCCTCCCGGCCTCTACAACTCTTGTATTGATCTAAAAGCGCCCTCTCTCTCTGCACTTACCGTATGTAGTGTATAAATATCTCTAGGTCCGTTCTTTCTGTTTCCTTGGCAGCAGAGTTAGCCACACTTTGCTGACACCTCACAACGAGCCAGTGATCATCTCTATAGTCCACACTGTAACTGGAGATGTCCTTTACTGACCCTTATAGAGCTGCACAATGTATGGCAGTATAAGTATCGATATGCAATAATTGATATAGCAACAAACTAAATATATTTTAATTATACTATATTACAATTGTACTATGACTACTATTACTATTACAACTTCTATTCTCTGACAGAAATCTGCTGTTTTAAATGATAATGTGTTTTTCTATGTAATTTTCGGTTGAAGGGTTTGCCACCTGCTTATTTCCATAGATGTACTGGTATTGTTTCGCATGACATGTTCTGTAATATGGGATTAAATGTTTCTGTTTCCATAGAGACAAGCATGTGACGCCAGTGGGTCATGTTACAAGTCAGATCTGTGGCAGGCGACCACGCTCACAGTCAGAATGCGTTTTTAAAGATGTTTTTGTAGCAATAAAATACCTGCGATTGAAAAAAAAAAAAAGCAAGATCAACTTTCTTGACAAAGCAATAACATCTCCATGAGACAAGCAGGTGGTTAACACTACATAGTGCCCCTTTAAATGAAAAGGCAAATTTAAAAGTGACCAATTTACAGGTCAGATCTGTGGAGAGGAAACAGTCAGAGAGCCTTTTTTTCTAGGTATTTTTAAGCTATAAACTCACCTGTAATTGATTAAATGTAAGGTCGAGCTGTTTAATGTCATACTGTGGGACATTTCAGGCAGAGCAATGGCATCTCCATAGAAACAAGCATGTGACGAACCCCAGAAAAGTTACACAGTGCACCTTTAAATTAATTGGTGAACCTTGATTTAATCTTAGTATTTTTTATGTTAAGTTTTTATTTTGACTTGTACATATAAATTTAAATTACTGTGTCAAAAAGTATAATAAATAAAATATAACATCGCAGTACTTAACAGCCATGTCACGTATCAAAATATTTTCCAGTTTTGTATAAACCAACTTCCTTCTTTCTTCTTCCCTCTCGTATTTCTTTACAGGACGGGGGTCTCAGGCTGGCGGACCCTTCTTGTATCTATGAGTAACATTATACAGCCCTTTGTGGTTGCAAATTAGCTTTTCATTGCCAAGGTTGACTTCTGGCGGGCCTTATTAAATAGATTTGTTAGTCATTTCATCTTGATTAGAATGGGGTCCCATGGGTGCTGCTTTTTTGTGCAGCTTGGGTAGCATCTGGTGTGAACGCTCACCCCTCCCTCCTCAGTGCAAAAGTTTGTATTTTATATTGTACACAAACTGGGGTCCAAGAAATGTTGAAGAAGGATTTAATAATATTTGTACATTTTGACCAGCACAATGTGGATTCAGCTTCCTGTTTATAGGCGCCATTTTGAGGACTTTTCACCATTCAAAAGATAGAATATTTTGGTTTGAATTGCTATGGTAACGCTCTTAATTTTCCATCACTAAAACCCATGGATATACATCTTTGGTAGGTTGTCCTGACTCATACCGTGAGCACAGTTACAGTATGGCAGATAACTCCACTAATTCAAGTTCCAGGTCAGATCTGTGGAGAGGCAAGCCCACACAGGTATTTTTGATCAATAAAAGTGCAAAAATCCGTAGGTTTAATGCCATATTGTGAAACATTCTTGACAAAGCAATAACATCTTTATGGGGAAAAGCAGGTAACAGGCTCACCATCAAAAAAGTTACGTATTACATCTTTAATTTTGTCTAGTAAAAACCTATGCCGGCCATTGACTTTTTCACATGGTCTAAAAAATAAGGAACTTAATGCAAACCCTGATTTTAACTATCCGTGACATCCTTGGAAAACATTTGGATATAATTTTCCAACCAAAAACCTCACACATACACATCTCAAAGAGTTCATATTGGGACTTAGACTTAGACAAACTTTATTGATCCTCAGGGGAAATTATTTGGACACAGTAGCTCAAACATCACTATATAATATAATAACGCAGAGCAAAAATATAAATGTAATAATAAATTCTAAATAAGTAGCAAAAATGGCAAGAGACCCGTGTCAAATAACGTATAATTATATAAAAGTATATGTACAAGTAAAAATAAAATATAGAAATATAGTAATACAAATATATGTTTACAAAAATACACTCTGGGATCCTTAGCATTCTTGTCTGATCTGCCTGTGAAACCATCTCTCTCTATTAGCCCCACACGTAGCATCTTTAGCAACAATGTCATTTTAAATTGCACTTAATCAGATCCTGCTCTGTAATAGACAGCTAGCATCTTATGAATTTGTAATAGTACAGTTTGAGGCAGTACACGCATCAGTCTTATTTATTAATTTGTTTTTTGTCCTTGTGCCAATTTACCGATTTCAATCAAGTAATGAGCTGACGTCAGTGTGTAATGCAAACCGGTGTTAAGTATGCATCTGGGAGGGCTGCTACATCTGGCTAATTGAGAGCTAACAGCATAACAGTGGATGGGGGCGGATGATTGGCCGCTAGCAAGACGACATAGACCAGTGGGATGTATGTACGGGGCATTGCTCCTGGATACGTGCCACCATTTTGTTGCTATGGCCCAAGTGGGAGGAGCCTGGCGTTGGCGGTGCATTCAGGGACCACGGGGTAAAATTAGAGCTACACGACCCGCAGTGAGGAGAGTTAATTCAGTGTAAGCAAATCCTCTTCTGGGTCAGGATGAAGTCAGCGTTTAGACATGGAAACATGAGGTTTAAATGTGGGTTTTGGGATGTGCCAGTTGGTGGATTTTATTTCTCTGCATTCGTAATCTATTGTAATTTTTTGAGGTATTCTAGGGTCAATGTACTTTTTTAAAAAAGTGTGTTGACTGCATTTGCATTTGTACTTGGTGAGGACCATAGACTGTATAAAGAAGTGGATTAGGTGAGTGTGACGTCACCCATAGCATTCAGCTCCAGTCAAATGAAGCTCACCGAGGCTAGCAGCTATAGGAGTGAATTTGAAGAGTTACATATTAGGAATGGGAACTGAAAAACACCAGGATCATGTAGGGCAGGTTAATACCGTCATTTTAAGACTGAAATTATAAACCTGACAGCAGCAGTTACAGAGAGAGGGACAACGTTTTTTCAATACAAAGTGAATTGGAGCCAGAGTCGATGGAGCCGGAAGCGTGCCCATGCTCACTTCCTATTTAGCTATGTCCATTTTTACAGTCTATGGTGAGAACATGCAAATTCACACTAAACGTAATAAAATGTGTCAATGACTCACTTACTTGTTTATATCTGTAATATTGTAATATAGTTTAGGAATAGTTTAGCGAATCAAACTTACAAATATTTTAATTTGACATGTCCAGGAAAGTTTTTGGTGTAGGATCTGCTAGATGCTTGTCTCCTTGGAAACGTCATTGCTTTGCCTTGAATGTTCCATAGTACTGCATTAAACTTGCATTTATTCAAATACAGGTCTTCTTATTGCTCAAAAATCCTTGAAAAAACATGCTTTCTTATGGCGAGTCGGATAGCCTCTCCACAGATCTGACCTTATAGGAGATAAGTTTCCAGGCAAAGAAATAACATCTCCATGGAAACAAACAGGTTGCGAACCCTCCACCAGAAAAGTGACATGGCGTATCTTTAAGTTAATGGTATACATGGATTTGTGATACTATTTTGTATTATTTGACTAGTTCAAATATCTACATGTTTTTACAATTTAAACTGAAAATAACACTGGGTAGTGCAATTTCAGTAGTAAAATTGTGATGAAACATTTGACCAATTAACTTCTGCTTTGTTTATCTTTGCAAAGTTTCAGTGTTGCTCTCAATTTTGCAGCTCAGAAAATACAGTCGCATTTTCACAACTTTTATCTTCTGAATTATAATTTCCATTTCCACCAACAACAAAGTCTTCTGGGAAATTCAGTGCACCAGATGTTCGAGTTTTGTATTTTTGTTTTCATGTTGGTAAAAACCACTTTCTCATTACCCACCCAAACATGTATTCCAATTCTGTGTCTTCTGTACGATGATTTATCTTTATTTTATTTTTCTGTTTAAAGGTGCACTGTGTAACTTTTTGGTTGGGGTCCGTCACCTGCTTGTTTCTATGGATATGTCATTGTTCTGCTTGGAATGTTCCACAGTGTGACATTAAACAGCTCTACCTTACATTTATTCAATTACAGGTGCTTTTATAGCTCAAAAATACCTTGAAAAATCATTCTGAGTGTGAGCGGGGTCGCGTCTCCACAGATCTGACCTGTAACTTAGTCAGGTTTGGTTTTCATGAAGATACACACTGTGAAACATTCCAGACAAAACAATAAAATCTCCATGGAGAAAAGCATTTGACATACCCTCCACCAGAAAAGTTACACAATGCACCTTTTAGATTCTTTTTATGTGTGGAAATGTTTATTCTGTGTTTATTTGGGTTTAGTTTCAGCTTTCTCAGTGTGAACTATAGCAGGGCATAGCAAGTTTAAGCTTTTGTATGCGAATAATTGGCTCCAGGAGGGGGTGAGTTTTGGGACTTTTGGCTGAAATCCAGCTCTGGTCCATATTACAGTGACTTTCTCCTCGTACACCCACGTTAGATTGTAAAAGCAGTTTCCTTTTCTTTATCATGTTTTTCCGTGCATCTGCTCCATTGGCAGCAGCTATTTAAAGTCCCTGTGCAACCTTTTCAGAAATGCTTAAATGCCTTGGAATCTGGGAATGTATTTAATATAAAAATGGCAGTTCTCAGTAAGACAAATATAATCCTATTAAAACGTGATTTAAAGGGCCCATGTTACGTTTTTTTACTATGTTATAATCTTGTTTCCTCATCAAAAACATACTTGGAGTTGTGTTTTGTTTCATCCACATGTTTAACGCACAAACCTGCATATCTAGGTTTATTTAGTTTTTCTCTCAAACTGAAAACAACTCGTGATGTCATGTGCTAATACAGGAAGTGCTCCACTGTGGTTTTTAACTCCACTTCACTAAAATCATTTGGATAATTTCAACCCTGGAACTGCCAGAAGGTAAAAGGAAGCTGAAAACTACCACTTCATGACATCACAAGGTGGAACAGAGCATTTTGGGCTTTGAAGATGTAGATCCAGGATTATGTCTTGTGTATATTTATCTCTCTCCCAGCCCGTCTGTCTTTTTCACCCTCTTTCTACTCCTTTCTTTCTCCCTTCCTCTCTCTCTCTCCCTCCCTCTCTCTCTCTTTCTGTCTCTCTCTCCCCTTTTCTCTCTTGTCTCTCCCTCCCTCCCTAGTTTTCTCTCTCTCCCTCCTTCCTTCCCTCCCTCTCTTTTACACTCTTTCTCCGTACCTCCCTCTCTCCCTCCCTCCCCCTCTCTCTCTTTCTGTATGTCTCTCTCTCTCTCCTTTTCTCGCTTGTCTCTCCCTCCTTCGCTATCTTTCTCTCTCTCCCTCCTTCCTTCCCTCCCTCTCTTTTACACTCTTTCTCCGTACCTCCCTCTCTCCTTCCCTCCCTCTCTCTCGCTTTCTGTATGTCTCTCTCTCTCTCTCCTTTTCTCGCTTGTCTCTCCCTCCTTCGCTATCTTTCTCTCTCTCCCTCCTTCCTTCCCTCCCTCTCTTTTACACTCTTTCTCCCTCCCTCTCTCTCTCCTTCCCTCCCTGTTTCTCTCCCTTCCTCCCCCTCTCTCTCCCTCTCCTCCCTCTCTTTCGCTCCCTCCTTCCCTCTTTTTCTCTCCCTCTCTCTCTCTCCATGGTGAGACAATCAACACATGGCCATCAGGCTCCATCCTCCTCCTCAGAGTGCCTGTTTATTTTCTGCTCAGCATTACTCCACAAATAATTACTCAAACTATTCAATTAAGCTGTGGATTGTGGGTAAATGCACACCACAACAGAACGCGACTGGAGATGTTAGCTTAGCGTTCATGAATTTTAAAAAGGACACGGCGATGGATCTTAAAAAGCCTCTGATACTAATTTGGCTTCTAAGAGATTCTTGTGGATAAGAGTATTTCTGATGGCACTCCAAGATCATATGGCGTTTTGTTTCATGACTAAAAACAACAAGCTAAAATCTGTCCCCTATTAGCTAATTAATTTGATCATTGGGTAGGATCAAAATACAGATAAGAGTATTGTGTGTGTGAAAAGATTGCAAGATAGGCTCAACAATACCACTTTTTCCCATAGAGAGACATGCTTTTATGCAGAGTTTAAAGGTCTTATATTATGTAAAATTGACTCTTGTGAGCTTTAAGTCATGTCAAAATGTTGTGTTTTGTTTCATTCACACGTGTTTGAGTAATCCTGTGTAATTAGTCTGTCTACATTTACTTAACTCAAAATGCTCTGTTCCACCTTGTGATGTCATGTAGCGGTAGTTTTAAGATACTTTTTACCTTTCAACCAGGATTGAAATTATCCAGATGATTCTAGTGAAGGTGTATGGAGTTTAAAAACACATCACTTCCTGTATTACCACATGACATCACAAAGTGGAACAGAGTGTTATCTGTTTGAGAGAAGAAGAGCTCAGCCTAAATCTGCAGGGTTTGTGTGTTAAACGTGTGTGAATGAAACAAAACACAACTCCAGGTGTGTTTGCGATGAGCAAGTTCGGTTTATTTGCTAAAACTTGTTGATTACTTTGGTAGTTTGATCAAAATACAGATACAGATAAGGCTGTTGTGTGTATGAAAATATTGCAGGATAGGGTCAAAGAAACTAACTCGAACCACTTTGTTCCCTTTACCATAGAGACAGGTCTTTTTGACATGAATTAAAGTACTCATTTGAAGTACCCATTTCAAGTGCTGCTTATTCCCGTTATTGTGAAGTGCAGGTTGGAAATGATCTCAGCTTCTCTCATCACTCTACACATGTATCACTGCATATCCATAAATTAACTCTAATAGTGTTTTTAGCGTGAAACTGACTGAAAAAACAGTACTGTCCACACTTTAATGTTATTTGAGAGGAAGTTAACAGCACAAATCTGCTCCAATTGTAGTCAGATTTCTTTAGTTCCAATTGTAGTCAGATTTCTTTAGTTCCAATTGTAGTCAGATTACTTTAGTTCCAATTGTAGTCAGATTACTTTGCTCTAAACCACATCTTTTATAGAGGATTCACTTTGAACCATAGACTGCATAAAAAAGTGGACTAAGTGAGTGTGACGTCTTGGCATTCTTCTCCAGTCAAATGAAGCTCACAGAGGCTGGCACTTATGGGGCAAATTATTAGGAATAGGAATTGATTTACAGACAAAATAGTGAAATAAAAACACCAGGATCATGTAGAGCAGGTTAATACGAACATTTTAAGACCAAAATGAGGAGCCTGATAGCAGCAGGTACAAAAAGAGGCCACGTTTTTTCAATACAAAGTGAATCGGAGCCAGAAGTGCACCCATGCTCACTTCCTGTTTGGAGCGTGGCGGCTACCAGGTTAGCTATGTCCATTTACAGTCTGTGCTGTGAACCCAAGTGGATCATTGACAATTAGAAATGACTTAATCTCGACCAAAATTCGATGTATTACTCAGCCCATAGCCAATAAAGCATTCTATAAATGTCCCTCAAGTCATACAGTGTGAAACAACAAAGCTTAGATGTTCAAAAGTAACTCTAAACATCAGAATAATTCATAATAAACAGCACTTTTTAAAGGTGTTGTCACATCTAGTGTTGTCACGATACTAAAATTTCTAACTCAATTTTGATTCTAAAGAATAGACTTGATACTCATTACCAATTCTGATACCATGATGCTAACAAAAACACTCTTTATTTAAACAATAGGATCTGATTTTCAACATTAAATCATAGTACTTTCTTTTATATTACCATGTGGTCTTATATCTGTGTAATCCTTCAGTGGTGACATCCTCTCCCTGGATTAATACCATCTCCTTAGGTCCTTTCTATACACAGATGTTGGCTGTTTTCCCTCTGCAGATGCTGCACAGTCCTCTGAGTTCCTCCTTTATGCTGCGTTTGATTTCTGGTCTTTTATGTCTTTGTAATTTGTTTATGGTCCATATTAAGCCCCAGTGTTCCTGAGCGTCCTGCCAGCCTGGCTCTGCTCCACTGTACCCTGCCAACATGTTTTATCTTATTCTTTGAGAAAACACACGCTAATGACTGGAGAGATTGAAATAAAAAAAACATGGCCGACTGATAACATCGATCTAGATAAATGTTGTGCTTTTAATGAAGCTTGGAGTCTACTTTCTTTGAACAAAATGACCTCAGATCCAGTACATATTTACATAAGTGAAACTGAATACACTTATCTGAATGGGAAAGGGTTGAATAAATATTTGTCCAAGTATTAGCCAGAACATTATGACCACTGAAACTGACACATAATCAATCTATAATACTAAAGGGCCCATATTATGTTATTTTCTGATCTGTTATAATTTTGTTTCCTCATCACAAACATGCCTGGAGTTGTGTTTTGTTTCTGGAGTTGTTGTTTTGTTTCTGCATATTTACGTTGACTTCTTCCTTCAAACTGAAAACACTCTGTTTGTTTGTCTGTTTGTGATGTCATGTAGTAATACAGGAAGTGCTCCACTGTGTTTTTTAACTCCATACACCTTCACTAGAATCATTTGGATTATTTCAGACCTGGAATTTCCAATCTCCACTGAACATACGGTAAAAAAGTAGCTGTTAACTTGAACACTGCCACTTCATGACATCACAAGGTGGAACAGAGCATTTTGAGCTTTAAAGAAGCTACTGTTGTTTTGTATTGAAAATTACATTCGATATCTAAATGTTGTTTTTTGTTGTTTTTTTTATTTTTCAAAGTTCTTTTTCTTAGTATCAACACTGAGCTTTATCTTGGTACCTGTTGCTGTATTAGGCAGTAAATAAATGCTTTTTAAAGTTGATGTATTGTAAACAGGGAATTATTTAATGTGAAGATTTAAGCTTGATAAAGTTCTCTTCTCCAGTGGCTCTCAAAGTTTTCACACGAAGTTCCACTTAAAATAACATTTGTCTTTCCGAGCACTGCCAGATCTAAACTAGGTCTATATTAGGCCTGGATTAGGTCTAAACATGATGACTAAATGACACTCATGGATAAGTTTGGTCTGAATAATGATTAACCCAAATATTTATAGGACATTTACAGGACAATAACTTAAAAGTTCACTGTGTAACTTTTCTGATGAGGTCTTACCGTCTGCTTGTCTCCATGGAGATGCGGAGATGAGATTGCTTTGCCTGGAATGTTCCTTGGCATGACATCAAACATATGTATCCCTATGGAGGCTCCATAAGGAAATATCACAGGTCAGATCTGCGGAGTGGCACTAAGAATTCATGTTTTTCAAGGTATTTTTTTGCTATAAACAACTGTAATTGAATGAATGCAAGACAGATAAGTTCTCACAGTTTCCCACAGTCTGAGAAACACCGCACTGCCACTCATGACTGCACACACAAACTAATACCGGGGAGGTCAAATGAAAGCGTACTAATTCATTTTCAAGTTCAAATTATGTATCTACAATTAAAAACTCCACTTGGGTGAGAAAAACCCTGTATCCGTTCACCTGTGCGTACCATTAATTAAATATGTGGCTCAGTGTTTGGCAGAGGCAAAGGCAGCTCGAACACTCCAGCTCTGAGTGGCAGACTAATTACGGGATCTGAAAATGAAACGATATGGTATGTTGGTGAATGACACTTTGAATTAACAGGTGCAGTACTTGAGAGCGAGGTATTCCTGGATCTGTACGTGTTCTAAGTGCTAATATTTAACAGCATCTCATTAAAAACCACTGAGCACAGTTCAATATTAGGACTCATGTTATGACATTATCGCATTGTCGCAAAACATTAGACAAATCTGTGGTGTAGTAGCACAGGTGGAAGTACTCATTTGTATTTACTTGAGTAACTTTGTCCACAAAATAGTACTTCTCTGAGGAGTTTTCTGACAATATACTTTTACTGCTATTTGAGTGATATTAGTCCTTCTCCAGTAAAAGTTTTTGTTTCTCTGCCCACATTCCTGTGAGCTTTAATCCACGTTCTAATGTTGTTACCTCCTCAAAAACAGACCTGGAGTTGTGTTTTGTTTCATTCACACATGTTTGAGTAATCCTTTTTTATTATTAATCTGTCTACATCTCCAAAGCTTAAAGTGCTCTGTTCCACCTTGTGATGTCATGAAGCTGTGGTTTTCAAGCTAAAGCTACCTTTTACCTTTTGTTCTGTAGAGAATGGCAGTTTCAGAGCTGAAAACATCCAAATGATTCAAAGCTGTATGGAGTTTAAAAACACAGTGGAGCACATCCTGTATGACATCCCAAGGTGGAGTGTTTGAGAGAAGAGCTCAGCCTAAATATACGGGGTTTAAACATGTGAAAATGAAACAAAACACAACTCTGGGTATGTTTGTGATGAGGAAACAACATTTTTATAGCGTATAACATAAGATTATAGCGTAATATGGGCCCTTTAAAGGTGCACTGTGTAACATTTTTTGCTTATCTCCATGAAGATGTTGTTTGACATGGAATGTTCCACAGTATAGCATTAAAGAGACAAAATAAGTTGTAGGAGTTATAGGTCAGTATTGTGGTGTGGAGAGGTGAGCCCACTCACAGTTAGAATATATGTATTTCTTATCAATATAAGCTAGATAAGTTTAATGCTATACTGTGGAACATTCCAGGCAAATCTATTACATCTCTATGGAAACAAGTAGGTAACAGTAAAGTTTCATAGTTTTACATTGTTTTAATCAGATTTCACATAGACAGTTACTCTTAAAATTACTATGAACTTTTTTAGTAGTAGTAGTAGTCTTTGTAGCAGTCAACTTTACTGTATAGTGGTAGTAGTTGTAGTAGCACCGAAGTAGTAATTGTAGTTTTCGTATTTCTTCGTATTTCTTCATATTTCAAGATATTTTGACAGTTACAGTTGTGAGTACCCTGTGTATATACTTAGGACAAGCACAAGCTCCTTTGAATGGATTTGTGGAGGATTTTCAGAGTAAAAGCCCTGTAGTAGTCTTGTCCTCTGTGGTGCGTGTCTGTAGCCGAAAGAGCTTATTTTTCTTACATGTGGCACTCAAATCCAGGCCACTCCTCTGACCCCATCTTTTGTTTCTGCAGTGAATATTGTAAGCAGCTTTGGGGGGCTTTCACTGACTTATCCCACCAAAAGAACACTGAAATATTTGGACCTCTGGCAACTGTCAACTTTTAAATCTCCAAAGCCACTTCCTCTTGTTTTATGTGGTCCGGCTTTGTCATTTTTACTGTCACTGCAACTCGAGGAACTGTTCAAAAAGTTTCTGGTGGTGGTTATAGTGTTTTATGCCAGTAAGGTAATAAAGTCCAACTATATATTTTCACTGAAGGTAGGAGATGATTTTTTATGGCTTAAGATGGTAATAAAAGTGGCAAAAAACAGTGAAAATAGATTAAGAAAAAATATGTTTAAATAATTTCTATAGATTTTGAATTTTACAGTATATTTTTACCATAACATGTTATTTTAGGGTTTTACATTACACAAAATTGACTGTTGTGAGCTATAAGCCATGTTATAATGATGTTACAGCATCAAAAACAGACCTGGAGTTGTGTTTTGTTTCATTCACACATGTTTGAGTAACACTTTATTATTAGTCTGTCTACATCTACAAAGCTCAAAATGCTCTGTTTCACCTTGTGATGTCATGAAGTTTTAGTTTTCATGTTAACAGCTATCTTTTACCTTTAGTTAAGTAGAGATTGGCAATTCCAATGCTGAAATCATCCAAATGATTCTAGTGAAGGTGTATGGAGTTTAAAAAAACAGTGGAGCACTTCCTGTATTACCACATGACATCACAAGGTGGAACAGTGTTTGAGAGAGGACCTCAGCCTAAATAAGCAGGATCTGTGTGCTAAACGTGTGTGAATGAAAGAAAACACAACTCCGGGTATGTTATTGATGAGGAACGTTATAACATAGATCAGAAAATAGTGTAATATGTGCCCTTTAAAACAATGAAGTATTACTATTACTATTAGTACTACTACTACTGCAAAACTTTGACTTTATACATACAATGGGAAATTACTTGGATCCAGTAGCTCAAAATACAACCTCTCTATCAAGAAAACTACAATAGAAAATAACTGTTTGATATAATAATCACTGAACCTATGGGAAGGACATATACAGTCTGTGCAGATAGGCCTGTACTATTGAACCTGAAACCTCCTGGATATGAGGCAAAGGTGCTTATCATTCTAACTCATTCAAACTACTATTTTAAAATGTAAAAGTTAGCGTCTCTCCCTTCAGAACTCTCATCAAACACCTGTTATGAAAGATGCTAACTAGCTCGCTGTGTTTTATATCCTCCATGTTTTACCCCTCATGTGCTGGTGCCACGAGGGTCCTGGGGGGTATTTGTGGACCCCGGGCCAGCCAGAGAAGAGCAGCTGTGGACCGGCCCGGAGCTCCAGATGAATGCAGAGAGCTTTGATTAGCATGTCCGCGATTGGCTAGCTTGAATGTCAGCAGCCGCGTGCCCAGGCGCTAATTCAGAGCGAGCCAAACTGATGTGTGAACTGGACCCAGGCTCAGGGCCAGACCAGGCTGTGCTGTGATGCTGGAGTGGTTTTAAATGGTTTGAGAGATAATTGTTTGAAATTGTTTTAAAAGTGCAATTGAGGAATGTTTAAAAAATAGGTAAATTGTTTAATCTAGAAAGTGAATTATGGAAGAGGAGGTACAGTTTAAAGCTTCTATATTACGCAAAATTGGCTCTTGTGAGCTTTAAGTCATGTTATTATGTTACCTCCTCAAAAACACACCTGGAGTTGTGTTTTGTTTCATTCACCCATGTTTGAGTAATCCTTAAAATTAGTCTGTTTACATCTCCAAAGCTCAAAATGCTCTGTTCCACCTTGTGATGTCATGTCGTGGTAGTTTTTAAGTTAACAGCTACGTTTTAGTTAGTTGAGATTGGCGATTCCAGGGCTGAAATGATCCAAATGATTCTAGTGAAGGTGTATGGAGTTTGAAAACACTTCCTGTATTACCAAATGACATCATGAGGTGGAACAAGTGTTTTATGTTTGAGAGAATAACTTATCCTAAATATGCAGGGTTCGTGTGTTAAATATGTGTGAATGAAACAAAACAAAACAAAACTCCGGGTTTGTTTTTGATGAGGAAACAACATTATAACAGATCAGAAAATAGCAGAATATGGGCTCTTTAATATATATATGAAAGATTAATTGAATATTTTGAAATGCGCTCCAAGAACCTTTATTTTAAAAGATGCACAATATGTAACTTTTCTGTTGTTTGCAGTATAACATTAAAAACATGAATACTATTAACTGGCCCGACTAAAACATATAGGTTCAAAGCTGCAGATCTGACAGACCTCGCCATAAGTCACTGTAACAAGCAGTGGATTTTCCTCCAAATGTTTTTTTTTTTTACTGTTTACTGTTCCGAAGACAAGAATTTGAGCTGATTTTTAAACAGTCATAAGTAAGAACAGAGCAGTGGGCAGTGGGGGTGTACGAAAACTGAACATTTTTGGAGTTCTCAAGCCTCAAATGCAGGACAACACAGGATTACTCAAACATGAATCATTCAACTGTTGGTGATGAGGGAACGCTGGTATTAGTTAAAAGTGCATAAAAGTCAAATTTACATAATGTGTCTCCTTCAAGCTCCTTTTTTGCTCAACTAATCAAACATCTGCGTATATTTACATCTGACATCTCACAGTCATTTCAGGTCAAAACCATTGGCCATCAGTTGACAGCCTGAACCCAGATCTTACCTCTCGGAAATCAAATGCAGACATGTTTCTTTTGCAATCACACACACACTCTGTCTGTCTGTCTTCTTCTTTATCTCTCTCTTTGTCTCTCTGTCTCTTTATCTCTGTCTCTTTTTCTTTCTCTCTCGCACTCTCCCTCACTCTTTCTTCTTTATCTGTTTCTCTCCCTTCTTCTCCCACTCTCTCCTCTCTCTCTCCATTCCTCCCCTCTCCCTCTGTCTCCCTCACCCCTTCTCTCTTCCTCACTCTCTTTCTGTCTCTCCTTTTCTCTCTCTCTCCCTCCCACTCTCTCTTCTCTCACTCTCTCTTCTTTATCAGTTTCTCTCTCTTCTTCTCCCACCCTCTCCTCTCTCTCTCCCTTCCTCCCCCTCTCCCTCTCTCTCCCTCACCCCATGCTTTCTCTCTTCCTCACTCTCCTTCTGTCTCTCCTTTTCTCTTTCTCTCCCTCCCTCTCTCTCTCTCTCACTCACCTCTCTTTGTCTCTCTCTCTTTTTCTTTCTCTCTCCCTCACTCTCCCTTTGTTATCTCTCTCTCCCTCCCACTCTCTCTTCTCTCACTCTCTTCTTTATCTGTTTCTCTCCCTTTTGTCCACTCTCTCCTCTCTCTGCTTTCTCTCTTCCTGAATCTCTCTCTTTCTTTCCTTTTCTCTTTCTCGCCCTCTTTCTTTCTCTCTCCTCCTCCCTCTTTCTCTTCACCTCTCTCCCTCTTGCTCTGTCTCTCCTTCCCTCTCTTTCCTTCCTTACCCCCGTCTCTCTCTCTCTCTCTCTATCCCCTTCTCTCCTTCCCTCCCTCCTTCGTTCTCTCTCTCTCCTTTCCCAAACACCACTAGAGAAAAGGCCCAATCAAAACAATCAAGCCCTGAGAGCGCCATTGTGATCTGACTCATCTGCACAAGGAGGCCATGTTTCTGTGGGAGCCTGGCTGCGATCACAACTCCATCTCCTCTCTCCATATTTCTCTCAGCTCCACATATTCATTACACAACTAGCAGCTACTTCAGACACTGTTTATTTTACTTATGAATTATTTTGCCTATATTAGAATCATTAATACTGGAGATTAGGATGTCTACACAAGAGCTGTTGCTAGTTGCTTGCCAAGCCCTGGGCCCTAAACACAGATAAACCAAATCGTTAATATTATTGATGCTGAGTGCGGTTTCAAACAGTACTGGTTCTCATGCAAGAAATATTATTATTATTATTACTATTTTTTATTGTCTATATTTTAGTTTATCTGCACATGTACATTTTTGAATGCATTCTAGTTGGGGTTGAGCAATAATAATGATATGAAAAAACACAAAAATTTGTCAAATTTTATTCCCCCAAAGTCTGAACTCAGCTCCAAACCAAATGTTTTGACTCAATCTTGATTCAAATACAATTAATCTCACACACGCACACACACAATAATAAAAAATACTTACCAGCCTTGAACGTCAGCTGAACTGTTTATCATTTTTAATATTTTGTTCTCAATTATTATAACAATCCTAAAGGCATGCATCATAATATATACAACCATAGTTTACATTATAGGTTCTACAAATGTCATCATTATCGGACCAGTACCAGCTGATCTTCACAAGCCTGTCCCAATAAATATCGCTTTTCGCCTTATCATTCAGTATATGAAAGATGGAAATGGATTTTTAGGGTCAACATTTATACTTTTGAAAATTTATTTTACTTTTTCTGAGGGAGTTTTTTGTTCTTTTCCTCTTCTACGATTATATTTCAGCTGAAGAGGATTGAATAAATAACGTCTATGACTCATTCTAGATGTATCCTAACTACTAAAGTATAGTACAGCTAATATTTTTATAGCACTGTGTAACTTTTTGGTAGCGGCTCCGTCACCTGCTTGTTTCTATGGATCTGCCATTGCTCTGCTGAATGTTCCACAGTATGACATTAAACAGCTCTACTTTACATTTATTAAATTACAGGTGGTTTTAGAGCTTAAAAATACCTAGAAAAACAGACATTCTGACTGTGAGCGGGGTCACCCCTCCACAGATCTGACCTGTAACTTGGTCTGCTTTTGTCTCCATGAAGATAGAAAGGTTTAATGCCACTTTTTTTGTTATTCTGTCAGTGGAATAAATTAGTTTCAATATTATCTTTTATTGTCTATATTTTTCTTCAGAATTTGTTATCGTGACAGATTTCCACTGAAGTAGACAAATATTAGTCATATCTTGATACGTGTAGTTTCTGGGACAAAATGGGTGATGCAGATAAAAACAGGAAGTACAGTCAACTTCCCCTGACCTAGAACAGAATCCTTTTCTTCAGCCACTTCTCTTCACGATGCTTTCAAAGACGCATTTTCAACAGGGCGGAGGAGGACAAAATAAAATGTAAAACAAAATGCTTCCTGATATAGTCTTTTCTGCATCTTTAAATTTGACATTTAAAACATACACTCTTTATCAATTATACATGAACCAGGGCGAATCTGAGGCTTGTTTGGATGTGCTGCCTTTGTTTCTCTACAAAAAACAATCTACTTTTAGAATTGGGATTTTTAAAATTTAGGTGAAAAACCATTTGTAAGTGTGTCAATGTGTGACAACAACTTGTCTAAAGCTGCGTTCAGACCGGGGCGTCAGGCGTCAGGTTTACATGTGAAGTCTATGTGGATGTGTTTTTGCGGCGCGTCTTCAGGTGTCAGCGCCGTGAGAATCTGGCCTCGATGTGGCGCGTCCTGAGCATTCAGGCGTTGGCGCTCTGGACGCTTGTCCAGGGCGTCAGCGTCAGAAGTTGAAAAAGCTGAACTTTTGCCGTTGGACGCACCACGTCAACCAATGAAAGAGAGAGACCCGGGAGCCACAAACAACCATCTCTCTCCTCTCTTTCCCTCCTCTCATCATCCTCTCTCTCCCTCCTCTCCCTCCCTTCCTCTCTTCTTCCTCCTCTCCTCTCTTTCCCTCCTCTCATCATCTTCTCCTCTCTCCTCCACCCTCTCTCTCCCTCCTCTCATCATCTTCTCCTCTCCTCTCCTCTCTCTCCCTCCTCTCCCTCTCCTCTCCTCTCTCCTCTCCCTCTCCTTTCTCCCCTCCACCATCTCTCTCCTCTCTTTCCCTCCTCTCACCATCCTCTCCTCTCTCCCCTCCACCATCTCTCTCCTCTCTTTCCCTCCTCTCATCATCCTCTCCTCTCTCCCCTCCACCATCTCTCTCCTCTCTTTCCCTCCTCTCATCATCCTCTCCTCTCTCCCCTCCACCATCTCTCTCCTCTCTTTCCCTCCTCTCATCATCCTCTCCTTTCTCCCCTCCACCATCTCTCTCCTCTCTTTCCCTCCTCTCATCATCCTCTCCTCTCTCCCCTCCACCATCTCTCTCCTCTCTTTCCCTCCTCTCACCATCCTCTCCTTTCTCCCCTCCACCATCTCTCTCCTCTCTTTCCCTCCTCTCATCATCCTCTCTCTCCCTCCTCTCCTCTCCCCCTCTCCTCCTCTTCTCTCCCCCTCTCCTCCTCTTCTCTTCCTCCTTCCTGAATAATGGAGGTGAGTTTGCAGAGTGACAGTGGACTGGAGCCAGAGCCAAACAAACCCCAGTCTGTGGCTCCAGATAAACAAACCAATTAGGACGCAGCCATGTTATTCCTCAGACAGCGGGGTATTTGCTCCATGGAAAATAATCAATGCTTTTTTATTTACGACCCAAAAGTCCAGAGCCGAATCAAATCTAACGCGAGAGGGAGAGGGAGCCAACAGCAGAAGACTTATGGCAGAGCTGCTTATTGTCAAAGTACAGTATATCAATCATAAGGCTGCCTATAGTTATATATATTGTTAACATATAAATCCTGGCAGCTAATTGAATGGACTTTTGTTGAAACTACCGCTATGCATTATGGGTTATATAGCTGCTTACAAGTTATGGCCCTATATGAAAGAATGCCTTAAGCTAAACACACCGCAGTGATGTCTCTATGGCGCACATACAATACCCTATGGATAATTAAACATGGTGTATTGTAACATGTTAAAGATGCACTGTGTAACTTTTCAGGTGGAGCGTACGCCAACTGCATGTGTCCATAGCGTAGACTGTATAAAGAAATGGAATAAGGGAGTGTGACGTCACCCGTAGCGTTCAGCTCCAGTCAAATGAAGCTCACCGAGGTCAGCAGCTACAGGAGTGAATTTGGAGCCAGTTCCATAGCAGAAATAGGAATTTATTTACGGACAAAATAGCGAAAAACAAAACGCCAGGATCACGTAGAGCACGCTAATATGAAAATTCTAAGATTAAAATGACGAGGCTCACAGGAGCAGTTACAGAGAGAGGGGTGACAGTTTTTCAATGCAAAGTCAAATTAAGCCAGAAGTCGATGGAGCCAGTCTAAGGCCCATAGAGATGTTATAAATGTTCCATAGTATTAAATGTATTTGTCTCCATGAACACAAGCCTAATGGTTTTGGAGCAATAAATAAATCTGTGATTGGATAAATGCAAAATAGATGTGTTTATGCCAAAGTATAGCATATTCCAGGCAAAGCGTCTCAGTGCACGGGGACAGGCAGGTGGAGCACCCCCCTACCAGAGAAGTTGTGTCCTACACCGTTAAAGCTCGGTTTTATTAGACACTTATATTGAAACATGTATTCACAATAGTTCAATATTTCATTTCATACCAGTTTATCATTTGATTGTTAAGAAGCAGGCTACGCTCTATGCTAATACAGTATCTGATGCTTATGCTGAAGTATTTTTGTAGTATTTTTAGCTAAGTGTACACAAAAGGAAATGCTTTAATATCCTAAAGCTTTTTGTCAATTACTGGTGGCTGTTATGCTACACACTCAAGTTTTTCATGCTATTTTGACAGTTGTTTTTATTCAAAGTTGAAGTCTTATTTCCATTTTTTGTGAATCATTGACAGCTCCGTCCCCTTGGCTTCTCTTTAGCTTCAGGCTGTTTACCCACTGCCAATTTCCAACTGTGAACTGCAGCATCTTGTCAGATAAACGCCTCGAAAACAACTGTACATTTGTGCACAGGGTTTAGAGAGAAGCTATCTGATAAACCAGGACTTAAACAGCAAATAAACAAAATACACTAACAAAAAATTAAATATATGATCACATTCGTCACATTTTTTCAATTGTTTCAGATTGATTGGGTCAGTATTTATTTATGTATTTATTTTTATTTAGTGTAAGGCTGCATAGAATTATAAAAACATGTATGAATACTATAAATAGCAGTAACTTTTTTAACTAAATATGATAGTTAGATAGAGAACTCATTTAGTTACAATATAAGCATGAAAAATACAGCGCCATCAATGATCAACATTAAATCAATACATTCATTAACAATTAAATGCAGTCTAACTTAGGGTACACCATAATTTACCCCATCTACCTTTGTAATATTGGTAGAAATAAAAAATAAAAAATAAAAAATAATTAAATAGCTTAAGGATGCACCGATACGATACTGGAATCTGATATCAGCTTCCAAATAACGATTCAGACGATATCCTGGTTGGACATACAAATTCATGTAAAAAGGCTATTTCCTGGTGGTCATTGGCATAGGAAAGTCTCATAAGTTTTTCTGTGGTTACCTGAGTGATAAATTAGTGATAAATGAATGATAAATGAGTGATAACAGTTGCATATCACATCTGGATCACTTTTGTCTGGTTTTAGTTTAGTTTTAAGGTGCGCCTGTGCTCTTAACTATATATAGACTGAACAGAGTCTTCCAGGAAGCACTAAAATTAATGCAGTTCATAATGTTGATGTGGATCTTCTATCTATTACTGAGCCAAAGAGACGCTGTTAAACAAAAAAAAAAGAAAGAAAAATCTGGCAGGACCCTCATATCACTTCTTCTTAATGTGATACTTGTACTTCCATTTGAGTACTTTCAGAATATTAATGCAAGCACTTGAAGCATAGTTACTTTACACAAATAATATAATTCTTGCTACTACATGATGGAAACAAGCAGATAACTCCACCAGGTTACACGTCAGATCTGTGGAGGCGCTATAAGATTAACGCCATACTGTGGAACATTCCAGACAAAACAATGACATCTCCAAGGACAGAACATGTGACAGGCCACAGTGCAGCTTTAAATAATAAACTTTTTTATTCGTGCAAGCAAATCCACAACAACAAAATACCTTGTCATTGTGTTTACAGGAAGTACGCTTTGGTGGCACTTCCTGTCTCTATTATAAAAACAGTGCAGACCGTACTTCCTGTGTTATCGCCATGGAGACTCACTTTAAAAGCAGAGTAAATAGATTAAAGAGCCCATATTACACTATTTCCTGATCTATTTTATAATGTTGTTTCCTCATCACAAACAGACCTGGAGTTGTTTTGTTTCTAACATAAAACTTTTTGGTTGGGCATCCATCACCTGCTTGTTTCTATGGATATGTCATTGCTCTGCCTGGAATGTTCCACAGTGTGACATTAAACAGCTCTACCTTACATTTAATCAATTATAGGTGATTTTATAGCTCAAAAATACCTTGAAAAACTCTCATTCTGACTGTGAGCGGGGTTGTCTCTCCACAGATCTGACCTGTAACTTGATCTGATTAAGTCTCCGTGAACATAGAAAGGTTTAATACTATAAAATACTGCGAAACATTCCAGACAAAGCAGTAAAGTCTCCACAGAAAAAAACATTTGTCGGCCCCTCAACCAGAAAGCTTACACAATGCACCTTGAGTCAATTTTGCGTAATATGGGACCTTTAATGCCACTCTTCTGCTTTTGAATTCACTGGCCTTTTATTGACGTGCTCCGACTCTGCTGAAACCCTAATAATGACATAGAGTGGAGTACAGCTTGTTGGCGTCTCATTTACATTCAGGTGCCTCAAACTGTATTGATTTTAACCCCGGGCATTGACTTGTTTTTCCTGTAAAAGTCCAACTTAATCATGGCTGTTCTGTAGCTAATGACGCAGACCCCCCTATGGCCCACCCTCTTATGGGACAATGACACCTCCATCACTCATCCGATCTGGTCGCTTTACCGTAAGAGGGAGCAATTACGCGCCATGTGACACAGTATGTCCGCCACGCTGCGTTCAGGATTAATCAGACATTTTCCTCTCACTTAAACTGTGACAGATCAGCTTGGAATCACATCTTCTCGTTTAGATTACACCACGGATATGATGGTGTTTTGATGTACGAATCATGTAATGTACCTATTAAAGAATCCATATTACGCTATTTTCTGATCTCTGTAATAATGTTAATGTTGTTAAATCTCTTTTGTGTAATATAAGACCTTAAAAATGCTAAAGAGTTAAGACTAGTGGCTATGAAGGCAGTTTAATGTACAGAGGTTGTGAGCATTGAATCACTTCTCAAAACATGGAAACAAAATTGTGGCTGGAAAGTTACACAGTGCACCTTTAAATTGTACACTGTTACTTAAAATTCGTGCTTCTTTTTTGCCTTTTTCATCTTTCAAATCAGCTGAAGAGGTAACTGAAATACGCTCCGTTTGGTTTGCACAACACTGGATCAGAGGTACATTGATCAGAAAAGCTTAAGTCTTAAGAGGAGGTGATTAATTAGGATTCTGCAGCAGCTCACTCGAGATTACTTTGTTAATTCTCCAAAATCAATCGACTTTCTCAGTGTTAAGACTCAGCATTTTTGTAAACCGCCTCATTTAATCTTCCCTTTCGTCTTTCACACTTGTTTATATTTGATTTGATTTGAACTGTTTTGCACTAATAACATTTAATCACACAAATGATTTTATAGTTGTACATCATTTATTCACTTCTCGGATGTCACTGCTGCCCTGGGGCGGATTGATAGAAATGTGGCGGTCAATCTGGGCAAACAGTCTACACAAATTACACAAGCAAGGTTAGTGTATTGTTGGTGCATACAGAAGAGTATACAATGGAAAATACAGATATTGAACCAGCAAAATTATATGTTTTGTTCAGCAGGCTTAAAGCATCCAGTTGTTATGAAATCGAAATCTAATTGTGTTCCTGTTTGATTCTAAAACAGAGGGTAGGTGATACGCTTGAACACAGACACAAGCCGTCTTTTAGTATAAGCCAATTTTATTTAAAGTTTATTGTCATAGTCTAGGTAAACATCTAATTTTGGTTCCTAATTTTTGAGTTCTGTTCTTGTGCTTAGTTATAGTTATACATCGTTACAACATTAAAATTTCCTCTTCAAACCTGATTTTATCTTTTCCCCACCCTAAACGACATGTAGATTCCACCAATCACAGTGAACTCTCACAAGAAGCAGATGGCTTAAGGTTTCCTCTTAATGGCAAAACAAAGAGTTTACATTAATTAGCCTGTATTACGCTATTTTCAGATCTATGTTATAGTGTTGTTTCCTAATTACAAACATACCTGGAGTTGTGTTTTGTTTCATTCACACGTTTAACACTCAAATCCTCTCTCAGAATGAAAACACTATGTATGTTTTTTTGTGAAGGTAACAGCATTATAACATGCCTCAAAGCTCGTAAGAGTTTATTTTAAGTAATGTTGGCCCTTCAGATTGATAAACCACAATTGATCAGACTTGTTATCCAAGCCAACCTGGAATTTCACTTTTTTCATTTGCAGTTAACATTTTTATAAAGCCAATAAACTCTATTCTTTCCCATTAACCTTCTGAACCAACTGACTTATTTAGATTCAGCTCAACTCACTCTCCCCCCTACGCGCCTATCTGTGTGAGGTTAAAACAATGATTTCTGTGTCAGTTTTTATATTACAAAGTGTCACTCTGAGCTTGTCATTACATTATCCAGCTTTTGTCATGGTGCCACTGGAGAAAAAGCCCTCCTCTCCCTTTAAACGGCTCCGTCCCTGTGGTGTTTTTAGCCTGACAGATATAACCTTATCATTCACAAACGCAACTCCTCTTCGCGCTAAGGGCCTGTGCAGATAGAAGAGCTCTCCCAAGGCCTGATGGGAGTAATATAGTCCCCTCATTTCACCGATGCCTGCATGTTTTCTAATGAGACAGATAAGACCCCCAATTACAGAGCAAATCCACTGTCTGATCGGTGTTAGGAAGCAAGTGCGTTTTAATACTTTTAGATGAGTTTTTTTTGTTTTTTTAATATTCACGGTAAATTTGAGGTTGGGATGTTATGCTAGATTTTAAAGGTTGTGAAACTTTTCCGGTCAGATGCTTTTCTCCGTGGAGATGTTATTGCCTTGTCTGGAATGTTTCACAGTATGGTATTAAAGCTTTCTATCGTCATGGTGACCAAACCAGACCAAGTTACAGGTCAGATCTGTGACGAGGCAACCCCGATCACAGTCAGAATGCCTGTTTTTCTAGGTATTTCTGAGCTATAAATCCACCTGTAATTGAATAAATGTTTTAAATAAGGGTAAATGGCAGCTGTTAACTTGAAATCTACCGCTTCATGACATCACAAGGTGGAACGATTTGAGCTTGGGAGATGTAGACAGACTAATAATATAGGATTTCTCAAATATGTGTGAGTGAAACACAAAACCAGGTATGTTTGCAATGAGGTAACAATATTATAACACAGCTTAAAGCTCACAAGAGTCATATAGGACCTTTCTGCCTTTCTCCAAGTTTTATAATAGCTATAAAAAGTGTAGTCATTCTTAAGTGCTTACACATTTTAAGACAATGAAATACACATTTTTTATTTTTATTTTTTTTATTTTTATGGACCTTTCCAAAATAGCTGTCCCCTATTAACCTTGTAATTGTTCACTGGCATGACTAGACTTATATAACGAGAGCTGACATTTGTAATTCGTTTCTCAGATAGTGATAACAGATGTCGAATGTTTGATCTGGTGAATAGAACATGTCTCCTGTGGTTTTAAGAGCAGAGCTGAATGATGACTCACAATATAATGACAAAACATAGGCCAACCTTCTGAGCCAATGACAGTAATTTACAGTCAATTAGACAAGTTAATTACTGCAGTTTCCATGATGTCAACTTTCAGCGAGTCTCAACTTTCCACCGGGCCCTGAACGTGTCGCGAAGTGTAAACAAACAGGGCCACACCCAGTTTACATTACAGCCCTGTGTGTGAAACCTTAGAACAGCATGTGGTAAGAGAGGCAAAACAACAGGGATTTGGGTAGGAAAAGTAAGTTAAAATTCACTCCTCTGTCTGTCTGTTGATTTTTATAGACAATGTGCTCCAAATAGTCTGTCTTGAAACTTCCCATTTTCTTTTATGCATAGGGAATGATTATTTCAATTTTAACAACTGAAAAAAATAGACTTCTGAAATAGATTAATAAAAGCAGAAATATTGACCTAATTTAATAGTTGGCAGGTATTTATTTTATATATATATGAAGAATTTGATTTTAGAAAAGCAAATTTAAAAGTGCACTATGTAACTTGTGCAGTCCTCTTGTCTCAGTAGAGTTGTTATTGCCTGGAATGTTCCACAGTATAGCATTAAATTTGTCTATCTTGAATCACTTAAGGATTATACTTAAATACGTTGTCACCTCTCCACTCAAACTTAACATAGTGAATTCATCTGCTTTCCTCTTTGCTAAATGCTGCACTGTGGAACATTCCAGGCAACATAATAACGTCTCCATGGATACGAGCAGATGGCAGACACCCCACTGAAAAGTTACATAGTGCACCTTAAAGAGCTTTGTCACAAATACAAACTATAAGGTTTAGTGATGACTTTGCTTTTATATGTTATTCAGTTCAATATAACTTTATTTATACTGGTGCAATTTATTCAGTACATTTAGAAATATAAATTAATTGGTAAAAATGGCTGTTGCTCCCATTTGAAAATATAACTCATTTTTTAATCTGAATGGCCAGTCACTTGTTGGTGTTTAGACCTGAAATTGCGATTAAAAGCGACTAGATAAGGGAACATTGTGATCTTTGTGCGTTTTTAAGTTGAGTCGTACCTGTGGGTCTGAGCAGCGCTGGAGCCGTTTTTTATTCTGGTACTTTCCATTCCTCTGAACAGTCTCCTCAAAACGGAGAGACTATTTATAGCCCCAGTCTCGCACAGGTGTGGAGGAGAGAGCAGGATTCAGTTATGTTTGGACAGCTCCAGCTCTGAGAGGGAGAGAGGGAGGAGGAGGGGAAGAAGGGAGAGGCAGAGGAGAGGTTGGGAAAGGGAGAAAAAGAGGGAGGAGTAGAGGAGATGAGATGAGGTGAAGAAAAGGCAAAGATGGGAAGGTAGAGAGAGAGAGAGAGAGAGAGAGAGACCGTCAAAGAGATAGAGAAGAAAGAAGCAAATAGAGAGAAGAAAGGGAGGAAAGAAGAGGGAGAGAAGATATGAATTGTAGAAGAGAGGGGAAGAAAAGGAGTAAGAGAAGAGGTTGAGAGAGGGATAGGAGCCAATACAAGAGGGAAAGAGAAGGAGTGAGAGAGAGAGAGGAAGAGAGAGGGGGAGCAGAAAGACATTGGTACAGGAAGGAATGTAAAAGGGAGAATGAGAATGAGGAGAAGAGAGGGAAAGAAAAGGAACGTGAGAAGGATGAAGAGAGGTGGAGTGACGTGTAAAAGGGAGAAAGAGATAGCGAAGTGAGACGGGTAGAGAGAAAAGTAGAGGGAAAGAGTGAGCCAGATGTGACTGGGAAATAAAAGGAGTGAGAAAAGGAGAGGGAGGCAGAGGTAGAAAGAGCAAAAGAGAGTGAGACCAAAAAGGACAGAGGGAACAGCGGAGAGAAAACCATCCCTCCTCATTCAGGCCTATTACCTGTAACGACTGTCACCCCACCGTCATGGCCGCCCTGTCCTCTCACATATCACGCCACAGGACAAAAAAAAAAAGAAAAAAAAGAAAAAAACATAGCCGCCCCTCGCCAAGCGCACGTCTAAATCACATTGCACGCTCAAACAGCAGTGGAGAGGCTGTATCTAATCTAATCTGTCCATCTCCTGTCATTCGTCACACAGACATGGCAACGCAAACTGGACAAATACAAGAGCAAGACGGGCACCTCCAAGTCCACACAGACCAGACACATACACTGTTCAAATACAACGAGTTCTAATACATTTTTCCATCTAGTTTGAGTTTTTTCTATTCAATAAATTATAGGTGGTTTATTGATAAATAGGATCATTTAGAATATAATAATTTCCTGAAAAGAAAGATAAATATATTAGGTAAAACTAACTTTGATTCTATCTTGCAGTGGTGTACTGTATTGTATAAAGGGCCCATATTATACTTTTTTTTTTTTTAATCTATGTTATAATGTTATTTCCTCATCAAAACCATCTTGGAGTTTTGTTTTGTTTCGTTTACTTACAAATCCTACATACTTAGGCTGACTTCTCTCAAACTGAAAACACTCTGTTCCACCTTGTGATGTCATGTGGTGATACAGGAAGTGCTCCACTGTGTTGTTAAACTCCACACGCCTTCACTAGAATCATTTGGTTAATTTCAGCCCTGGAATTGTCAATCTTTACTGAACAAACAGTAAAAGGAGCTGTTAACTTGAAAACTACCACTTCATGACATCACAAAGTGTAATCTGGGACCTACAAAATTCCTTAGTTGACGATTTCTGAACTTTAGTCTAGTCCGTAGTAAATTTCTACTTGTTTGTATGTGTTATTTCTCTGGGTAGGTGCACTGTTGTTGTGTCCTTTGGCAAGACGCTTCAGCCGTCTTGCCTCTTTATGCGTGCGGTGTGTGAGTGACAGCCACACTTTCATTAGTCTACTCAGGGCAGCTATAGTCAAGTACTGATTGAAAATAACATTCAAATATTTTTTATGCGTTTTTCTTTTATTTTTCAGTTTTTAATGACATTCAAACCCATGACAACACAACATAGTCATATCATTATATCCCAGGCCTGATTTGTTAGTGATTAGGCCATTCATACCCCCTGTTCTTTCTTCACTCAAAATAGATTTACAGACTCTTGTTGCATCTGCTTCGGATTAATCCCCAATTAATGTCTGTGTGATGTTCCACTGTTGTGACATGGGCCTTCATAAACTCAACCAGCCCTCTCCTCCGCCTGCCTCTGTTGTGGTAAACCTTTAGCGTCTTTCTACCCTCCGATAAATCTGCATAAAATTATCCAAACATTCCCAAGAGGAGAAAGAGGAGGAGGAGAGGAGATCACTTGCCGCCATTTAAGAGCCGTGAGAAAAGATGGGAGGAGGGGAGAGAGACAGAAGAGAGGCGGAGAGAGATGGAGGAGAGGGGAAGAGATGGAGAGAGAGAGAGGAGGGTGCGTGCTGGGTGGCTGCATACATGTGGTTGACACATTTGAGTCTTCAAAAGAAAGACAGACAAACTCAATATGCGAGAGGAGAGGAGACGTGAATTTGGAAAACCCTGCACTTTCTCTTTCTATCCATCTTTCTGTCTATCTCTATTTTACTTTTCTTTCTTTTGTCACTTTCTTTGTCTGGCTCTCTCTCTTTCTCTCTTACTCACTTTCTTTCTCTCTCTCCCCCATCTGTTTTCTCTTTATTTCTCCCTTCTCCCTGTCTCTTATTCTCTCTCTTCAACCTCTCCTCTATAATTCATTCCTCTTTTCTGTCTCTTTCCATCTCTTTCCTCCATTTTCTAGCTTCCCCCTCTCTCTCTACCCATTGCTCTCTCTCTCTGTCTCTCTGCTCCTCTTTTCTTTCTCTATTCCCCTTTTTTTTCTCTACCCCTCTTTCCAGACATTCTCCTAATTCTCTCTCACTCTACAACTCTCTCTGTCTCTCTTCTATTTCCAATCTCATTCTCTCCTTCTCTCATTCTCTCTCCTTTGTCTTCCACTCTCTACCTCTATCTCATTCCCTCTCGCACCCTCTCTTCTCTTTTTCTTTTATTGCATTCCTCATTTCTTGCCCTTTCCCCCTCTCTCTCCATTCTCTTCTCTCATCCTTCAGGCTCTCTCTTTCATTCCCTATCCCATTCCTGTCTTCTCTTGCCCTTCTTATTCTATAATCCATCCCTTTCACCCCTTCTCTCTTCCCATCATTCAGTTTCTCTCATTCCTTCTCCCGTCCTCTTCTCTTTTCCTCCTCTCACCTCTCCCTCCCTCCTAACCCCCTCTCCCTCTCTTCTGTCTCTTCCCAAAGACTTCAGCAGGTCCTTTATCTGTCAGTTTTTGGAGCTTGGGGCTGTAAACAAGATACTTTTGGACGCCAAGTTTCAGGAAGAGCCTCAGTCTGAACCAAACCCCACAATTTCACCACGAAAACAAAAAAACAAAAAACAAGAACTCAGACCCACCTTCACCGGATCAAGAGCCTCTACGACTGCTGCATTTACACTGGAGACGGGCTGTGGCACACCTCCAGTTATTCCACTATTTTGTGTTCAGTGATTCAGTCTTCAGTGAAATGTGTAAAATAAAACCCAAGACTCCACAGACTAGTGTTTATAAGGCAGGCCCTGAAAGATGGTTTCAAAACTTTAAGATTTTTGAGGAAAGAACTGTAAACTGGCCAGCCGTCTTTGTTTTTTAATATATTCATACACCACACACGGAGGACTGTATTTTTAAAGTTACTAACAATATCAAAAGTATGTCCAAATTTGACATGATGGAACTCTTTATACTGCACTAAAAATAAGATGTAATATAATATTATGTGACCACTTTCCATGTAATTATTTTTAATTTGAATCCAAAGCAAATAATTAGAATTGTCCACTAAGCAAAAAAACAAAAAAAAAAAAACTCTTTGCACAAGATAATTGTAGACTTGGTTTTGACCTGGTCTAGTCCTGGTTTAGTTTTGCTTTACTTCTGGTTCAGTCCTGGTTTAGTCCTGCTCTAGTTCTGGTTTAGTTTCTGGTTTAGTCCCTGGTTTAGTCCCTGGTATAGTCCCTGGTTTAGTCCCTGGTATAGTCCCTGGTTTAGTCCTGGTTTAGTCCCTGGTATAGTCCCTGGTTTAGTCCCTGGTTTAGTCCCTGGTATAGTCCCTGGTATAGTCCCTGGTTTAGTCCTGCTCTAGTTCTGGTTTAGTTTCTGGTTTAGTCCCTGGTATAGTCCCTGGTTTAGTCCTGCTCTAGTTCTGGTTTAGTCCCTGGTTTAGTCCCTGGTATAGTCCCTGGTATAGTCCCTGGTATAGTCCTGGTTTAGTCCTGCTCTAGTTCTGGTTTAGTTTCTGGTTTAGTCCCTGGTATAGTCCCTGGTTTAGTCCCTGGTATAGTCCCTGGTATAGTCCTGGTTTAGTCCTGCTCTAGTTCTGGTTTAGTCCCTGGTTTAGTCCTGCTCTAGTTCTGGTTTAGTCCCTGGTTTAGTCCCTGGTTTAGTCCCTGGTTTAGTCCCTGGTTTAGTCCTGCATCATTTAGATTCCAGTGTGAACTTTAATCTTAAATTTGTGCAAAGTTTGTGCATATCTGTACATTTAAAATATTCCCAAATTTCCATCCGATTTTGCCGTACATCTTTGAATCAGGAAGAGGCGAAAATGGCTAATAGTATATACGAAATTCCTCCTGAATATAACATACCCCAAAACCAGTGCCTCTTACATGTGTCTCCTTTTTTCTCCTTTTTCTTTTTTGCTTCTTTACAATTCTTGTGGTTTTTCTGGTGTATCTTTTTCACCTTCAAAGATTAAGCTGTAGCATATAAAGTAATAGTTGTGCTTAAGCAGAACAGCACCTGGGGCCAATTTCACAAAGACACCTCCTCTTGTCTCGCTGCCAAAAAGAAGAAAGAAATGCTTTTTATTTTCATTTTTTCTCTCTCTTTTTGAACATGTATGTCTTTGCATCCTGAGTGATATTATTCATGTACTAGTCGAAGTCTGACTTGAACGGTCTTATAACAACATCTTCTAACCTGTTTTGTTGCTTTTTGGAGTAAACCGTATAATCTAAGGTAATTTGGTGTTCTTAAAGCCGTATATTTTGCATTTTCATTGCATTGTCCCAATTTGCACTCCAAAGTAGACAGACCTTTTCAAACCAGATGTTGTTTTTATGTTTTGTGTTTTTTACTGGTTGAGCGTTTGCCCCCTGCTTGTCTCCATGGAGATGTTATTGCTGTGCCTGGAATGTTCCATGGTATGACATTAAACATATTCATCTAGCGTTTATTCTTTACTGGTGTTTCCATTGCGAAAAAATCCATTAATTCCTTCTGTGAATAGGGGCGACTCTCCACAGATCTGAAAAATGTAGCGTAGTGATGTAACCTGCTTGTCTCCCTGGTGACAGATTTAGAATTAGACTTAGACAAACTTTATTGATCCACAAGGGAAATTATTTGGATACAGTAGCTCAGGAATCACAATATAATATAATAACAAAGAGTAAAAAAATAAATGTATATGTACAAGTCAAAATAAAATAGAAAAATAAGTAATAAGCATAAAATCAAATATAAAATCACAAGAGACAATAAAGGCAGTGCAGTGATATGCTGATTGCCAGGGCATGACGTTATCCGTTACGTAAGATTGAGTTGTTGGACAGTTGTAGGGAGTATTATCTGTTACGTAAGAGTGAGTTGTTGTACATCTGTATGGCGTATGGTGTATAATTATAATCCATACTGTGGAACATTCTGGACAAAACGATAACATTTCCGCAGAGACAAGCAGGTGGCGGACATTCCACTAGAAATTTTAAGTCTAACGTGAGTAACGAAGCCGCAGATAGAGCAGTGCCTCCAGATACGTGTCTTGATGTGTTCTCTAATGGCATGAGCTGAACAAATATTACAGAAACATCACTGCAATTTCTTAAAGGGCCCATATTACACTATTTTCCTGATCTACGCTATAATGTGTTTTCTTCATCAGAAACAGACCTGGAGTTGTGTTTTGTTTCATTTACACGTTTTACACACAAGTCCTACATCTTTAGGCCGTGTAGCTCTCCGACTCCGTACATCTGGAATTGCCACTCTCTACTGAACGTAAGGTAAAAGGAGCTGTTAACGTGAAAACTACTGCTTCATGACATCACAAGGTGGAACAGAGCATTTTGATGTTTGGAGATGTAGACTAATAATAAACTAATTACTCAAACCTGTGTGAATGAAACAAAACACAACTCCGGGTGTGTTTTTGAGGAGATAACAACTTTATAACATGACTTAAAGCTCACAAGAGTCAATTTTACGTAATATAGGACCTACCATTTTTATATCCCAACTTGTTTTTCACAAATGTACATAAAAAGCCTTAGTTTTATGCCTGTTTGTTATTTTTCATAGATTTTCACAACAGTAATCTAATGCAGTGTAGCCTATATTGCAATAGGAAGCTAATCCAGGCCGCGATGTGTTTTTGATCTTGTGAAATGAGCTCTCTATTAAACAAATATTACAATGCCATATTTGCAACATCAGTGCAATTTCTTAACACAATCCATGTAAACTGGATGAAGCTGCTAATCAGAAACCATTACAGACAATTGAACAAAGCGTCTCCTAGTGCGTGTGAACAATGTACCACACACAGCTAGCATCTTAGCGCTTGTTCTTTTCAATCGGGACTATAAATGACAAAAAGAGGCAAATTAGGCGTGATGGCTCCATGAAACGTGAACTGTCAAAAGAAAAAAAACGACATCTCCCCAGGCGAAATGCACTGCTTTGAACTCCCCCATTACCTCTGTCAACAAGAAGCAATCAACACGCTGGAAAATAAACGCGCCAGTAGTATACAAATAGATTTCATTCATAAATACGGTGTTAAAACTTAAATTATAAATGATGAAGTGTTTTTTTTATTAGAATTCTCTCTTCCCTGTTTGATATTAAATAAAAATGTATTATTATAGTTTTCATAATTACAGTGGTGGTTATCTGACATTCTCAATAGGGTTCGACCTGTTTTTTGTCCTGGTTCTTTCCTGGTTTAGTTCTGAATTTGTCTTGGTCCAGACCTGAGTTATTTCAGGTTTATTCTGTGTTCAAAGTTGCGCGCTTACCCCATCAAAATTAGGACGAAACCTTTACTGTCTTGCTATAGAGTTTTGTTTTTTTACTTTTTTTTCCCCAGTTTTTGTTAAAGCCACAGTATGTAACTTTTTGGCCAAAACATAGACCAAATTATTATTATTTTTATACTTTATTGTGTCATTTTAAAGTTTCACAAAAGATATTCTTGCATGACGTTACAGTAGACACAATATTTAGACCAAATAAACCAAAATTAAAGCTTGTTGGTTGCTGGTCGCTTACATCTCCGCAAACCTCACTCTTATTTGGCCTGCTCCTGCTTTCCATGGAAATGTTGGCTATAATATTCCACAGTATGACATAAAACTCATCTATCTCTATGGAGAATGTTCCAAATTATGGTTTTAACTTCCATGAAATCATGCGGGTGCCGTACCAACTCCAGAAAGTTACAGACTCTTAAGTTAGTCTTTGTTAGTACCTTCATTATTTATTTAGTACAGTCATTATTTTACTATAACTTATATTTTCTAGGGATAGTACAACGTGGTTTTTATTTAATTTTTGGTATTTTTTAGGCAGTACTGATATCCGGTTTGTCTTGTTGTAGCAGCCAGTATCAATATATTAAAATCCAAGGACCACAATTTGAAGTAAAGTTGGTATTAAGTGTTTTTGGGTACAGTATACTTTGTTGTGCTTTTTGTTATATATAGATAAAATATATTCATTTATTAGTGATATCTCTCTCAACCCTAATACTCTAATACTTTCTTTTTGGTTCAGACGATATACAGAGTTAGTTGGAAAGTTAAAAAGATGGCTCTTCAGATCACTTTCAACAGACCATTACTATTAGCATACCAACACCATTAATCTACGTCGTGAAAAATAACCAAAAAACATGCAACTATTCTTGACGTGTGAATATTTAGCGAGTGTTTGAAGTGGTGGGAGCTGGTTTATTACACTTGAGAGATGCCGCAGGGACACAGCTGGACTCAAGAGCGCTCCTCAAAATCCTCTGATCAAAAGAAAGACACTGACAGAGACTACAGAGCTGTTTAGTGTTACCGCCAAACTCTCACTGCGACACTGTCCTCTGTATGGGCGATGTATCGGTTCCAGTATCGGTAGCGGCAAATATGGAGACTTTATTTGATACTGGCATCAAAGAATCAATGCTCAATACCAATATTCATTCTCTGTGTACCCTTTTCAATAGATTAATGCGTAAAAACTGAAATAGAAGAGTGTCATTTGGCTCTATGTTTACACAAATGTCGAACAAATGATTTTATACCCCCAGATGAACACGTTTTGTTATTATTTTTACAAAAGTGAGAAGTTAATTTGAGAACTTTGACTATAGATTTTAAATGAGAAGTACCGGTATTGGCTGCAATGGCAGGACAAAGTTGTGTCAAATAGTTGGATCCTTTTGCAGTTATTTTTGATAGTGTTAACAACAGTAAGCTGAAAAATGTACTTCTTTGAGATTCCTACCAAGTTTTAATGACATTTCTTCATTAAAAACATGCCTGAAGAGGTTTTAGATGCATGTTTGAGTAATTCAGTGATCTCTCTCGGCCCCTATTGGAACCCTCCTTACGGTTCGCTGTACGATTTGTCAAATTCTCCGCCCACAATCCTACGTCATCATGCTCCAACACGACAGTTCTCCATAAATATACAAAAGCATGATACAAAACAATACACTACAACTTCACAAACCTGATGCGATGTGCAGTAGTTTCATTAACGGAAGCCCGATTGTAAATGAAAGTGAAAGTTAATATATTGTTTTTGGGGTTTTTTTGCAAATTTTGTATTTTTTTTAAACAATAAAAGGTAACATGGCGATCTAAATATGTATGTGTTAGCAGTTAATACCACATACAAGTAAAATAACCCTTCTTTAAACAAATTTCAGCTGTTAACATTCTATATTACTGCACAAGATAAACTACAATAGAAGACATTTTATCATTTAGCTAACTACTTACTTCATTTATACTCTAATGCATAACCCTAACCCTTAAATTAAGTAGGTTTTACGCCTGAATTATTCATAATAAACTAGAAACTATTAAGGCTCATTAAGGTTTACTATGTAACTTTTTGGTTGGGGGTCAGTCACCTGCTTATTTCTATGGAGATGTCATTTCTCTGCCTAAAATGTTCCACAGTATGACATTAAACAGCTCTACCTTACATTTATTTAATTACAGGTGGTTTTATAGCTCAAAAATACCAAGAAAAACAGGCATTTTGACTGTAAACGGTGACCCACCTCTCCACAGATCTGACCTGTAACTTGGTCTGGTTTGGTCTCCATGGCGATAGAAAGGTTTAATACCAAACTGTAAACATTCGAGAAAGCAATAACAAAGCATTTGACGGATCCTCCACCAGAAAAGTCACACAATGCACCTTTAATTACGACCTTTTAAAACTTTACCTTTCAGTCATTTTTATTACAAAACAAATCCTTGGTTTCGACACCTCTCATGAACTGACACTCGTACCCCACAAGCCGACAGAGAAAGAGAAAAACAGCCTGAGGGGGGAACGTTTCCTGTTCCAAATTATTTACTCCCAAATATCAAGAACATTTCCTCCGCCATACTTAATTAGAGTCAGTTTCTAAATATTTTTGAATAATGTACAACGTAAGTAAGTCTATAGCCGTCTGTATTGCTCCTTAAACCAATCCTGCTACATAATGAATCTACACTGACACGATATGAGATGACATGACTATCAGAAGAGCACAGGACTGAGCGAAGGAGCGAAAGCAATGCATTTTTCATGAACCGCAGCTCCCTAGCCAAACTTCCAGACAAGATGTTTCAGATTTTGGAGACAGAAAGACAAAAAATAACAGGGCAAGAGAAGCAAATACACGGGGCTGGTGTAGAGAAAAACAAGCCACAGATTTCACATAATATTTGAGACCGGTGACGAAGCTTTGATCAGATAAGGGTAGAACTATTGAGAATATTCAGGTTTTTTAAAGGATAAATCTGTTTGGTTTGTACATGGTAGTAATGTACATAATGTAGTAACGTGTTAATGTCATCACAAGGTTTAAATTCATGTTTTTTTGTCTTAAAGTGCATTTGGTAGTATTTTTTTTGTGCCAGAGTTGGTCATCTTGTAACTAGAGAGTTGGGGGTTCAAATCCCACTATAGCCTGCTCATGCCATTGTTGGTTGTTGTGTCATTTGGCAAGACAGAAAAATTTCACGTTATATTTATATTACGTATATGGTATAATTTAACATAAATTTTGTGAGTGCTGTGTTTGTGGTAGATGCTAGAGGCGCAAAGTGACATTTTTTTTGTCATTTCCCCCTTGGCATACTACTACTACTACTACTACTACTACTACTACTACTACTACTACTACTACTACCAATACTGTTAATCCATCCCTTATTGTATTAACTAACATTAAACCACTTGTACTATAGCATAACACAGACATCATTTAATTAGCCATACTACTACTACCACTACCACTACTACTACTACTGCTACTACTACCACCACCACCGCTACTACCAATACTACTACCACTATCACTTCAATACATGTCTAAAATACATATGTAGTTATTAAGATATCCAACACTAAACCACTTGTACTATAACATAACACACACACATCTTTTAATTATCCAATCTACTGCTATCACTACTCCTATTACTACTACTACTACTACTACTACTACTACTACCACCACCACTACTACCAATAATACCACTGTCACTTAATTACATGTTTAAAATATCCATGTATTTATTAAGATACCCAGCAGTAAACCACTTGTACTATACCATAACACACACATCTTTTAAATAGCCATACTTCTACTACCACTACTACTTCTACTGCCACTACTACTACTACTACTACTACTACTACTGTCACTTCATTACATGCCTATAAACCCATCCATCCATCCATTTTCTTCCGTTTATCCGGGGCCGGGTCGCGGGGGAAGCTCCAGGACTTCCTTCACCCCGGACACTTCCTCCAGCTCCTAAACCCATGTATTTATTAAAATAACACAACAGTAAACCACTTGTACTGTATCATAACACACATATATCTCTAATTAGACTTACTGGCGTGTGATTAAACGCACACAGATTTCCAGATTTCCGTCCTTAATCCTCGTGGCCTGTCACGTGTTGTCAGATGGGGCTGGTTACGTCTTCATCGGGGGAATATTTATGCTGTTTCCCGTCTATGGCTTTGACTCATGGTGTGAAGAAATGGCAGCACATCACAGCTTCCTGTCAGAGGAGACACTCGTAAATTATTAATGTTTTTTTTCTATCTCTCTTCGTCTCCGATCAGAACTGTCTTCTTGTCACTCTCTCCCTCTCCTTCTCTCTCTCTCTCCCCCTCGCTCTCTCTATCTATCTATCTATCAATCATCTGTTTATGTATATTTTTCTTTTTTCTCTCTTTTTTTCTCTTGCTTTCTCTCTTTCACTCTCTCATTCTTTTTCTCTTTCTCTGTTTTTTTAACGGAAAAGTAAAAATGCAGAAAGTGTCAAATCCGTCTCGATTGTCTCGATTTGAATATTTGAAGTGAAAGGGGATGGAGATGTACACAGGTCTGTACTGGTGTAAATGCAAGTACTACAAGTATAAATACTGCGTTCTGTGTTACTTCTACAACTACTTTTGTTAACAAGTATTTTGAATACAGATAGACAGATACGGATAATATTGTAATATACTATATAATGCAACTACTGCTACTACTATGACAAATGCTACTTCAGGGTTAATACTAAAATTTCTTCTCTCTTCTCCTCCTCTCACTCCTCCTTTCCGCCTTTTTCCTCCTGTTTCCTGCTTTTCTCTTCTCCTTCTTCTCTCTTCCTCTCTCCTCCTCTCCTTCTCTTCTCCTCCTCTCTGCTCCTCTCCCTACCTCTCCTTCTCCTCTCCTCCTATCCTCTTCTTCTTCTCTTCTCCTCCTCTCTCCCCCTCTGTCCTCCTCTCCTTCTCTTCTCCCCCTCTCTCCTCCTCTCCTCCTCCTCTCCTTCTCTTCTCCACCTCTCTCTCCCTCTCTCCTGCTCTCCTTCTCTTGTCCTCCTCTCTCTTCCTCTCCTTGTCTTCTCCTCTCTCCCCCTCTCTCCTCCTCTCCTTTCTTCTCCTGCTCTCCTTCTCTTGTCCTCCTCTCTCCTCCTCTCTCTTCCTCTCCTTCTCCCCCTCTCTTCTCCTCTCCCTCTCTTCTTCTCCTCTCTCTCTTCTCCTTCCAATATTTGTCATTTCTTATGATCGTCCTCTTTCACTATGTTGATTGTTTCTTCTACATAAATCTCCATTTTCTTTGTGTTATTCAAACATCAATTTATTGTTGTGTTGTAAAATAGATTAAAGGCACAGTACTTTTTTTTGTCAAAAATAAACTAAAATAAAAGCATGTTGTTTTTTTTCTCTCTCTCTTTTTTCTTTTTTTTTTCTGAAGACAAACATGCATTCTTTTACAATACTCTATATCTTTACTGGTAACCTCCATGGAGATGGAGGCTCTAACTAGAAAGTTTCTCAGCATGACATAAAGCTTATCAACCTCGATGGAGACAAGCAGCTGACACCTCCAGGCCATGTTACAGGTCAGATCTGTGGAGAGGCGAGGTATGGTATGCGTTTTATTTGTACAGTGACAGTGCACAACATAGGAGAGGTGCTGGTGCCAGGTTATAGCGAGAATGCATCTTTTTCATTATAGTTTCTTTGTCATAAAAACTCCTCCTAAAACTATGAAGAGTCGATCTGGCAGCCCCCCCACTAGAAATGTCCCATATTGCAACTTTATACTATTAAGTGATGACACAGTTTCCTGCCCAAGACACATATTTTTATTTAAACTTAATTCAATTACATTTATAACTATTTATGACACTACCTCCACTTCCAATCACATTACACTGTAGACGCACCCGAGCAGCCTCTTCTCGTCTGTATCTTCTCCCCATTTTTTATTTTTATTGCTGCTTGGCGAATGGCTCTTGATTCGTGGCGTGCCAGTGAAGACTCCTCTGAGGATTACATTGGCTAAGCTCTTATCACTCCAGGAAATTCACTGCTGCTTAAAAAAGTGTTAGGAAATCAAGGGCAAGACTTATTCTTTTTAACTTCCTCAGTATTCCCTCTGAAAGTTATTACCAGTTTGAAGAAAAGTCCTTTTTTTGGCTCTCCACTTTTTCATACTTCACCCCCCACAACCCTTTTCCTGAATTTCAGAAGTGGAAAAATGCAGGTGCAGAGGAGAGAGGAGAAAGGGGAGGAGAGAAGAAAGGAGGGAGGCTCTGAGTCAAAGAGCTAGAGGAAATGTTTGTTATTCTAATGGGATTCACTAAAATAACAGGTATTATGGGGTATTGTTGTCAAACTGTGTACAGTTACTTCAAAATATAAGTGATGTTGGAGTTTTAAGTTTTAGAAATGCTGTACTAGGACTGTATTCAGACTTGTATATACACTCTAAACCTGGACTAGACTGGGACTAAACCAGGACTAGACCTTGACTAAACCTGAACTAGACTAGGACTAAACCAGGACTAGACCTTGACTAAACCTGGACTAGACTGGGACTAAACCAGGACTAGACTGGGAATAGACCTGGACTAGACTGGAACTAAACCTGGACTACACCTTGACTAAACCTGGACTAGACTGGGACTAGACTGGGATGAAACTAGGACTAGACCTTAACTAAACCAGAACTAGACTGGGACTAAACGAAGACTAGACCTTGACTAAACCTGGACTAGACTGGGAATAAACCAGAACTAGACCAGGACTAGACCTTGACTAAACCTGGACTAGACTAGGACTAAACCAGGACTAGACTGGGACTAGACCTAGACTAGACTGGAACTAAACCAGGACTAGACCTTGACTAAACCTGGACTAGACTAGGACTAAACCAGGACTAGACTGGGACTAGACCTAGACTAGACTGGAACTAAACCAGGACTAGACCTTGACTAAACCTGAACTAGACTAGGACTAAACCAGGACTAGACTGGGAATAGACCTGGACTAGACTGGAACTAAACTGGACTACACCTTGACTAAACCAGGACTAGACTGGGACTAGACCAGAACTAGACCAGGACTAAACCAGGACTAGACCTTGACTAAATCTGGACTAGACTGGGACTAAACCAGAACTAAACCAGAACTAGACCAGGACTAAACCAGGACTAGAACAAGATCAAACTAGGTCTACATCAGGACTAAACCAGGATCAAACCAGGACCAAAAAAAAGGACAAAAGTGAACTCTTCTTACTAGCCCCTACTAGCCAAGATTAACAAAAACTACAGTTACTTACACTGTCCATAAAAATGTGAATATTGCAACTACTATCTCTTCTGCTGTCTACTGGTGCTGCAATTCCATCATACTACTACTACTACTACTACTACTACTACTACTACTACTACTACTACTACTACAATAGCTTGACTTTTACTACTACAACCAGAGGCATGGAAAATTTGAACATTTAAAAGTGCATTGTGTAACTTTTCTGTTGAGAGGGTCCGTCAAATGCTTTTCTCCATGGAGATGTTATTGCTTTGTCAGGAATGTTCCACAGTATGGCATTAAACTTTTCTATCTTCATGGAGACCAAACCAGACCAAGTTACAGGTCAGATCTGTGGAGAGGCGACCCCGCTCACAGTCAGAATGTCTGTTTCTCTAGGCCTTTTGAGCTATAAAACCACCTGTAACTGAATAAATGTAAGGTGGAGCTGTTTAATGTCATACTGTGGAACATTCCCGGCAGAGCAATGACATCTCCATAGAAACAAGCAGGTGACGGACCCCCAACCAAAAAGTCACACAGAGCACCTTTAAATTTCAGAATTGTGGTTAACACAGACAAAAGTGTTCATGGTCCTATTTAGATTTGTTTTAGTTTTAGTTCCAACCACTGGTCTTGATTAACAGAGCTTCAGACAGAGTAGTGCTTACAGTTGGCATCACACCCCCAAGGAATATTAACCAGCTCCAAAGTATCTTCTGGCTGCACAATATTTAACCATCAAATCAAATCAAAATCATTATTTGACTTGAAAATCGAAAAGACTTCAAGGACCAAAGTACCCCGCAGACCTCTCCAAACATGTTCTGAAATGCATGGGATTTTTGTATTAGTTTAGCAGCTCATGTTTCAGTCTTCTCTCAAATGCTAATGCTCTTGGATCCTACTTTTTAAACAGAAATCTCAAATCTGGTCGCAATCACAGTCCCTGTCAGAAAAATCACTATGTCTTTTTCTCCAAATCATGCAACCCTAATATCTTCCATCTTGTCTCGATTATTTAACCATATTTTAATTACCTCCTTTTACTGAGTCATTTGTTTATCAATGCTAGCATGAAACTCAACACTCTGCACTTGTATTCACACAAACCCCAGCCCATGCGCCATTAATATAAACCACAAACTGACGCGGGGAGCTAAAACGAATCCAGTAATTTGAAGTCATTATTATTCCCTTTGTACCAAATGACATCAGAGACAGCGAAAACACTCCAGCAGCTTTAAGTGAGACCAAAGCACTTTTAGACCCATTACATTTGGAGAGGGGAGTAATGAATCGCCTCATTTTCACCTTTTAACGCCTGGAAAAGCACCTAGTTTACAAGGAGCGGTGAAGAAGAGCTGTTTGAAGAGGCTCAGGCCCATCACAACTGTGTGTCTGACCCCAGGGTGAAGAGAGACTGCATACTTGGATAGAAAAGTCAGCGTTTGGACCTGATTTTAGCTGATTTATCACTGGAATAAGTTATGTTCTCATGATGTCATAACTTTCCATTATATACTGTGAAATTATGATGTTGTTTTGTATGGAGGATGGTTTGTGTTTTATGGTGGAATTTATCTCGTGAACTGCCCTTTGAGAACGCAGATTTGTTTTCTTTTCTTCTTTTAAAGTGAATAAAGAAGTGGACTAAGTGAGTGTGCGTTCATAGCTCTAGTCAAATTAAGCTCACCGAGGCTAGCAGTTATAGGGCGAATTTGGAGTTCCATATTAGGAATAAGATTTGATTTATGGACAAAATAGCTCAATAAAAACACCAAATATGAACATTTAAGACCAAAATTACCCTGACAGCAGCAGTTACAGAGAGAAGGACGACAAATCTTCAACGTAAAAGCAATGTAAAGCCAAAGTCAGTGGAGCCAGAAGCGCCCCCGTGGTCACGTCCATTTATATACACAGTCTATGGTGAGTATTGACAGGGCAGTAGACAGAGAAGCACAAAAAGCTCTGCGGTCCTGGGGTTTTAGGGGCCCAGAATTGGACCCTCTTCCTTTTAATTTATATTAAAGGGGGTCCATGTGAGGCTTCTGGTCCAGGCTCCCAAATTTCTGTCAACGAGCCTGAGTATTGATATAATTACTGGATCAATTGTCTTAATTAAATGGTTTTGCTATGTTCTTTACACCAGTGGTAAGTTGCCACCATGTCCCAAATAGAAAAAAAAAGAAAAAAAATGTAAAAAGAAGTAGCTTACCGCCCCTGACTGAGTGAATACATGAAATTATAAGTATATTTACTCTATATTTACTCTATATATAAGACTGATGCATTATAATAGCTCAGTTAAATGATCTGTACATCCAAATGTCCTCCAACAGCTGACACACTGTCTACACACCTCCAACTTAACCCCATCATCTTTACGCCGTCACTCCTCCCTCTTATCTACTGCCCCTCTACCTGCCCCCAACATCCTGGTACTTTAAGCAGCTTGGTACGTGCCACTCCATTGAAATATAATGCTTTTAACTCTGTGTACTTGCTCCTATAGTCTGACTGTAACATGAACTAGAGCCAACGCCAGACTTAATCCCACCATTGATCAGAGTGTGTTTATTTTACCTCTATACAACCCACAGAAGATTACAGACACGACCACACCCCCCTCTGCTCCTCCGGCTCTCCCTCTGCCTCCCTGACCTTAGCGTTTCCAAAGTGCTAATATTTCATACTGAGACGAGGTATTTACAAGAGTTAAGTATATAATTCATATACTCTGTGTCAAAAGTACAAGCAATTTAAAGGTTTTACTAGCAGTTACAGGCAATGGTTAATACTGCATAGACTGTATTAAGAAGTGGACTAAGGGAATGTGACCCATAGTGTTCAGCTCTAGTCAAATGAAGCTCACCGGGGCTAGCAGCAAGTCAGTTGGAGCCAGTAGGAGTTGAAAGAGCCGTCATGTTCACTTACTATCTGGAACGCGGCGGCTAGCATGTTAGCTGTGTCCCTTTATAAATACAGTCTATGGTTAATACACTAAGAATTTGTCCGGAAGGGCATCTGGTTGCCTTAATGTTAATCTATTTGAAAAATTTGTTTAATTTTACTGGATTATTGAAGTTATTATATTTGGTAAACAGTGTGTCAACAATGGAAACTGTGACTTGAAGGTTTGTTCGTCAATCTTTTTTTGACTTATAACATATGGTTGTTGTGTCCATGGGCAAAACACTTCACCCTTGTTGCAGATTTACTACAGGAAGGGCGTCTGGTGTTGTAATAATAATAAAGGATAATGTTGCCATTCAAATTGTACGTAATATTTTCCACTTTCAAGTAAAGAATCAAACTTTGAGTGAACGTTCAGCCATCTTATACTGAAGTTCTACTGTATCTGACGTTGTACTAGTTCCAAAGTTAAAAAATCCATTGGTATCCTTGGTTTGAGAATCACTTTTCGAAATCAATTTATGACCTGACCTGAAAACATCTTAGTCATTTTTAATATGATTTTACACTTTATTTTACACTGCACTATCTGAATAACTTTGTCTATTATTTATGGACCTTGAACCTATTCACTCAAAAATGAAATGCTGATGAAAAGTCTAAAATATGTCAGCTTTTTCCATCGAAGTATTTTATATCGAATTAATTAAAACTTATTTTTTGTCTGCTTTTTTTGCTTTTATTTATTTTTTGCTTTGGATAAAAATAGCCTAATTAAATGAAAAAAAAAAGACATAATATATTTATTTAGGTCATTTCATTTATTCCTTTATTTTTTGATTGTTGTGGCTGCTTTAAGCTTGATACTGTGTTGTGTAGCATTTTAATATGTCAACACCAAATAAATGGACATGGCATAGGAAGTGACTCCATTGACTCTGGTTCTAATTCACTTTGTATTGTTATTATTTGTATTCCTATTCTTAATATGGAACTGGCTCCAAATTCGCTCCTATAACTGCTAGCCTCGGTGAGCTTCATTTGACTGGAGCCGAACGCTGCGGGCGACGTCACACTCCCTTAGTCCACTTCTTTACACGGTCTACGGAAGCAGGAGCAAATAGCAGTAACATAGGAAGGATGCAGTGATGTGTTTGTAAAGTGTTTTTCGTCTTGAAGGATGAGACAGATGATGGACAGGGGTTTGATCGATGTTTTTGGCTGAAACGTGATTCTGGATCGAGATTTTGGACATTTCAGTTGTTGTTTTTTTGTAAATGGCGAGTATTTATCACACTCACCTGTTCTCTGTGTGAAAAATGACAGAAAATTGGTCTGGTAGAAATGAAAAAAACAAAACGTTAAACTATCCAAGTTAAGTACAAGTAGTCAACAGAATTTGTAATAAGTATAGGTGGAAAAACATGTTGGAAATTTGAATCAAAAATTTGGATTGAAATCTACTCATTTATTAAAGTGGTAATTTCGGCATCTGAAAGAATCTGAAATCTCCTACAATCTTGTAATTTTTATTTATGTAACCGTTATTTTATCTTTTGAAAACATTAAACGTCCTATATTATGCAAAATTGATTCCATGTTCTAATGTTGTTACCTCCTCAAAAACATACCTAGAGTTGTGTTTTGTTTCATTCACACATGTTTGAGAAATCCTTTATTATTATTAGTCTGTTTACATCTCCAAAATACTCTGTTCCACGTTGTGATGTCATGAAGAGATAGTTTTCATGTTAACAGCTCCTTTTACCTTTAGTTCATTAGAGATTGGCAGTTCCAGAGCTGATTATCCAAATGATTCTAGTGAAGGTGTATGGAGTTTAAAAACACAGTGGAGCTCTTCCTGTATTACCACTGACGCATGACATCACAAGGTGGAACGGAGTGTTTTCAGTTTGAGAGAAGAGCTCAGCCTAAATATGCAGGATTTGCGTGTTAAACTTGTGTGAATGAAACAAAACACAACTCCAGGTCTGTTTGTGATGAGGAAACAACATTATAACACAGAACAGAAAATAGTGCAATATGGGCACTTTAACTATTGTAATTTTCCAGTGTGAATTAATGGCTCTCCTCACTCCTTCATCTTGTGTCTTATGTCCCTCCCGACAGCCCTGGAATCGTCCTCATCTCACATTTATGAGTTTGTGTTTGAAGCTGAAACCAAAAAGAGAGACTGCGCTTTTCTGGCTTTATTTCTCTTTCTCCGTCTGTGGATGCCTCTCCATCGAATCCAGAACAGTTAATATCCCTGAGCTTTGAAGAAACAAAAATGAAACTTTCACAATAAATTCTCAAAGAGTTTTAAGGACAGCAGCCAATAGTCTAGCGCCATTGTGTATATTTTACTTTGAAATTTACTTTGAGGTGATTTTCAGGGAATTCAGTTTAGATATAGTTTTTCCACAGTGAGAAAGGATCTAAAAGGGAAAGTTACATTTTGTTCATGTGTGGATTAAAGATTTGATTCTCATTGCTTTCTCTTTTCGAAGACTTTATAAATTGCTCTTATAATTAATATTTTATTCAATGACTTCATCAGGTTTATTCTAAAAATATTTAAAGGGCCCATGTTAAGCTATTTTGTCTGTGTTTTTCACTAGAATAATTTGGATTATTTCAGACCTGGAATTGGCAAAAGGTAACTGATTTGAAAACTACCACTACGTGACATCACAAGGTGGAACAGAGCATTTTATGGTTTGGAGATGGAGACAGACTAATAATGCAGGATTAAACACGTGTGAATGAAACAAGACACAACTCCACGTTTGTTTTTCATGAGGTACAACATGTTCGCAAGAGTTAATTTAGCAGAATATAGGACCTTTAATATTTTATCTAGTTAAAGGTGCACTGTGTAACTTTTCTTCTAGAAGGTCTGTCACCTGCCTGTTGCATTGGAATTGTTATTGCTTTGCCTCGAATGGTCCACCCTGCTCCAAGAATGTGACACCTCCAGACCAAATTACAGGTCAGATCTGAAGAGAGGCGAGCCCCTTCACTGTAGGAACGAAGGGTTTTCTAACAATTTTCTAGCAATAAATGCAAGTTACATGAGTTTAAAGCCATAATGTGGAGCATTCCAAGCAACATCTCCATGGTGACAAGCAGGTGGCAAATCCCCTCAAAAAAGTTACACAGGTAAATTTTTTGTTGTACTTTTAATCCCTTTTCCCATAGTATTTTTCATACTTTTTTGTTATTTTTCTTGTACTATAATGTTGCAACACTGAAATTTCCCCATTATAGGATAAATTATGGTCCCTGTATCTGATCTTAGAACACAGCTGCCCAGACATGGCTAACGTTCAGTCTTATTTAATGTAGGTATTTTCTGTACGGTTGGATTATTTTGCCCAAGGACACAATAAAAAACCACCAACCTCCAATTTAATACAGGCATATTTCTACAACAGATCTACTACCACTTCAAAATTCCAGTCTGTTACAAACCTTTGAAATTCGCTAGCTTATAAAAGAATCAAAATATTTCAATTTCACACAAAAATATATTTTAAAAAACCCTTTAAAAGAACTTACAACTCAACACATTTAATAGTTTTCCTTTTAATCTCAGGTGAAAACTCCAGAGTGTAATTCCACATTAACAATCCGAGGATGTATCGAAGGATGACACAACGCAGAGCTGCTGTATATGTGTGTGTGTGTGTGTGTGTGTGACTCCGAAAATCAATTGCCCCAAAGCGAAAACTGTGACCTGCTATAGCCCCAACCCAATTTTCCTCAAAGTGCAGTCTCTAAAACACCAACGATTCGAGGCAAAGTGGCGTAAAAATATGCAAAAAAAAAAGTCACTGGTTCAGAAACTTTGAACCTTTTTCTCCATGTCCAGGTGCAGGGGACAGTGTGACAGTGTGACAGTGTGACAGTGTGACAGTCTGATGTGATGCAACCAGGGACAGTCTCTATAAAAAGGAGCGGCTTTCTATAGTATTTCAGAAATTGAATTTAAAATGTTTCTCCGTACACTTCTACAGTTACATGAGATGAGAAGTAAGCTTACGATTCAAATATGACTTTTTGAATATATGAATTGGAATCTTGTGGCATTTATTATTATTTTCTTTGAGGAAATAAAGGTGGTTCCTTAAAGCTTCATAATTCACTTTTCATATATGTAAAATTCATTTCTAAGTACGTCTGCTGATATGAATGTAAAAACTGAGCATTAAAAGGATGTATTAAATTTTGACTTACAGTTACCTTGGTTTGGACATTAAAATAGGTCATAAAGGTGCACTGTGTAACCTTTTTGGTAGTGGGGTCCACCACCTGCTTGTCTCCAAGGAGATGTCAGTGCATTGCCTGGAATGTCCCATTAAACTGATCTATTTTGGATTTATTCAAGTGTTCCAGTTATTGTTATTCCTAAACAGTACTTACTTTGAGTGAGGTTACTTCTCCATATGTGACCTGTAACTTGGCCAGGTGGAGATTAGTTTAATGCCATAATGCGGAACATTCCAGTCAAAACAAGTTAGACATGCAGGTGGTAGAAACCCTCAACCAGAAAAGTTACAAAGTACACCTTTAATTGTCTACTCTAAGCTTTACAGCAAATTTCACTTTTATTTAAATGTGCATTGCGCAACTTTTGTGGTGGAGGGTCCAACACCTGCTTGTCTCCATGGAGATGTTATTACTTCACCTGGAATGGTATGACATTAGACATATTTAGCATTTATTAATCTCCTTCTTTTGTTCAAAAATACAATAATTTCTTCTGTGAATAGAGGTGACTCTCCACAGATCTGAATTGTAAAGTAGTATCTCCCTCATGATAGATAGATTTAGTCTATACTATGGACCCTCCACTAGAAATGTTACGCAGTGCACCTTTAATCATTAATCTGATTATAAATTTCCATTAAAACCTACAGCTATTTATTCTTATTAATATAGGCTGCAGACTCACGGATTTCATTTCAACAAATTAATATTAGTATTAGTGTCATGTGATATAAGTAGAAAATGTTAAATACTCAATCATCTCTTTTTCTTTTTTTTTGTAATTATTAATTAAAACAGTAGTGTCTAATAGTGCATTTCCACAGACTTTCACTGCACCTTTGTATTTACCAAGCTCTGAATAATGAACTTTTCCACCGAGGTCGCTGGTCTTTTCTGTCAAAGCACTTATATTAGCCTGATTTTAATGGGAGTCCTCTGAGCTCCTTTTCCACATGCAGTTTGACAGCCTTCACACAATATTGTACCAGAGCACTGCCTCTGCCTCTCCTGCTGCTTAAATCTCAAATGCCAGATGGAGAGAATTTGCCCTCCGCTGCAGTTTTTTTTTTTTTCAGTACATTTTGAAGGGGATAGAAATATGTATGAAATTAGCTATAGCAGTGGGGGCCTCCCTGCTACGTGGCCCATGTCCTTTCAGCAGTCACAGCTTTGTTATTCTAGTCTTTCAACCAAAACCAAAATGGATTCAATAGCCACTGCAATTACCTGTAATTTTCCAACCTGGTGTGATGGTTTTCAGGCAGCGAATAGTGAAAGATTGTCTTCTATGGGCTTTTCATTTTAGCGCTAGTGCTAAGTGTGTTAATTCAGTTGCATCCAATGAGTGGGGCATTTGGAAGTGTTCACTTACCCAAAGCTAAACAAAGTTGGTGGAGATTGGGTTACTGTCTGAACAAATGTCACGTCATTGAAATAAGAGACTCAACAATGGACGGATGTGTGTTAAAGTGTAATACCAGCAGTGGCCACTAGAGGCTGGCTCCGAATGTTGAAAGGTTACGTAACATGAGAAACAACGCTGGAAAACGATGTATTTTTACAATCCATGATCTAATCCAGACCCTATTGGCCAGTATGTTCCTTGGTTTTAGCTCTAGACAACTTGCTTTACTTACAAATCACTGTATACCAGGTTGCAGATTAAGTTTAAAGCTGTACTATGTAACTTTTCTGGTGGAAGGTACACCACTTGCTTGTCTCAATGAAGATGTTACTGCTTTGTCTGTAATGTTCCACAGTATGGCGTTAAATTGAATTCATTCAACTCTAGATCATCTTCTTCATAGATCTGTGGAAATACATCAACAAAACACAAAACTGAATAAATGCAAACTATGTTTATGGGAAAGGAATAACATCTCCATGGAGACAAGCAACTGGTGTACCATCCACAAAAGGTTACACAGTGCATCTTTAATTTATCCCAGTAGAATGTTTTTTTTTCTTTCTTTTTTCTTTCTTTCTTTCTTGGATTACTATGTTGGCCACTTATAATTTAAGGTGGACTTTTACTTCAAAATCATTTCCCAGATTAATTCCCAGTGGTGAATTGTTACCTCTTCCCAATTGTAAATAAATACATTATGACAAGTCAGAAGTCAGAAACTCTAAGACTTTTAATTTTGACTAGTTTTGCATCTTCCATTTTGTATATACGCACCTTTCTGAACCGTACACAATGTTCTTTTTGTAGCTAACATTGTTTTGACATTGGAGCATCCTCTGATTTTAATTTTCTTGTAGATTTTTGTAAAGAAAAGTACAGTATTTTGGGGCTAGTTTGCACTGCCTGGCAACAAAGACCTTCTTAGTATCAAGAATAATATAATCACATATAATTCACATGATAAAATGACCCTGAAATTGACTCCCTCAATTGCAAAACCTATACATTCCACATTGCGAGATACGGCCACTGCCTTTGCCGAGGTCTGGGTTGTTTTCTGGCTGTTGTAACTTGGCTTTGTACATTGTTTATGTATGACTCCACATGAGAGAAGCATGTTTTTCTGTTGGATGTTGTGAATGTACTTGTGGTTTTGTGTACAAAAGGATGCCGTTTATTTCAGGTTAAACAGGGCTAATTATGGGAGCAGGCTATTAATCTGAAGTTTTTCCATGTTACACTATGTCCTGGCGGCGTTCCCATAGTTTAAACAGGTGTTGGCTCCAGTACATAGACCCAGACATATATTACATAGGAGCCGTTTATAGGCGCATTGTGTAACTTTTCTGGCAGAGGGTCTGTCAAATGTTTTTATCCATGGAGTTGTTACTGCTTATTGCTTTGTCTGGAATGTTTCACAGTATGGCATTAAACCTTTCTATCTTCATGGAGACCAAACCAGACCAAGTTACACGTCAGATCTGTGGAGAGGCGACCCTGCTCCAGTCAGAATGCCTGTTTTTCCAGGTATTATTGAGCTATAAAGGCATCTGTAATTTAAAGGTGCATTGTGTAACTTTTCCGGTGGAGGGTCCGTCACCTGCTTGTTTCTGTGAACATGTGATAGCTCTTTCTGGAATGTTCCTCAGTATGACATTAAACAGCTCTACTTTATGTTTTTTCAATTACACGTGGTTTTATTGCTCAAAAATACCTAGAAAAACAGGCATTCTGACTGTGAGCGGGGTCGCCTCTCCACAGATCTGACCTGTAACTTGGTCTGGTTTGGTCTCCATGAAGATAGAAAGGTTTAATACCATACTGTGAAACATTCCAGACAAAGCATTAACAACTCCATGGAGAAAAGCATTTGACGGACCCTCCACCAGAAAAGTTACACAATGCACCTTTAATAAATGTACGGTAGAACTGTTTAATATCATATTGTGGAACATTCCAGGCAGAGCAATGACATATCCATGGAAACAAGCAGGTGACGAAAAAGTTACACAATGCACCTTTCAGCACATTTTGTTTGTTAAAGATTATTTTCCATGTCTTCATCTGAAATCACAGACACATTTGATTTGAGTGTCTGGGTTTGGACCAAAATGAAATCCAATCTCTTTTTACTGCGTCTGACCCACATTTTCAAACATCTTGTCAAACGGAGGGAAAAAAACAACTCCACCGCGACATCTGTTTTAAAGACTTCAATCTTTTTTTTCCCACAATCCCCACCTCCTCATCTAGGTAGCTCCTGCCGAAGTGGACTACAGCAGGACTCATCAAAGCTTAAACAGGCTAGATTGGGGCAAAATAAAAACAGAAATGAATGGGGACAGAGTAAGGAATATAACTAATCTGTTTAAGGACTAAACCAGGTCTGAGGTCTATACCAGGACTAAACCAGGTCTATGGTCTACACCAGGGGCCATATTTACGCACAAAGCATTGCGTAGTTGCTCTTTACGCCAACCGCGGGATTTATGAAACTCCGACTAAGCGCCTCACTTTGCTCATCTCTACGGCAGCTCGGACACTGCTGTAAGCTCTGCGCAAAGTCTGAAGACACGGGGAGTGGAGCAGAAGTGAAGAAAGTTTGAGGAAGCGTTTGATCCGGAAAGCATCAGAAAATTCATATATATTAAAGAATTACATTCAGATTTGTGCATTTAAGCAGAGGTTAGCCAAAACACAGAGAAGGGCTGTTTATTCCACTCATTATTCTCGATAATATTACACATTTGAGCGCGTGTACTTTCCCGTTGGGTCTCCCACAGACCGCGCTATGACCATAGACTTCTATAGACCACAGTCTGTGGCTGTGACCACCACAGAAAGGATGAAATAATGACCGGACCTGAGGGAAAACTCTTCCCTCGGTCAAAGGAGCGAGGCTTTGGTTTAAGGACGCAGTGGGACGAAACGCAACTTCAGCACTTTTACTTTTGTCTTTAAGCACCGCGATAGAGTGGCCCGAGTCTGCGCACGACCCGAAGCCTACTGGCCAAACCTGACTCGAACTCAAAATATTCCCTACATTTTTGTGTAATGGGGAGCTCTTGCAAATGAGAGCTTTCTCTCTGTCTGTATAAAAAACACAATAATGCCTGTGCCTGTCCCGACCAAGCCCAGCCCAGCACACTCACAGAGGTCAGACCCAGGCCTGCCCTCAAACAGGTAAGCAGAGTTTGGATGTTTCGTGTGGACTTTTATTGGCAGAATAACAAGTGTAAGGTCTAAACCAGGACTAAACCGGGTCTAAGGTCTACCCCAGGACTAAACCAGGTCTATAAAACAGTGTTAGTTTTCATTTTGATATTTTGGATTCAAGATTTAGTCTGATAATATTGTTTTGTTTTAGCTTTTGTTGACTAAATGTTATAAAATGCTAATAATAAATTATTTGGAAAAAATCCACCAGAAAATGTATATATTTTTTATTTTAAAGGTGCACTGTCTAACTTTTTGGAGGAGGATCACCTGCTTGTCTCCATGGAGATGTTATTGTTTTATCTCCGCAGTATGGCTTTACACTTGTCAATCTCAGAAACGTGTCTGTCTTGATGCAGAAAAACAGGTGATATCACAAGACCAAATTACGGGTCAGATCTATGAAGAGGGAGAAAAAGAGAGAGAGAGAGAGACAGGGGGGGAGGGAGAAAAAGAGGGGGAGAGATGGTAGGAGATTGAAAGCGCTAGTGCTAAAATGCTAATTAAGAGCTGCATGTGTTAGACGAGGACACTTGAGATTGTGTGCATTAGCAAGTGTTAACTCTCTGCTAGCCAAACAGTTAATTCAGACCTAAACTCGTGGTGATAGAGATGATAGTTGTGATTCTTACAGGCTTTTGAAAACATTTTAGAAAATATTTGGCTTGAACCTGATTCAAAGCAGTGAATTAAACATTATTTATACACAACGAGGGAATAAAATGGGTGGAACATGCCTAAACCTGAACTAAACCTGGACTAAAACCCGTCTAAACCAGATCAGACCAGGACTGTGTTATAACTAGGCTTGACCCAGAAGTAAATCATGAAGCTAAGACAACAGGCTGAACTTAATCCAAAACTGGAGTCAACCAGTTTGTCTCCATGGAGATGCTACTGCCTGGAATGTTCCACAGTACGGCTTAAACTTGTCTATCTCCATGGAGTTAAGCAGGTGACACCACAGAGCCAAGTATTTGTTGGCAATAATTCAAAGTAATTGAATTGGATCAGTTTAATGCCATATTGGTGAACACTCTTGGCAAAGTAAAACATCTCCATGGAGACCAGCAGGCTGTGAAGTTCCACTAAAAATGCTACTTAGTGCACCTTTAAACTGAACAAAGCCATAAAGTGAAAAGTTTAAGCCAGAACCAAACCAACATTTAACTTAAACTACTAAAACTGGACCAAGCAAAGACTGAAGCAAAACTAAACCAGGTCCAAACCAGCGATCCAACAGAACTGAGCTCAACATTCTACGTTATAATGTTGTTTCCTCATCACAAACAGACCTGGAGTTTTGTGTTCTGTGTTTTGTTTCATTCACACATGTTTAACACACAAACCCTGCATATTATCCCAAACAAAAAACACTCTGTTCCACTTTGTGATGTCATGTGGTAGTACTGGAAGTGCTCCACTGTGTTTTTTAAACTCCGTACACCTTCACTGGAATCATTTGGATGATTTCAACCCAGGCCAGTGCCAGTATCAACTCAACTAAAGGTTAAAGGTACTTGTTAATTTGAAAACTACCACTTCATGACATCACAAGGTGTAACAGAGCGTTTTCAGCTTTGGATATGTAGACAGACTAATAATAAAGGGTTACTCAAACAAGTGTGAATGAAACAAAACCCAACTCCAGGTCTGTTTTTGAGGCGGTAACAACATTATAACATGGCTTAAAGCTCACAAGAGAGAGTTTTGCGTAATAAAGGACCTTTTAAATGTCCTGAAACCTCCAAACATTTTCAGATTTATCGTATTATTGCCTAAAACTACTCCAAAACTGCTCCAAATTTAACCTAGGTTTACCAAGACTGAAAATGACAGAACTAGCAAAACAAGTGGAACAAAAGCTCTTCTTCATTATCTCCTTACCAGAAAAAGGCTCATATTGCTTTTGATCTCGTTTGGGGAACATATGGTGCGTGTGAGGATCCAGTGAATTATTTTGTGGATTAGTATTGGCATTTAAGTGCTCTTGGCTCAAACGTTTGTCTGTTTTAGATCTTAAGTACATTCCTTGGCAACAGTGCAGCTTTCTCTGTGCCTGGCCAGCAGAAATGAAACTTCAAAACCTTATCAAGAGGACAGCAGGGAGGATCGCAAATTACAAGACAAATATAGAAGAAAGAGACTCATATTTTTAGTTCACAATTTCTTTATTAATTGTAACATAACTTAAAAAGCAGTAAGTTAAATGTCCTTTATTGTGAAATGTGTACTCTTGTAAGATTTTAATCCATGTTATAATGTTGTTACCTCCTCAAAAACATATCTGGAGTTGTGTTTTGTTTCATTCACACATGTTTGAGTAACCCTTTATTATTCTGTCTACATCTCCAAAGCTCAAAATGCTCCGTTCCACCTTGTGATGAAGCAGTAGTTTTCAAGTTAACAGCTCCTTTTACCTTTTGTTTAGGAGAGATTGCAATTCCAGATCTGAAATTATCCAAATGATTCTAGTGAAGATGAATGATATTTAAAAACACAGTGGAGCACTTGTATTACGACATGACATCACAAGTTTTTTTCAGTTTGAGAGAAAAACTCAGTCTAAATATGCAGGGTTTGTGTGTTAAACATGTGAGAATGAAACAAAACACAACTCTGGGTATGTTTTTGAGGAGGTAACAACATTATAACATGGCTTAAAGCTCACAAGAGTCAAATTTGTGTAATATAGGACCTTTAAAGCTTGTGTTAGCTTTAGCTTTAGCCTCATTAGCTCTCAGTATTACCCCTCTCCTCTGTGTCATTGTCTCGTTCCCAGCGCCGCATTTGGCCTGGCTCCAGCCCTCGGCGCAGAAGTGGATGGATTCCTCGATGTTGTGATAAGATTTATCCTAAACTCTCCTTAATGGAACAGGCAGATGTTATCAGCGTCCGATAAAAACACTGCACTGACCGGGAATCACGGCGCTGTACCAGTGTTTTCACCAGTGTTATCGCTCTGTGGGATTAATAGCTCTTCAGATCAGGTTTTAACCAACGCCATTCCCGGTTTGTCTTGGAGTTCTAGTGGAATCCTGGTTTGGGCCTGTACTATTTGCAGTCCATGTGTTTAGTTGTAGTTTAATCCTGATTTTGTGTGTGTTTTTTTAGAAGTATTGTAATATAGATAGGTTTAAAGAGCCTATATTATGCTTTTTCTGATCTAGGTTACAGTGTTGTTTCCACATGAAAAACATACCCGGAGTTGTGTTTTGTTTCATTTACACATGTTTAACACACAAACCCTGCAATCGTTTGGATGATTTCAGCCCTGGAATTGCCAATCTCTACTGAACAAATGATAAAAGTTAACTTGAAATTGACAGCTTCATGACATCACAAGGTGGAACGGAGCATTTTGAGCTTTGAGATGTAGGTTGACTAAATGATTATTGAAACATGTGTGAATGAATATGTTTTTTGAAGAGGTACATTATAGCTGCCTTAAAGCTTACAAGGGTTAATTTGCATAATATAGGACCTTTTAAAAAGTAGGATTCTGTTCAGAGTCCTTATTGTAACTTTAGACTGAAATATGAACTGATAAACCAACAAATTTCAGAACATAGCGATTTATAGAGGTCTGAACTACAGGTTACAATATGTTATTTTCTTGGTTACGTTGGACATTTTTACCTAAATAATTCCAGTTTTTGAGATATTTGACCATTGCTGAAACTCAAATTGTGCTTTCGTTTTGCTTGTGGTGTCGAGTCGAGCCCTCCTCCTGACATGAGCAGAGGAGAGAGGATACAGATAGAGCCTCTCTGGTCTGGTTCAGCTCAGAGCCATCGATCGGACAGGGCTCTGCTGTGTGGTGTCATGTGCTTTAATCTATGGAACATCAGTGCAGAGTAAATGAACCCTAAGACCCCAAAGGCTGAGAGAGGCCAGAGGAGCTACATGGAGCTACAGGGAGCGTCAGCTGAATGAGTCTGAAGATATTTCAGAACAATAAAATAGGTACACAAGGCCCGGAAAGTATTACAGCAAAATCAATAAATATGCAGTAATGATAAAGGTGCTTGTCATTTTTCTACTTGGAGCGCCATGGTGATGTTATATTATACTTTGCCTTGAACCCACATGTCCACAATTGGGCCCCGGAGCCAAATGTGGCCCCCAATTTTCCTTGGCCCTCAGGCTTCTAGGTGAATTGGCCCATATTACACAAGGTTGTTTTTTGGAAAATCTATGTTGATAAAGCCAATATGAAATATTTAGTGTCTTATTCAGGATATAAGTCTGAATAAAGGCCATTCTAACCTGTTATAAATTCACATTCTTTTTACTGTAGCGACAGTTGGTTCGTCTGTGTTTTGATATGTGACCCTTGAAGTTTGGACACCCCTGGCAGAGAAGGTTCCACAGTACAGTATTAAACATATCCGTTACCATGGAGACAAGTAGGTGATGCCGCAAAGTTAAATTATGTGTTCAGATCTATGGAGAGGCAAGTTTGTAGTAGCACATGTCTGTAGTAACACATGTTTTTCAAGATGTAATTGAGTAAATCCACGCTTTAAAAGCAGTGTGTGAAATACCCGTCAATATTCAGGGGGTCCCCATCTCCAAATTGTTGAGCAATACAGATTTACATTTTCAATATGCAGTAGCCATAGCAAAGTTCTGCATTACAATACAAGCAAACGACTGAATAAATGTTAGCTATCGACACGGTTTCCAAGACAATAACTGGGGACAGAGACTTAGGGTGTAATACATATTTGAATGTATTTATCTGATTTGGCTCATTTGTTTACGTTTTACAGATACAAAACTTAAAACCACATGGCTAATTTGCATAAACTATAAGCGCTGAGAAAAACAGCTCGTTCCTTGTGCCGCTGATGTGGACAGCTTCAGTCAGACTAAAGTACATGTGTGCGTGTCTGTGTTTGTGTGTGTGTCTTTTTTCACATTGAGTTTCTATTTGCTCAGTGATGTATCTGTCTAATCGTATTCTCTAGATCAGGGGTCGGTAACCTTCAATACTCAAAGAGCCATTTGGAGCGTCTCCCACAGAAAAGAAAACACCCGGAGCCAAAACCCTTTTGACATCTAAAATGAGAATAGCACTCATTTTTTTACCTGTAGCTCTGTATAAAAGACTATAGTGTGTTACATTTATGAAATCAGTGAAATGCTACATGAATGTTTGTCCTTTCATATATACATATGGTCTATGAGTACTGTAAATGTATAATCTCTAAAAAGTTTAACATGAACCATCTCCAAGGCGATATACGCACAGAACAGACTCACCATCAGCAGCACATGCCTCTGTCACAGGAAGAACACTCATATTCCACTGAGTCGTGATGCACTCTGTAACGTTTCATAGCTCACATTTATTTGTTAAATACAGACTGTAACAAAATTCTGTGTAGTTTGGAATGAATATTGGATCATTTGTTCAACATAAATAGTGTCATAACAGAAAATCTTAGTAATGAAGCTGTTTAACAATTCTAAAAAAAAAAAAGAAATCTGATAAAAAATAGCCAAGGTTTCAAAGTTATTTAAGCAGGCAGTACCTGTTCAGTTAAATTCAATATAATCTGAATACGACCTGAAAAAACCTCTAAAACTCAAGTCTTAAATGGATAAATGTTTTTGCTAACGCTTTATAAAAACTGCACTTGTGTTAAAAATTAGCCTAAATATCACATGGACTAAAACTTGATTCATAATGAACATTTGTTTATTAAGAATGATTTAAAGGCCCTCTATCCAATTTTTTCCCATGTATTTGAGCTAAATCTGTCTCCTCCCAGTACAGATACATTATACAAGCAGCTCTTGAGCTCTTGAGGTCAAAATAATATCATCCTATAAACAGGAAGTGCATGCTAGCATGCTAGTTGTTGTTAGCACATCAAAACTCTGCTCTGGTCTCTGAATATTATGAAAAGCACTTATAAACTCATCACGGTGAATAATTAGGATGTTCTGAATGCATAAGGTAAATGAGAAATAATTTTGGACCACTGCAAACTGTTTTTTACACTTTTGTGTTTTAAGTAAAAATCAGGTACAGTGCCTTTTAATTAAGAATGATTCAGGCTTAACTTAATACAGCCTAACCCCAATTCCCAACCGTAACCCTCTAATTAAGTAGTTACTCAGCCTAAATCAATCTTAATAAACAATTTTCCATTATGAATTAAGTCTTTATTCACGCTATTTCAAGAGTATAGTTAGAATGCACTGGTACCATTTTATACATTGATTTTCCTCTGCTTTTTATTCCCTCCCATAATCCCACCGTGTATGAGATGCCTGGGATCCTCGTGCACATCCAACATGGAGCTGTGCAATTATTTCACCGGGAGGAGGCGGCCATTTGTGTTTCTAAATAATGTGAAGTGTCAAAGAAGCTACAGCCCTCCCTTTGCACTAGATTTAAAATATCCCAGGACAGAAAGAAAGGGAAAAAAAAACTCTGTGACCACCTCTGCTGCCGTGCAAATGAAAATGCCCTTCCAGAAATAGATGATTTTTACCCTTCACATGTCCACTTTTATTTTAAGCTCAGTGACACGGTGCCATCCATCACACTGTAGCCTGAGGGGAGAGGGGGAGAGCAGGAGGAGGAGAGGGAGAATGGCGGGATACAAAGAAAAGATACAAGAACTAAACCAGGTATGAACCAGGGTTAAACCACAACTAAAATACAGCTCAATTACAGGGCTATAGCAAGACTAAGACTGCTTTTCACGGTATATGCAGTATTTTTAGGAGTTTTGTCCCCATTCAGAAGATATAATATATGTGTTAAATTCTTAATCGCTATAGCAACGACCCTAATTTTTACACCAAAGGTACACCAGGATAAAACAGACTAATCTAAGGCTTGACCAGAACTAAACTAGGACAAAGATATAGTGATTTATTTGAGTTTAAATTGTTTATCTTCGTAGCAATGGTACTTTTTTATCATCCTGAAATCAGTGGATATAGGGTAAAATAGAATTGCATGTTTTAGACAAAATATTAACCTAGAAACACAAAACTACAACAAAGGTACACCAGGGAAAAACGGAATTCATCTTAGACCAGACCTGAACTATACCAGGACTAAACCAGGTCTAAATAAGGTCTATACCAGGAATAGGAAACAACATAATAAAAATGCTTTGTTACAAAAGTAAATCAGGACTGAACTTGACCGAGACTAAGACAGGACAAAGGCAGGTCTGAGTCAGGACTACATTAATACCAAAAACCATGACTAACCATGACTAAACCAACACTTAAAAGTTGCATAATGTAATATTTTGGTTGGAGGTTCGCCCGCTGTGGAGAGGCGACCCTGCTCACAATAAGATTAAGGTTTTCAAGACGTTTTTGTAGCAATAAAACACCTGTAATTGAAACAGATAGATCAATTTAATGCCTTATTTTGGAATATTATTTCAAGCCTGTACTGGGTGTACTTCAGGTTTACCATATTTAATCTGATTTATTTCTTGTCTTGTAGTTGCCAAATTGAGCGAGAAACAAAACTTTTACCATATTTCACCCGTCCGTCGACATCATCTCTCCTGAGACCTATGCTTAGATCAGCACTGACGCAGCTCACAGTAGCATTTAAGAGGTTTTCTGAGACACGCCAGAGTGAAAATGGTCCTTCTTTTTGGAGTAAACACTAGAAATGGAGCCCTTTCCTTACCTCAAATTACAACCTGCCAACCGTTTTATTGTCTGCCACGAATACGCATCTCCTCCACAGTGAAGTACACTTTCTATGGGAGATGATGTGTTCTGTGCAGAAGGCTCAGGCAGGCTTTGTTAAAAGGTTTGAACAGAGAACAGAGGTTCAATGTGAAAATTATACAAACATTTAAATGAAATTATAAAACTACAACTATGAACATGTGTTTTATTTGGGTATTTTTATTTATCTTTTCATTATGTTTAAATGACTTTCCATATTCCATTTCAAAAGAACAGAGGGGAGGATGTAGTGAAGTAAGAATACTGTTAGATCAAAAATAATATTACTCAAGTAGAAGTACACAGTATTGTTCCAGGCAGTTACAAGTTTTTTTTTTACTACTACTCAAGTAAGAATCTGTCTGGACATAACATCTGATTTACAGTTTGAAGTTGATTATAATTGGAAGGACAAAAACATTAAAGGTCTTATATTATGAAATCGAGTCTCATGAGCTTTTAGCCATGTTAGAATATTGTTACCTCAACAAAAACATACCTGGATTTGTGTTTTGTTTCAGTCACATTTGCGTAATCCTTTATTATTACATGTTCTGTGTAGCACCTTGTGATGTCATGAAGTGGTAGTTTTCAAGTGAACAGCTACCTTTTACCATTTATCCAGTAGAGATTGGTGATTCCAGGGCTGAAATGATCCAAATGATTCTTCTGAAGGTGTGTGGAGTTTAGAAAACACAGGGGATGACATCACAAGGTGGAAAAGAGTGTTTTCTGTTTGAGAGAAGAACTCAGCCTAAATATGCAGAGTTTGTGTGTTAAACATGTGTGAATGAAACAAAACACAACTTCATTATAACATAGATCAGAAAAATAGCGTATTATGGGCCCTTTAAGTGATGCACAAAATCTAGGTTTTTCAAAGGATAGGCCCAAAGGAAAGACTAAATCATATCTGAAGGAGGGTGCAAAAAAAAAAAAAATGTTAAGAAATTATTAAGTAGAATTTAATAGAAGAGTAACCAAAACTGTAAGTAAGAATACTGTTACATTACAGTATAAAAAATGTGAGAAGCACAATTTTATTCAAAAGTTACTCAAATAAATATAATGCCCATATCTGCAAAAGCATTACCAAAAAGTGAAAAGAAGATGGTTTGGGCAGGGCATCTGACATAAAACATTTACCACATCACTAATCCTCAAGGAGTCAGATGATGTGCTCTGTATACACCAGGAAGGAAACCTAGACTTTTTTCCGTCAAAACAAAACAAAATATTCTCCCACATCTTTACAAGTCCGCCCAAAAGAAAACCATTCAAAGAGACAAATATTTAGAACAATGATCCTCCGTCTATCCGTGGTTTTCCCAAACTTCCTTTATTTACATTTAACTTGAGAAGGCTTTAACAACTGGAAATGTCTCTTTCTCCTTCCAGCTCTTTACCACAAATAACTGCTTTGACACGACCTATTGTGTCTGCCAGGAAAAAAAACAACCTTTCTCACTCTTACTCACCTCTCTCTCTGTTTCTCTCCTTCTGTCTCTGTGTCTCCTCTCTCTCTGCCTCTCCTTCTTTCTCTGTCTGTTTCTCTCCCCTCTCTCTCTCTCTTTCTCTCTCTGTTTTTCTCTTTCCTACTCTCTTGCACTCTCTCTCTTTTTCGAATCTCTTTTTATCTCCTCTCTGTTTCTCTCCCCCTCTCTCTCTTTCTCTCCTCTTTTCTCTCTGTTTCTCTTCACTCTTTGTTTCTCTTCTCTCTCTCTCTCTCTCTCTCTCTCTCTCTGTTTCTCTCCTCCTTTCTCTCTGTTTCTCTCCTCTCTGTCTGTTTCTCTCCTCTCTCTCAGTTTCTCCCCTCTCTCTCTCTGTCTGTTTCTCTCCTCCTCTCTGTCTGTTTCTCCCCTCTCTCTCTCTGTCTGTTTCTCTCCTCCTCTCTGTCTGTTTCTCTCCTCCTCTCTGTTTGTTTCTCTCCTCCTCTCTGTCTGTTTCTCTCCTCTCTCTCTGTCTGTTTCTCTCCTCCTCTCTGTTTGTTTCTCTCTCTGTTTGTTTCTCTCCTCCTCTCTGTCTGTTTCTCTCCTCTCTCTCTGTCTGTTTCTCTCTCTCTGTCTGTTTCTCTCCTCCTCTCTGTTTGTTTCTCTCCTCCTCTCTGTCTGTTTGTCTCCTCTCTCTCTGTCTGTTTCTCTCCTCCTCTCTGTTTGTTTCTCTCCTCTCTCTCTCTGTCTGTTTCTCTCCTCCTCTCTGTCTGTTTCTCTCTCTGTTTGTTTCTCTCCTCTCTGTCTGTTTCTCTCTCTCTCTGTGTCTGTTTCTCTCCTCCTCTCTGTCTGTTTCTCTCTCTCTCTGTCTGTTTCTCTCCTCCTCTCTGTCTATTTCTCTCCTCTCTCTCTGTCTCTTTTTCTCTCTTGTTATTGAATGTTGTGGTTAAATAGAAACCCTACAGCCTTTGATCATTCTTTCACTCATTCTTTCACTCATTCTTTCACTCATTCTTTCACTCTTTCACTTCACTTTTCACTTCAGTAAAAATAAGTAAATAAAAAAGCTTAGCTGAAGGTGTTGTCTTAAAACATGATGAGTTTATAAGTACTTTTCACAACATTCAGAGGCCAGTGTGGAGTTTTGCAGTCAAGGTTTTCCCATGTTATGCTAACAACAACTAGCATGCTAACAGCACACTTCCTGACAGTACACAACAGATTTAGTTTTGCCCTCAAGAGCTGCTTATGCAATATATATGTACATACATTTATTTAAAGTTTCACCACAATATTTAAAGTTTATATGACCGTTTTGTCCCCATGGAGACGTTATTGCTTTTACTGGAATGTTCCACACTGGTCTTTAAATATATCTATCTTGCATTTGTTCAATCACAAATGCTTTAGTTGCTCAAAAATACCTTTACAAATAATGCATACTTCCTGTAATCGGGCTCGCCTCTCCACAGAGCTGACCTGTAATGTGTCCGGGTGGTGTTACCTGCTTTTCTCAGTCAAAATAGGTATTATGTTTAATGCCAAACTGTGGAACATTCTGGGAAAAAGCATGAAGAAAAGCTAGTGACATGGCGTATACTGTGTGTGCCAGGAAGCCCCCCTTCTCTCTTTCTTTGTCGCTCCCTCTCACCTCCTCTTACTCTCTCTTTCTCTTTCTTGTTCTTTATTTTTCCATCGCTCTCTCCCTCCCTCTCTCTCTCCTTTCTCTGTCTCTCTCTCTCCCCTCTCCCCTCCACCTCTCCACCTCTCTCCCCCTCTCTCTTTCTCTCGTCTTTATTGAATGTTGTGTCTATGTGGACATGGTGCACTCTTTGATGGTCCTGACCTGGAAACCTGATCTGTCTCTCTCCTTTAACACTGACACCTGTGGAACAGAGCTGGACCGTCACCTGATCCCCCTAGTGTCCAGTTTCAGCGCTGCAGACGCCAATGGGAACTGGAATTTTACAAGGATTTCACGTTTTTTTTCCCCCCTCACAAGATGGAAAACTATATGACCCATGCCTGGTTTTACCGTCAAAATATATTATAGGCTGTGTTCACATGGTAGCATTTGATCATATATAGGGCAGGGCCTTTCCATGGCTTTCAGAATCAAATTATATAGGATCATTGCCATAGTGATTAACAGTTTAAACAAAATAGTATGTCTTTTGAATGGATAAAGGTCCTCAAAAGATCACATATAACATGAACCTGAATTGAAGAATATACTGTATGTTATAGAGATTCACAGTTTTTGACCTTAAATTGGGTCCACACATTTGACTTATTAATCTTGTGACATTTTTGTTTGTAAAAATAAATTACCCTTTGTTTCTTTATGCTGACTGAGAATATTGAACTTTGTGTCAGTTTTGGTTTCATATGGATAGGCCCAGTAATTACAGAGATTACAAGTGTTGGAGTTCCAGGAAGTCAAATCATATTGGCATATATCAGACTTCCCCTGTTGTGACTGTGTGGCAGATCCAGAATGATACTCTCGTTATTTTTTCATGCAAAGTTCCCCCTCGTTCTCGTCTCAAGCCCCAAACATGATCATCCAATCACATTCATTTTTTTCAGTGACGCATATGAAACAAAGGAGCTCATTGGTTGCTTATCATTTGCCAACAAAATGCCATTTCTCTCACATTAGATTAGCAGAGTTTAGTGCTTTGCTCACTGATTCTCCAGAAATGTTTTTCAGTCCTTAGTGATATTTTTTTTCCTTGTAAGCAGCCATATTTGTTTTGATACGAACAGACCATGCCTGTCCCTGATTGGCTAATCCACCTGTCAGTCACTCCCATCTGAACTCATGGAGATTGAACAGTGACTCACATTTTCATAAAGTATTGAAGAACTCTGTATTCTGAATCTTAAATAAGTACTTTGTTGTACCCATAGGAACATTTGTCATCTGCATTTGACCCATTCACCCAAACACTACTACTACTACTACTATAGAAACTACTATAGAAACTTGACCCGGCCTTCAGCTCGGTTTTAAACTAGGGGCAGATTAAAATGTTATGACAACACATGAACCCACCCTATTGACTTCTTGGTTTGTTAAATTGTGCCATAAACTTGGTCCAGAGCCTGAGGTCACTTCCTGTCTTTTCCCCCTGGAGTCAGCTGTCAAACCCCTGGTCTACTTTTCACTCACGCGTCGCACTCGTCTGTAACATGATGCAGGAAAATTCCCTCTCACCCTCTCACCCTCACTCTATAGCTCAGGGGCCATAGCTTTGTGTAGGTGTGTTATTGACATGTTACACCATTGGTCAATCCACAAACTTGGCATTTAAAAACAGGGAAAACTGAAACCAAAGTTATATTTAGATTTGTGGAAAACTGCTGTAGTTATCATAAGGCCTGTCGTGATAATTACTATACTATCGTTCAATATATGAAAGCTGAAACAAAATATTTTCTTTATCATGTGCATATTTTTGTTGCAGTAGTGGGGAGGTTTCTGCTATTTTTTAAGATAAGATTTTAGCTGTTGAAGGATGAAAAAGTAACCTCCATTATTCCATTACTCATGCTTTTTAATGATACTATCTATTTTTTTTAAAAACTGATTTTTACTGGAATTATTCTTTATTTTTATTGTATCAGTGGTATAAAGTAGTTTAAATATTATTATTATTATTATTATTATTATTATTATTATTATTATTATTATTATTATTATTATTATTATTTTCTGTAGTAATATATCGTGCTTCAAAATTTGTTGTCATGACAGGCCTGGTTATCAGAGCTAAGGTAAAAGTGCTGTGGCATTGGATGTGTGGTATTATGCGAACAATGTTACTGTGGTGACGATAAAAGATACACTATGTAACATTTTGTACTGAGTGGTCTGCCATTTGCTTGTTTCCACGGAGATGTTATTGCTTTGGCTGGTGTTCCGCTGTATGGCATTACAGTACCTTGAAAAACATGCATTGTTACTTTAAGTGGGGTCAACTCTCCACAGATCTGACCTGTAACTTGGCCTGGTAGCGCATCTGCTTGTCTTCGATATGTAGGACTGATTTTGATTACTTTCGCCAAATTATGTCATTCTAATTTACAAGAAACTCCCATACGGTCTCTTTTTACCACAAACTTTCAAGAGAGCAGTGTCGTCACATTTTGAGGAGTTATCTATTTGCATTTAATTGTTCAAATATAGTTTGTGACCTGAATTTGATCAGTATTTTGGTGGATCTGATAAAAGGAAGTCACAAAAACCCAAACAGATTTTTCAGCTGTCGTGTCTAATTGGGAATGATGGTGCATTAAGAACTCAGATACTCAAAGCTAAATGATACAGCGCTGAATCCAGGAGCTGTGTCCTTTTAAAGTCCACCAGACTCCTCTTTGATCAGCGCTAACTTTACAACCGCCGTGCCACTTTGTCCTCAAGCTGCCCACTTCAAACACAAACATACACTTCAGTCAAAAGCTTGGATACAGTTTTTAATGCAGTGTTTTTTCTTTATTTTCACGGCTATTTATGTATTTATTTAAAGGGGCTGTACCTGATTTTTACCTTTTTAAAATGTGAAAAACACAACTAGTTCATTTTCAACAGTTTGCAGTGGTCCAAAGTTACTACTCACTTACCTTATGTGTTCTGAACATCCTAATTATTCACCGTGATGAGTTTATAAGCACTTTTCACAACTCTGAGACCATAGTGGAGTTCTGCTGTCACATAAAGCTAACAACAACTAGCATGCTAACACATACTTCCTAATTATTAGACACGAAAACGGTTTATAAGTAGATGCAGACAGCCCCCATGGACATAGTTTGATCTCAAGAGCTGTTTATACAATATACCTGTACTGGGGCAAGACACACAATTTGCTCAAATACTTGGGGAAAAAAATTGGTTATTGGGGTTTTTTTGCTACATAATTATGCCTTATTGACATGCTATTTTTGCTACTTATTTTGGATTTATTATTACCATTTTTATTGTTGCTCTTTGTTATTATATTATATATATATATATATATATATATATATATATATATATATATATATATATATATATATATATATATATATATATATATATATATATATATTACTGTGTATATTTAATGTCTTCAGTATGTACCTTCAATTCAGAAACTAGTAAACATAAAGAAGAAAACACTGAATAAGAAGGTATGTTGAAACTTTACTGGTATCACACACACACACACACACACCCTCTTTAGACACACACACGCGCACATTCACACACCGAAAAATAAAAGACCCATTTATGTCAGAAAACAATCCCGTTCTCCTCTGACACATTGGCACGCAGCAAAAGAGAAATGGCGGGTCAGACACAGGCCATTAGCTGTAAGTGAGGAGCCCTCTGTGAACAACACCTCCAGTATAACAACAGATGGGACCAGGAAGCACCAGGCTCACATACACTGGGCTCACACTTAAGATACTGAAGAAGAAGAGGCTAAAACCAGAGCCAAAACTCAACATAGATGATTTAAAATGTCCCGTATTACGCTTTTTTTTCTATGTTATAATGTTGTTTCTTCATCACAAACAGACCTGGAGTTGTGTTTTGTTTTATTCACACACGTTTGACACGCAAATCCTGCATATTTAGGCTGAGCTCTTCTCTCAAACTGAAAGCACTCTATTCCACCTTGTGATGTCATATAATACAGGAAGTGCTCCACTGTGTTTTTAAACTCCATACACCTTCTCTAGAATGATTTTTTGTGTGATTTCAGCCCTGGACTTATCTCTCTCTGCTGTAGCTGTTCACTTGAAAACTACCGCTTCATGACATCACAAGGTGGAACAGAGCATTTTGAGCTTTGGAGATGTAGACAGACTAATAATAAAGAATTACTCAAACATAAACATATGTGAATGAAACAAAACGCAACTCTGAGTATGTTTTTGATGAGGCAACAACATTTTAACATGGCTTAAAGCTCACAAGAGTAAATTTTACATAATAATGGACCTTTAAACTCTCCTTTGAGACAAGCAGGTGGCGTACCCTCCTGTAGAAAAGTGACATATTGCCCCTTTAGTACTGCAGTTCCCCTCAGTACACATACATTCATTCAGACGTATAAAAGCCTCCTCTTGTCATATACCTGCGGCGAGTGCGTATCTCACACCTGTAGTTTGACTGACCGTCTCTGTGCACTGCCCCCGTTGCTTCGCTTCTCATCTGCTGCACATGTCATAGCTCTTTAATGAGACCACACAATGGGACCTTTTCAGACAGATTAAACACATCACCACGCAAACTTTCCTTTACCCCCTTTTCACTTGTGCGTTATTGTCCCACTGTGCTTTAACAAAACAGACCTATCGCTACTGCCAAACAAGGAGATCGTTATCAAAGAAGGGGGTTGGGGGTGGTTTTTGTCACTGTCGCGTTATGTTTCTACCTGAGCCGCTAAGGTGTTTTCTTACCTGATTTGTATTCGCTAGCACAATGAACAGGCTAGCTCTCTTGTTTCGCGGTAAGGAGAGTCCAGGCCAGACTTTTGTTGGGGCCATCATCGGATACGTGCGCGAGTCTCCCCCCTCCAAACTCGCCTTGGAGCAGAGCCACCAGCTTTGTCCGTGGTCCAGTTTTCCCTTTTTGTAGCTGTGAGAAACTGTTACAGGTAAATAGTTCTGGTTTAGCTTTGGCTCCATAAGCTGCACTGAAGCTGGTGTTGTCCAAAAACCCAAAGACAAATTATTAGCAAAAGGTTTCTGATTCTTGTGTTGTCAGAGTTGAGAAATTATGTTCAGTGTGTCCAATGTTCAATCCTTTAAGATTTTAGATTTAAGATTGGAGAAAACTTAGTGCCTATCAGGTTAGACTACTGATTTTACTAAAACACAGTTAATAAAAAAAAACACAGGTAATATTTTTGGGTTTAATTTTTACTTCCTGGTTGTAAATTATGCTCAATGTGTCCATCTTTTTCAAACTGCTGTTACCACTGTTAGAATTCAAGATGGAGAAGACTGAACTTGCTCTCACAATCATTCACAACATTGTCACCTTCAGAAGTTCAGAGGAAGCATAAGAACTTTTTTAGCCTTTTTACTCTATTTGGGATTGCTTCTAAAATCAAGATCACTGTGTAACCTTTCAGATGGAGGGTCCACCACCTGCTCGTCTCCAAGGAGATGCTATAGCTTAATGTTGACACTGTATTGTGTTAAACTTATCTCTTTCAGCGACGCCTCCAGACCATGTTTCAGCTCAGATCTGTGGAGAGGGGAGGTGTTTTGGCTGTAATTTAATAAATGGAAAATAGATTAGTTTAATGTTGTACTGCAGAACATTCCAAGCATAGCAACAACATCTCCATGGAGACAAGAAGGTGCAGACCCTCCATCAGCAAAGACACTTCTTAAAGATATCGGGGTAGTGAATTTGACAGGACAATCAATCAGATCTGTCCAAATCGCTCTTAGAACAACGTTTTATGGTATAAGTTTTTAATCCATGTTTTTATTCTTGTTCTCAGGGCTTCTTTCTGACCGTCTCTCCCGACTCCATCCTCAAAGTGGCCAAACACGCCTCAGAGAACAACAAGATCTTTGGTCTGAACCTGTCCGCTCCTTTCATCAGTCAGTTCTTTAAGGAGCCTCTCATGAAGGTGATGCCCTACGTGGACATCCTGTTTGGAAACGAGACGGTGAGTGAGAGACTTTTTTGAGAGGCTTAAATTTGGTGATATAATACCTGTTGTGAATATAAATTATTTTAACGAGTTTTACACCAATCAAGAAGAAATTTGTGAAGAAAAGTTGAAAAACATGTTGATAATTACAGGAAGACAGAGAGACTAGAGAGTTCTGTTTTAGACAGTCCCGTACTGATGACATCACAGTAGTTATCTGCAAAAATTACACGTTATAAACACATTTTTATGATACTTTAAACATAATTTCAGCAAAATAAAATGGTTTTCTTATATTTTTATTTGTGAAATATTAATCTCTGTGTACATTAGATGAGTTTTGGCTCAGTGTGCATTATGATTGCTTGAGTTTTTCCTAGTTTTCAGTTTTCCCTAGTGTGATGTCACGATTTCAAACCAGGAAGTAAAATTCGAAACATAGAAAAATTGCCAATCCGGAAAAAAAATTATAATATTTTTAGCAAAATCTTAAATAGAATGATCTTAACTGTGGTTTAGTAAAATGAGTAGGCCAACTGTCACGGGCACTTTAAACTTGGACACCAGTTTCAAGACAAAAAGTGTTGATTTGCAGCCAATTACAGTCTTCCTTTGCATAGCTCACTTAGTAAGATAAATGAAAGATTTTTTTTTCCTCAGTTAGATGTCTGTGATTTTACATTGTCCTTCCTCCAAGTGTCCTTTCATCACCTTTTGTCTTGTAATCTCTGCTTTCACATCCATTGATTTAAAGCAAATGAGCCCGTTTTGTCCCCACCTGATCTTGAAATAACTCTTTAACATCTTGGGCAGTGTTGCTAAGGTACCTTCTCCCTAATTATAAATCGTCCAAATTAAAACTCATGTCTCTTCACTTCTGAACGGCCATTTCACTTTTCACTTATCGCCAGGCCATAAAAGCATGAATATGAATTAGCTGAGACCATCCTTCATCATAATAACACAGAGCTATATTGATTCCTGCAGTCTGTGTGAGTGAGAGGAGAGCTGATACCAGGGTCAGTCTGTGGTCAAACTAAAGGAACAGCTCAGAAGATGTATGTTATAGCCACACCAACCCCTTAATTGGTCTATTGTCCTTGTCCCTGTGAACATGATCGAAATGGGAATCAATGGACTGCATCTCCAGTACGTTAAAAGGTTGTGTTAAGAGCAAGTCTCCTCTATGCTTTGAATTATGTGTTTGTCCATATCTCAAAGATTTTGCTGTTTTGTTAAAGGTGATGGCGATTGATTACAGGCAGCTTTGACTTTTAATAACACTGTTTCGCGTGATCTAATTTAGTAAACGTTACCTATTACCAGTGATGGAATTTAACTAAGTAAGTAAAAGTGCACTGTGTAACTTTTTGTTTGCTTCTTTCTATGGATATGTCATTGCTCGGCCTGGAATGTTCCACAGTATCACATTGAACACCTCTACATTACATTTATTAAATTACAGGTGGTTTTATAGCTCAAAAATCCCTAGAAAAACAGACATCCTGACTGTGAGCGGGGTCGTCTCTCCACAGATCTGACTTGTAACTTGGTCTGGTTTGGTTTCCATGATGATAGAAAGGTTTAATGCCATACTGTGAAACATTCCAGCCAAAGCAGTGACATCTCCATGGAGAAAAGAATTTGACGGACCCTCCGGAAAAGTTACACAGTGGACCTTTAAGTAATAAATGTAGTATCTGTACTTTACTTGAATACATTTTAATGGATGCCTTTCACTTTTACTTTACTACATTATTTGAGAGTATATATAAGTACTTTCTAGTCCACCACATTTTTGAATTGGACTGAAAAGTACAAGTTTTCTCTGTTATTCTTTATTAGTCTATATAATCCTTCATTCGTCCAGGAGTGGTAGAAAAAGGTTTCAAAAGTGCTCATCTGGATAATGTTTTTGAGATTGAGATTTTTGGATGCCATCTGGTATTTATAGCTGTATCTACTTTTCCTCCCGTATGGGCAGTTTAACTTTGAGCTCCTCAGACCAGTGCGTTCAGAAAATGAGTTTCTACTACACTGATTATTGATGAACAAACAACTATTAGTTTCCATCCAGAGTTACAAAGTTATAAACTGAGTAAATAAAGGGAAAATTTAAATCTGAAAACTGGACAATGTTTTCTTAGAGTGAATACGTTTCACTTTTCATCCAAGTAGCTTCTTCAGTTCTGACAGGGTTCTATAAATCACTTATCTCTGTCTGAAGGGAGGAGATAACTGCACTAAAACTAATGCACTCTGGTTGTTTACAGCACTCCTCATTTGTAATTAGTTCTTCTCTCAAACCTTGTGATGTCATGTGGTAATACAGGAAGTGCTCCACTGTGTTTTTAAATTCCATACACTTTCACGCGAATCATTTGGATGATTTCAGCCATGGAATTGCCAATCTCTGCTGAACAAAAGGTAAAATTTAGCTGTTAACTTGAAAACTACCACTGTATAAGATCATAAGGAGAAACAGAGAATTTTGATAATTGAATTTGATAGACTAATAATCCAGGATTACTCAAACATGTGTGAATGAAACAAAACACAACTCCAGGTATGTTTTTGATGAGATAATAATATTATAACATGGCCTAAAGTTCATGAGAATCAATTTTGCGTAATATGGGACCTTTAAGTTGCATTTAGAGCAAGTGGTGGCTGAATTAATAACATACATACCATAATTTAGAGACACAAACTCTAAAACCGATTACACCCATTTACACTCTGCTATTACCCATCATCTTCTCTGTCATCTAAATGCACTGAGCGACTGGGAAGTGTCTTCTTTCTCGATACGGATCAGGCGGGGTGTAGCGTTAGCCTCCCTGCTGCTAAAGCTACTAAACAGAACTCCGAAATGGGCTGCACAGATGAGATGAGGACATGGTGGTGGAAAAAAGCGCTCAGCATCACTGGATTTATAGCCACTGCTGACTTAAGCTTTTTTCTTGTCTCTTTCTCCCCTCGGTTCCCCCAAACTGAAGTCTCCCTCCTCCCTTTACATACCAGCCCTCTGCTCCTAATTGCCGTGAAGAACGAGTCTGTCTATGAGTTTGAGACCGCTGTACATTTTGTTAACGCCATTTTTTACTTTATTTTATTTATTTAAAGGTTCTGTATTACACAAAATTGACTCTTGTGAGCTTTAAAGTTGCATTGTGTACATTTCCGGTTTGAGGGTAAGTCAAATTATTTTTTCCATGGAGATGTTATTGCTTTGTCTGGAATGTTTCACAGTATGGGATTAAGCCTTTCTATCCTCATGGAGATGAAACAATACCAAGTTACAGGTCAGATCTGTGGACAGGCAACCACACTCACAGTCAGAATGCCTGTTTTTTTATGCCAGTATTAATGAGCTACAAAGCCACCTGTAATTGAATAAATGTAAAGTAGAGCTGTTTAATGTCATACTGTGGAACATTCCAAGCAGAGCAATGACATCTCCATAGAAACAAGCAGGTGACGGACCCTCCATCAGAGAAATTGCACCTTTAAAGATCCTACAAAGGTCCTTTCATTCACACATGTTTGAGTAGCTGTTTATGATTAGGCTGTCTACTCAAAATCTACATGTAGTGGTGGTTTTCAACAGCTAACCTTTACCTTTAGTTAAGTAGAGAATGGCAGTTGCCGAGCTGGAGTGTGTGGAGTTTAAAAACACAGTGGAGCACTTCCTGTATTACCACATGACATCACAAGGTGGAACAGAGCGTTTTCTGTTTCAGCTCAGCCTCAGGTTTTGTATGTTGACATGACAAGTCTGAATGAAACAAAACACAACACCAGGTATGTTTGTGATGAGACAACAACATTATAACATACTGTAGATCAGAATATACTGTAATTTGGGCCCTTTAATCTCTCTGTCTGGGTGGCTCTGTAGTTGTTTGAATAAGAAGTTTGCTCACATCTCCGCTCATTACGTTTTAATGGAGCAGGGGATAATTGCATTGTATGTTTGTAGAGAGATAATTATGGTTTTGTGAGGCTGCTCGGTGGGCGAAATGGGTAAATGATTTTTATTTTTGTGCATTCATGACCAAAATTGTTGTTTTTAAATTTAATGACAGACAAACTTATCTTCTATTTTGTTTTTTGTTAAACTTTAAATGAATTGCGTTTTGATTTGGCATTGAGTTTGCATCAGATGCCCCTCCACAGGCAATCTTGTCTGTTATCTAGGTTTATCCTTTTTTTAATTGATACAATATGATGTTTTGTTTCATGATATTTAGTTAAAACATGTTGGTTAGATTTGCCATTTCATTGCTTATAACAAAGTAACCAAAATGAAAAATAAAAAATGAAAATGAAAAAAATGAAAAGTTGATTGAATTTTGAAGTTTTAAAATGTGCAAGAAAATCTATTTAAAGCTGCACTTCGCCATCTGCTTGTCATAATGGAGATGTTATAGCTTTTGTCTCCAGTGTCCCACAGTATGGCATTAAAAGAATCTCCATGGAGACAAGCAGACATCTCCACCCAGCCAAGTTTCTGGTCAGACTGGAAGGGCAACCCCATTCACAGTAAGAATCCATGTTTTTCAAATGAAAAACACCTCTAAATTAATGAATTAATGCTATACTGTGGAATATTCCTTTTTAACGCAATAAGATACAAATCTGAAAAATTCCACAGTGCATCTTTAAAATGCACACACTAAAATGCTCTCCCTTTCCTGTAATGGCGGGCTTGTTATTTACATTTTGTAAATTGCTGTATATTTACACCTGCTCCTACGTCAGCTGTGGCTTCCTCGCAACTGTACCGTGGAAAATTGACTTTGCGCCCACCTATGTCCAAATTTGCTTTGCCCTTTAGTATCCGAACAAAACCTGCTTATTTTTGCAAAGGTAAAGTTAGCTACCAAATGAGCCTAGCGTGCCCAAGCAGCACAAACTAGCCTTCATTATAATCCTTCATAAACACTTTAGGAACATAACTACAGCTAATTAGCCCAAGTGTGAAGAAAGGCTTAATTCATAAAGAACAAATTGCTTATTAAAGGCCCTGCACCCATTTTTTTCTCATGTTATTTCTTTTATCCCAGTACAGATATATTGTATAAGCAGCTCTTGAGGTCAAAGTAAAATTGCTGTGTTCTGTCTCCATCTAATTATAAAGATTTTAAGGGTCCTCTATTACACAAAACAAAGCCATGTTATAATGTTGTTACCTCCTCAAAAACAGACCTGGAGTTGTGTTTTGTTTCATTCACACATTTGAGTAATCCTTTATTATTACTCTGTCTACATCTCCAAAGCTCAGAATGCTCTATTCCACTGTGTGATGTCATGTAGTGGTAGTTTTCAAGTTAACAGCTCCTTTTATCTTTTGTTCAGTAGAGATTGACATTTCTAGGGCTGAAATTATCCAAATGATTCTAATGAAGGTGGACGAAGTTCATAAACAGTGGAGCACTTCCTGTATTACCACTAGGGATGCAACGATATTCGATATAATATCAAGTCGTTCTATACTGGTCTCACGCTGAAATATTCTAACAGAGGTGGATTTTATCTTTCAGTCACTTTTTATTTTACGTTGATAGACCCAGGAATGACAAAGATATTAACTTTTAAATACTTTAGAATCACTTTTGGCTTTACGTCGGCTTTAATCAAATGCGCTCGTATTGCGCTTGTATACTCGCCCGCGACGCGACTCACGATATACGCGATCTTTTTCTCTGTCTCATAAGTTTTAGTGAGAAAACGGTCTGTTGAGACATTTCTATGTAATATAACATAGTTTTAGTGTCCAGAAAGAGGATGGGAGAGCGCAGTGTGTCTGTTAAAGGCACAGGAGTGTGACACGGTGAGAGGACTCAGGAGGAAAAGAAATTAATTTATTGTGTGTAATATATGTATTGTTTCATTAATATCATAGAGTTATTATATTATACTCATTAGCAGAACAAAATTACATGAGATTTTTTTTTTTGCATCTTAAAACGTATCGAAATCGAATTGATATTGTGACCTATGTATCAAGATATGTATTGAATCGTGGGAAATTCGTACCGTTGCATCGCTAATTTCCACATGACATCACAAGGTGGAACAGAGTGTTTACTGTTTACTTACAGAAGAACTCAGCCTAGATATGCTCTCTGTATCACTGCAACGAGTTTATAATCACAATTCACAACTCTTACATACAAGTGCAGAGTTTTTCCAGGACAGTAAAGCTAACAGCAACAACTAGCATGCTAACACACACTTCCTGATTATTGGACAATATAGTGCTTTCTAGTTAGATGCTGGCCGTACACAGCAGACATATTTTAACCTTAAGAACGACTTATATCTTTATATTTGTACTGTAAGACAATATTTTCCCAAATACATGGGAAAAATCAGATGCAGGGCCTTTCATAAACAATTTTCTTGATGAATTAAGTCTTTATTTATGCTCTGTTAAAGGTGCATTGTGTAACATTTCTGGTGGAGGGTCTGACAAATGCTTTTTTCCATGGAGATGTTATTGCTTTGTCTGGAATGTTCCACAGTTTGGCATTAAACATTTCTATCTTCAAGGAGACCAAACCAGACCAAGTTACAGGTCAGATCTGTGGAGAGCGAACCCCACTCAGAGTCAGAATGCCTTTTTTCTAGGTAGTTTTGGGCTATAAAAAACACTTGTAATTGAAGAAACGTAAGGTACAGCTGTTTAGTGACATACTGTGGAACATTTTTAAGGCTGTAAATAGTATTATAAAGTGTTACCGACATATTTATAAGGCCAAGCAGCTCTCCCAAAACAGAGAAGATATTGAGCTGGGTGAGTTGTGTACAAGAGCGATGCTGGGGAGGAGGGGGGCAGTTCAGACCTCCCATTGTGCAGGGGGCAGATGGGAGGAGGGTTCAGACAGGCAGCGGTGCGTGTGTTGGTGGTGAGTGACGGGCACCAGGCCAGTTTAACCCACACCCCGACCCCAGTGACCCCTCCTGCGGCTGGGGGCTCACCTCGGCTTCCTCCCTCTGAAGAGTGGGTCATTCTGGACTGTGCTTTTGCAACATGAGGCACAGCGGAGACTACAGACAAGAGGGAGAGCGAGTTCAAGCTGCAACGTTTAAATAATCAGAGACGACTGTGCAGTGAGTTATGAGCAAGTGGGTCTTACTGAAAACTGCATCTTACCCCAGTAAAGATACAGAGGTTAAACTAAGTCTGCTGTCAGAGAATCAGGAAGTGCACAGTTAGCATGCTAGTTGTTGTCACGCTGACCTGGATTAACTTTGAAAAAAAACTGTTGGAGAAAAATGCGTCTTGCCCCAGTGCAGATACAGAGGTCAAAATAAGTCTGCTGTGTTCTAATTATAAAGAGTCGTGTTCTCAGAGAATCAGGAAGTGCACAGTGAGCATGCTAGCTGTTGTCGCTCAGGCCTGGAATAACTGAAAAAAGCTAAAAAAAAAAAAAAAATTAAATAAAATAAAAAAAATGAATTTCTTTTCACCTTAACACCAAAATGTTAATTAAGATTACCGTATGCTTTAAGATCATAACATTGCTTATAGAGAAAGTTCAAGTTGGAAGTTTTAAATATTGTGAGACAACTGTGTAGTGAGTAGATGAGCATCTGAGTCTTACTGTATTTTAGATTTTTACCCCGTTAAAATGAAGATTATGATTAAAACATGAAAGGCCCTGCACTTTTTCCATATTTGAGTAAAGAAACCTTGCTCCATACAGTTATATTGTATAAGCAGAGGTCAAACTAAGTCAGCTGTTCTGTCTGCATTTATTTATAAAGCACTGCATTGTCTGAGAATTGGGAAGTGTGCAGTTAGCATGCTAGTTGTTAGTATTACTGTGATGGCAAAACCATCCGCTCCGCTCTAGCCTCTGAAAGTTGTGAAAAGCACTTATAAACTCATCACGGTGAATAATTAGGATTCTCAGAATGCAAAAGGTTACTGAGGAATAACTTAAAAAAAATAAAAAGAATAGTTTGTTGCAGCAAAGAAACATGTTTAGTACAAAATAGTTGAATTTATAAAACTCTTCATATACCAGGCTAATCTATAAGACATATTTTCTTTTTTCTATTGTTTTTTACTCAGTAATTTCTTCTCACCTTAGTACCAAAAATGTTAGTTATGATTAGCGCATACCTTGATATCAGGACTTTGCTTATAGAGAAAGACATTAGGACTTACTATGTGCACTTTTAGTCTTAAATGCTCTTTCTCTGACTTATTCCTCTGTACGTATTCTTCTGCTGATCCTGCTTTGAAATCTGACCTTAATACCTTCACTTCCTCCTAATCTTCTCTCTCTCATTTCCAGGGTCATATACTCGTGTGTCTGCTCCTTCTCCATAGAGCTATAAGACGTAAGCAGTTTCTTTGTGGTTAAATTATCAAACATGTGATTAGTTTACGTGCTAAGCTAGCCCATGAGGCTAATGGAGTGCTCCTCTGCTCCCACTACCCGACATCAGAGACAGGGCATCAGGTTTCCCAGAGTTTAATGACCGCGGATCATTAGCGACGGATGAGGAGAGCTTTACCCAGCGCTGCACAAGAGCTAAAATGACAAAATTAAACATACATTTAGCATAAATACAGAAGTACACTATCTGGGTTTCAGTTACCTGTTTTGAATGGTTAATTTCTATGGCAACAGTCCCAATTTTTCACCACTTTGCGTTTCCATTTTTTATTAGCTTAATGTATTTCTGGCATTAATCTTTAAGCCACATCTTTAACACATCATAAAACAAGAAGCTAGAAAAAAAATACAATTAGTTTAATTATTGTCATCTCAAGACACAAGGGTGACTCATTAGTGCAACCTTTGCTCTGATCATAGACTGTAAATATAAATGGACATAGCTAACCTGCTAGCCTCTGCGTTCCAAATAGGAAGTGAGCATGGGGGCATTTCCAGCTCCATCGTTTCACTTTGTTTTGAAAAACCATCACCCCTCTCGCTCCCTCTGTAACTGCTGCTGTCAAACTCATCATTTTGGCCTTAAGATGTTCATATTAACCCGCTCTACGTGACCCTAGTGTTATTTCAGTATTTTGTCCACTATTTTGTAAATCAAGATATGGACTTTAATATTTTAGAATTAACAGACAAATCAGGTGGCTTCTTTCGCCGAGGTTGCTCCCACTAGCATTGGCAACAGGTTTAATTGACAAGGTTGCTAATATAGAGCCAGGCTTTATATTACAAATAGTATTTTTTTGACGGACAAATAGTAAAAAAGAAAAAAAAACAAAAAACAGTCTCATGTAGAGCGGGTTAATACGAGCATTTTACAGAGAGAGGGGCCACAGTATTCCAATGTAAATCAATGGGAGCCAGGGTCAGTAGGACCCGGAAGAGCCGCATGCGAATTTCCTATTTGGAACGTGGCGGCTAGCGCATCAGCTAGTATGTCCATTTATATATACAGTCTATCTCTCTCTGCTAAAACTGCGGTGCAGGCGGGAAGAGGCGTTACCCACAACAGCCATAATCTGGATTGGCTCTCTGGTTGCGTGACACTCACGGTCGAATTCCAAATATGGAACTCGGCCCTAAATTTGCCCCATAACTGTTAGCCTCAACGAGCTTCATTTGACTGGAGCTGAACGCTATGGATGACGTCTGACTCCCTTCTTTATACAGTCTATAACTCTGGTCCCCAATTTGCGTATGAAACTGTTACATAATATTCCCGTTCTTTGTAAATTTCAATCTTGTATTTGGTTCATTAGGCCCGAGCGCCAGAGGCTGGTGAAGAGCCTATTAGTATCGCAAAGCAATGCTCTTAGTGGCCCGGAAGTGAAATGATTCGACGTGACTCGCCCGTAGTGGTCAGGGACCCTCGCCATGACATAGGAATACGCCAGAGCTTTCCAAAAACATATAGTTTGTTAGCCAAATTAAAGCGGAACATTGTTCTTGCATCGGAATATTCTTTCTTCTTATCTTTCTTTCTTTCATCTTATTATTATTTTTTTCCTAACCAACTCACCCATTTTTCAACATTTTTACAATGATGAAAACTCACGAAATTTTGCCAACTGTTAAAACTCACACTTCTCTAACTTTTAGCTATTTTCATTTTCAAAAAATAAATAAAATGGCACGTCAGCGGCCCCAAACAACTCAAAAATGCATAAGGGTATACGAATGAGGACAAAAAAAAGGCACGTAGAATAATGAAATTTGACACAAAAGTAGATCATGACAAGACAAGGAAAAAATACTATTACACCGATGCCGTCCGCTGCACCAGGGATCAGCAATATTGGATTAAAGTTTGCTAAGCATGACTCAGCAATTTTTGTAAACTTCATACTTTTTTACGCACTCCTCCTAGGGCGTTCGCCCGAACGGGCTCAAGTTTGGTACACATTATCTCACGCGAGGGTCGATCATTGCCGCTTGTGGCTATATTGGCACTTCTGGTTAGATGCGAAACTGCATTTTGTTTCACTGTACTTGCACAAGTGTAATACACTTGAATCTATTATAACCAACTGGCATAATTTATCAGGCTGGAAGGGCATCTGACATAACGCCAAACCATTAAACCAACCACTCCACATAATACATTTTATTGCAACCCCAGTGAGAAAAATCTTACACTCTAGTTGAACTTTTAATCCTCTTTGAACTAGCGTAGCATTTTCAGACACTGAATTATGCTCAGCTTCTCCAAATGGTTTCAAATGTGACTTTCTTAATAAAATGGCGACAGTAATGAGTAGATTTTCTGCCCTGGAGCCACTTACGGAGCCCCCTACTGTTCTCCATGTGTCATTAACATTATACACCCCTCTCTATACAAATCCCTCACAGTTAAAACCATGTGACCGAGCCTTAGTCCTACCAGGAAGCGTCATTATAGAATGTTAGTGTATTTCCGCTAACTACAGAGGCAGCTTTAGTAATTGAATACGCACCAGGTAAGCTATTTAACACAAGTGAAAATGTAAAGTGTGGCATATTAAAGAAAAGAGGTCATCATTATCTGAGTGTTCAAGCTGTTTTAAAGAGAGTTAGTCCTGGTCTCTCCTGGTGCAAAATGACACACGTCCATTGTTCTATGGGGTTATGTCTTTATTTTACTTCTACTTGTGTTACTTCACTACTACTACAAGTATTACCCAAACAAGTATTGGCATTACCATGACAGTTGCTATGATAATTCAAACTGTAGGATTTGCCGAAATTGTAGAGGGAAAGAAATCACAGTCTATATTTTTTTCTTGTATTTATCAGTAACATTTTGGTCGATTGTTTTGTATTAAAACAAATACAATATCTATCAGTTTTACTTTCTTGATTGACTGTGGACCTCTCAATTAAAAAGTCACATATTAATCATTGATGATTGGAAATTACTGAATTTAGCTCAATAAAATATGGTGTTTCCGAGAATTAGGAAGTACACGTTAGCATGGTAGTTCCTTATTAGTGTTGCCAGTTGCGAAACGTGCTTATAAACTCACCATAGTGAATACTTAGGATGCTTGGAATACGTAAGGTAAGTGAGGAATAACCGTTTAAAATGTTTTGTTTCTGTTTTTAAATATTTGTTTTACATGTTTTTAAGATGATAAAAATCAGGTAGAGCATCTTTAAACCCCATGAAGGTTTGAAACTTGGAACATTGTGTGTGAGAGTGGTTGATGTAAAGCGCTTTGAGAGCCTCGAAGGTAGAAAAGTGCTATACAAATGTAACAAATATACAGATATATGTACAAATATATATATATAAAAAATGTTTGTGGCAGCAAAGAAACACATTTTAAAACTATACAAACGTGACCATTTACAAAAACTAACCTCTGCGATTTGCTAATTTTGTCTAATCAAATTGTGTTTTTTGTTTGATTGCGATTGATCTTGTTTTCATGACGTTTTCCATTCAACCACACCTGCATCGAGTCCATGTCTTTACCTTCCGTCCTCCCCAATGGGACATATGTTTCTCTTATAAAATCCAGGTGTAGAATCTTTCATATGGACTCCCTGTGTATCTCACCAGCTCAGACACTGATGTTCCTTATACCCACATCACTTGAGTTCCTGACAGCTATTGTCTAAAACACCTTTCTCCAGAGCGCTCTTCCTCTCTCCGCCTGTCCATTCTGTCAAAGCTGTCTACGGAGACTCAATACGAACATGAGACCCTTCACCGCCCCCTACGGACAACTTCCAACACTGGTCTGAACTCACCAACGCGGAACCATCTCAACACTGTCACTGAAAAGACAGGCTTAAGTAAATGCTCTTAACATTGGACTGCATGATGTCAAAAACCAAGCTGGAGAACAGGAGCTAGTCTCATTTATATTCAGAGATAGACGTCCAAGGTGCTGTATATCTGATTTTTACCATCTTCAAAATCCAGTCCACTTTATTTATATAGGACATTTTATACTGTAAAGTCTCAAGAAACAAATAAAGAAATGCTGCCAGTGCTTATAAAAATAATAAAAAACATAAAACAATAAATGGAGGCTAAGATTAATAAATAATATAAAATCAGTTTGAAGGTGCAACTTTTCTGGTGGAGGGTCCGTCAAATGCTTTGTCTGGAATGTTTCACAGTATGGCATTAAACCTTTCTATCTTCATGGAGACCAAACCAGACCAAGTTACAGGCCAGATCTGTGGAGAGGCAACCCCGCTCACAGTTAGAATGCCTGTTTTTCTAGGTATTTTTGAGCCATAAAACTACCCGTAATTGAATAAACGTAAGGTAGAGCTGTTTAATGTCACACTGTGGAACATTCCAGGTAGAGAAATGACATATCCATAGAAACAAACAGGTGACAGACCCACAACCGAAAAGTTACATGGTGCACCTTTAAAAAATAATAAAATATATAAATAAAAATATACAAATGTTAATTTTGCAGTGGTCTAAACTTATTTCTCACTATTCCTGGCAGTAATACTAATAACGACTAGCATGCTAACAGCACAGCAGCCTTACTTCCTGGTTCACGGCCAATACAAATGCTTTATTAGATGCAAATGGATCATAGCCGTCCAAGTTTGACCCTAAGAGCTGCTTTTCACAATATATCTGTATTGTAGCTATGTTTGTTTCACTTTTTATTACATTTCAATGCGTTTTTATTGGATTAATTTGTATTTGTATTACATTTTTCCATTCCACTGTGACCTTCTTGCTGTGAGGCTAGAGTCCCTACTTCGTATCACCAATTTGACATTCCACTTTACATTTTACATCTCCATAATGCTCTGATTCTTCTATATAGGCCTAAAATGGACCAATCAGAGGTGCTGCGTTGAGTCACATGACCTCAGCTCTCAGCCATAGTGTTGTGACCTTGAGAGTGGAGCTACAGTGAGTCAGATCCCACGGTCCATTATCACAGCTTTGTCCAGTCAATTATAGTGTGTGTGTGTGTGTAACTAATTACTACTTATTATTACTGTGTATTATTACTGTGAAGTATGTAATTATTTAACAGTAATTATAGGTTCCAGTGTTTTTCCTGAACATTGTTACACTGACCTTATGGACCTTCATTTTAAAACGTGAATATATTTGCTTCAGATGTGATAAATAGTGTATTCAACCTCCTCTTGAGTCCTGTGTCGCCATAATGCGCCTTGGCAAGTCATTTAATGCTCATTGACAAACTCTAGTATGTGACTGTCACTGGAAGGGCATCTGGTTTATAAATGTATGAATAAATGAATGAATATACATCTGAGCTTTTGCATAAAAAGGGCAAATATTCATTATTAATTTTACTTTCCAGTTTTTCCCTCCATCACCAAACCTGCTTATCACCATGGGGATGTTATTGTTTAGCCTGAATATTCCACAGTGGCCGTGTTTACATGTTTTTTAATTCCGAATTAATTGTTCAGAATTAAATAGTTTGGAATTAAATTATTCTCCTTCGAGTTTACATGGAAATAATAATTCCGAATTGAAGTTTACATGGAAAACACTTTAAATCGTCTTTATTTAATTCCGCTCATCGTCTGAGGGTCGGGAAGGGTTCTGATTGGCCTGGGACACGAACGTATTTACGTCGACTGGAAGAAAACTCACAACCAGCTGCTACCGTCTTTTTTGATATCTTGGTTTGGTTAGTGTTTTTATGTTTTCTGCCATCCACTCTTTTCATTTTGTAGTTCTTCTAGCGTACTTATTAAAAAAAAAAAAAGTTTCGGTTTGAGACCAACGTTTGCTCCAGGCCGCCATCGCGTCAGAAGGGCGACACAATGAGCATGCACCAAACGACCGGAATTATTTTTAAGCGGAATAAACGTTTACATGATCGAGGAATAAATTAGTTCGGCTTTAAAATCGGAATGAACCACCCACTTAATTCGGAATTAAGTTTAATCATTTTCATTAGGAAGTGTTTACATGGTCTTTTTAAAGCGGAATTAATTTTTATTCAGAATTAAATGACTTAAGGCATTAGACTTGCATCCAACCATTCTTTGCCATACTGTGGAACATTCCAGGTTGGTAAAGTTACAAAAAAGTTACACAGTGCACCTTTAAGACCGTATTAGATATACTTTAAAGGGCCCATATTACAAAAATATTGTTTCATTCATGTTTAACACACAAACCCTGCATATTTAGGCTGAATTCTTCTATCAAACAGAAAACACTAGAATCATCTGAATTATCTGGATAATTTTAGCCCTAGAATTTACAAACAAAACACAGCTCCAGGTATGTTTTTGATGAGGAAACAACATTATAACAGGATTTAAAGCTCACAAGGGCCTTTAATGACCATATGGGAAATGTGTTATCTGTGTCCTTCTTTCTGGACCTTACCCAGATTTGGAACAGGAGTAAAGACCAGTAATTTTGCCTATTGTACATGTTAAAAATTGATCCTTGCAATCATTTTCTATCAATTCCTCCATCACAAAACCTGCATACCTAAACCACTGACAAAGAAGAAATTTTATAGTCTTAAATATACCCCGTATTATCTTTCAAACCAAACTGTCTCATGGAGCATAATTTCAAGCTAATATGAAACCAATGACCACCTCTGGATTTTCCTACTGATGTTTTAAAAATCAGCTTCTCTCTAATCACACAAATATGCAGCTTTGGCTATTTAGTCTTTAATAAAAATGACATTGCCATGAAACAGTGGCTAGTGCGGATTGGCATAGAAATCTACATTTACTGCCAATTGAGTGCAAATTCTAGGTCACATCACTTCAGACTCCTATTAAACTTAATGGTAAAGCGCTTATGTATTAATCATATATGGTCCCATGTCTATATAAGCTGTGCTAGCATGGAACAATGGACGAGGTACTTTGAGTAATTATCTTGACGTCATTTGCAGCATTTGAGTCCATGGTGAAAAGAACATGAACAAAGTCACCTGACCCCCACCGGCGATTCTGATCGGCTCCCTGGTGGACAGGAAAGGAATGGACATGGACATGTTTGAACAATACAGCTGTCAATCATATGGTATAAATAAAAGGGTTTTGAATAATAGCAGAGAAATACAAAGCTACAGGAAGTACTGTATATGAAATGCAACTGAAGTTGAGTTCTATAGATTGTGTGGTGTTTTGAAGTTGGTTTGAAATAGTAGTTCTGAAAGGCCGTGTACCCATATTACTCTATTTTCTGATCTATGTTATAATGTTTCCTCTTCACAAACATGCCTGGAGTTGTGTTTTGTTTCATTCAACACACAAACCCTGCATATTTAGGCTGAGTTCTTCTCTTATACAGAAAACACCCTGTTCCACCTTGTGATGTCATGTGGTAATACAGGAAGAGCTCCACTTTGTTTTTGAACTTCATACACCTACACTAGAAGAATTTGGATGATTTCAGACCTTGATTTCTACCAAACAAAAGGTAAATTTTTTGAGGAATTGAGAACATTATAACATGGATTAAAGCTCACAAGAGTCGATTTTGTGTACTATATGACCTTTTAAATATCTAGTTCTTCCTTTCACTGTTTGAAAGTACAATACCCCAGCTTTAATTTCATAACACTTTTTGTGGTTGAATTATTTTAATACCAGATAAAATAAACGAACAGGAATTTTTCATCGTCAAACATTACAATCATAGGGTTTTATAGAGTTGGATACTAAGAGAATAACACAAAAATCTATTTCAAAGAAGCATAGCCGTAGGAAACTACTGCATTTGTTTAAAAGTTCAAATCGAAATGGTTGACTCCAGACCAAATACAGCTCACATAAAGATGTCTGGCTCAACATTTGTGGCAATTAAACCATCAACCTCACCCCATCTTCATTTCAAATCCCTGCAGCCAGGCCAGAAAACTTGTCCAACCACATTCCTTTGTTTTTCCTGGATATTGCATGTTTTTTTTTTTCTTCCTTCGGCACACTTGGGTTAGCCAGCATGGAGTCCCGCTAACCACTGTAATCTGCTATGGTCTAAGTACCCCCCCTGTACCCCCAAGCTCCCAACCCCGAGTTTGAACCATGAAATGTCTGGAACTTACTGAGGGCCATGGGGTGAAATCTGAGAGAGGAGAACCGTTTTAACAAGGCGTTGGATGGAGACTCAGCCAGGAGTCTAGAAGAGTTGGACATTAAAGGGGAGGTCTGGCTGCATGGTTAAAGGCTGAGGAGAAGGAAATCTGAGCTCTCAATTAATGCCTTTAATTGAAGTGCTTTGCCAGTGGTTTTTTGACTGGTGTACCCATAAAATGCCAGAGAATGTCTTAAAACGTTTTGGGTATATTATCATTATAATTTTAGGTCAGCTGGAATTGAGACTAAATACAGGATCAAACCAGGTCTAAACCATGACCAAAGCATGACCAAACCAGGGCTAAACCAGGGCTAAACCAGGGGTTAAACCAGGGGCTAAACCAGGGCTAAACCAGGACCAAACCAGGGCTGAACCAGGGGTTAAACCAGGGGCTAAACCAGGGCTAAACCAGGACCAAACCAGGGCTGAACCAGAACTAAACCAGGACTAAAGTAGGACCAAACCAGGGCTAAACCAGGGGCTAAACCAGGGGCTAAACCAGGACCAAACCAGGGCTAAACCAGGGGTTAAACCAGGACTAAGCAAGGACTAAGCCAGGACTAAACCAGTACCAAACCAATATTAAACCAGGACCAACCCAGGACTATCACAGCCACAACTAAACCAGGACTAAAGCATGACTATACCAGGACTAAACCAGGAAGAAATCAGGACTAAACCAGGACTAAACCAAGAACCAAACCAGGACTATACCAGAAACAAACCAGGACTAAACCAGGAATGTAATTTCTTTACATGTTGGAAGTTAACTTTTAATTTGATGACCATTTATACGCTCAACATATTTGATCTTATTAATCGTTTTGTAGCTTTTTAATCCGGATGCCCTGTCTGTCACAACCAGCAACCAATCAGTGAAGTGGAAATCAACTTCATCAAGTTTTAAAGCCATCAGGAAATGTCAGGCTAATACCTTTTTTCAATGGTGGCAAATGGTTAGCACTCATATCATAAAACTAAACTGTAAGGTTGCTGGTTCAATTCTCATACCAAATTCAGCCATTATGTTTGGATTTTGTTCTTCCATGTTTATTTTATTTAATAAAAGTTGGCAATTTTTTACCAGATGCCCTGCCTAACACAATAAGCACCCAATTATTAAGTTGGGAAGTGACCTTAGATTTTAAAATGTGCAAATAACAATATGGAAATACTACGCTTATTATAGTCATAATGTTTGTAAAGGGTTAGCTCTCTGTTGTGGGTTCAGTTTCCAGACATTTTTAAAATAATATTTGGATTTTATAACCGTATTTGTGTGAATTTCCTTTCCCTTCAGTGACAAAGTGTATCAATAGTTATAATATTTTAACAAAGACATTTTTACATTGTTTATTGAGACCAAACACTACTATTAACACAAACAATTTGGTTTTATTGCATTATGGGTTTTGTAGTCTAAACCAATGGAAAATATCTTTGTATTGCCAAAACTCTCTCCCAATTTACAGCACGCACATTCGTTTATGTAATTTCCCTTTTCACACAGTTTCAGTAGCACGTTTTATGGCTTGTAACTCTTCATTAATTTACCCAAGCACTCATTTTCTAAGCTGCCCATTTGAACTGCAGCTAAATCAGTGGTTTCGAATTTACTGAGAAATTTTATTGCAACATGCCAAATATTTTTCCTTGTAGAATAGCCACATCGTCCCTGTGGGCTTCTGCATATTGAAACAATTCCTTTATATAGTTGTGCTTTTTTTCATTTACTGGCTTGGGTCCATTTCGTGCCACTTGAACACATAACACATTGAAGCATATTGGACTGTGCTTCGCTTTCTGAAAACTGCCAAATTTTGTAGACAAAGCTTCGGAATTCTCATGTGAACGCGAATGTTCTGAATTATCGTAGCGCTTTCCCTCTCCGTGTATACTTTTTTGATTGTCTGATGCGCGTGGGTCCCTCCAGATCGGCTCTTTGGTTCTCATTAGGAGCGAGTAGGGCTCTGGCCAAAGCGCTCAGATGGTTATTACACTCCAGAGGCCGCGGCCGCAGTTCTCCGCTGATCCAACAGGGGGAAAAAAACACTTTGCTTTGCTTGACCTTTGTGCGCGACGCCAGCAACACAACGTCTGTTTTATTTACTGGAAAGTCTAAGGGACTAGAGAGAGGGAGAGGGAGGGAGAGAGAGACGGAGACAGAGAAAGGACGGAGAGAGAGAGTGGAGTTTAGAGGGGGTAAGAGAGAGCGATGAGTGGAGGGGATACAGGGAGGGAGAGAGAATAGAGGCTGAGAGTCAAAGGAGAAAAATAGAAAGAGGTGGGAATGGAGAGAAAGGGAATGAGAGAGAGAGAGATGAGGAGGGAGGGAGAGAGAGATATGGAGAGATAGAGAAGGGAGAGAGGACGAAGCCAGTCTTGATATGTAGAAAATCAATGTTACAAAGGCACAGTGTAAATCCGCATTCAAACACTGGATCGAGTGGAGTGATCTGCTGTGGTTTAGTTTCAGCTCTTTAAATGTCATTGTAGCTACAGAACTACATGTGTATCTTGTATTCACATCTGGGACTATTTTTAGTGTCACTGTGATTAAAACAATATTGAGGTGAAACCAAATACTGTTTGCTGTAAACTGCAGTTTTAGTATTGAATATAGAAGAGAATATAGAGTACCCAATGTCCTAGTATTAACATAAAGTGAGGCTAAATTGTCAACTTGTGTATCGACTTAGCACTTTGAGGCTAATATGAAAATAATAAACTGGATATCAGCTTGTTTTAAGATAGACTAAAATAGGAAACGCTATTACGCTATTTTCTGATCTGTTTTATAATGTTGTTTCCTCATCAAAAACATACCTGGAGTTGTGTTTTCATTCTCACACATTCACACACGTTTAGCACACAAATCCTGCATATTTAGGTTGAGTCCTTCTCTCAAACAAAAAAGACTGTTCCACCTTGTGATGTCATGTGGTCAAACAGGTACTGCTCCACTGTGTTTTTAAATGCCATACTTCACTAGAATCATTTGGATGATTTCAAGCCTGGAACCGTCATTCTCTTCTGAGCTTAAGGTAAAAGGTCGTTTGCAATGTGAAAACTACCACTACATTTTACACTACAGCATTTTGAGCTTTGGAGATGTTGACAGACTAATAATAAAGGATTACTTGATGTGTAAATGAAACAAAACACAACTCCAGGTGTGTTTTTGATGAGATAACAATGTGGCTTAAAGCTCATAAGAATCCATTTTGCATAATACAGGACCTTTAATTAATCCAAACTCAATCTGACCCTATAGGAATAATCTTTTCTCATTGTAACTGCAAATAAATAAGATGGCCTACACGCTTCATAATCAAAGATGCACTGTAACTTGAGGGCCTGCCACCAGATATTGTAGCTTTGCCTGCGTGTTCCAAAGTATGGCATTACATTTATCTGTCTTGCATGTATTCAATTACAGGTGTGTTATTGCTCAAAAGGACCTTGAAAAACACGCATTCTTACTGGGAGTAGTCTCGCCTCTCCACAGATTTGGCCTGTAACGTTTCCGGGGGTGGTCACCTGCTTGTTTCCATAGATTTAGATAACTTAAAAGCAATACAGTGGTACATACATTTCAGGCAAAACAAGAAGCTCTTGAAACAAACAGGTGTCTGACCCTCCACGAGAAAAGTTACACAAATCACCTTTATACTTAGACAAACTTTATGGGGAAATTATCTGAACACAGTAGCTCATACATCACAATATAATAACAAAGAGCAAAAATATAAATGGTAATTCAGAATAAGTAGCAAAAATTACAAGAGACATTGTACATTAAAACAAACTAAAGAAAAAATAACATTAAATTCTAAACATTTTAACCTATGAATGTATTCATTCCTAATCTCTTATCCATTTTTATCTAGAAAATTTCAGCATGTTCCACTCTGCTTCCTACTCCTATCACTGTACACCACATGAAAACCCAGCCAAAAACAGTTAAAAGCTCTTCCCCGGTCTTCTGTAGCTGTGATCAGGCGGCCATCTTGAGACATATCTTGTGTCCTCCGAGTATTGCCCTCCCTTTAAAGCCAGAGGTGAGATGTGTGATAGCCACCTTTAGCTTCCAGATAAAGCTACAACACTGATCGCTAACTTCCCCAGCTCCACGCCCCAGCCACGGCCTCCATTAACCCCAAAACGATGAAGGAAGAGTGGATAGACTGCCGGGGTCGCCTCCCTGCTACTCCCCTGCCTGGATCACTATCATATTTATGTTTCTGATAGTTTAACCTCTGCTCCTCTGAGTCTGGCATCCTGGGGGGGTTGGCGGGGGGTTGGTGGGGGTCCGATCCTGCCCAGCATCGAGGGAGGTGGGTAATAGAATGGCACCAAAAGGGCAGAACTGAAATTAGAGTGATGAAAGCGTCAGTCAGGACCTGCTTTCAAGTCGGGACGAGGGAGCGGGGATGGAGAAGGAGCTGTGAGGTTTTACAGTCTGAACTAGGATTCTGTTTGACCAAAACTGTCTCAGTTTTTATAGAAAGTTGGACTCTTTGAATGTACAGCTTTGATGAATGATCTTAGTAATACTAGATGTGTTACGTGAGACAATATACAAACAACTGTCAAGCGATTGGTTTATATACAGCCTTGAAAATCACAAGAAAATCAGTCTTTAATTTGTTATTTTTTTTAACTGTGTTAAAAAAACAAATATCTATCCTCCATTTGTGTGTGTGTGTGTGTGTGTGTGTGTGTGTGTGTGTGTGCCCTCCACCAGAGAAATTACATAGTGCTCCTTTACTATACTAATTTAATGAATCAATGATAAATGACATATAATTTACATTTAAAAGGTAGATTTATAAATTTATGAGAATGGTTCAAAGGAAAGCCAAAACTCCTCATATCACAGATGTTCATCACTTTTTATTATGGTTGCCAGTTGTGTAATATGCACTTAATGTCTTTTGAGCACATAAACCTAACCTAAAGGAAAATATATTTAGATGAAGCTGGTTTGAAGGACACACTCTGACTTTGCAACTTCACTCTTTTGCTTCACATAACAAAATTATGCAAATCTTAATCAAATTTCCACACTAATCACATTTACATGGAGGCATATTTTCCCAAACACTGACTTTATGGCCCAGAGAAGCCGAGTGTTGTGACAATCATTTGAGATAAATGTCATCTTGTGCACAGCAGATGCCTCTCTGCGCTAACAATGGACCATCTGTGAGGCCTGGACTGAGCCGAGAGAAGTCAAGACAAATAATAAAATGAAAACCCAAACTTAACTCTGGAGCAGGTGGTTATTTGTGAGCGGTTTTCACAAGTTTGTATCCAGAAGACAAAAAAGTGCAGAGGATGTGTGAAAAGAGGGGATTCAATGTTATTCTGTATAGTTTTGGCAATGTTATAATGTAGTTTCTTTGTAAAAAAAACATACCTGGAGTTGTGTTTTGTTTCATTTGTTTTTGAGAAATTTTGCATACTTGCATACTACAAATATCAAAATCAGATATTATTATTTATGGGTGAGCTTTCTCTTATATGCAACATTTTGAGAAATTTTTCCCATTCAAGAGAGATAATATTTTCGCTATGGCAACAGTTAGCATTTTTCATCATTTTGAACCCCACGGATATCTCATAATCCAAGAAGCGCTCCACTGTGTTTTTAAAGTCCACAAGTCTTCACTCATTCTTCACTACTCTAACTAACTAAGCAACTTAAACCCTACAGTAGTAGCTACTATTTTTAGCCTTTTACCAATTCTTTCTTCTCAACATGTATACTCAGAAATCAGGTTTCCAAGGAGATTTTAGAGTTTTGCCAACACATGTTCCACAGTATGGCATTAAACCCATCTCTCTATGTAGACATCTGTGGAGAGATGAGCCCATTCACAGTAAAATCCATGTTTTTCAATGTATTATTTTAGCAATTAAAACACCTGTAGTTGAAGAAATGCTAGATAGACTGCGGAAAATATTAACACACAAACAGGTGACAGACCTTCCACCAGAAATACTACATTGTTTAAAGACAATTCTCTAATACAGTTTTGCAACCCAGTCCAATTGGTTTACCCTCCTTTCATTCCCAATAATAAACTTATTTTTTTCTTTTATTCACATTTTATTCACAGCTTTCAGAATGATAAAAAAAATTACGACCATTGCCACAGCGATTAAGAATTCAAATTACAATATTATACCTTTTGAATGGGAAAAAGCCCTCAACATTTTGCATAAACCAGGAAGCTAAACCCCCTTAATAGAAACATGACTGTGCAGATGTCTGTGATAATACAAAACACTGTGCGGTCTCGTCAGATAGATTTAAAATGGCGTTTGTTGTTTTTGTTTCAGTTCCCAAAGGTCCGATGAGCTCTGCGGCGCATTGTGTGGCCCTCTCCTCCGGGGCATCTTGTTTAGGGATTTGCTCTTCCTAATCTGTCCCTCGCTCCCAACGCGCCTGTCCCCACATAGTTCTATCAGTGTGTGTGATCTCTGATAGCAATCTCCTCTGTTCCTATTATATCCTGTGGTGTATCACATTCAGCCATGTTATTGCAGCCACTTAATAAATCAAAACTGGTTACACGATACTCAAACCACATCAACTCTGACATTTATAGATGACCCGGGGGATGAACAATTATGTAAAATACTCAGGTGACACTTCACACTTTCAAGTATAGTGCATTAGACTTATAACAGATACTCTTTACTATAAAGAACTAACTAGGGTGTGGTCGTTTCAGTGTAGTTATCTCCTCCATTCACACAGATATAAGGCAGTGATACTTTGCAGATGTTCTTAGCGTTCTCTGGGGGTGTCATGCTAACTGTATGCATGCTCTGTCTGAGGCTTTGTTAGACTTTAATTTGATCTTTATTTTAACACAATCTGACCAGAAAGAACTGACTTTGTTTGAACAACAACAGGTGAGCTGATTTGTGCTGTTAAACAAGTCCCATTCACATAAATTATCCAAATGTGTATGGAGTTTAAAAATACAGTGGAGCACTTCCTGTATTACCACATGACATCACAAGGAGAACTCAGCCTAAATATGCCTAATTTTTGAATTGTAATAGAACAAAACACGACTCTGGGTACAGTTTTTGATGAGGAAACAACTTTATAACACAGATCAGAAAATAGTGTAATATGGGCCTTTTAAGAAGAAAAAAATCACATATAGCCTGATGTATCTCACCACTTCTGTGTATAATAATGATGTTATACTGTGTAGTTGACCTGTCAGTGGTCGTGATGTTCTGGCTAATCTTCTTTGTAAAGAACAGACCTTGTTTTTGACCAGAGGCGTTTTCTCATGTTTCCCATAATGCACTGTGACAGCTCATTGCAGCTTTGGTCACTTGTTTAAAAGGGTTAAAAGGATAGATCCTAAACTAGGCCATGGTGCTTGTGTGAATAAATACATGTAATGTGATAGGACGGGGACACGTGCTATGAATACAGATACAGATTTGCCTGCAGCCAAGTAGTATTTAAAGGTAGAGTTTATTTCTGTTGTACATTTGTCCTCTGCATTTGACCCATCCTTCACCCAAAGCCACTGGGGTAAATTGAGATCATTCTGATGACCCTTCTGCTATATCTTGGTCAGGAGCACCCATAGGAGTATACTGTGTATATTTTGTTGTGTGTATGTAAAATATTTTTCACAGGTTTTAGCCAATCTTGTTTTGTCCTTGAGGCTTGAATGCTTAGAAAAATTATGTTTTCACCTACCCCCTATCTTAACTTATGCCTTCTGAGCATCCTAATTACTCACCGTGATGACTTTATAAGCGTTTTTTAACAACTTTCAGAGGCCATCACTGTAATGCCAACAACAACTAGCATGCAAACGCGCACTTTCTGGTTATCTAACACTATAATGGTTTATAATTATAGTGTACATGGGATAGGGTATAATTATAAAGAGTTGTACATGACCCTTAAAGATGCACTATGTAACTTTTTGGTTGGGGGTCCATCACCTGCTTTTTTCTATGTCATTACTCTGCCTGGAATGTCCCACAGTATGACCTTAAACCGCTCTATCTTACATTTATTCAATCATTATCAATCATTTATGCAAACATACCAAGTAAAACAGGCATTCTGACTGTGAGCGGGGTTGCCTCTCCACAGATCTGACCTCTAACATGGTCTGGTTTGGTCTCCATGAAGATAAAAAACGTATAATACCATACTGTCCACACAAAGCAATAACATCTCCACGGAGAAAAGCATTTGATGGAGAAAAGTTATACAATACACCTTTATTTACAAGTCTCTCCATTGTCATATGAACTCAATCTGCTTTGAGTGTTTATCCCTGACAGTTCCTTGTTTTATGGCAGAGATATGGGGACACATTTCCTTCAGTAGTAGTTATGATTAGTTATTTATTCTCCCTGTGCAGACTGCGTAATGCTGTGGCTGGAATCACTTGAGTTGAATACCAGATGTTGTTTTTGCAGCGCCTTTCTCAAAGCTGTCTCTCTCATGTACCATGCCAACCAAACCCAAAAGGAAAACATAGCCTTAACATTATTATATGCTCACAACTGTTCATAATTGGCTCTAAGATGTGAAATGTAACTGAGATGTCATGCCCAGTTTAGTTTTAAGAGAGAGTTTGCGGTGCATTTCTGACCGATTTCTATAGACTGATTATTTCCTTGTACTTTTTGGTTCAGACATTTTTCCATCCTTATCATGTGATTTTGTTACAATGGGCACGGCTCCACCAAGGTTAAAATGCTAATGTTTTAAAACTGAGCAAAAATAATATCACAAAGTAACCCCGGTTTCAATTTTTTGGAGGTTAGACGTCAACATCTATTTGAAATCACAAAAGATCCATTTCTGAGATGCAGCAAAATGTAATTAATTCAAGTCTCTTTTTTTGTATGTGTTTTCTTCCAATGGTTTATAAAAATGTCCCTTTAATATTTTCTGTTATGTTGCCAACTGAAAAAATTGGCCTTATTTTGTTTTTGTTTTTTTATTTGTTCCTACACATGCAGGTTTCAACAATATATTCCTATACTAGTATATACTGTATTGCTCTCTGGGATTTACTGCTTTCAGGCATGTAAAAAAAAAGACAAAAATAAATACACTGTGTTGGCAAGAACTACTAGGAAATCCTTTTTTTTTCACTTATTAAAAAATCGACTTTTCAGAGCTTTTAACCATATTATAGCTGTTTCCCCTTCTCATTTACCCTCTAAAGTTGTATTTTCAACCCCTGTTTACTGCTACTGTACATAATTTTATTTATGAAACTGAAAACCCATATCTTTCCACCTAGTCTCACCATCTCAATAGAAATAACATTAACCCTGTTCTAAATCAGCCTTAAATCTGCAGGTGCCTTCATTTCCTCACTGGCCCCTCTGTGTCACGTCCCATTCATGTCAGATACAATTGAATTTGTGTGTGAGCGTTGTGTTGGTTGAACTCGCTCAGAGCTAATGGGTGTTTTCTGAAGCACCCCGGGGTGCTCTGCGTCTCTGCTTATCAGTTTGTGTTAACCTTAGCACCGCAGCTAGCTCTGTCATTTAGATTCTTAAGGACGCTATGAAATTTAATTTTTTCTCCCCTTTTTCCTGTTCTTCTGTAGCGTCGTGGCATAAGATCTATGACTTGTTACATTTAGGATACAAACGAACACATTTGTTGGATTGTTTCTACTGAGGTTTTATTTAAAGCCACAGTATGTAACTTTTCTGGAGGGTCTGCCACAACCTTGTCTCCATAGAGATGTTATTTTGTCTGAATTTTTTTCAGGGTATTTTTTAATCAATACAAACACCTGTAATTGACTGAAAGGAAAATAAATATGTTCATTACCAAACTGTGGGATAATCTAGGGCTAGGCAACACAATAACCTCTCTGCTAGAAAAATTACATAGTGCAGCTTTACGTGGTTATCTGCTTGTCTCCATGGAAATCGCTTTATCGGGAATCTTCCACATTATGCCATTAAATGATCTGTCTTGCATCTATTTAAATCCATGTGTTAAAAAGAAACATTACCTGCCAATGCGGCCACTTCTGCACAGATCTGATTTTCTCCATGGATACAGCTACAAAGTTTAATGCCCTACTGTGGAGAAAAAAATAAAGAAAGGTTACACACTGCACCTTTAAGCGTTTGAGTGAAGCTGACGAGTATCTATCAAAACGGGTCCATTAACAATGAACAGTAAATTAGCAGTTGTCTATCATCTGTTGTTACATGTGGTCATAATGTTTTGGCTTATTCGTTTATAGTACCATTGATTCTCTGTAATTAGGTAATAGTTTTAGTCTCAGAGAAAGTGACAAGAGAACAAAGGAGTCAACACTAAAATCACAGCTCTTCTATTAAACTAAATGAAAACATATGGGTGAATGTATCCAGCTTACTGACAGCTTGGAGCATGTCCAGGAGCAGCCGCCCACAGAACCATCAACACATAACACATATCAAACTAACCAAGAGCTCTGTCACTTAGAAATAATTATTCTTTCATCGTTTTCATGTGGGTTTTTGAGTGGATTTTTGAACACATAAAAGACAATATTGGTCTCAATGACAACTCTGTGATCGGTGAAGGACAATTACTGTAGAATAAAACACTACAATTTTGAATAATTGACAATGCCATTCAAAATTCAGGGACAATTTTATTTTATTTCTTATTAATTCATTAATTAATTTATTTATTCTTATTATTTTAGCAAGTTTTGCAAGTATTTTTAGTTGTTATAACTTGTGTAAATTAGATGTTTTGGCCCTTTTAACATTGTGGTTGCTCGGTAAGAGTGTAGGTAAAAAATCTTTAACAAAATCTTAATTATAATCATATTAAGTATGTTTTATTGAAATGTGTAGTCTCATCTTTCATTTACACTAAGCAAATGGATCCGTTTGTTTAAATGGCCCATATTACGCTATTTTCTGATCTGTGTTGTAATGTTGTTTCCTCATCACAAACAGACCTGGAGTTGTGTTTTGTTTCATTCACACATGTTTAACACACAAATCCTGCATATTTAGTGTGAGTTTTCCTCTCTTCCACTGTGTTTCTAAATTCCATTCACTTTCACTAGAATCATTTGGATAATTTCAGCCCTGGAATTTCCAATCTCTACTAAGCAAAAGATAAAATGCAGCTGTTCACTTGAAAACTACCGCTTCATGACATCATAAGGTGGGTCAGAGCAGTTTTAGCTTTGGAGACGTAGACGGCCTAACAATCCAGGATTACTCAAGCTTGAATGAACATAAATTAAACAAAACACAACTCCAGGTATGTTTTTGAGGAGGTAACAACATTATAACATGGCTTAAAGCTCACTAAAGTCAATGTTCGTATTATAGGACCTTTAATATTTCTTGTATTTCAGTCCTACTTGTTACTGCATTCTCCATTCCCAGCTTTGGCTTTTGAATGACCCCTCCTCCTCTTTATTTATTTATTCTAATGGACTAAACCCCAGTTGCTCCTCTATGTACTCCCTCTATGTACTCCCTCTATGTACTCCCTCTGTGTACCTTTTCACAGCCCATTTAATAGCATTTATATATAGGAAAGGCTGTCTTACTGTAGCCAATTACTACGTCTCAGATAAACATGTTTTGATTTGAAAACCAGCCTGAGCGTCAAGTATGTTTTTCTCTCCTCCACCCGTCCCTCATCTCCTCTTTTACTGCTCTGTGGATTATTAGCCTAAAGGTCAGATCTGTGGAGAGGCGACCCCGCTCACAGTCAGAACGCCTGTTTTTCTAGTTATTTTTGAGCTATAAACCCACGTGTAATTGAATAAACATTAGGCAGAGCTGTTTAATGTCATACTGTGGGACATTTCAGGCAGAGCAGTGACATCTCCATAGAAACAAGCGGGTGACGGACCCACGATCAAAAAGTTACACAGTGCGCCTTTGAGCCTGTGCCGTCTTTTACGTTTTGACAGCTCTATTCTATATTCTCTCTGAACCATAGTCCGCCTTGTTATCTAGTAAAAACACACACACAAACACACACACAGATTTCTGATATATTTTTCTTTTCTATAAAAACTTCAAAGCGTAGAGTCCAATCGCGGCAATCTCAGAGTAAACAAGATGGCTTCCTCCACAGATGTCGCTAGGCGCACTTGTCATTGTATTGTATTGGAGACAGCTGTTGGAGCACATGTACCATCAACATACCAAAACAGCTCATGTCAATTAAACAACACTGGATCTCTCAGTATCAGTGTGTCTTCTATGGGCAGGAGGTTTAAATCAACAATATGTGCTTTGTGTTTGTAAAGAACTGCTATGTAAAAGGAATGATACGTTAAAGGTGCAGTGTGTAACTTTTCTGTTGGAAGGTCCGTCAAATGCTTTTCTCCATAAAGATGTAATTGCTTTGTCTGGAATGTTTCACAGTATGGCATTAAACCTTTCTAACTTCATGGAGACCAAACCAGACCAAACCAAAGTTACAGGTCAGATCTGTGGAGAGGCGACCCCGCTCACAGTCAGAATGCCTGTTTTTCTAGGTATTTTTGAGCTATAAAACCATTGTAATTGAATGAATGTAAGGCAGAGCTGTTTAATGTCATACTGTGGAACTTTCCAGGCAGAGCAAGGACATATCCATAAAAACAAGCAGGTGATGAACCCCAGAAAAGTTACACAATGCACCTTTAATTTAAAAAAAATACAGTATATAATAAAAAAGGAAAGAAATCTGTTACTACTTTATGAAAACCACATGTAAATTAGCCTTAATAAAACATGCAGATTTACATTTTACATTTACATTTTATTAAGAATGATTCAGGTTTAGTAATTACTTACTACATACTACACTATTAATTAGATGAGTGAATCTTGAAGCCTGAATCATTCTTTATAAACAATAAACAGTAACCCCTGCCAAGGCACTGACACTGAACTCGCAATGTTAAAGAAATAGTAATGGATCAAAAGGTAATGTAAATTCAAAATCTTTTTACTGATATTTGCTGCAGTTTTGTACTAAATAAACCACTCAATTCAGGCCAAGTTACAGGTCTGGGGGTGTTGTACATGTATCTCTGTGGTGAAATCTTTATCGGTTTACCATGGTGATTCAGATGCACACATTAGCAAAAACTGTCAAAAAAAGTTTTAAGATTGGCTGAAAACGCAAGAAAAAACACAGTGGATGTAAACGGCACATTTTCAGGAGCCTGTGATCAATATGAGCGTTCATGGTCGTTTTTAGGTGTTTGATTGATTCATTGATTAGGTGTTGAACAGAAAACTGTTGGTTAATGCTAGCTACCTTGTGACTGTACTTTTATGTGTGAGAGACATGTTTAAGCGCATAAATCATCTCAAATGTTGTATTTCCAGTTCTGGGCAGATTGTGTTTAAAAACGATCAGATTAAACAGATTAAAGTCTAACAAAGTCTCAGACAGAGCAGTGCCTACAGTAACATCACGCCCCCATGAATGTTGATGACATCAGCTGCAAAGTATCACTACACCACAAAAACACCTGCAAGTGAATGGAGACAAGAAGGTAGCGACCGCCAACAAAAAACATAGTGCACCTTAAAATAACAAAACTATTATATGTTAAGGTTTTCAAAAGTATCGAAAATCAGATCAAACTAGAATCGAAAGTAGATGCTAATTTAAGCAGGTATCAATACTAAAAAACAAGTCACAATCAGAAATAAAGAGTGTTTTTTATTATCACCGTGTATCTTAGTATCAAAATTGAGTTTGAAACCTTAGTATCGTGACAACACTAGCAGCTTTTCAGAAAAAAACAGTGACTTGTCTTTAAAGGTGAATTGTGTAACTTTTTTGGAGGCGGGTCCATCAAACTGTCCGTCAAAAATGTTTCACAGTATGGCATTAAACCTTTTTATCCTCATGGAGACCAAACCAGACCATATTACAGGTCAGATCTGTGGAGAGGCGACCCCACTCACAGTCAGAACGCCTGTTTTTCTAGGTATTTTTGAGCTATAAAACCACCTGTAATTGAATAAATGCAATGTAGAGCTGTTTAATGTCATACTGTGGAACTTTCCAGACAGAGCTTTGACAAATACATAGAAACAACAAAAACCTTTAAACTCTTATTATATATTTTATCTACTCTGATGGGGTATATAACTGTATTGCATAGTGTTGTACTGTATGTAAACCCTGTGTAATTTGTATACAGAGCACATTATACAAGAACAAATTGCATTCCAATCAAGTGACTAAACCGCTTTTCTCAAATACAACAATAAGAAAGCATATTTTCCATTTGAGTGACTAAATATTGTTGACGCGTGCACAGGCAAATTAATAAATGCCCTGAAAAGGATTACATTTTTCTCATGTAGCTCACAGAAGCGTCTCAATTATCTTTGCCTCCAACGCCCACACATTTCTCCAACAAATAATATAACAAGAGAGGCGTAGAGGAGAAAATGCGTTTCCTTTTTCTATCTCTCACTCAACTCTGTGCCATTCGCTAAACATTTCTGCTTAAAATACTGCTGCTTTGACAAGGTGGTTTGAAAAAAGAGCTTACATGCCCCCCGAGAACTCCATGCAACTCAGCAAGCAGGCGAAAAGTCAATATTATGTTGTAAATAATGAAAACAAATGAGAAGAAACATCAATGCGGCGGTGTTGGGGTGGAGGAGTAACTGAGAATAGATAGAGTTTTAAGTTAAGTTGAAGTTTACATATACTTTAAGTCAGTATTCATGTCAGTAATAGCTATAGGATTACCCTCACTGTATTGATGTTCATTATTTTGTTGGTAATATAGTAATACAGCTAAAAACTATAGTATTGCTCCACCGGAACAGTGTGTTACATTAGAGTCTATTTTTAAGTCTATTTTTAAATTATTTTTAAGCCATTATCTATTATAGCAAAAGGAGAAATTTAATTTGTCAACTGGACATAGTTTATTTGGTCGAATACGTTTTGCAGCTCATCCAAGCTGCTTCTTCAGTTCTGGTCAGATGCTGGAGGACACTGCCTTATATCTGCTTGAAGGGAGGAGCTTAATTACAATGAAAATTACTCTGAGACACACATATTTATTTACAGTTTCTGGCGTTTCCAAAAAACTACAGAGGATCTTCAGACAACATGACATCCCAGTCTATTTCAAACCCACAAACACTTTAAGACAAAAACTGGTCCATCCTAAGGACAAAACACCGAGCCACAAACAAAACAATGTGGTCTACTCCATTCAGTGTAGTGAAGACTGCAGTGAGCGCTACATTGGAGAAACAAAACAGCCACTTCACAAAAGGATGTATCAACACAGACGGGAAAACCAGGGTGGGCCGCAATCTGCCGTACATCTCCACCTAAAAGCCACAGGCCACTCCTTTGAGGACAGCGAGGTCCAGATCTTGGCCAGAGAAAAGAACTGGTTTGAGAGGGGAGTTAAAGAGGCTATTTTTGTCAAGAAAGAGAATCCTTCCTTGAACAGAAATGGGGGTCTCAGACATCATTTGTCTCCATCTATAACTCTATCCTCAAACCTAAATCAAAACAAACTGGGAAAACAATGGGACTAGCCAGGTCAGGTCCAGAGGTGTGGAAACACCATCATGGCCCTGAATGGCTATGCTAACTACACCCCACTCCCACTCCATATTGAATAGACACACATGACTAACAGAAACTGTTAACAACTCCATATTGTATCACCTGACCAACTGAAACTGTAAATATGTGTGTCTCAGAGTAATTTTCTTTGTAATTAAGCTCCTCCCTTCAGGCAGATATAAAGCAGTGTCCACCAGCATCTGACCAGAACTGAGGAAGCAGCTCGGATGAGCTGCGAAACGTATTCAACCAAATAAACTATGTCCAGTTGACAAATTAAATTTCTCCTTTTGCTATGGATTCTACCTGGACGACTGAGGGATTCTACACACATTATCTATTATCTTGTTTTATTGCATGTTCCATTTTCCTGCTGTTCTTGAACTGTGCATTGCAATACTGGAATTTCCCCACTGTGGGACTAATAAAGGCATATCTTATCTTATCTTATCTTATCTTATCTTATCTTATCTTATATGAATGTATTTTGTTTTTTTAAATGGTCCATATTACACTATTTGCTGATCTATGTTATAATGTTTCTTCATCACAAACAAACCCAGAGTTGTGTTTTGTTTCATTCACACATGTTTAACACACAAACTGTGCATATTTAGGCTGAGAAAACACTCTGTTCCACCTCTGATGTCATATGGTAATACAGGAAGTGCTCCACTTTTGAAGCTCACCTTCACTAGAATCATTTGGACAATTTCAGCCCTGGAATAGCCAATCTGTATTGCATTTTGAGCTTTGAAGATGTATGCAGACTAATACCGAATGAAACAAAACACAACTCCAGGTATGTTTTTGAGGAGGTAACAGCATTATCACATGACTTAAAGCTCACAAGAGTCAATTTTGTGTAATATAGGACCTTTAAAAAATAAAAGCGAGACTAAAGGATATCACCTATGCATTTTAAAAGGCATTTTGTGGTATGAGAACAATTTAGAAGCAATCAGCTGCCATGTACTCGTTTAATTAGAGATGTTGTTGGGTGAAAACCACGTGGAAACAACTGCCTGTGACTATTCCCAGCAGTTGTTTGTCTGTCATGGTTCAACATCAGAGTGAGAGGAGAGGCTAAGTGGCTAACAGTTCAAAGTATAACAAGTTCTTCTCTCATGGCCTTTAATGATGGAGTATAGCGAGAGACCTGCTGACTTACTGAGGACTATATCAGGCTAAATATAGTAGCTGCTCACATGGACACTGGTTAGCAATGTTGTTATCATGCCAGTTCCAGTGTTGAAAAGGTCAACAAAACAAGTCCTCAGATGTAATATGGACTTCCTGGCTTGTCTCCTTGGAGATATCAGGGCCTGGAATGTTCCTCAATAACTTACCATACAGTATAAATATATCTTACGTATATTTTAAGCCCCGGCCACAACATTTCAGCCAAAAAATAGACTGAAAAAGGCATTTACTTCATCACAGGTGTTTTTTGCATTACAAAACTTGGGTTTTCTACATTGCCGTTGGCGATGGATAAGTTTAATGTCATACTGTTGAACATTCCAGGCAATAACATCTCCATAGAGTTAATCAGGTGGTGGACCCCAGCAGAAAAGTTACATAATGTGTCTTTAAAGGTCCTATATTACACAAAATTGACTCTTGTGAGCTTTAAGACATGTTATAATGTTGTTACCTCGTCAAAAACATACCTGAAGTTTTGTATCATTCACACGTTGGAGTAATCCTTTATTATTAGGCTGTCTACATTTCCAAAGCTCAAAATGCTCAGTTTCACCTTGTGATGTGGAACAGAGCGTTTTCTATTTGAGAGAAGAACACAGCCTAAATATTCAGGATTTGTGTGAATGAAACAAAACACAACTTCAGGTATGTTTGTGGTGAGGAAAACAGAAAACAGCGTAATACTGTATGGGCGCTTTAAGACTTACATGAACTCACATAAAACATTGGCTTAATCTGTTTTAATTAGTCCGATGTATTTTCACCAGTTCTGTGCACCATTTACGAGACCACACGAAAGCACCATTAAGCACTTTCAAACATCTGGCCCCATCTTTTACCTCTGGGACCCTTTTGGCTCTGCTTCGTAATGACACTAGCACATGTCCATGCCTTCCTCTTAAGTAAATGGAGTACTGAGTATCCAGGAAACTCGCGTCACAAACTCTATAAACTATGGATTTATGAGACAAATATGATTTTTCCAGTGGAAGATAAGAGAGTACATCCTGGTTTCAAAATACATATGCAGCATTGTAAGGTTCATTTATACACACCAAACTAAAGAAACCTGTGTAAAACCATTGAAGGAAAGCAGTTGTGTTGTTGTTGTTGTGTTGTTGGATATTTCAGCTTGTTGTATACGTCTATATGGAAACTTGTTTTTAAAAAGGGGTCTGCCACCTTTTTGTCTCCATGGTTATTGCTTTGGGATGTTGCACAGCATGGCATTAAACATATCTATCTTTCATTTATTCAATTACTGTCTTTTAATGGTTCAAAATACCTTGGAAACGTGCATTCTTACTGTAATCGGACTTGCCTTTTCACAGATCTGACCTGTATCTTGGCTTGGTGTTGTCTCTTGCCTGTCTCAATGGAGATAGATAAGTTTAATGCCATACTGTGGAAAATTCCAGCTGCTTGCTTTTCTCCTTGGACAAGTCATTACTTTGCATGTAATATTCCACAGTATGGCACTGAACTTATCTGTCTCCACGGGGACAACCAGACCACACTATAAACACACCAATTGAAGAAATGTAATATAGATCATTTAAAGCTATACTGTGGAACATTCTGACCTTTTTTTCTTTGGACAAGTCATTACTTTCCATGTAACATTCCACAGTATGACATTAAACTTGTCTATCTCCATGGGACCGACCAGACCACACTACAGATCCAAGTTCTTTTTGAGGAAGGGATAAGAAGGTGGCCAACTCTGCACCAGAAGGTTACACAGTGTACCTTTAATTGTTACATCCCTGTAAATGCAGTACAGTAGATTATAGTAGATTAAACATATGGATTTAAGACATTTGAGTGCAAAGAGGGTTTGACTGCACTTTAAGCACTGGTACATGCCTTCACTCCACTTCAGAAATTACAATTAACTTACATGTATTTTTTTCTCTTCCTTTTTCTATTTCCAGGAAGCTGCTACTTTTGCTGGTGTCCTGGGGTTTGGGGTGAGTGCACACACACACACACACACACACAAACAAACACACACACAAGCACACGCAACCCCCCCCACACACACACACACTAAACACACACACACACTAAACACATCCTAAAGGTTTTATTTTTGCTGATAATGAAGTTCATTTTTGGACAGTGATTGATGTGCTATTATACTCTCCGGGCCTTGCAGCAGTTGCTATGGAAACCTGGCAGTCGTGATGGTTTCTTTGTTCAGTGCTCTCCCTCTCTCTCTCCCTCTCTCTCTCTGTCCTCCCTCTACCCTCTCCCTCGCTCTCCCGCTCCCCGCTCTCCACATTCCTCCCTCCTTCCTATACTCTGTCTCTCTTCTCCTCTCTCTCTCTCATTCTCTTCCTCTTTCTGTTTCTCTCCACCTCCCCACCACCCTCTATTCTCTCTCACCCTCACCTCATTTCCCCCTCACTCCATCCACACTACCCCCCCTCCCTCTCTCTATCCCTCGCTCTGTTTCTCTTCAACCCCCCACCCCCTTCTCCTTTCTCTTTCTCTCGTTTCCCCCCACTGCCTCCTCTATTCTCTCTCTCCCTCATTCCTACCTCTCTATCTCTCTATCCACACTACCCATCTCTCCTCTATTCTCTCTCTATCTCACTGCATTCCTCCTTCTCCTCTATCTCTATCCACACTACCCCCCTCTCTACCTCTTCTTTCTTCTTTCTCGCCTCTTCCCCCTCCTCTATTCTCTCTCTCCTTCACCTGATTCCTCCCTCCTTCTTTCTCTCTCTATCCACACTACCCATCCCTCCTCTATTCTCTCTCTATCTCACTGCATTCCTCCTTCTCCTCTATCTCTATCCACACTACCCATCCCTCCTCTATTCTCTCTCTATCTCACTTCATCCCTCCTTTTCTTCTCTCTGTATCCACACTAGCCCCCCCCCCACCTCTTCTTTCTTCTTTCTCGCCTCCCCCCACCCTCTATTCTCTCTCTCCTTCACCTCATTCCTCCCTCCGTCTCTCTCTCTCTCTCTATCCACACTACCCACCCTTCCTTCCTCCTCCCCTCCTCTTCTCCCTCCTGTCTCTGTTATGACGCACTGTGCTAGCTCTGCACCCAACATTGCCTACAGATGTTATTTATTGAATTTTGAAAAGCCTCTTGGGAAGCGGGGAACTTGGGCACCATTTCAAGACATTTCTCTCTCTTCATCTCTCCCTCTCTCTCCCTCTCTCTCTCTTTTGCTCTTTTCCGCTGCTTTTTCACCTGGTTAAAAGCCCTCTCATTATCTCTCCTGCTCTTAGGTATGATATGTTTGTCATTACTATAAACCACACAGTAGACTAAAATACTAAATGACTAAAATACAGCCACTTGTTAGAGTCAGTGGTCAAATCTATGTGAACTCAACATTTTTGACTCACTCTCTATAGTATAATTTAAATAGTTTGTCCATTTGCAGTGCTGTGAGGCTGCTGGTTGGAGTCCCATGATTCCCAAGTGTCATTAGGCAGGACAACATTGCAATGTGTAAACCCTTTGTGGTAATCTCTCTAAATATGAATATTGTGGGTTTAAATTCTTCAAGCAGTTCTTAAAGATATACTATGTAACTTTTCTGGTGCAGAGTCAGTCATCTGCTCACCTCCATGGAGATGTTAAGGAATGTTCCACAGTATGCCATTAAATCTTCTAGCTATATATTTGTGTGTCTTTGTGGCTATACCGGCTTGTCAAAGCCTGATCCCGTCAGATCTCAGAAGCGAAGCAGGGCCAGGCCTGGTTAGTACTTGGATGGAGACCGCTGGGAATTCCAGGTGCCACGGGGGGGCGCTAGTGGCAAAAACTGTCGTGTCCTTAGGCAAAACACTTCACCTACATTGCCTAGTAAGAAAGTGGAGTGAGTGTGTGTGAGTGTTGGTGGTGGTCGGAGGGGCCAGTGGCGCAGATTGTCAGCCTCACTTCTGCTGTGGCTACAGTAGTTGCTTGCCACCTGAGTGTGGAGTGAATGAACAATGAACTGTAAAGAGCTTTGGGTGTCTTGAAAAGCGTTATATAAATGCAGTGATTAATTAATTAATTAATAACTATCTTCAATTCAATTACAAATATTTTTATTGCTAAAACCTGCATTCTTATTATGCGCAAACTCACCTCTCCACAGATATGACCTGTAACTTGGTCTACAGTCCCTGACAAAAGTCTTGTCGCTTATCCATTTTGTAGAAACAAAAGCTTATAACCTGACTTTAAATTAATCGATTGGTTTTAGAAATGTCTCATATGAAAGCTAAAACCCTCCCAAATTATGCTCAATATACTAAAATAAATTTGCTTCACTGAAGAAAGATTGATCATTTAATGAACACAGAAAGGTCAGATTTTGGCAAGACAAAAGTCTTGTCGCCTTGTCATATGATGCACCCAATCCTAGATTACAGCCTCACCTGTGATCAGTTACTGATCAATCAATTAATGGGTGTGTATAAAAAGAACCCCAGCACACCAGACCTTCACATCAACTGCAACTTGACCTCTGACAACATGCCTAAGATCCACCCTGAGACCAAAGCGTTAATTATCAAGAGGCTGAAGACCAGATCCACTGCTGAGGTGGCTGACACCTTCAATGTGTCTCAGCGTCAAGTACAAAGAATAAGAAAAAGATCTGAAAAGACTGGAGATGTTTTTGACAAGCCCAGGTCTGCCAGACCCCGCAAGACAACTGCTCGGGAGGACCGTTTGTTGATTCGAAAATCCAAGGCCAGCCCCTTTTCCACTGCAGCAGAGCTCCACCAGGCCTGGTCACCTCAAGTCCCTGTGTCAACCAGAACAGTTTGTAGAATTCTGTCTCGAAATGGCCTCCATGGTCGAATCAGTGCACAGAAACCAGCACTAAACAAAAGGCAATTAAAAAACCGTGTGGCATTTGCCAAGGCCCACAGCCTGCTAAAAGGATGGACACTGGAAAAGTGGCAGAAGGTGGATTTCTCAGATGAATCCTCGGTTGAATTACATCACAGCCGCCGCAAATATTGCAGGAGACCTACTGGAGCCCGCATGGATCCAAGATTCACCCAGAAAACAGTTAAGTTTGGTGGCGGAAAAATCATGGTCTGGGGTTACATTCAGTATGGGGGTGTGCGAGACATTTGCAGGGTGGAAGGCAATATCAATAGCCTAAAATATCAAGAAGTATTAGCTACCTCTTACATTCCCAACCATAAAAGGGGTAAAATTTTGCAGCAGGATGGTGCTCCATCGCATACTTGTATCTCTACATCAAAGTTCCTCAAGGCGAAGAAGATCAAGGTGCTCCAGGACTGGCCAGCCCAGTCACCAGACATGAACATCATTGAGCATGTCTGGGGTAGAATGAAAGAGGAAGCATGGAAGGCAAAACCAAAGAATCTTGATGAACTCTGGGAGGCATGTAAGACTGCTTTCTTTGCTATTCCTGATGACTTCATCAACAAATTGTATGAATCATTGTCGAACCGCATGGATGCAGTCCTTCAAGCTCATGGAAGTCATACAAGATATTAAATATGGATCTCACAGCACCACTACTTAATTCACTGACGTTATGCAACATATTTTTGTATTTGAAGTAAATTATTTGTTCAGTTTTCTGTAGGCGACAAGACTTTTGTCTTGCCAAAATCTGACCTTTCTGTGTTCATTAAATGATCAATCTTTCTTCAGTGAAGCAAATTTCTTTTAGTATATTGAGCATAATTTGGGAGGGTTTTAGCTTTCATATGAGACATTTCTAAAACCAATCGATTAATTTAAAGTCAGGTTATAAGCTTTTGTTTCTACAAAATGGATAAGCGACAAGACTTTTGTCAGGGACTGTAGCTGCTTCAACTGCTTGTCTCTTGGTCTGGTTGCTTCAACTACTTGTCTCCATGGAGAGCGTTTTAATGCCATATTGTGGAACATTTTAGGCAAAACAACAACATCTCTAAGCAGACAAGCAGGTAGCAGACCCTTCAGCACAGTTACATTGTGTTCCATTATCTCACCTTCATAAATAATAATGTGAACTCAATTCTACCACATCCGATGTTCTAATTACGACTAATTGATTCTTAAATTAATTGATTAATTGACTCTCAGGTGCCATGTGTTGGAAATTACTACCAATTAATTACCAAGACACAGAACCATAATTAAATCCAGTTGGCATATTTAGTAATTTGATGATGAAAAATACTTATTTCTAATTCTCATCCAAGATTTTCACACTGCATGTTTTTATTTTTCGTTGTTTAATTGTGAATAAAACCTGACTGCATTCCCAAAAAATAAATATTAGTTGGCACTCTTAAAGGTGCACTATGTAACTTTTTGGTTGGTCTGTCACCTGCTTGTTTCTATGGATACGTCATTCCTCTGCCAGGAATGTTCCACAGTATGACATTAAGCAGCTCTACCTAATTTATTAAATTGCAGGTGGTTTTATTGCTCAAAAATACCTAAAAACATTAACTCTGACTGTGAGCGGGGTCGCCTCACCACAGATCTGACCTGTAACTTGGCCTGATCTGGTCTCCATGATGATAGAAAGGTTTAATGCCATACTGTGAAACATTCCAGACAAAGCAATAACATCTCCATGGAGAAAAGGAGTTGACGGACCCTTCACCAGAAAAGTTACACAATGCACCTTTAATAATATAGGAAAATTATTGTGGCACTGGTTTAATCCCTTACAGTGGTCTCTTTAAGATATTTTTTTTCCTTAAAGTGAAAAAACAAAATGTGAGTTTGAAAAGAACCTGGTGTGTTTTTTTTTGTTTTTTTTTTTCCTGAGCAGCGCGTCTCTTTGAAAGTCTGAATAAAGCTCACCTCAGCTTCCTGTGAATAATTTGTCATCCCCAAACGTTAACGGTGTGATCGACGTGACCGCAATAGAAATGTAATCCCCCAGGAAGTGACAGGTGAGAGAGGGAGAAGGAGGGAGGGAGAGAGGAGAGAGAGGGAGAGAGAGGGATGTGACAGGTGAGAGAGGGAAGTGACAGGTGAGAGAGGGGAGAGAAGGAGGGAGGGAAGTGAGGGAAAGAAGGAGAAAGGGAGGTGAGAGGCAGAGAGTGGGAGAGATGGAGGAAGAAAGGGTGGCGGGGTGAGAGGGAGAGAAGAGGGAAGAAGAGAGAGGGGAGGAGACGAGAAGAAAGTGGGCAATAGAGGAAGAGAGAGAGGAAAAGAGAGGGAATGAGAGGCAAAAGAGATGAGAGAGAATAAGCGCGGAAGGTGGAGGGAGAGATGGAATTCTGAGGAAGGAGAAGGGGAGAGAGAGAAAGGAGGAGGAGAAAAAGAAACAGGGATTAAAGGTGAAAACACAGAGAGGAAAGTAAGAGGATGGAGAGAGACATGTATGGAGAGAAACACAACATGCAGAAGAAGAGGAGAGACAGAAGAGAGAAAGAGAGAAGAAAAATGAACAAGAACAAGACTGAGGGCAAAGTGTCAGCGCGTGGAGCAAAGGTACAGCTCTTTGACGTTTCCGTGACGACCTGATTTGGCGGCCTCGCTGATGTGATTGTTCAGGTGACATCAGTCGTGTGCAGTTCAAAGACCTGCTCAGAGCACTGAGGTACATGACGAGTATATGAACGTTTCTATAGCGACAAGCACACAGTCATTTAGTTTTCTTATTTCAAGCTAAATCACATTATTGAATCAGAAATGTCACAACACAGGTTACATGTCGTACTGCTAAAAAAATCAAAACTACTAATAGTCTTTTGTAAGAATAATCTACATGAATTACTGTAATTTTACGTTCCTTTTTACCAGAAACTACGTCAAAAATAATGTAATTATTTTCATCTATTAAAGGTCCTGTATTACTTGTAAGTCATATTATGATGTTATCTCCTCAAAAACAGACCTGGAGTTGTGTTTTGTTTTATTCGCACATGTTTGAGTAATCGTTTATTATTACTCTATCTACATCTCCAAAGCGCAAAATGCTCCGTTCCACCTTGTGATGTCATGAAGTGGTAGTTTTCATGTTAACAGCTACATTTTATCTTTTGTTTTGTAGAGATTGGCAAAGTTTAACACACAAATCCTGCATATTTTGGCTGAGCTCTTCTCTCAAACAGAAAACACTCCTGTTCCACCTTGTGATGTCATGTGGTAATACAGGAAGTGCTCCACTGTGTTTTTAAACTCCAGACTCATTTGGATGATTTCAGCCCTGCATTTGCTCATCTCTACTGAACAAAAGGTAAAAGGTAGCTGTTAACTTGAAAACTACCACTTGAAAGATTACTCAAACATGTGCGAATGAAACAAAACACAACTCCAGGTCTGTTTTTGAGGACGTAACATGACTTAAAACTCACAAGAATCCGTTTTGTGTAATACGGCACCTTTAAGGCAGTCCCATTTGGCTCACCTCACGTTTTACCATCTCACCTCTAAACAACATTTAACTCCCACCTCTCTCCTCGCCGCTCCTTAAGCTTTAGTACTCGCCTTTTTTATTTCCCCGAACATAAAACTGATGGCGACAATGTGCGAAAGTCTCTGTGGTTTTCAGGTACAGGCGTGTGGGCCCCATGCTTGTGGTTTAACACAGTCCCAGTGACAAATGGCTTTTTTTCAGCTAACTGCGCTAGCATTAACCTCCCCATTAGCACTTACTTAGAGTGTGTGAGCTCCCCGGGCTGATTACTGAGCGTTTGGGAGGCGTTAGGAGTGTAAAAGATCATTGGGACAAGGTTAGCCGATTACTGCTATTACAATAAATAATGGAGTAATAATGCTAAAATACACAAAAGCAGATTTTTCCTGTCTTCAAAACATGAAAAACAGAACTAGAACTACTTTATTTTAAACGGTCTGTATTACTCTATTTTCTGATCTATGTTATAATGTTTCCTTATCACAAACAGACCTGGAGTTGTGTTTTGGTTCATTCACACATGTTTAACACACAAATCCTGCATATTTACACTGTGTTCTTCTCTCAAACTGAAAACGGTCTGTTCCACCTTGTGATGTCATATGGTGATACAGGAAGTGCTTCATTGTGTTTTTAAACTCCACACACCTTCACTGGAATCATTTGGATGATTTCAGCCCTGGAATGAATCTACTGAACAAAAAGTTAGAAGGTAGTTGTTAAAGGTGCACTATGTAACATTTTGGTTGGGGGTCCGTCACCTGCTTGTTTCTATGGATACGTCACTGCTCTGCCTGGAATGTTCCACAGTGTGACATTAAACAGCTCTAACTTACATTTATTCAGTTACAGGTGGTTTTAGAGCTCAAAAATACCTAGAAAAACAGGCATTCTAACTGTGAGCAGGGTCGCCTCTCCACAGATCTGACCTGTAACTTAGTCTGGTTTGCTCGCCATGAAGATAGAAAGGTTTTATGCCATACTGTGAAACATTCCAGACAAAGCAATAACGTCTCCATGGAGAAAAGCATTTGACGGACCCTGTACCAGAAAAGTTACACAATGCACCTTTAACTTGAAAACTACCGCTTCATGACATCACAAGGTGGAATAGAGCATTTTGAAGCACTGGAGATATAGACAGACTAATAAAAAAATACTCAAACATGTGTGAATGAAGCAAAACACAACTCCAGGCCTGTTTTTGAGGAGGTAACAACATTATAACACGACTTAAAGCTCACAAAAGTGATTTTAATGAGTGTTTGAGAAGCCAGGGCAGCCAGTCTAATTAGTACAAACGGTACCTTTAACCCTGTCTCCTATTTTTACATTGTACAGTTTCCTATTTGGAGCTTTCTGAGGGAACATGCAGTCATCAGACATCTTTAATATTTAGTCCACCACATTGAGAGTCATATTGATCTTCAGGGCCCATCTGTTTTCATTATCACTTGATCCGACTGGCAGCAGCAGTTACAAATATGTCGGCCTTCCATACTGCACTGCTCTGATGGACTCTTCTGAAATAACACAATCTCTTTAGTGCGTCTACTCTGAACCTAACTAGCGCTCTCGTTTTCTATTTCTCTCTTTCTCAGCTCTCCATTTCTCTAACTCTCCCTCTCTCTTCTGTGTCTTTTTAAACAGACGGAGGATATCGGCGAAATTGCCAAAAAGGCCCAGAATTTGCCAAAGGAGAACGCGAAGAGACAGCGGATAGTGGTCTTCACACAAGGAAAGGATGACACTGTCGCCACTGTGGGTAAGTCAAAGTCAGATTGTCAAACTCATATTAAAGGTGCACTGTGTAACTTTCACCTGTTGTTTCTATGGATATGTCATTGCTCTGCCTCGATTGTCCCACAGTATGACATTAAACAGCTCTACCTCACATTTATTGAATTACAGGTGGTTTTATAACTCAAAAATACCTAGAAAAACAGGCATTCTGACTGTGAGCAGGTTGCCTCTCCACAGATCTGACCTTTATTTTTACTACTTTCTTCATTTTATATACATACAGAAGACATCAAATATATGAAGTAAAATATATAGATTATTATTATTTATTTTATTTTTTTTTTTTTTACTATTTCTACATTTTATATATATATATATATATATATACAGAAGACATCAAATACATGACCAAGATATATGGAACTATATAGTAAAGAAAATAGTAATTTTATATGTAATTTTTTATATATTTTTCAACAAAGCACAAGGTGACTACTTTGAGGATTGAATATTAATGTCTTTTTTCCTTTGCTACATCCTTACTTCCTATATGTGATGTCTCCTGTATCTATATAAAATGTAGAAAGAAAAGAAAAACACTGAAAGAGATGTGTGTCCAGACTTTTGACTGGTTGTGTGTGTAGCTTGATTCATACACAAAATGCCTAAGGACACAACGAGCAAGAATCAATCTCGAGACCTTCAGATGGGGAGATGACTGCTCCTTAGTACTTGTAAATTCTCTTCAGCAGAATGGTGAAGGATAATATTTAATTCCTTAATCTGAAAATATTACAGTTTTAATGACATGAAGCGCAGCCATTAAAAAACCTGTAATATTAAGCTAGTTTAAACAGGCGAACCTTGGCCTCTCTGAACTCACTCTTTTTTCTCTTACATCGCTCCATGAACAGTACAACTTTAGTTAGTACATCTGAACAGAAATTTATTGACCTGAAACACTGAATAAAAAAGAGAGAAAAAGATAAAGGTAATTTAATCAAGACAGAAATTGCTCTTATTAACCAATTAAGGCGATAACAACTTACAAGGACTACAGTAATTTTGCCTTAAAGGGCCCATATTACACTGTTTGTTCTGTTATATTGTTGTTTTCTCATCAAAAACTTACCTGGAGTTGTGTTTTGTTTCGTTTACACATGTTTAACACACTCTGTTCCACCTTGTGATGTCATGTGGTAATACAGGAAGTGCTCCACTGTGTTTCTGTGTTTTTAAACTCCGTACACATTCACTAGAATCCTATGAATAATTTCAGACCTGGAATCGCCAATCTCTACCAAACAAAAGGTAAAAGGGAGCTACTACTACTGCTGGTTCATGACATCACAAGGTGGAACAGAGCATTTTGAGCTTTAGACATGTAAACAGACTAATAATAAAGGTTTACTCAAACGTGTGAATGAAACAAAACACAACTCCAGATATGTTTTTGATCAACTAACAACATTATAACATGGCTTAAAGCTCTCAAGAGTCCATTTTGTGGAACACAGAACCTTCAAGCATTTTCATACATTTTTACATTTTGCCAAACTTTCCAAGACAACCCCTCAGCAGTCTCCACACACTTCCTGTTTATAGTGACCTTGATGAGCTGGGACAGTAGATAATGCGTTTTGCTTTGATCGGCAGTACATTAAAACCCTTTTGTCATCATATCAGCAGAGGCTTGCTTCAGGTTACACGTGATTCTGCTCTGTGTCCCCAGCCCCCTCCCTCTCTTTGGCACACACAGTCACAGACGCAGGAAGCACAAAATGACTCTAAATGCCCTTCACTTGTGTCCATCACCTTTTGGAGGGGTCAGGTTTAAATATGTCTTAGAGGTGTGAGCTAAACTGGTACCACTGAAGGCCTGCCAGTGTGTAATGTCCCTGTAATTCTTTTTAGAGGTTAAATGATTTGGTTAAACAACTTTGAGCTGCTAAAAAGGAAACTGGAACATGTTTCTGTCAATATGTTTTCAAAATAAAGGGGTTTATATTATAACATTGTTCTAATTTTTAAAGGTCCTATATTACGCAACATTGACTCTTATGAGCTTTAAGTCATGTTATAATGTCGTTACCTCATCAAAAACAGACCAGGAGTTGTGTTTTGTTTCATTCACATGTTTGAGTAACACTTTATTGTTAGTCTGTCTACATCTTTAAAGCTCAAAATGCTCTGTTCCACCTTGTGATGTCATGAACTGGTAGTTTTTAAGTTAACAGCTACGTTTTATCTTTAGTTCAGTAGAGACTGACAATGTGTATGAGTTTAAAAACATAGTAGAGCACTTTTATCACGTGGCATAATAATAATAATAATGCATTAGTCTTATACAGCTGTTTTCCAGACGCTCAAAGTCGCTTTACAATTTGGTGCATTATTCATTCAGTGCACATGTTGGTGGTAAGCCGCTATTGCAACCACAGCTGCCTAGGGGCAGACTCACAAAGTAATCAAGAGGTTTCTAACATTGTTCTAATTTTAATTTTTAAAAATCCAGTAAGCTCTTGGCAAGAAGTTTTAACTTTTCCGAAAATTTACTCCAGCTGTTGTCTTTGTTATGAAAATATAATTGAAATTTGCTTAAATGTGCACAACGTAACTTTCCTAGTGGGGTGTCTAGCTACTTGAGATGATATTGCATGGCCAGGAATGTTCCACAGCATGGCATTTCAATTGTCTATCTTGGATTTATTTAATTACATGTGTTTTTACTGCTAAAAAAGTACATTGAATAACATACATTCTTACTGTGAGCTGATCCTTTTATATCCATAATGTGGAACATTCCAGGCAGGGCCCATATTCCACTGTTTTCTGATCTCTGTAAAGTTGTTTCCTCCTCAAACACAGACCTGGAGTTGTGTTTTTGTTTCATTCACACTTAACACACAACCCCTGCATATTTGCCCTGAGTTCTTGTCTCAAAGTGAAAACACTAAAACACTGTTCCACCTTGTGATGTCATGGGGTAATACAGGAAGTGCTCCACTGTGTTTTTAAACTCCACACACCTTCACTAGAATCACTTGGATAATTTCAGCCCTGGAATTGCCGATCTCTACTGAACTAAAGGTAAACGTTAGCTGCTAACGTGAAAACTACAAGGTGGAAAGGAGGATTTTGAGCTTCGGAGATGTGGACTGCCCAATAATCAGGATTTCTCAAACATGGGTGCATGAAACAAAACACAACGCCAGGTATGTTTTTAAAGAGGTAACATTATAACATCGCTAAAAGCTCACAAGGGTCAATTTTGCATAATATAGGACCTTTCAAACATCAAATAAGCCAAATATATTCTTCAGATTCTGCTCTTTTTGTCTAGTTATAAAAGTTAAGTTACGTTTTGAACACTTTAACCAAATCGCTAATTGAAACAGGCAGATTCAGCACCACAGCAGACTTTCACTTTAGAGAACTGCTTTTGACATGTGTGAATAATTCCTCATTAACATTGGCATGGTGATATCTTTTCACTGATGATTGTTGGATCTGAAAGGGAGCGCTTGGTCCCAGTTAGAACGTATATATATTTCCAATTAGCACTACATGAATCAAACGCGGTTGGACTGCAGACAGAGGCGCTTAATTGGCAGAGAAGATTGTTCATTCGTTAAGTAGAATTACAGTGAGTTCTTTTCATTGCTACATAAAGAAGAAATATCTGAGGAGTGAGTATGAAGCTGCTCTTTGTGCTGGAGAAGACGTGTTTTTCATTTTCATAGAATTATCAGAGTGTCTCATAAGCTGGAGTTCATTTGTTAAAAGCATGCTTGCAATATACTGGTATTTTAAAGATGTAACTCTGGTTGGGGGGTCCGTCACCTGCTTGTTTCTATGGATATGTCATTGCTGTGCTTGGAATGTTCCACAGTATGACATTAAAACAGCTTTACTTTACATTTATTAAATTACAAGTGGTTTTATAGCTCAAAATACCTAGAAAAACAGACATTCTGACTGTGAGCGGGGTCGCCTCTCCACAGATCTGACCTGTAACTTGGTCTGGTTTGGTCTCCATGAATGTAGAAAGGTTTAATGCCATACTGTGGAACATTCCAGACAAAGCAATAACATCTCCATGGAGAAAAGCATTTAACCTCCACCAGAAAAGTTACACAATGCACCTTTAAACTACTTATGGACACTTAAAGGTACACTACGTAACAGCTTGATGTCGATTTTGTTTTTCTTTTGGAATGTTCCACAATTTGGCATTAAAGTTTTCTATTGCATGGTGATACCACTCACTTTAAGCCACTTTTTTTAAGCCTAATAAGCTGGTGTTCACATTGTTAAAAGTAAGCATGCATTATTGGGGTATTCTAAACTACTTATGGACACCCCGCAATCCCCGTGTGCGATTCCAGCTCCCACAGACGAATGCTGTCGTTGTGTCCTTGGGCAAGACACTTAACCCACATTGTCTCCTGTGTGCGCGTAGACTGGTGTATGAATAATGGGTGAGTGGTTTCTTGATGTAAAGCGCTTTGAGTGCCTTGAAGGTGGAAAAGCGCTATATAAAAATGTGACCTTTTACCATTTATACAGCAGACTCAAGCACAATATGTGTGCAAAATTAAGTGTATTAACTGAGATTGTAATTGAAACGTTTGTGTAGCTCAGTGACAGGGGCAAAAATAGACACGACCCTGGCTCCCGTGTTAAGAGATAAGATTTGCTATTAACTTTACCTGTCAGTAGTCGTATTGTTTTGGCTGATCTGTGTAACTACACTGAATACAGATCCCATTACAAAACAAAGAGCCTCTGATGTCCTGAACAAAGGCCAATATGATAAAAATGCCCTGACAGGAGCAGCGCCTGTCTGTTGGAGGTCTGTTTCACTTTTCACGCGCTCCAAATAAATGTCAACGTAAAAAGGGAATTAAAGATTTCCATTTTCCCAGCGGCTGCGCAGCTAATAAACTTGATCTCGGCTTTGTTTGTAATTTGTCACGGTGAGATCCAACCGCTGCCAGTCGTGTTCCTGTGATTACAGATGAGGAGGGGGTTCACAAATAGACATGTCGTTTTGATACGCTTTTATTTCACTGGATTTCAAGAGATTATTACCAGCATAAAACAGTAAAAACACATTCCATTTGTGTTAAAATAAAGATGGTAAAAGTTTTGAGAGACAGAAGTGACAGAATTGAGTGAGGTGTGATGAATTGTATAAAGGAAATGACTCCTCAAATGAAGGACAATAAAATAACTCAAACATGAATCATTCAAAATATAACTCGAATAAGTGGGTAATCTTATAAGATGGTTAAAGGTGGAGGGTCCGTCAAATGCTTTTCACCATGGAGATGTTATTGCTTTGTCTGGAATGTTTCACAGTATGGCATTAAACCTTTCTATCTTCATGGAGACCAAACCAGACCAAGTTACAGGTCAGATCTGTGGAGAGGCGACCCCGCTCACAGTCAGAATGTCTGTTTTTCTAGGTATTTTTGAGCTATAAAACCACCTGTAATGTAATAAACGTAACATAGGACTGTTGAATGTCATACTGTGGAACATTCCAGGGAGAGCAATGGCATACAGTATCCATGGAAACAAGCAGGCGACAGACCCTCCACCAGAAAAGTTACACAATGCACCTTTAAAGCTTGCAAGTTTGTAATTTTGGCTAATATGTCCATAACCAAGGTTGGGCCTGGTTAGTACTTGGACGGGAGAACACTGGGAATTCCAGGTGCCAGTTGGAAAAGTAGTGGAAAACTTTTGTTGCGTCTTTTGTATGTTTTTGCTGCCAAAGGAAAGAAAAAAAAATGCATTCTTAGTGAATGGGCTTGCCTCTCCACAAATCTGAGTCTAAGTTGTGTTTTTTTTTTTTTCATCCACACATATTTAGCATACAAATCCTGCATATTTTGATTGAATTCTAGTCTCAAACAGAAAACACTTTGCTCCACTTTGTGATGTCATGTGCTAATACAGGAAGTGCTCCATTGTGTTTTTAAAGCCCATACACCTTCACTGGAATCATTTGGATAATCTCAGCTCTGGAATTTCCAATCTCTGCCAAACAGAAGATGAGCTCTAGAATGTTCCCTTACACTCTTAATTCCATCCTTCCTTCATGATGCCGCTTAACAAACCCTAAAAACTCTTCCTTTTCTATCTTCTATCTAACACGCAGATTTGTCCGTTTCTTTTCTTCGTTATATCTGATCCATCATAATTCCCCACTTAATAACAAGGACATTTACATTCCTCTCCTCTCTTCAGACAAAATCAATTAGCGCAAAGCAGCCACCTCCCATTTTTCTTGGCTTCTTCTTTGGCGTATTTTCTTTCAAGTTTGGCTGGGAGGATATTGACTGTAACCTTAACTATGCACACATGTACTCCTTCCTATTATTGTGAGATGGTAATGCTGATAGGGATTTGATCTTTCAGCATTTGCCAAGAAATAAAATGAGTTCTTTGCTCGACTCAAATTTGGCCAAGGATCAGCAGGACGACATCCAGGTTTGAGATTTCCAACATTGTGTGAAATTGAAAGTGAAATTAGATGCAAAAGAGACACACAAGTAGATGCTTTTAAATTATGGTTTAATTAGGGCTCGCCGTTAAGTGGGAATAATTATCCAGACGCTATCACTGTTGACTTTGCAATGTTTAAAGGGAGATGAACTTGTTAATTAGGAGGGCCGTTACCTGTAATAGAATGCATTATGTCATAGATACAAGTGCCTAAAGTACTAAATGTGTTTTACATCTACTCAAATACATATTAAAATGTTATTAAATTAATTGAAATCAAAATTGTTTATCTCTGTAACTTATTAGTAATGGTCATATTTTTAGAAGCAGTAAAATAAGATGTTTATGTAGTAGTAGTAGTAGTGGTAGTGGTAAAGGTGGACTATGTAACTTTTCTTGTGGGGGGCCCGCCACCTGGTCTCCATGGTGATGTTTTATTTGGCATGCCTGGAAGGTTCCATTGTCTGGCATTAAACCGATTTATCTCCATGAAGATGACATCAAGGCAAGTTACAAGTCAATTCTGTGCATAGGAGCTTGCCCCGCACTAAAAGCACCTGTAATTGTAAAAATACACGATGGCGACGTTTAATGCAGTACCGTGGAACATTCCAGGCAAAGCAGTTAGGACCGCATGAGATTGTGGCTCATTAAAAGCACTGTACCTGATTTTTACTGTCTTAAAAACGTGAAAAACAGAACTAGTTCATTTTAAACAGTTTGCAGTGGTCCAAAGTTATCCCTCACTTACCTTATGCATTCAGAACTTCTTAATTATTCACCCCGATGAGTTTATAAGCACTTTTCACAACTTTCAGAGACCAGAGTGGCGTTTCCTGTCACGGTAATGCTAATAACAGCTAGCATGTTAACCATACTCTTCCTGATTATTGCGGTCACACTCGTGCTAACAAGAACTAGCAAGCTAATCACTCATTTCCTGATTATCTGACTGTTAAACACTTTATAGTTAGATGCAGACATAGCAGACTTCTTTTGACTTGTACAATATCTGTACTGGGGCAAGACAAATTTAGTTCAAATACATAAAACTTATAAATATCTTTTCACTTCACGCTACAGCAAATTAAAGACCTCAAGGAGTTTTGGCTGTTGTCAATGCAAAACAATTGAAACCTCGTATGATTGAGTGTGAACAGAGCAGTCTAACACAACGCGCTTTGTTCATCTTCTAATACACCCAAGGCCTTCACATTTCCTCCGCCGTGGGTCTCACTTCTCTCTCCTTTTCTCTCTTTGTGCGTGGATATTGTTCAGGAGAATAGCCAATAATAAAGGACTTAATTGATACTGGTTTCAAAGCGACTAGTGTTGAAAGAATTTCTTAAGTTTAATCACTGCCATTCACGCGGCGTAATGAGGGAGTTATGAGGAGAGACTGAACAAAGCAGACAATTACAGCTTTGCCAAAGAACGGGCTCAGATTCCAGCCACTTTGTCTTATTCTTTTACTGTCTGGGAATTGTTTTGTTGTGTATCTAAACTGGAAAATCACACATAAATTACCTCACTGTGTAAACATGGACAGTCTAGACCAGTGTTTCTCAAACTGGGGTGCGTGTACTACTGATTGTATGCAGGTGATGCTTTGACAAATCTTCAGTTTGTGGGTTTGGCTAATTTAAAGTCAATTTTAGCCAATTTTCTGTCCTCCTGTGGGTGATTTCTTGTTTAGAACTACAGTTGAAATGATGTAGTTCACTTCTAGACCTGGTTTAGACTAGACCTGGAATAGTCCTGTTATACACCTGGTTTAGATCTGGTTTAGACCTGAAATAGTCCTCGTTTAGACCTGGTTTAGACCTGGTTTAGACTTGGTTTAGACCTGGAATACTTGTGGTTTAGATCAGGTTTAGACTTGGTTTAGACCTGGAATAGTCCTGGTTTAGACTTGGTTTAGACCTGGAATAGTCTAGAGTTGGTTTAGACCTGGTTTAGACTTGGAATAGTCCTGTTATAGACTTGGAATAGTCCTGTTATAGACCTGGTTTAGACCTGATTTAGACTTGGTTTAGACTTGAGTTAGACCTGGAATAGTCCTTGTTTAGACTTGGTTTAGACCTGGAATAGTCTAGACCTGGTTTAGCCTAGATTAGACTTGGAATAGTCCTGTTATAGACCTGGTTTAGCCTAGATTAGACTTGGAATAGTCCTGTTATAGACCTGGTTTAGCCTAGATTAGACTTGGAATAGTCCTGTTATAGACCTGGTTTAGCCTAGATTAGACTTGGAATAGTCCTGTTATAGACCTGGTTTAGACCTGGTTTAGCCTAGATTAGACTTAGAATAGACCTGGTTTAGGTCTGGTTTATACCTGGTTTAGACCTAGATTAGATCTGTATTAGTCCTGTTATAGACCTGGTTTAGGTCTGGTTTATACCTGGTTTAGACCTAGATTAGACCTGTATTAGTCCTGTTATAGACTTGGTTTAGATCTGGTAGTAAAAGCCAAATCTTTTCTTTGGCGGTACTTGGTGTGAAAAGTTTGAGAGACTCTGGTCTAGACCTTTGTAAAGACGTTTCTCCAATCTCACAATGATGGAGATCTATGCAAAAATGTAATCAAAGTCGTAAACAGTGTTGGTGGTATATGTAAGTATATTTAACTTCTCTGGCAGGGGGTCCACTACCTGCTTGTCTCCATGGAGATACTATTATTTTGCCTAGAATGTTCCACACTGGCCTTAAACCTGTCCATCTTGCACTTCGTCAATTATACATAAAGTAAATAATAAAAATAATAATAACAAATAATAAATACATTTTAAAATAAAAATGAAAAAAAAAAAAAAATCTGTATAATTTATCCAGCCATCAGCAGATGTGTTTTTATTCACAAGAAAGTTGTAGAATAGTGTCCATATTTCCCCAAACTGAATTGCTTATCTTTTCCAGTGCCAGATAAAAAGTCATTCCTTTCAACCACTGAGAAGCAGCACAAGGAATATCTGATTTCCATGATGTGGCTATACAAAGTTTTGCTTCCAAAAAACAAATATTCAGCACAGATACAATTTTTTTAGACAACCAATTACACATGTTTTTGCTGCCAAAGGAAAGAAAAAAATAATACAGCTTTACCCAAGAAAAGGCTCAGATTCCAGCCACTTTGTCTTATTCTTTTACTGTGTGGGAATTGTTTTGTTGTGTATCTAAACTGGAAAATCACACATAAATTATTGCCCTGTGTAAACACGGACAGTCTAGACCTCTACAAAGGCGTAAGTCCAATCTCGCAATGATGAAGACAAATGAAAAAATGTATCAGAGTTATAAACAAACGTGTGTGGTACTGTTATAATGTTTATGCTTGAAGGTGCATTGTGTAACTTTTCTGCTGGAGGGTCCGTCAAATGCTTTTCTCCATGGAGATGTTATTCCTTTGTCTGGAATGTTTGGCAGTATGGCATAAGATAAGATAAGTTTAATACCATACTGTGGAACATTCCAAGCAAAGCAAGAGCATCTCCATGGAGACAGAAAACATACAAAATGCACTTTTAATGTCACATAAGGACAGAAGATGTGAAATTTATTGAAAACAATATTAGTTTGACTTATGTTATGAGTCTAGCTGAGTAACTCACATCCAATAAAAACAACATCTTTGGAGCTTCTGGCTGCATTTCTCCACTTTATTAGCATTTCCATGACAGATATTCACCAATGAGCTCTTTGTTTGAGACACAAGGATTTTCGGAGCCTATAACCCAAGTTAACATGTCAATCAAACTCTATAATAACTGGAATAGCAGGCTGAACTTTCTCCTCTCTGTACAAACTTGGGTGGTGGTGACAGATGTGATGTGTTTTGAGAAGGTGGCATTGCTAACCCTGAGAGCTCAGAGTTTATAGGCGGTTAGCTCCTTCTATTTCCAACGCGCGCAGCTGTCATCGCTCTGTGAGGGATGTAACCTGGTAAATTTGGATCGCGAAGGCACAAGCTGTCCACTGTTTTTGACACCTGCAGGTAAAGAAGAAATACACTGAAATCTATAAGCAAAATACAGTGATTCAGTTAATAATGTTAGTCATAAGCAAAGTGTAGTGAACTTTTAGGACCTTTTGTACATTTATATTAGTTTAAAGGTCCTATATTACACTAAATGGATATGTATATATATGGTTATAATGTTCTTACCTCATCAAAAATACCTGGAGTTGTGTTTTGCTTCATTTACACATGTCTGAATAATCTTTTATTATTAGTCTGTCTATATCTCCAAAGCTCAGAATGCTCTGTTCCACCTTGTGATGTCATGTAGTGGTAGTTTTTAGCTAACAGATATCTTTTACCTTTAGTTCAGTGAAGGTGTATGGAGTGGAGCATCACAAGGTGGAACAGGGTGTTTGAGAGAAGAACTGAGCTTAAATATGCAGGATCATGTGTGGATGAAAAAAAACACAACTCTAGACATGTTTGTGATGAGGAAACCACATTATCAGATACTGTAGATCAGAAAATAATGTAATATGGGCCCTTTAAACATGATTTCAATGATCACTTAAATCACTTTTCCATAAACAAGACTCCTTACCTCCATGTTATTAGGATCTTTAGAATTTGTTCTTTTCAAATTGCCACTCAAAATATTGACTTTGTAAATGTATTTGGATAGTAATTTGAATACTCTGAGATTCTTCTGTGCAAAAAAATGTGACTTGTGTTTCTTTATCATCTTATCTTTGAGTTCACAAAGAGCACATCTGAGTAGAATTACAAAGACAATTTAAAATGTCTTGTGAAAATGTACTTTTTTGGAGCTTTCTACCATGTTATAATGCTATTTCCTCATCTAAAACACGCCTGGAGAGGTTTTAGATGTCATCCATGCATGTTTGAGTAATCTAGAGATCTCACAGACACTATTCAAACCCATACGATAAGCAGTAATTCTTATTAGCCCACAAGTTCCCACACAACAATTCTTCATAAATATACAAAGCCATGATACAAACCTGTACACAACGACTTGACAAACTTGATGCGATGTGCAGCCGTTTCATTAGCGCGTTTGTGTTGTGTTTACGCTCTGAAGGGGGAGTGACTTGGCTCTGAGAGGTGAAAAACATTCTCATTGTTCCTTGCAGTATTTTTGTATTAATTGTTTATCAGTGTCTATTATTATTTTATAAGAGGTATTTTGCGTTTGCCAAATTATGATTTTTTTTTATTTTTTATTTTTTTTCATTCAAAATTGTAACTAAATATGCAGTAAGCTAACAAAAGCGCTAACAGCTTTTGGTTCACAGCCACAAAGTGTACATGTCCTCCAGACTGTACTGTTTTATTAACACATTTTCATCTGTTTTAACTGAAGGAGTCTGTCTCTGTCTGTGCTTTTAATTAAATAAAGAAAGTCGTTAATTAGCAGATCCTCTTCTCCATGTGATTTTGATTTAAGTTGGATTTATCTGTAATTTACTTTTGTACATTTTAGAACTAGCCAATTACACATATCTGATATTTGTGTAGATGTATGTTTTTCAAAGTATTTTTAGAAATAAAACACCTGTAATTGAATAACTCCTCAAACCAGATCAGTTCAGTGCCATGCTATGCAACTTTCCAGGGAAAGCAATAACATTTCTATGGAGACAAGCAGGTGGCGGACCCCCCATCAGAATGGTTACACAGTGCACCTTTAAACCTGTTATAGTCCTTTGGTCTCTGTCATATTCCTGTAGTTTATATATGAAATTAGTAAGACTTGTGTTCATGCCATGTTGAACATTCTGAGCAAAGCAATTTAATCACCATGGAGACAAACAGAAAAGTTCCATAGTGCATTTTTAAACCAGTTTTAGTCTCTGTGCGGTCTCGGGCTTATCCATGCTGTAGTTTATGTACGTCATTAGTAAAGCTCTTGTTGGACCCTCCCTCCTGGGCTCTGCTTTCATCTTCAGGTCCGTGTAGTGTCCCCCACACCTCTATGATCCAGGACCCTCATACTTTGAAGTAACATCTCCGCTTGTTTCCCACAGCTTCAGACATAAGCTCCTGATTTAATGTGGTCTTTACAGAGTGTCTTTAATCCCTTTGAAGAAATGCGGATAATTGTATGTGGGTGGTAGTGGTAGTAGCATTTGTAGTAGTGGTAATAGTAGGGGTAGTAGTAACAGTAGCAGTAACAGTAGTAGACGTCAGCAACATGTTCAGCCATTTTTTTTTACCCATCAACCCTAATAAATAGAATTTTGGCCATGAAAAGTAATTGTAGTTATGTCTTTATTCTTTTTGAAAAACATAATGCGTCTTATAATTTTAGGTTGTAATATTGAGCATCTGTAATAAAAGTGGTACTGCTACTCTTTAATTTCTTCTGCCACATATGGTGTAAAAAGCCCGTAGCATCTCAAATGATGATTGCTAGCTCCTTAGCTAGCCTCTTGCACATCTCCATGGATTTGGGGAAAAATAAACACTTAATTTCACCCAGTCCAACAGTCCCTTGTGCTAATTCACTCAAAGTATTTCCTCTGGAAGGTTTTCTACTACATTGGTTGCTACACATGGTGAAAAAAGCCTCTAGCATCTCAAATGTCCATAGCTAGCTCCTTAGCTAGCCACTTGCAGTGTCTCCATGGATACAGAAAAAACAAACAGTTCATTTCACACAATCTAACAATCCCTTACTTGTGTCCTCAGATCGGCCCACAGTCGGACGGCCGTTCTTGACTTTTCCAGAATGTAGATTGCCAGTCTCCCCCTGCTCCGGGCGATGATTTCCATCGTGTTATTTGGTGTTGTTTAGTGGACCTGATGGACAATGGGCTCACTGCTGTGGAAACTGCACTGATTAAAAGAGCTGTCTGCTGCTCTGACATGTCATTAGCACGTCACTGATGTCTTCAAAGCACAATTACACCGAGCAGCAGTGAACACACTTTTAATTAGGACGTATTAGAACAGTTTTAAACACACATGACGTATTCTGACGTATTTTCAAACACACATGACGCTGTATATACCAAAGAAAAGCATAGAAAACATATTTAATCAAACATTTTAAAGCTGCACTGTGTAGTTTTTCTGGTGGTTGTCTCCATATAGATGTTGTCCACAGTATAGCATTAACCTATTAAAATAGCATATTTATAATAAAGCGTATTTTACATCTTTCCTCTGTTCACAGGAGACAAAGCAATCAGTTTCCCAGTTCTGGACATCGACCAAAACGACATCGTGGACACAAACGGAGCTGGAGATGCTTTTGTTGGAGGTAATTTACAAACAAACAAAATGTTTAAATTAAATCTGTGTTTTTTACTGCCGATAATACCAGTAGCAGCAGCAGCAGCAGTAGGTGTATGGAGTGCAGCACTTATTGTATTACCACATGACATCACAAGGTGGAAGAGAATGTATTCTGTTTGAGAGAAGAACTGCAGGGTTTGTATATTAAACATGTGTGAATGAAACAACACAGATCTGAAAATAGTGTAATATGGACCCTTTAATTAATACTCTAATTCTAACTCCTAACCCCTTAATGAAAGGTTCACTATATGCTGTCTGCATCTAATTATAAAGCATTTTACCGTCCGATAATCAGGATAATCATGCCTGTTAGCATGCTGCTTGTTAGCCTTACCGTGGCAACAAAACTGCTCTGGTCTCTGAGAGTTGCGAAAAGCACTTACAAACTCATCACAGTGAATAATTAGGATGCTCTGAATGCGTAAGGTAAGTGAGGAATAACTTTGGACCACTGCAAACTGTTGAACATGAACTAGTTCTGTTTTTCACGTTGTTAAGACAGTAAAAATCAGGTACAGCTCCTTTAAGTTGTTAAATATGAATCATTCTTTCAAGACTATTTATTTATTATGACTTAAGTCTTTGTTCATGTTTTATTAAGGCTAATTAAGGTGTAGTTGTTGGAAAATCTTACTGAAATATCAAAATTACAAGTTCAGAGCGCCCATATTATGCTATTTTCTGATGTTGCGTTCTCATCAAAAACATAACTGGAGTTGTGTTTTGTTTCATTCACACATGTTTGAGTGATCCTTTATTAATCGTTTTTCAACATCTCCAAAGCTCAAAATGCTCTGTTCCACTGTGTGATGTCATGAAGCTGTAGTTTTCAAGTTAACAGCTCCTTTTATCTTTAGATTAATAGAGATTGGCAATTCCAGGGTTGAAAGTATCCAAATGATTCTAGTGAAGGTTTATGGAGTTCAAAGACATAATGGAGCACTTCTTGTATTACCACATGACATCACAAGGTGAAACAGAGGAACAGTTTTCAGTTTGAGAGAAGAACTCAGCCTAAATATGCAGGATTTGTGTGTTAAACGTGTGTGAATGAAACAAAACACAACTCCAGGTCTGTTTGTGATGAGGAAACAACATTACAACATAGATCAGACAGTAACATCATATGGGTCCTTTAATGCTCACAAAAGTCAATTTTGTGTAATATAGGACCTTTAAAAATATATTTTTTCTGTTCTTTGTCCTGTAGGGTTCCTGTCTGCACTGGTACAGGAGCAGTCTCTGGAGGAATGCATTCGTGCTGGACACTACGCAGCCAATGTCATCATCAGAAGAGTTGGCTGCACCTTCCCCGAAAAACCCAACTATCAATGATCCCCTTACAGCCCAAAAAACTCTCACGGTTAAATGTTCTTTATTTTCTATTTACTGTGAACTAATGCTAAAGCCAGGAAACTCCAAGTGTTTAAACAGATTCAGTAAATGCGTTAAAGGTGCACTAAGTAACTTTTTGTTCACCTGCTTGTTTCTATGGAGATGTCACTGCTCTGTCTGGAATGTTCCACAGTATGACATGAAACAGCTCCACCTTACATTTATTCAATTACAGGTGCTCAAAAAATACCTAGAAAAACAGGCATTCTGACTGCCTCGCCACAGATCTGACCTGTAACTTGGTCTGGTTTGGTCTCCATGAAGATAGGAAGGTTTAATGCCACACTGTGAAACATTCCAGACAAAGCGATCACATCTCCATGGAGAAAAGCATTTGACAGGCCCTCCACCAGAAAAGTTACACAATGCACCTTTAACAACCAAAAATTGGGCTAAAATTATGTAACAAAATTATTTATAAGCAAATAATTATAAGCTCTGAAAAAGCCATAGACACATCCAAACTTTTAATAGTTTACAGTCCGCAACAAACGCACAATTTTACATTTCACCATTTTGTTTTGATTGATTCGGGCAATAATTGAACAACAGCTAGGCCTGTCACCATAATACATTTTGAAGTTCGATATATTGCAGAAGAAAACATGAGATATGATAAACGATAATATTGAAACAAATTTATACCACTGACTAGGGATGTAACAATAACCGAAATATCGTGATATCGTATCGTCAAAGGTCTCACAATAATATCGTGGACACAATCACATCACAATATATCGAATTACAAGTCTCTTCACTTAAATGAATAATTATGGTGCAGCAATAGCTAAAAAAAACAGAGGGAACTACATAGACCCTGATCCTTTGCCTTGTCAAGGCATTTTAAGAGGAAAAAGTAGCATATTCACAGTTTTGTTAGCCTTAAAAAGTATCATCCCATGAGATATATATGGTGAAAATATCGTATTGAGAGATTTGGATATCGTTACATCCCTACCACTAACACAATAACCCAAGAGATTAAAACCAAAAAAAACTATTCTAAATGTACAATACTGTTAAATAAATACAGTAAAAGTAAAATGAAACTGTTTAGTTATTAATTCAACATTCTATGGCACAAATCTTATCATATAGCCAAAAAATAACCAAAAAAAATCCCAGTAGTGCAAAGAAAAAGTACCTAAGATAAAATATACTTCCAGCTTTCATATATTGAACAATTAGTCTATATGGTAATTATTGTGACAGACCTAACTATAATGAAATATAAATATACAAAAACAGGTTAGCACAACAAGCTAGGTGCTGTAGCGTATTGTAAGCAAAGAAAACCTTTATCTACTCTGCCTCAGTAAAATGATTAATCAATGTACCGAACACCTCATTTACTGTTATGAAATATTAAACATATTTATACACTGTACCTCTTGCAATTAGAATATAGATCACTAGTTAGTAAAAAGTATTTGGGGCTATTGGTGTCACACATCTGGCAGAATTATAGTTAGCCAATCTGTCCAGGGCATGCTATTAGCGAATTTTTCATTTTTTTTTTCCCTTGTGGCCTTTTTGATCAGTAAAGATAAATTTCCAGTATTTTGCTGTATGCTAAGTTATAACCAGTGTTAGGAAGTAACTGAATACATGTACCGCAAATACGTTTTCCGGATACGCATTTTGAGTAACTGTATTCAGGTACTGTTACTCTTTAATTTGGTGGTATTCAGAATATATCTAAGGAATATATTGCAGTATTTGATCTCAAAATGAAGCCTTCGAACTGCACACAACTAGTGAGAAAAATATGAAACACTGCTCTTGTGTGATTTCTCCTTCTCTAATTAGTGATAAGAAATGTATAACAAACAGTGAAGCAAATATAAAGCTGTTTTAATGCTATGTCGCGTCTTTAATCTATAATTTAAATACACAACTTGATGTAAAAGTATTCCAAATATTCAGAATACATTACTCTGACTGGACCATGTACCAGCATACATTACAAAATATATTTTACTGCAGGTATTCAGTATTCAGTAACAAAATTAATTTTCAGTATTCTTCCCATCACTGGTTATAACAATTACTCCTGCTTATGTATATGCCTTTGTAAACAGTGATCTACTTAAATTAAGGTTTATACTTTTGCAACAATACTCAAAACAAGATTTACAAGAATGTTTAAATCAGAAACGATTGGAAAGCAGAGACTGACCACAGCCAAGGCACTCATGCAATTCAGTCCATGACTTTGACCTTTCAATAGATTACATAGATCATTGGGTTTAAAGGTGCACTATGTAACTTTTCTGGTGCAGGGTCAGTCACCTGCTTGCCTCCATGGAGATGTTATTGCTTTGCCCAGAATATTCCACACTATAGCATTATTTTAAGTAATTTCCCTTGTGGATCAATAAAGTTTGTCCAAATCTAAATCTAATTTATTTAGCTCCATGGACACAAGTTACATGTCAGATCTGTGGAAAGGTGACCCTCCCCACAGTAAGAATGCATGTTTTTCAAGGTATTTTTGAGTAATAAAACTATATGCAACTAAAGAAATACAAAGTAGATAAGCATAATATCAAACTGTGGTTACTCAGTGCACCTTTAATCTTCAAATGCTATATTAACAGCCAATGAACAGCAAGGACCATACGATTTCCCCCTTTTGTAGTCGTAGTTATATTTTTGTTCCTTTTTTTTTAAATTGGCCCATGAATTAACTATTACAAAATTCTGTACTTTTTAAAATTCCTTTATATTTCACACCTCAGTGAAACTCTTACTCTGTACAGTATTCAAGTCTTAATCTTCTATCAACCTTCAATAATTTGTCAAAAATAAATACATTTCTGAAAATAAAAACCTTTGAGTGACATATATTTCAAATACTAACCTTAGATTATGTTTTTTTTTCTCTCTTTTTGCCATTAAAAGCATGATTTCATTGGAAGCAATGTTTTTACTCATATTTCCTTTTACTTTCTTGGACAGAATGTTGTTATATCTTATTTAATTGGCTGGTGTTATATCATGTTATTAAGCTTTGCATTTTGAGCCAAGAAAAAACCTCAAATGTCCAAACTTGTCTTTTTCGTCTAATCCGTCCCCTCATGTCCATCTGTGTCCAGCATCGCTCCAAAGCCACAAATAAACACCCCACTTCTGTCCACTCTTTTATTGTTCGCACGTTTTGCCAATAAACATGTATTTAATTTTTGTTATTGAAAGTCCCTTGAAATTATATCCAAAAAATCAACCTGGACTATTAAAACTGCAAGATTTTTTTTTTTCCTCTTTTTTGGCATTTTGTGTTTTATGAATAGATAATATCCTTAATTGTTCAGAACATGAAGCTGCCAAAATCATTAGCCATTTCCACATGTAGCCAATTTAATTTAGTTGAGTAAAATATTAGTGAAAACCAAAAATCTTGGTTTCCTGGGATCCAGAATACACACTTCAATACTTAATGAAAATGTGAAAGTAAATCTTCTGGAGTTCAGATGTACGTGATTGACAGGTGGATTAGCCAATCAGGGACACCCACGGTCCGTCTGTATCAAAACAAATACGGTTATTTGCACAGGTTAATTAATGCATTAGTTGATCATTGGATTTATACAGAGCTGTTCAAGACACCCAAAGCACTTTACAGAGCATTATTTATTCACTCCACATTGTGTGCACTGCTTCAGTGACGCCATCGCTGGAAGGAATCTCCGAGAACCACCATAGTTTGTCTTCGCTCCTTTTCCTCTTCTTCTTTCAGCGACCTCAAAACGGACTTTCTTTTGCAGCAAACTGGTAGTGGATTTTTGTCCATTGCAACAAACTTTGTGCTAACTGCAAGGAAGCTACAGTTGGAAAAAGCCACTAAGAACCGCTGTGTTGGTTGAGTAAACAGGGTCTTGCGTCTGTGGAATGCGTGAGAGGCGAATGTAAACCACGTAATCCCAGCACGCCGGTAAATCAGTTACGCTAGAAGCGTAGGGAGTTTGATTGACAACCTAACAGCCAATAGATAACAAGTTAGCCTCGTTATCTATTGGCTAATGTTTATCTGGCCCCACCACATCCACAGTTGATGGAAACCCATTCCATGAAGCTCTCTGCGCACTATGCGCCTCAGCATCTGCTGACCCCGCCCCATCAGTTTACGTGGCCTATCACTTTGTGGCTGAGTTGCTGTCGTTCCCAATCGCTTCCACTTTGTTATAATACCATTGACAGTTGACTGTGGAATATTTATTTTTGTTGCACAGGTGGCGTCGTATCACATACCCATTCTTTCACAAATGTTGGTAGAAACAGTCTGCATGTCTAGGTGCTTGATTTTATACACCTGTGGCCATGGAAGTGACTGGAACACCTGATTTCGGTTATTTGGATGATCCTGATTGCAGACAGGTGTCTGCAAAGGTGGAGTTTACAGTGTGAATACCTGTTGGAGCATTCATTTACAGCTCGGGGCTGTGACAGCGGAGCGGAGCAGATACACGTCTCATATGTGCTGCTCTTGGCTACAACGGTCAGCAAAGCTTTGTACAGCGGCTCAAGAGACGTATAATGCGCATGAGTACTGCCCTGTACAGACACCTGCGCATCCTGTTCTGTGCGCTCATGGCGCATATCAGTCACTTATGCGGGGCAAATGCAGGTCGTGCAGACACCGTCCTCGTGTGTTAATGATTTGTCTGTGCGCAAAGCAGTAAAATCATAAACATTTATATGACATTAAACGTATTCCATAATCCTCGAGACATCCACCTGTGTGGGATCAAATGCAGTGGAAAACCCGAGAATGTGACTGGTCAACAGTAGCAGTGGTGGACACTCGTACCTCAGGTGAGAGACACGGTAGCGGACTGCCGGGACAGTCGGGAGCGGGTGCGATCAGGGGGAGAGAAGTGCTCAGCGGGTTTGCTGTGGGACGGGGAGCACATGAGATAGACACCGCGCATGCACGGGCTTACAGGGGTATGAGAGGGGTGCACATGCACGCGAAGTGTTCAGAACACAAACCCAGCCAGTTTTGTCATGCCCCAGCCAAAATTCTATATTCCTGGTGCCTCTACTGGTCCGTACTTGCACTGTGGGGCTCCGGAGCTTTTATTGTACCCATATATAACTTTTCCCCACACTCCTCTTTGCTGCCTGGTAATGAGGCAAAGATTGCAGACATTACCCACACTGGCAGTGCTTTTAAATGCTACAGCGGTCACAGATTGGTTCAGATGCCATCACCATATATGTACTTGTACTGTCCTACTCCAGCCTCCAGCAGCGAAGTACAGCCGGGCCTGGACACACCCCCTCATTAAAGCTAGAGCTAAGATTGGGGGCAAGATCGGGCCCCATGATTCTTTGCTCTGTTTCAGTATAATCTACATGAAGAAATAACTGTTATTAAGCACTTTTAAATCTTAGTTCTTTGGATTATTACAGAACCAACGTCTTGTCAAGGAATGTAAAAGGTTAAAGCAGCATATTCACTTTTCTGTTATATCGCAACAAATCGTACTGATGTATGTTGTGGAAATGGTTTGTTAATAATATGTAGCCCAGTCTAAAAAAACACTTTAGACTGAACTTTAGACTAAAACATAATGCATAAATATACTTGATTCGTCAGTTATAGTTTTTGTCAATTTTATTTGATAAAGTTAATTTGTTTTAGACCAAGTTTGTTAGGCATGTACATGAGCATGGCATGGTCTGTGCACCACCTAACTTTATTTTATGTCAGTCTTTTGTTTTCTGTAATTTAATTGGAGGATGCACTGGTGATACCCAGTCAGTGAGGAATGGGCCTATTCCTGTATCGTACACGTTAGAAACGTTTTGGTCCAATCAGCGCTCCGCTGTTATCACTCTAGTAAAATAGTCACAGAATTAGCCATGGATGCAGAGTCTACAGGTGGGGATGATAACCGGTATTAAGGTATACCACGATATTAATACTAATAATAATAATAATAATGCATCAGTTTTATATAGTGCTTTTCTAGACACTAAAAGATGCTTTACAAATCATTATTCATTCACTCCACACTCGCCATGAAAAGCCATGATATCAATACCGTGAGGATGGGCATCTGAACCGGTATTGACACCTCATTTATTTGGTTGGGTCTGTGGAAAAAGCGGCACTCCTCACAATATTGCCATTTGACCCTTAACGTGCTCTTGATATGGTCCTTATGTCTCCGCTGTATCCTCAGCTACCGCTTGACCCTTGTACCAGAGCGAACCACTCCATGGAGCACCCATATGCACCCGTAAACACACGGGGAGTTAAGAGCTCACCTGCAAGTTCAGTAACCCAGGGGTTCGGGCAGGTTGGATAACTCAATGAGAAGTAAAGATGGTGGGTCCGGTCCCATCATAAGGCTCACCTAAAGCATGTTTTGTAGCTCTGATTAACAAACAAAGGCATAGGACTTTTGTATTTGCATGTCTTACTTGCACAAAGAGCACATCTTTAATCCTTATGCAATTAACGTCAAATGAAAACAGCAAGACGAGAAAAAGGCGCACGGTGTCCTGTGCGCACATGGCAGACACATTATGAATAGTTTTATAGCTACGCATTGGAACACACAAACGATGCTCAAGCGTGAACGAGGCACGAATCACACACGCCAGCACGGTGCAAAAACAAAGCTCCTCAACTGGACGGGGTTACATGCTGCCATTCAGACATACCGCCACTCTGACATTGACGTCTAATTGTCGGAGTGGTGGCATTTCCATTTTTTATCAAACGTCCGTGCGCTCCGACATTTTTTTTTTCCTTGGTCGGAGTGGCGGCACTTCAGCTTTTTTTTAAACATTCCGCTATTTCAACAAACAAGGTTTGGTAGGCCCACGTATTTTTCTAAAAAATACGTGTCTACTAGAATGAGCTATATGTATGGAGTACGAAAGCTTTCAGAAATATTTGTGTGCATAGGATAGAAATCTGTGCATATTCGGGAAATCCATGCATATTTGGCTGTAGTTAAGCAAAAAAGAAATATTCGTAAACTCTCAAATAAGTCCAGACATACATAAAATATATTGTGTGTATTTTATCCATCAGAATACGAATTGAAAAGTTACAACAGTAGAGTCACAGACGTGACTGTCAAAAATACACCATCACTTCTCAGGCATTATTTATTGAGCAGAAGAAACATCGATTGAGATGCCAGACTTTGGCGCCGCATACAGACTGAACCGGGACTGAACCAGGGGGACTAAACCAAGACTGAGCCAGGACTAAAACAGGACTAAACCAGTTCTAAACCAGGACTAAACCAGGACTAACCCAGGACTAAACCAGGACTAAACCAGGACTAAACCAGGACTAATCTTGGACTTGAGAGAGAGAAAGAGAACCCCGAGCCCACGGAGCAGGGTGTCCACAAAGTGCGATCGGGCTACGGCTGTGCTTAGCCCCCTGGGGCGCGGAGCTCTGCGCAAGTCCTTTTGCCTGCAGTCACCGACAGTCTATGTGAGCTCACCTCCGGGCCTGTCCTGACACTCAGTCCTGGTTCAGTTCTGTTATATTCCTGGTTTAGTCCCGGTTTAGATCTGGTTTAGACCTGGTTTAGTCCTGGTTCAGTCCTGGTTCAGGCAAAAAAGGTGACGCTTCAAACTATGAGTACGTTGTCAGAATGGCGACATAAAAGGTGTCGGAATGGCGGCATCAAAAAGTGTCGGAATGGGGGTATGTTGGAATAGAGGGTTGTTGGAATGACGGAATGTCGGGGTGGGGATCTGTCGGAGTGGTGGTATGTCGGAATGGGTTGTACCCCCCTGGACAGAGACATCCAGTGCACACGCTGCATCAGATAGGCTACTCGCTCCTCCATGATCCAGCTGCTTTAGTCCCACACTCCACTAAAAGCTTCCATGTGCACTATATTCAGTGAGTGCGTGGGCCATTTCAAACAGGTCCTAAAAAGTGCACTTGAGTGTAAATAGTAAAACGAAGCATGATTTTAACAAATTACGCAAACAAAACCATACGTTTGAATGGCGCGCCCCCGCAGATGCCGCGCATCAACTCAAAGATGGTCACACCGGCAGCTCCAACAGGACATACAGTATGTGTATGTTTCACCAAATCTCTGCACACCAAAGTAGGACATAACCAAGGAACAATAAGCTATATCATATACTAACATTTTTTAACTTTTAAATCCCTTGTTTTCGTTAAACATTATAAATTATGCAACTCCACGGTGTACCGGAATACCGTGGCATTTTTTGCCATGGTTATCATACCGTGGAAATTTCATACCGTCCCATCCCTATCTACAGGTCTTGTTACCTGATGTCATGTGAGTGCTTGGCACATTTATTTTGTGAATCAAAACGGTCTGTTTTGTACAAAGAAATGTGATATGCTAATCGCGAGTTAGCGACTTAGCATGCTAAGGCTAAAGCTAGCCTTGTAATATATTTTGTACGCAAAGTAGAGATTTTATTTTGATAATTATATGCTAAAGAGAGACTTTCTAATGCACAGTGGACCAAAGCCACTCTCTTTGGACCATGCTGTGGATGTCAGTCGCCTGATTCCATCGCGTGTGCTGCTCCTGAAGCCTAAATCCTGCATGGACTGACGTAGCCCCCCATTTGAGCAAGCTCATGGACATGGACTCGCCCAGCCTTGTCACCTCCCCACTGATTGAACCCATGGTTTCATACCATTGAAAACGTGCATGTGCTTTTATTTTTGGCTTGCTTAGCAAGTGGAGAGGCCCCTCTTATGTTTTTAAGGCCCCTACGCACCTGAGCAACATCAGATCTGCAACAAAACTGAACTGAACGGGAAAATTATTCAGAGGTTACAAATTTGAACTGAAACAAGAGGTTAATTATTTTATTTCAAGTGTATTGAAATTCAAAGTGTATTAAACACAGCTGTCATTTCATTTATTTTAAACCTTTTAATTTACTAAATTCCTATTTTTACATTTAAACAGTTTGTGTGTGCATTATATATTATTTTTGGTTCATATTCTCAAAGGTTGCATTGAGTTACATCAAGATAAACAAGCTAAATTCATTCAAATTCATTTATTCTTAGTGGTTTCTAAACAATAAGTAACTTTAATATTACTGCTAAGTGGAGGCACTATCAAACAAAACTTTCTTAGATACACAAGGATTAGGTTTATAACTGTATGTCCTGTTTACCAAGGTTATTATTTAAAGTAAAAGTACTCAGGGCCCTGCTCATAGTACTACCACCATATTAACCAAGGGTTAACATGGGATGTATGCTACAAATATTACTGAGGCTATCTACATGAAACAAAAACTGACACAGAGTTCAAGGTCTCTTCTTTATCTGCAGAAAAAAACTTTAAAAACTAAAGTTTTTCATTATATATATAAATATATTTATCAATTGTTTCCATTGCAGTTTTTTTTGTCCCACATATAATTTTCAACTTTTTTTTACTTTTAGGCACAAACTGCCACTTGACTCACAAAGTGTAATATATATTTACCACTGCTCCCAACAAACAATGTAATAACAATGTAATAACACAAAAAACTGTAATATGCAGCTGACTAGCGTTAGCTGCTAATTAAAGCTAAAGTCAAATTTAGACAAGGCCCTGTTTTGTGTCTGCTCTCATTATTTAATCAGCTCATGGCTTCATCATGCTAATCACTTTTGGACACTGCCCGCCCCGTTGAGGGACAGAGAGGGGTGAAAAGAAGGGGAGAAAGAGAGGAGGAGAGAGGGAGGAGGGGGAAGAGGAGAGAGGGACGCTGTGTCTGAATGTTCACCCTAGTCCCTAACCCCTCATTCACTACATAGGCCCACTCATTAGCGCCCTCTACAGCGCACTCATTCACAGAGTGATTCAGACACGCAGCTCACTACTTTTGGGTCACGTGACTCTGGTGTCTATGTGGAAAAAAAGGCCGCTAAACTCCAATAAAATTGATTTCTGTTATAAATAATGATCAGATCAGACTGGCACACAAATGGAAAGTTTTTGTCACTGGATTTCACGTAAACGGACTGGATTATTTGTTTTTTGCCTGAAATGTGGAAATTATCGCTCTTAACAGCTGGAGCTAAGGTAAGCGGCTAACGCTAGCACCGCTAACACCATGGCGCTTTATTGAAGAGTGTTTTATTCATAATCAGGGATAAACAGAGCCATAAACCAGCGCTTTTATCTGCTTTCATTCACTTGTGTTGTGTTCAGTTAAACACCTGTCGCTGTACGCCGTTGTTTTCCGACTCTCGCAATGCACTGTGGTCTTTATTGACTGGTATAGTACCACCGATGCTCATTACTTTTCAAGGTGCATTGTGGGAAATTTTGAGTACACGACTTTTTCATCAACTGTTCGGGCACATAGAACTATAATAAAATCCCCAAAATAAGTTTCTCTTCCGCATTACTTCCTCAATCCGGGCTAGCGCCTCCCGCCCATGTGACGTCTGTAACGTGCACAACGTGGTGTGTTTTGACCAATCAGAGCCATAGCTGCTACAGCGGCGCGAGCGCGGGCTCAGAGTGGGGTTAAAGGTCACCACACACCACAGGATTTTTCGGTCTTAAACGACCGCAGTGGGACATGTCTGCGGACCACAGGCTATAAAGTTGTGAGCGCAATTGCGTCTCCTGCTTCCTGTCTACAGTAAAACGACTCGCTTTGAGACTCTTAAGTGTTCAAAAGATCAGAGCACTGCACTTCTAAGTTATTATTTATTGTGAAATGTGATGCAATACTTAAGATTTTTAAAGCATAAAAGTTTGGCGAGAAAGTCCACAGGAAGTAGAGTCACTATCACTAATCTGCAGCTTCACCTCGATCCGTGGACTGTGGATGTAAACAGACACACGTGAGGAACGACTCTCGCCTTTTTACTTTGAAAGAATGCTTCAAACTGGATTAATAGCGCGGTTTTGTGGACTGGCTGTCATTATTTGCGTAGGACAATTTCTCTGGATAATGTGGATGAGATGCTGCACTTTAAATTTCCCACTTTACGAGAGGTGAGTAATAAAGTCTTATTATTTTCGCTATATCCCAAGTTTGCATCTTGTGCCTGTGTCCGTCACTCTGTCTGTCCCTGATGCTCTGGTTTATTGAATTTTACCGTAGCATTGCTGATGTTTGGTGGTTATGATCTGCCAGAACAGCTCAGAGTCACACTGACATCACAAACATGAGGAGTGCAGTGGCCCCAAAATCGCACACGAAGACACAAAGTTGGGTCACACCTCCCCAAGCTTGGGGAGAAGCAAATCGCAGCCAAAATTGGGCAAATTCTCCTTTAGTGTGTGGCAGCCTTAAGTCTTATAAAGATAACTTTTAAGCACATTGAGTATTTAACATTTTAAAAAAGTTTATGTTGTGAAAATGGAAAAGAATCCCTACAAAATCTGACCTTTGTGAAAGCTCTTGATGCCCTGTCAGCTAAACACGGGCAGTTTGAATTCCCAAAAAAATGCATTTCGCTCTACGGGCGAATTCTTTCTGGGCCCAAGCTCCCGGGAGCCGCAGTATCAATGGAGCAGCCTCTAGTCGGTCTCAAGCCGGGACAGAGGGGGAATGCCTTATCCAGTTTTTATTAATAGATCCATGTTTGGACACCCCTAAAAATGGCGTGACCCCCTAGATAGTGCCCTAAGTAGGGAATGGTGTGGACATTTGGACACAGCCCATGGAGAATTAGGGAGGAGGAGGGAGAGAAGATGAGAGAAGGGGAGGAGAAAAGAGGAGGGCGCAGGAGTGGTGCTACAACCAGCCTCCTCCCTCCCACCGAGTCCCTGGTTCCTACACTGTAAAAATTAAAATTGACCAACTTTTTGAATATTTTTACAGTTAATTTCACTTTTTGCTTATTTTTTTACTTTTATGTATTCATTCAAACATGTTTTCATAAATGTGACGTTGCTGAAGTGATCCCAATATGAGCCCATTGACTAAACTGTTCTAGATCCAACAAAAGCAACCACACTTACAAACACAATATTCAAATGGTCAGTTGTTGTGGTTCCAAAAATGTAGAATAAAATTGATTTATTTAAAGGCGCACTGTGCATCTTTTTTGGTCGGGGTTCTACCACTTTGTCACCATGGAGACTGCCTAGAATGTTCCACAGTATACAGTTTAATCTATCCAGCTTTTATTTTATTATGGGTGTGTTTATTGCTAACAAAATTACCTTGAAAAACATGGTAACGTGGGTTCTTTCTGCCTCTCCATAGATCTGACCTATCACTTGGCCTGTCACCTGCTTGTCTCCATGGAGATAGTTAAGCTCAATGCCACAATGTGAAACATTCCAGGCAAAGCAATAACAGGACAAGATCACCAGAAAAGTTACGTAATATGACTTTATTCTTTATTTATATACACTTTCAAACAGAAACTTAAAAACATGCATTCTTTTTGTGAGCGGGATCGCCTCTCCATAGATCTGACCTCTGACTCACTAGGCCTGCCATCAGCTTGTCTCCATGGAGATAGATAAGCTCAATGCCATACTGTGAAACATTCCAGGCAAAGCAATAACAAGATGAGAGACCACTAGAAAAGGTACGTAATATGACTTTATTCTTTATATATAGAAACTTTTTTACAGCAACTGAAAAACATCTCACCTGACTCACTTGGCTTCTCATCTGTTTGTCTCCATGGAGATAGTTAAGCTCAGTGCCACACCGTGAAACATTCCAGGCAAAGCAAGAACAGGACAACATGAGGGGCCACCAGAAAAGTTACATAATATGACTTTATTCTTTATATAGCGACACTTTTTTACAGTGTATGTGAGACTGTGTGGTGGGACGATCCATTTCCAGCGTTTGGGGGATTAGCGGGTTTTGCTCCACACTGTGATCATTAGAGGGGTCTGAAAATTAGCCTGATCCCTGGAGTCCAGCTGTGCACGGGGAGCCGGAGAGCCTGGGGAGCAGACACGCCCCCCCCCTCGCTCGCCCCTCTCTCCTCTGTTCTCACCCTCTCAAAAGCCGGCCAGTCTCACCAGTGTTTTATAGAGAAAACAATAAAACAATGTCTTCACAAAGAGGCACTGGTCAGCTGCAGAGGGGGTCGTTTTTGTCCAGAAAAGTTGTGTTTACTTTGAAAATCTCTGCTACTTTTTACTCTTTGATTACATATTTATGCTGTGTTTTTGACAGACAATCCCATTAAGTCTATGCAGATTTACCTTGTTGCTGAATCAACTATAACTAGCTTCAATAACGAATGTAGACAAAGTTGATGGTTTGACCTTGTTTCCTTGGGCAAGACACATCACTTCACACATTGATGTTTTTCAAATGTACTTTAAAGGTCCTATATTATGCAAAATGGACTCTTATGAGCTTTACGCCATGTTAAAATGTTGTTACTTCATCAAAAACATACCTGCCCCAAGAGACCCTCAAGACACCTCTCTTGTTTCACTCTCTCTCTTTCTTCCTCACTTAGTCTCTCTCTCCTTCTTTCCCCATCTCTCTCCCCCTTTCACCTGCTTTCTCTCCCCCCTCACCTCCTCTCTCTCCCCTAAACTCTCTCTCCTTTTCCCTCTCTCTCTCCTTCCTATCTCATACTCTCTTCTCTTCTTCACTTAATCACTCCCACTTTCTTTCTGTCTCCTCTTGTTCGCAATCTCTCTCTCCATTCCCCACAACCCCCTCTCACTCTCTTTCCCTCTGCACCTTCATCTCTCCCTTTCTCTCTATTACCCCTCCTCCCCCCTCTCTCTTTCTTTGTCTTTCTCATCTTCTTGTTTCCCTTCGCTCTCTTTCTCTCTCTTTCTCTCTCTCCCCCTCCCCTATTTCATTTTCTCTCTGACCCTTTTTCTGCTCCTTCTCTGTCTCTGTCTTCTCTCTCTCTCTCCTCCTGCCCCCCTCCCCTGTCTTCACTCTCACTCTCAGTCTCTTTTTCCTTTTCTCTCTCCTCCTCTCTCTCTCTGCTCTTTCTCTCCTCCCCCTCCCCTCTCCTCCTCTCCTCCCCTCTCCTCTCTCTCTCTCTCTCTCTCTGCTCCTGTCTTTTTACCCGCAGATGCGCTCTGAATGGCCCTGGCTGGATCAGAGGCAGCTGGTTCATTCGTTTCTCTGAGATGACAGATGGCAAAATACAAACACAAAAAAGACTGTCACATGATTAAGTAACAAGGCCTGCAGCTATAAGGACACTTCACACTTCAACTTTTACTCAACACATCCACACATACCAAAGTTTTAAAGCAAACTAATCAGCACAATCAACTTTTCAGAGCTTTTAACCATGTTAGATTTGTTTCCCCTTACCATGTCAAGTCGCATTTGGAGTGGTTTGTGCATGTTTGAGTAATCTTCAATCACTTCACTCATTTTCAAGACACCATTTTGCAGATAAACCCCTGTTTTTAATGCCACCGGTACATGCCCACTGCGCTGTACTTCTCCAGTTTGATTTTCTTAATTTGTGATATGCGCAGGACTTAGCATTTATATATAGTGTGATCATTTTGCTATAAATGAAAAAAAATCCGCTGCTTATTAGTGTGATGTGCGGTTGTCCATAGGAGGGGCCGACAGCTGCACAGCTCTTTGTTGTGATGACGTTTACAGCGACGTCAGCTTCCATTGTGGAAGTCAGCGGATTTGTTTCTTTTATTAAGTCGTTCTAGATCAGTATTACGATTTAAAATGTCCAAATTATGACATAATGATCCACCTGTGTTGTAGATTTTTATCAGATACAATATGTGTCTAAGAAGACATACAAGAGAGACAAATACTTATAGTTTTAGAATTTGATTTTGTGAAAGTGGTTTACTTTTTTCAAGAAAATGTCAGATTTTAAGCCCTGAGTTTTGTTCCAGTTGAGAAATAAATCCAGGAATATTATTATATAAATATTTTGATAGTCCTGGTTTAGTCTTGGTTTAGTCCTGGTTTAGTCTTGGTTTAGTCCTGGTTTAGTCCTAGTTTAGTCTGGGTAGACATTATGAGATACTAACGCTTAGTTTCAGAATTTGATTTTGAGAAACTGGTTTACTGGCAGGACAGTTTTTTACTAGAAACTGTCCAATTTTAAGTCCTGGGTTTTGTTCCAATTGCAAAATAGAATAGAAAAAAATAGAACCAGGAACTTTTTAGAAATCAGTTTTTATATTTCAAGATAGACAGAAAAAGGTTGTAATTACAGCTACAATCTTACTTGCCTTCTCCACATTGTTCTACTTTTATTCCCACATTAAGACTAACATTATTAAATATTGTGAAATAAACTGAATTTATTTTTTCTTTTATAGGGAGCACTCACACTGGTTATTCCTGATGTAGACCTGATTTAGTCATGGTCTAATCCTGGTTTAATCCTGGTTTAGTCTGAGTATAATCCAGGTTTCGGGGTAAACACACCCATAGCTATTTTAAAATCTTTCTTCTTGAGTTCAAATGATGACAATGAATATTTTCTTCATGGTCTATTAAAGACACAGTGTTGGTCTAATCTATAATTAAAAGCAAACAAGTTTAAAGGTGCATTGTGTAACTTTTCTGGTGGAGGGTCCATCAAATGCTTTTCTTCACGGAGATGTTAGTGCTTTGGCTGGAATGTTTCACAGTATGGCATTAAACCTTTCTATCCTCATGGAGACCAAACCAGACCAAGTTACAGATCAGATCAGTGGAGAGGCGGCCTCGCTCACAGTCAGAATGCCTGTTTTTCTAGATATTCCTGAGCTATAAAACCACCTGTAATTGAACAGTGAAACATTCCAGGCAGAGCAGTGACATATCCATAGAAACAAGCAGAAGACGGACAATCAAAAAGTTACACATTGCATGTTTAAAAGCGCAGTACAATCATTTCTACTCTTAAAAACATGAAAAACAGAACTAGTTCATTTTAAACAGTTGGCAGTAGTCCAAAGCTATTCCTTATCTTATGCTGGACACTGGATTTATTTTGACTTCAAGAAGAAAATAGAAAACTAGATGTATGTGTTTACTTTGCCATTGCTGTGCTCTTGTGTTCGAGGAGTTCGGTGTCTGGAAGGGCATCTGTATTGAAACCACATCACCGAACATGTCTGATTATTTTATTATGGTAGCAAATGTGGATACTATAACATTAGTTCTCTCATTGTTTTAGATTGATGTTGGCCCATTCTTCTCATAGTGTTTTTTGGAGGCTCAGACAGATGGGACGCAGGGATGGGTGAAGTTGGCAGAGTTTTGGGGGGAGTCGTCTGGGGGAGAGGGAAGGCGGGGGATGGGGATGGGCAGATTGCAGGCAGTGGCTCCAATTCAAATGATCCTTGAACTAACTGGGCAAGAGCTGTACTAGTAATTGACTGCACGGTATGACGAGACAGCGTAGGCTTTTATTGTGAAATCTTAATCTGGATTTTTTTTTTTTTTGTTATTAATTCTGGAGCTTATAACACTGCAATTATTTGTGATAAATCAGACCGTAACCATGACAACAACAGGACCAAACCCAGTCTACATTAAGTCATGACTAAACCAGAACCAAACCAGTAAAATTGAAACTGTTTTATAACCACTTAAAGGTGCACAATGTAACTTTTCTGGTGGAGAGACTTATAGACTCTTATCTATTGATTTATTTATAATATGTCATAACAGGTGTTTTTATTGTTCAAAAATACCTTGTGTTTTAAGGTCTCCATAGATTTGACCCGTAACTTGATCTGGCTTGTCTCCATGGAGATGCTATAAATGAAACATCCAGACAAAGCATCAACATCTCCATGGAAACAAGTAGGTGGGCGAGAAGTTACATAGCGTACCTTTAACGAGCCCATGTTTATTACCTGATCTGATGATATAATGTCGTTTCCTCATCACAAACATACCTGGAGTTGTGTTTTGTTTCATTCACACATTTTTAACAGAAATTTAGACTGAATTCTTCTCTCAAACGGAAAACACTCTGTTCCACCTTGTGATGTCATGTGGTAATACAGGAAATGCTCCACTGTGTTTTTAAACTCCATAGACCTTCACTAGAATCATTTGAATAATTTCAGATATGGAATTGCCAATCTCTACTGAACTAAAGGTAAAATGTAGCAGTTGACATGAAAAGTACTGCTTCGTGACATCACTAGGTGGAACAGAGCATTTTGAGTCTAATAATGCAGGATTACTTAAATGTGTGAACCAAACAAAACACAAATCTGGGTGTTTTTGATGAGGTAACAGCATTATAACATGGCTAAAAGCTCACAAGAGTCAAATTTGCGTAATATAGGACCTTTTAAGTAAACCATTCTTCACTAATTCATCTTGCAATTTTGCTTGTTCTTCTAGTTCTAAATGTTTTTGTTTTGGGGTTTTTTTTCTCAGGGTGGTCCATTTTCAAATATCAATCTAGAAAAATCTTCCAGCTGGGTACTCCTGAATCCTGACCAAGATCCTGGGTCAAGACCTGTTCAAGGACCTGTAGATACTGCTCTCCAGTCACCCACTGCTCGTTACAGGTTACATCTATTGAAATATGGGTCAAATGCTGAGGACACATTCCCACCAGAAGACCGTAAAGCATTAAAGGTACATTGTGTAACTTTTCTGGTGGTGGTTGGGCTATCTTCTTTACTCATAGACTGTATACAGTATTTAAATGGACATCATTGGCTCCAGTTCACATTGCATTGAAAAACTGAGGTTATTAAAGGTGCACTGTGTAACATTTTCGTTGGGGGTCTGTCACCTGCTTGTTCCTATGGAGATGTCATTGCTCTGCCTGGAATGTTCCACAGTGTGACATTAAACAGCTCTACCTTACATTTGTTCAATTACGGGTGGTTTTAAAGCTCAAAAATACCTACAAAAACAGGCATTCTGACTGTGAGCGGGGTCGCCTCTCCACAGATCTGAGCTGTGGCATTGAGTGTAGTTCTGGTGTGACTGGACAGTTTAATCTCACTTTTCTATACAATACACTTGGCATGTCTTTTCTCTTTCTAAAATAACGTGACAATATTTACCTATAATATAAGATAAATAGAAAAAAAAACCAACTTCATTTTAGCGTCCGCTTCCACTCTATTGAGATATTACTGTTTTACCTGGAATGTTCCACAGTATAGCATTGAACTTGTATGTTTTAATCAATTTCAGGTGTTTTTATTGTTCAAAAATACTATGGAAATACATGTATTGTTACTGTGAAAGAGCTCTCCTCTCCATATATCTGATCTGTAACTTGGCTTCGTGGGATCTGGCATCATTTGCTTGTCCCCACTGAAAACAGATAAGTTTAAACCCACACTGTAGAACATTTTAGACAAAACAATGACTCAATCTCTATGGAAACGAGCAGGAAAAGCAACACAGTGCTCCTTTAAGCTGAATTCGTAATCAAATCATCTTCAAAGCAAAAAAACAATAAAAGCAGTATTCTGTTTTACGTTTCGCATCTGTGTCTCCATAATATGTGCAAATGAGCCAAGTAATCACAGTTTCATGCATTATTGATCAGTTGTTGTTAAAATCATGTTCTTAATGCAATGATTTATCTCTAATTGGAAAATCATTATGGTGCAATCACGCAGGAATTTGCTCTGATTTAAATGTTAAGAATAGTATGTCTAATTCTTCCATTTTGTATTTCCGTCATAGAGAACCATGTTTGTAATCTTCCCCAATTATCTCTCTAATTACATCTGAGTTAGTGCATGAAAAATGAGGTTTCCAAAGCAGCTAAAGACTTCAAATCGGCAGTCTCTGTGATAGACATTACACTGCTAACAACTATGCGCTTCCTCCAGCAAGTTAATTAGCAGATTATGAGTTGGTGTATAATGTCCTGTAGAGCCCAGGGTGATCTCAGCCAATGCAAAGAAACCTGTCCTATTTTATTAATATGTCAAAATGAATCACACTGATACTGAGTTGAAATGTCCATAGGGAATCAATGGGAGTAAAAGTAAGAGCTTAAAAATATCTATCCGAGGCTAATCCGTATAAGTGCAGTTTAAATGTTGTCTTTTTGGATGGAAATTATGGTGAAAAATTGCAGTTTTAGTGTCTGTGTAAGTAATGCTATAGAGACAAATAAAAATCAAATAAATAAATCTGTATTAAAGGGTTATAATGTTGTTTCCTCATCACAAACACACCTGGAGTTGTGTTTTGTTTCATTCACATGTTTAACACACAAACCCTGCAGATTTAGTCAGATTTTTTCTCTCAAACAGAAAACACTCTGTTCCACCTTGCGATGTCATGTGGCAATACGGGAAGTGCTCCACTGTGTTTTTAAACTTCATACACCATCACTAGAACATTTGAGTGAAATTGCCAATCTCTATTTAATAAAAGGTGATCTACCACATGACATCACAAGGTGGAACAGAGCATTTTAAGCTTTTCAGATACAGACAGCCTAAAAATGCAGAATCACTCAAACATGTGAATGAAACAAAACACAACTCCAGGTCTGTTTGTGATGAGGAAACAACATTATAATATTATTACCTTTATAATATAAAGGTAAATAAAGTTATGTTATTTGGTGTATGGGGTGAGATTTTGCACCTTTTATTGCACTTCATATGTTGTTGAAGTGTTCTATTGATTTTTGTTTAGTTTTTTACATGACCATTAAAGGTGCATTGTGTAGCTTTTCTGGTAGAGGGTCCGTCAAATGCTTTTCTCAGTGGAGATGTTCTTACTTTGTCTGGAATGTTTCACAGTATGGCATTAAACCTTTCTATCTTCATGGAGACCAAACCAGACCAAGTCAGATCTGTCTGCTCACAGTCAGAATGTCTGTTTTTCTAAGTATTTTTGAGCTATAAAACCACCTGTAATTGAATAAATGTAAGGTAGAGTTGTTTAATGTCATACTGAGGAACATTCTTAGCAGAGATCCATAGAAACAAGCAGATGACGGATGCTCCACTAGAAATGTTTACACAATGCACCTTTAAGTACTGAAATAAGTTATTAATTTGTCATTATACATACAAGTTGTGGAACAAATCTGTGTAGAAGGTTGTGTAGAGTGTATTATATGGGTTAGTCAGCATGGGCATAAAGACAAGGCTAAAACTTGACAACTTTGTCTATTAGCACAAACCCAGGACCTTCTGGCTGTGAGGCAACTTAACCACTGCACCACCATGTCTGAAGTATTTTATCCTCAGTGTATAAAAATGGGGAAACATAAACATTTTAGTATAGGAATTGACAATGGCGTTTTGATACCTGCATGGTCTAAGGAAGAAGGAGAAAAGTAAAGCAATAACCAATGATGTGTCCTTTATTTATTCATTTATGTCCTTTTTGTCCTTTATTTACTTGTATTATTTATTTAAGTCTACTGTAAATTGTTAATATGAATACTATTAGGGTGGTCATAATGTTATGGCTCATCTGGGTTCTATTGTTGCTGTATATTGCGCATTGTATAAAATCATACATACATTAAAAAAAAACATTATAACATTGTTATTTTGAAAATAATATATAATCTGTTAAAATGAAATGCTTTTATTCAGATGTCTTAATTTGCATATTTATGTTGATTTTATGGAAACAGTTTAATTTGATTAGACTAATTTGCATTAGACTAATGCTGTTTGCGTTGGATCTAAAACAATAAAATGGATAAAGACGGTATAATATGTTTGCATAATTAAAAGTCTGTATTTCTTTTTCTTTTCTTTTTTGAATGAATGTAGGCTCACAATATTTTTACAATGTTATGACTATGTTACAACGTGACTATAGAAGAATCAGTCTTATTTGTTTTATGTTAATTGAAACTGTAAACTTTCTTGAAATTCTTGTATATTTGCTTTGGATGAGCAACAAAGCAATAAAATGGGGAAAAAACATACATTATAGGGTACGTTTAAGCATAATTAAAGTTTTTTTTGAAAGAATGTAGACTCGTAATACTTTTATTTTTGTATGTTCCAATATGACTTAATTGAGACGATATTTTGAATCTGCCTTGTTTGTTTTATGTTCATTGAATTTTTAGATTAGCCGTAAAATTCTAGTTATTTGCTTTGGAGGAGTAAAAAGCAATAGAACTAAAAAAAAAAAAAAAGACATAATGAATCAAAATCAAATTATCTTTTTGAATGAATGCAGGCTCATAACATGTTTCTTTTTATGTGTGTGCTACAGTAAGACTATTGTGAGTGTGAACATTTTAAAACTATCCTTAAAATTCTAGTTATTTGCATTTTTATACGAATGCTACAACATGACTTCATAGCTTTGACTCTGCCTAATTTGTTTCACTGGCCAAACCACAGTGCCCCAATTGAAACCAATGGTGATTTTGTTGCGCCACAAACAACGGCCAAATATGTGTGAAACTATGGGAGCTGTTAGCCTCCAAAACTAAGTCCCGCTGCGCGTGTACCACAATGCCAGAAGGGAGAAGGGAGAAAAAAAAAACTGCTTCTATCCACCACCAGGCAGCGACCGACCGACCGACCGACCGAGCGAGCGAGCGACTACTGGGCATGTTGACGGAGGAGGAGGGAGTAAAAGTGAAATTGACAGGGAAGAGGCGACGGTCCATTGCGCTACACTCAAGTACATGTCTACAGTGAGCGAGAAGGAAAGGGGGAGGGTACCACTTAGTCACTGGCTGCTATGTAGATTAACCTTTCAATTAGTAGTTATCGGCTCCTCTGTGTCTCTCCATGCGTGCAGACCTGCGGGATTATCATTATTTGGATACAACGTGCAAAAAGCCCTGGGAAACGTTCAATCTACGTGGTGACGCTCCTTCTCCCTCCATCGACCATTATTATGAAGAGCGCAATCCGATGTGGGCAAACTTGAAGAAGGTAAACTACGAGTGCATATTTTTACTGTCTTTTCAAGCTGCGTCGCCTGCATCCATCGCTAAACATGGGTATAAAAGGCTCAAAAGGCTCATCTATCCTACGGGAAAGCGTCGCTCGTTACGCAAAGAGTATGTGTCTCTGTGTGCCGTTTTGTGAGAATTTCAGGAGCAAACTTGTATTCCCCCCTGAATCGCGTTTTCTTCGCCTCAAGGGGCTAGCTGTTCCCCCGCCGTCATTGAAGATATTTGATAGTTAACGGTGATAAAGAGGTCATGCCATCGTTGCGCGCGGTACATGACGTTAATAACGCTCGCTGGTAAACATACAACCCACTTTTCATCGTTAATATGTCTTAATCGCTTCACGTACAATGAGTGCGTTTTATAAGACAAGAATAGACGAGGTGGGAAAATAAGGTGTTTTTCCACAAGCTTTAAAACGTTGCGTGGATGTGCAAAATACGGCACGTAATTTATAAAACGGTTTCACTTTAAGTCGGCGCTGAGCCTTTGCAGATTTTATGCAAACAGATGATAGATTTAACAAACAGCCAATTAAAGTCTAAAATGATCTAAATCACTTTCAAGTGTAACCAACTGTTTCAAGGAGGAATATGGATTAAGGTGGATCGGCGCTAAACGATCCGCTAATGGGGTCATAAATTAGCCAGTGTAATTAATTCCGAGCTAATTCGCGTTTGTTTTTTCTCGTTTTAACACGGTAATAAAGCTATCTGGAAGCGGTTAGGCGGCGGAGAGTCGATGTGCTCCCGTACTCCCCGAGCTAAGCGGTGTCAATTCATCTCTGTCGCCACCTTAAGGGGAGGTTCAATTGAGTGAAGTGACGGATAATACAGCCAATGGCGCGCCGCTTAGGGTGCGCTCACACAGAAAGATTGACACACGCTTTATCAAACCAGAAATCGGATCTTGTCTTTGCAGCCAATATTGACGTTGCTAGGGAGGGCGCATTAGCGTAGGTAAGCTTTAATGACACTCCATTGGATTGTAATAAGCGTCATGTCGGATTCATGTAAACTGCAACATTGAAACAAAATGGCGACTATTTAGGTGACATCAGTAACGCTCCTGCTGGCAACGCTGTCATTTATCGGCGGAAGGAAGCGAGGAGGCAGCAGAGAGGGACTCAACTCGGGGTTAGTTCTGTAGTTATAACAGGTTTTTACCCTTTATGGTCACGGACATTTCATTGCCTTTTAGCGATCGCTGTCAGAAAGTACAAGCGTCACAATTTGGCTGGCGAGTCCCTGTGCTCGGATATGCCGCTGTAAAGCGTAAAAAGCAGGGACCGAGCTGTCAAAAGTGCGCACTGGGCCAAACTTATAACCAGCATCCGTGAAGTTAGCATTTAGCTCATTTTGTGGAGCGTATGCAAGGATGACACGCAGTACTTCAGTGTTAAACAACTTCAGACTTGACAGCTTGTTCCATATAAGATAAATAATGTAGGATACACTGTCACTTCACTGTCTTGGTAGTCTAGAAGTTTCCACGCATCTCAACTCCTCTGAAATGTGCAGCCTGGTTTTCGCTGTGTGAGATTAAGTGGCTTTAATTTCTTCTGCAGACATGACAGCTCCCGCATCTGTTTGTATCCATCTGGTTTTCGTGTTTTAGCACATCTTAAAAAGTAACTTCACCCCCTGCTCCACCTACGCTGAGATTTCTGTTGAGGAAAATGCGTGCGTAAAAGTGGGCCATGGGACACTGGCATCCCTAGACTACTGACAAATGCATTGCTATGTAGTCTGTACAATTACAAATATATGCACTGTACTATATGAGCAAATCAATTAGCCAATCAAACGTGCAGGAAACACATCATTTGCCATGGCATTAGAGTAAAGCTAATAGGAAAGATGTTGGTATTTTTATTTTTATTTCTTTTTTTTTTTTTTTTTAGTATTTTAGAGTTATAAGTAATAGACAGTTTATAAAGCGATGTGTAACAAATACTATATTCAATAACCAATTTTTCTTAACACCCATGCTGTTATTTCTGGTAGTATTTGTGGTAAACTCTCATCTTCTAGTCAATATCATTTGAATATCAGCTGTATAGTTTTTTGTTTTCTTATGCCTGACTAAGCTTATTTCCTCATTGATATTGTGGGATAACATTGTTTATTATTACATGTTATTGCATAGAGCTCATGACCTAGTTTTGACCCCAGCGAACCAGGATGTTATGTACTCAACCCTTTGTCCACACACTTCTGGGTTTGACTGTTTCCGAGTTTGAAAATGCCATCTAAAGTGTACAGTAGTTCTACACTGCAAGAGTTACAACAGGATTTGAGTAAGGTTGGTGAGTAATGTACAAAAAATTTAAGTGGAAAATGACAACTCGAGATCCTTAGATGACCTCTGCAAAGGCAATAGTGCTATGTTGCAATGTTTAGCATTTACATTCTAGTCAAACACGGTTCAGGGGTAAATGCTTTTTCTACTCAGTCACGAATCCATATCTTGATTTAAAAAATAAATTCATTAATAGATAAATAAATAAATAAACACAAACACACAAAAGCTAATAATTTGTTTTTTGGAATCAAATTTAAAAATGTTTTAAAAATTCCACGAAAAGCTAAAACCAAAAATATGGGTAATATAAACAATATAAATATTTTTTTTAATCTTCTAAAAATCTCCTATTTATCCAGTGTAATTGCTGTAGCTGTATTAAATAAATGAATGAATGAATAAACCACAACAAGCTTAAATATGTAAAATATATTATCTAACCTTTACTCTATTTCTCTGCAGATCTGAACTTGGATTTCGTCTCTCAACAGCGCCCTCCAGCGACTATAGTGGATTTTACCAGTGCCAACAGTTAAAACAAAACCTTGGATTGAGTTCAGTGCGCGGATGTCACTTTGGAACCTAACTTTTTGACCTTTCCGAAGGATGTGGATATATTCCTTGTTCTCTAGCTGTATGGATTACATATTATTATTATTATTTGCAATTGTGTAACCATGGTAAAACTCGCTAACCCTCTGTACACGGAGTGGATTCTCGAAGCAATACAGAAAATCAAACGCCAAAAGCAAAGACCTTCGGAGGAGAGGATATGCCACGCGGTTGGCACTTTGCACGGACTAGACAAGAAAATCGTTCTCGAGCAGTTGGGATTAAGCGTTCACGATGGTTCAATTCTCAAAGTCACCAATAAGGGGAGCACTTCCTACAAAGACCCCGGAAATCCTGGAAGAGTTGGAGCGACCGCTCAACCTCCAATCGCGACCCCCGTTCCGGCAAAGGAATTTAAATGGGATTCCCAAGATCTGCGTCATGTTGATTGGAATAAAATACTAAAACGAGCGATTGAAGGCTTGGATGATACGCACGGGTCTTCTCTGAAAAATATCGAGCGGTATCTGAGAAACCAGAGAGATTTGGCCAAAGTTGCCTCTAACCCCGCTTTCGGGCAGAGGTTGCGTTTAGCTGCGAAGCGTTCGGTTAGCAACGGCAGGCTGTTGAAAAATGGCCCGCGATACAAGCTCAGTCCACAAGGGGGCGGCGTGGAGCAAGGCAGGGCGCACACCAGGGGTCCAGGAAGCTCTACGTTGCTACTGACGACGGTGACGCTCCTCCCACATGAACGTGACCAGGTAAGAGCACTGTTCAAATGATTAGCGTTAAATAATATTAGCACAGAATAACTTACCGTATAAGGCCAGTTTGACAAGTCCCTCTGTTCTTATTGGTCAATTTTCCCAGTTCATTCTATACAAAATATTTCTAGAAACACGATAACGAGAATAAATTAGCTATGGAACTACAAAGTTAACAGTTTGTCCATAATGTTGATGTGTTAGAAGTTACAGTATGAAAATAGGGCTTCATCAGTGTTGACTAGCCTACTTGGTCAAAGTAGTGGCACTCAAAAATGTTTGTACAGATGCTTATGCTGCATTCTAAGTTTTTCTTTTGTTTATTTTTTACTTACAAGAAGCTGTTTTATATGGCTTTGTGTCCCGTGACTTGTCTTTTTTTTTATATACTTGTTTGCAACCTTATTTAGATACATTTTGAGTTCAGATGTAGTCCTGGTGGTACCTGGAAACCCAAATGTTTAATGTGGTAGTGCATGTTCTTCTCCATCAACCCAAAACATGCACAATAGGCAGAATCCTCCAGCTAAGGTAGTCCTGATCAAGACTAGCTCAAGATCTGGAGATGTGTCCCACTCCTCACAGGTTGCCCCAGTGGCGTTGAAGTATGGGACAAATTTCCCCATGGAGCTCAATGAAGTAAACCCCATCTTAAGTTGAATGTCCTAAATTATTGGAGATATTGTCATGGCCAAGTTAGATACACGACACTGCTCAGACCTTTTTTCTCATTAAATTTATAGCATATATAAAAGCAGATAAACTGCACTACCTTAGACCTTAGACCTAAATACTTTGCAGCTGATGTCATCAATTTTTCTGGGGGTTTGATGCTAACTGTAGGCTCTGCTCTGTCTGGGGCTTTATTTGACTTTAATCTGAGCTCATTTTTAACATAATCTACCCATAAAGGACTGACTTAGCCGGTGAGCAACAGGTGAGCTGATATGGGCTGTTAAACAAGTTCCTCTTACTTAAAATTACAGTCATAAGCTAGTTTTTCAGTTTGCATCCAATTTTTCCACATATGTGTTTTTTCGTTAAGTTTTCAGACAATCTTAAAACTTTTTTGGCCGTGTTTGCTAATGTGTGTGTTGTGTCACTATGGTAGCTTGTGAAAATTCCACCACAGAGACACATGAGGAACAGCCCCAGCGTGATGTCAATGCAAATTATACTTATACTTAGATTCTGACAAACTTTATTGATCCAAAAGGGAAAGTACCTGGACACAGTAGCTCACACATTACAATATAATAAGAAAGAGCAAAAAATAGATGGTGATAAAATTCAAATCCAACATAATTTAAGTAGCAAAAATGACAAAATATGTGTGTTGAATAAGGCAGAAAAGTGTAGATGGTTGTATAAGAAGAATACAATAAAATACATTGAATACAGTATTACGTACATACACAAGAGTGGTGGGGTTACAGAAACAGCACAAAGATGAAATGTTGCTTTGAAATAGAGTTATCCATTATTACAAATGAGTAGTTGTACAGTTGTATGGAGTAAATATCTACCCAACTTTGTTACTATAGTCTCTTTGAACTGGTGACACATTGGCCTGTCACAATAATTACTATATCATTAGACTTAGACTTAGACAGACTATTGATCCACAAGGGAAATGACTTGGACACAGTAGCTCACACATCACATTATATTACAAAAACAAAATAAAAAAAAAATATATAAAAATGGTAATAACATTTCTAAATAATTAGCAATAAAAAATAAAAAATAGCAAGAGACTGGTGTCATATAAGACATAATTATATAAATGTACATGTACCAGTAAGTAAAAATATCAGAAAATCACAGTTATATACAAGAGGTCATAAGGAAAACAGTGCAAAGATGATATGATAATTGACAGAAACAGATTTAACGTTCAATGTATGATAGATGGAACAATTTTACAATTATTTTGGAACTCAGTATTTATTGTGTGTACAATTTCCTTTCAATAGTGGGGAGATTGTTGCCATTTTTATGTTGTAAGGTCAGATTTGAGCTATAGAGAGGAGAATAACTAACTTTGGCTTATTAAGTAAGCCAAAGTTTGGTTCATTCTAGTATTTATTTCTTGCAGGTCAGGCCTTTTAATTATACTTTAAAAATGGGCGTACTGGGATGATCTTGCTTTGTATCAGTGTCATAAAGTAGTTTCAATATTATTGTTTATCACAGTATTTCTCTATAGCAATATATCATGCTTCAAAATGTTGTTATTGTGACAGGCTCTCCTCTGACTTTGTAACGCCAACTGACAAGCAAAACAAAACAAGAAAACCATTTCACTTTGAGACTAAATTTCAAGATTTGGGCTCACAGTTCCCCCTTGTCAAAGCTTTACAACTGATCCTTTTGTGAAGCATGGCAAAAATCACAGTCTCTTCAAATGAACTTCAAAATAAAGAAGTAGCAAAACAAGACAGACTAAAAATAAGAACATTACACTTTGTTTTCCTGTTAACGCCAATTGTGTAATGGAAAACAGTTTGTGTCTATGCAATAATATTTACAATAGCAATGTAGCCATGGTGGAATAATTGTGTTAAACTGATTTATCCATTACACGTGTTTGCATATGGAAAATCAGTGGACTTGATGACTAAGCAGAATTATAAAAAGAAGTTTTTTTTTCATTAGACTATTTGTTCAAAGGGAGGTTCTGATTACGCATGAAGTCTGTCTGGTGTCTGCTGTTGCAACCTGTTTTCCCCCTTGCAAGTGTTTATAATTGATGAAAGGGTTGGTTTATTTATTTTATTTATTTTTATTATTTACTCTTTCAGGACAGTTATTGTTGTCAGTTATAGTTATATAGGTCAGTATATTACCAGTATATAAACATTATGGTATAAGTAATGTTTTTAGGTCTATAGTTTTCTGCTTGTACTTTTAATACACTTTCAACAACTATAGACTGTTTAAAAAAAAGTGCACTATGGAACTTTTCTGGTAAGGGCCTGCCGTATGCTTGTGTCTGCTTACCTCTCCACAGATCAGACCTGTATCTTGGCTTGGAGGAGTCACCTGCTTGTCCCTGTGTTTAATGCCATACTGTGGAACACTCTAGGCAAAGCAAGAAGGCGCACCCTCCATCAGAGCAGTTGTGTATTGTACCTTTATATAGGCTTCAGATTAGTTTAAAATAGCTATTTGCAACTTACCAACACAAAATGATTGAGATCTTTACAAAGCCGTACACAATTATTGAAGTCTGAGTCAGATTTGTCGCAATTATTGAAGTAATAGTTCAGATTTGTCAAGTTTGTGAAGTCATACAAAGTTGAAAATCACATTCTATTGTTTAAATAAAGTGTTTTTATTATCCTTGTGGTATCGGGATTGGTATTGAGTATCAAGTCTATCCCTTAGTATTGAAATCAAGCATGAAATTTTAGTATCGTCATGACAACACTAGTATAATAATGCTCATTTCTTTTTAATGTTTTTTCTCTCTTCAATACAAGTTGGTACTAGTTCAAAACAACTTTATTTACCTCAAATCTCTCTAAATATCAAAATAAAGCAGAACAAAAGACGATAATGGCGTCCACAGAGCAGAGTTTAGATGGTGTTTAGTGTCTTTGTAATACATCCATCAGATTAGCTGTTTCCCAGAAGACGCATTTAGCCTGTTTACATCAATAGCTGTGGTTAAGAGATAAAACACACACATTATAGACCTCAAATCTGCCTGTATTAGTGTTTTCACGACGATACTCAAGGTTCTATCTCGATTTCGATACCAAGGCGGAGACTTGATACACGATACTGATTCTAATTCCATGATTATAATTAAAAAAAAAAAAAAACATGTATTTTATTATTTTTGTTTTGTGACACTGCTGTGTTTAAAAGCCTGATATATATTAGAAAAGTGACTATGACTCCATTAAAGTGCGTATGCGCGTATGACAGGTTTTGATAATTCTCAGATTTTTACTTAAGTTGGTGGGATAATACTTGTTGTAAATATAAATATATATAGTTTAACACTAATCAAAAAACAATTAGCAAAAAATTTGAAAAGTACGTTGAGAGTTTCGTTTTAGAGAGTCCCATATTAATGCCACTGATACACAAGAAACATATTTTTCTGATACTTTTAAACATGATTTTAACAAAATAAAGGTGTTTTAAAATATTTTTTTTTGTCCATGAGTAGTTTAGGACTCAGTGTACAGAAAAAGAATTGTAAATGTTAAGATAATTATATTTAAGATTTTGTGTAACTGTGTTTTAGTAAAAATAACCTGTAAAACCTGAGTAATAATTGTCAATACTTAGATCTTTCCTGAATTAAGATAAGATAAGATAAGATAATCCTTTATTTGTCCCACAATGGGGAAATTGCAGTGTCACAACGCAAGTTTCAGAAACAGTAGAAAAATAAGAGCATCAAAATCAAGATAAATAATAATAAGTATTTACAATCAACTAAAAAACACAACAGTGTAAAGCTAAAAAGGCACAGGAACGTTGCACAATAAGTGTCTTTGACTCTGGTTTTGATCTTTTTCAAAACTTGTTTAAGTCTACGAGGTGGTGTTGGAGAATGGAGATTATTTTGTGTTGTCAGTTATATTTTATTGTCAAAAAAACGTTTTTTAAAAATATTGTGATATTAAATTGCCTGGTATTTGGCCTTTTCCTTTGTACCAGAATCTAGTTTTTCGTGTCATGGCAACACTAATCTGATGTTCTGTTCTTTGGGGAAGTCGTTTACATATTTTAGTTGAACAAAAATGTCACAGTTCAAATGATTTAAGTTATACAATATTATTATTACCACATGTTTGACAAACTCAAAACAGTGAGAGAGAGAGAGAGAGAGAGAGAGAGAGAGAGAGAGAGAGAGAGAGAGAGAGGAAGATAGACAGGGATTGAGAGAGGGAGAGGGAGGAGAGAGAGCAAGAGAGACAGACGGAGGGAGAGAAGGGGGGGGGTAGAGAGGAAGAGAGATAGGGATAGAGAGGGAGGGAGACGGAGGAGAGAGAGGAAGAGAGACAGGGAGGGAGAAAGAGAGGGGAGAGAGAGAAAAGTAGAGAAGAAGAGAGGTAGGGATAGAGAGAGGGAGAAGAGGAAAAGAGACAGACAAAGGGAGGGAGAGAGAGGGGGGAGAAAGAGAAAGGTAGAGAGGAAGAGAGACAGACAGAGGGAGGGAGAAAGAGGGGAGAGAGAGAAAAGTAGAAAAGAAGAGAGATAGGGATAGAGAGAGGGAGAAGAGGAAGAGAGACAGAGGGAGGGAGAGAGGGGGGAGAAAGAGAAAGGTAGAGAGGAAGAGAGACAGGGAGAGAGAGGGAGAGAGACAGGGAGAGAGAGGGAGAAAAAGAGGCGGGAGAGAGAATAGTAGAGAGGAAGAGAGATAGCGATAGAAAGAGGGAGAAGAGGAAGAGAGAGAGACAGACAGAGGGAGGGAGAGAGAGGGAGAGAAAGAGAAAGATAGAGAGGAAGAGAGAGAGAGAAGAAGAGAAGGGGTAGAGAGAGAAGAGAGAGACCGAGAGTGAGGGGAAGAGAGAGAGATAGAGAGAAAGATGGCGTGAGAGAGAGAGAGAGAAAGAGCAAGATAGAGATCAGTAGAGAAAGAGCGGGACAGAGGACTTCTGGGAATTGTGAGAAACAAGCATGTAATTGTAGCTTTAGCGTGGATGTCAAATGTGATTTTCTAAAAAGGTTTTCTCAAAGTTTTGCAAGACATTTTCCATGCACTGATGAGCAGAGATTTTAGAGCAAATCTGATCTGAAAAACAATAAGAAAAGATGCCTCTATCCGGGCTGCATAAATAATTTAGTTTCAGACCTCGCTGTCAGAAAATCTACCATTGATGCTACTGTTTTTAGCAATTTTCAGAGAGATTTTGTGAAACTGTGCTGGGAGCAACATAGCAAAACAAATATAAAAACAGATATAGAAGTTGCTAGAATTTTCTTTTTTCACTTTTTGGTTAGAGTTGTGCAAACAAAACTAATATTATATTGAATTGTCTTAAAAATGTGAAAAATAGAACTAGTTCATTTTCCACCATTTGCAGTGGTCCAAAGTTATTCCTCACTTACCTTTTGCATCCAGAGCTTCGTAATTATTCGCCATGATGAGTTTGTAAGCACTTTTCACAACTCTCGAAGACCAGAGAGAGCGGAATTGTGCTGTGATGGAAAAGCTAACAACTAGCATGCTAACCACACACTTCCTGATTTTGTAATGCTGGCAACAACCTGCTACGATACACCTCTTCATTATCAGACCGCAAACGCTTCATATAATAGAATAAAATCCAAATAGTACAACAGTGTAGGGTTTTTAAAAGATTCGATACTAGAACTGGTATCGAAACTAGATTCTCATTTGAGCAGGTATCAATACTAAAAAAGTCACATTCACAGGACATAAATGAAGCTTTCCTGAATAGTTTTAGAACGATCTTGAGCTGTATCAGAACAAGTATAAGAGCACAGAGACTAGTACACGCCCATGGACCACTGAGGGAGTACACAGATATAAGACCACAGGGGAATATAAAGAAAATACTATTATTTAATGTTGAAAATCACATTATATTGTTTAAAGGAAGTGTTTTTTTAATATCATCATAGTATCTGAATCAGTATCAAGTATCACGTCTATTCCTTAGTATCAAAATCAAGTGTGAAATTTTAGTATCGTGGTACCTAGGCCTGTCATGATAATTATTATATTGACTTATCGTATATAATATATGAAAACTGGAACTGTATATTTTTGGGTCAGTATTCATCGTTTGTACTTTTTCTTTGCACTACTGGGACTTTTTTGGTTATTTTGTGGATATGTTATAAGATTTAAGCCGTAAAAGGTTGAATGAATCACTTCTATGACTCATTACAGATGAAAAGATGAAAGTACTAAAGTGTTTCATCGACCTTCTAGTCCTGATCTAGTCTAGGTTTAGTCTTTGTCTAGTCTTGGTTTAGTGTGGTCTAGTTGTGGTTTAGTCTGATCTAGTCTTGGTCTAGTCTTGGTCTAGTCTTGATCTAGTTTTGGTTTAGTCTGATGTAGTCTTGGTCTAGTTTTGGTTTAATCTGATCTAGTCTTGGTCTAGTTTTGGTTTAATCTGATCTAGTCTTGGTCTAGTTTTGGTCTAGTCTGATCTAGTCATGGTCTAGTCTTGGTTTAGTTTGATCTAGTCTTGGTCTAGTTTTGGTTTAATCTGATCTAGTCTTGGTCTAGTCTTGATCTAGTTTTGGTTTAGTCTGATCTAGTCTTGGTCTAGTTTTGATCTAGTTTTGGTTTAGTCTGATCTAGTCTTGATCTAGTTCTGGTTTAGTCTGATCTAGTCTTGATCTAGTTTTGGTTTAGTCTGATGTAGTCTTGGTCTAGTTTTGGTTTAGGCTGATCTATTCTTGGTCTAGTCTTGGTCTAGTTTTGGTTTAGTCTGATCTAGTCTTGGTTTAATCTTGGTCTGGTATTGGTTTAGTCTAATATAGTCTTGGTCTAGTATTGGTTTAGTCTGATCTAGTCTTGGTCTAGTTTTGGTTTAGTCTGATATAGTCTTGGTTTAATCTTAGTCTGGTATTGGTTTAGTCTGATATAGTCTTGGTTTAATCTTGGTCTGGTATTGGTTTAGTCTGATCTAGTCTTGGTTTAATCTTGGTCTGGTATTGGTTTAGTCTAATATAGTCTTGGTCTAGTATTGGTTTAGTCTGATCTAGTCTTGGTCTAGTTTTGGTTTAGTCTGATATAGTCTTGGTTTAATCTTGGTCTAGTTTTGGTTTAGTCTGATCTAGTCTTGGTCTAGTTTTGGTTTAATCTGATCTAGTCTTGGTCTAGTTTTGGTCTAGTCTGATCTAGTCATGGTCTAGTCTTGGTTTAGTTTGATCTAGTCTTGGTCTAGTTTTGGTTTAATCTGATCTAGTCTTGGTCTAGTCTTGATCTAGTTTTGGTTTAGTCTGATCTAGTCTTGGTCTAGTTTTGATCTAGTTTTGGTTTAGTCTGATCTAGTCTTGATCTAGTTCTGGTTTAGTCTGATCTAGTCTTGATCTAGTTTTGGTTTAGTCTGATGTAGTCTTGGTCTAGTTTTGGTTTAGGCTGATCTATTCTTGGTCTAGTCTTGGTCTAGTTTTGGTTTAGTCTGATCTAGTCTTGGTTTAATCTTGGTCTGGTATTGGTTTAGTCTAATATAGTCTTGGTCTAGTATTGGTTTAGTCTGATCTAGTCTTGGTCTAGTTTTGGTTTAGTCTGATATAGTCTTGGTTTAATCTTAGTCTGGTATTGGTTTAGTCTGATATAGTCTTGGTTTAATCTTGGTCTGGTATTGGTTTAGTCTGATCTAGTCTTGGTTTAATCTTGGTCTGGTATTGGTTTAGTCTAATATAGTCTTGGTCTAGTATTGGTTTAGTCTGATCTAGTCTTGGTCTAGTTTTGGTTTAGTCTGATATAGTCTTGGTTTAATCTTGGTCTAGTTTTGGTTTAGTCTGATCTAGTCTTGGTTTAATCTTGGTCTGGTATTGGTTTAGTCTGATCTAGTCTTGGTTTAATCTTGGTCTGGTATTGGTTTAGTCTGATCTAGTCTTGGTTTAATCTTGGTCTGGTATTGGTTTAGTCTGATATAGTCTTGGTTTAATCTTGGTCTAGTATTGGTTTAGTCTGATCTAGTCTTGGTTTAATCTTGGTCTGGTATTGGTTTAGTCTGATCTAGTCTTGGTTTAATCTTGGTCTGGTATTGGTTTAGTCTGATATAGTCTTGGTTTAATCTTGGTCTGGTATTGGTTTAGTCTGATATAGTCTTGGTTTAATCTTGGTCTGGTATTGGTTTAGTCTGATATAGTCTTGGTTTAATCTTGGTCTAGTATTGGTTTAGTCTGATCTAGTCTTGGTCTAGTTTTGGTTTAGTCTGATATAGTCTTGGTTTAATCTTGGTCTAGTTTTGGTTTAGTCTGATCTAGTCTTGATCTAGTCTTGATCTAGTGTTGGTCTAGTCTTGGTCTAACAGAATGTTGTTATTGTTACAGGCCTAACCCTACTTGCCCCACATATTGAGAACCCCTCTGTATAGACTAGTACAGTATGGAGCCTGTGTCTGATCCACTGGGCCCTGTTCCTCTGAATATAAGCGTGGATAATCACAGAGTCATGCTGACAGTGTGTGGTGGGCCCTGTGCTCTGGCTCCCATCGTTATGTAACTCGACCCTAACGACCTTAAAGGATGTGACGGGGCTGTCTTGTGAGCGCAGCAGCTTTTCACCGACACAAGAAGAAATGTTACTGCTAATTTACAAGGACAAAACGTACTGATGTGTTTTGTTTTGTTTTTCTTCATGTGCTGTGAGAAATAAGAAGGTGATATGTTCTGGTTTAGTCTTGGTTTAGTTCTGTTTTATTTCTGGTTTAGTTCTGAGTTAGTCCTCTTTTAGACCCAGATTGGTTTATAGGAACTGGTTTAGCACAGTTTATGTCCTGTTGTTTGTCCTGGTTTAGTCCTGATTTGATCCTGGTTTAGTCCTGGTTTAGTAACTTTAGTCCATCTTTTGGTCCCGGTTTAGTTCTGATTCAGTCCTCGTCTAGTCCTGCTTTAGTTCTGGTTTAGTCCTGTTTTTTGTCCTGGTTTAGCATCATTTTAGTCCTGCTCTTGTTCTGGTTTAGTAACTGATTTAGTCCAGTATTAGTCCAGTTTTTAGTCCTGGTTTAGTTCCTATTTAGTCCTGGACTAGTCCTGCTTTAGTCATAGTTTAGTCCTGTTTTTGTCCTGGTTTAGCACCATTTTAGTCCTAGTCTAGGCCTGATTTAATAACTGGTGTAATCCCTTTTTTGGCTTGGTCTAGTCCTGTTCTAGTCATGGTTTAGTCCTGTTCTGTTTGGTCTAGTCTTGGTCTAGTCTTGGTCTAATCTTGGTCTAGTTGTGGCTTAGTCGTGGTCTAGTTTTGGTCTAGTTTTGGTCTAGTTGTGGTTTAGTCCTGGTCTAGTCTTTGTCTAGTCTAGCATAACCCTGGTTTAGTCCTAGTCTAGTCCTATTGTAGTATGGTCCTGGTTTAGTCCTAGTCTAGTCCTATTTTAGTATGGTCCTGGTTTAGTCCTAGTCTAGTCCTGGTTTAGTATAGTTTCTTTGTTTACTCTTTGTTCTGTCATTGTCTAGTCCTGGTTTAGTATAGTCATGGTTTAGTCCTGATCTAGTCATAGTCATAGTCTGTTGTGGTTCTGTATAATTTTGTTTTTGTTATTTTTGCTTGCTGCACTGTGAGAAAATAAGGAGGTGACATGTTTGTGGTTAGGGTTTGGTTTTGGTGAGATTAAACGGTGACCTTTAAAAAGAGGAAATAAAACTGCCAAGCTCACAGCAGTTCTGTCCCTCTTCGGAGTCTGTTCACTTTTCTGATACATTTAAGCCCCAGTGTGTACAGCAAAACTGTTTTTTAATAACAATTTAATATGAAGAAAAAGAGAAGTATAAGTTTTAGCTATGAATGTTTAACCAGTTTAAAGGTGCAACTTTTTGTGTAACTTTTTGGTTGGGGGTCCATCTCCAACTTGTTTCTATGGAGATGTCATTGCTCTGCTTGGAATGTTCCACAGTATGACTTTAAACAGCTCTATCTTACATTTATTCAATTCTAGGTGGTTTTAGAGCTCAAAAACATTAAACATTAAACATAGACAAAGCAATAACATCTTCATGGAGAAAAGCATCATCATCGACGGACCTTCCACCAGAAAAGTTACACAATGCACCTTTAAAGTTTCAGAATTTATGGAAAACAAGTTATCTTTTGGTGCAAGTCCTAAAATCAGATCTGAATGGCGTTGAAGGGAAGGGCATCTGGGACACGTTTAAATAATAAACTGATAGCTTGTGAAAAGGCTAACATGTGATCATAAACCTTAAAGATGCACTATGTAATATTCATATAGATGTTATTGCTTTGCCTGAATGTCCCATAGTATAACATTAAACAAGCCAAGTTACAAGCCAGATCTGTGGAGAGGCAAGTTGCATGTTTTTCAAGATATTATTAAGCAGTAAAATCACCAGTTGAATACATAATGCACAATTACAGCTACTGGAATAGTGTTTGTAGGAAAATTTTTAGGAAAGTGTAAGAATTAAAAGTTTGATATTATAAAAATGTGTTCCTCACCTTCCACGGTGGTTGGTCTCTCACCCTCATCAGCTCGGGCCCTCTACCAGAGGCCTGGGAGCTTGAGAATTCTGCGCAGTATCTTTGCTGTTCCTAGTACTGCACTTTTCTGGACTGAGATGTCTGATGTTTTTCCTAGTATCTGCTTGAGCCACTCCTCCAGTTTGGGGGTTACAGCCCCGATGTATATGTGTGTGATGCTAACTGTAGGCTCTGTTCTGTCTAAAGCTCTGTTACTCAAGTTAGACTTTAGTCTGAGTTTTATTTTAACACAATATGACACAGAAAGAGCTGATTTCACTGGAACTACAACAGGTGAGATGATTTGTGCTGTTAAAGGAGTCTCTCTCACATAAAATGACAGTCAGAAGCTAGCTAGCATTAGCCAACAGTTTTTCAGTTACTTTTTGTTGACCTTAAAATGTGTTGTATAAAGATATATACATACATAGATTTATACATATATCCATACATAGACAGTCTTAAAAACTGTTTTGACAGTATTTTGTGATGTGTGGATTATGTCACCATAATAAATGGTGAACATTCTGCCAGTACACATACATGTAGACCACCCCCAGCATAATGTCACTGCAAAGTGTCACTTGACAAAGAAGAAAGGTTTTTTTTTTTTGCACTTTTCCTTGTTATTTTATTAATCACCCATTTCAGAAGTCTGGGCCCACTGCCACTATTGTCCAATCTAGAAACATTTGAGTGAAAACATTGATAGAAAGAAAATAAATGATATAAAACTTGGCCTTTCTGTGTTTTCTTAAAGTGGGAGTTGACTTCCGTGTGCTCTTTTGTGCTAAGTACCACTGGTTTGTGAGCTCATAAAGGCCACAGTGTACACAGGCTGTACATTAGCCCTGGGCACTGTGCAGCATTTCATGGCATTTTAAATCCAAGTCTGTGGGAACCAGGCTGTTTAGAGTCATATATTTATCTTCAAACTGCAAAAAATGTTACACCAGTTAGCTTTGTTATATGCAATTACTACTATACTATATTTGGCATCTGTGCAAATTTTTTTATTATTTTGGATAGGGTTGGCAAAAGTATCAAAAATCAGATATCGATAGTAAAAGGAAAACTAGAAAAAAGTCACAGATTTAAAGCGACATGGTAATATAAAAGAAAATCGCATTCTTTTGTCTATTCCTTAGTATTGAAATCGAGTTTGAAATTTTAGTATTATGACAACCCTAATTCTGAACCCCAGGGATAATGTATTTGATATAATATATGTCATTTTTATTGTACATTTTAGGACTGCAAGATAAATCTCAATGACATCGAAATTTGAATAGACGCAATCACAAATGCTGCAATTTTTAAAACACCATAATTTCCTGCACAAACAACAAAATATTCTCTTATTCTGCATAAAAACTGCTAACTATAGTTTAGATCTTTACAAACATGTTATGAAATGTGATTCTAGTCTTTTGTCAATTCTTCTAGATGCTTTTAAAATGTGAACTTTGACCCGAATCTTATTATTAAAACATAAGTTGCAACAGTAATCCCAATTGCAATACTTAAAATAAAAAAATATTGCAATGAGTGATGTTTTCCCCAAATTGTTCAGCCCTATACTATACTGTATTATAGCGAGAGCAGCAATTCTTATAATATTCATCAACAGTGCAACTTTTCATAATTCTGAACCCCATGGAAAACGTATTTGATATTATAGGTAAGATATACGTTGGTTGACATATAGGTCATCAGGCCAAATCTCATGTCAGGTCTGTGGAGAGGCAAGCCTGCTTACAATAAGAAGAATGCATGTTTAGTTTTTGTTTTTAGCATAATATCTAATATAATAAATGCTAGACAGTTATGTTTAATGCAAATCGACTGATATGCATTTTTTCATGGCTGGTATTTTTGGTTCGATGTATAGAGTCGATTTAGATCATTTTCCCCAAATTATCGAAGTCAAATTTAGTACAAACTCATCCACAGCCTTGTTTTTCTGCAAACTGTGAGTATCATCACATTGTTGCTGCACCTTCTTTGGATTAAAATTCAGTTCAAATAAAGCTTTATGCGGATATTTTTTCATACATATTTAGGTTGCTAGTTGGGGCCAAACAAAATATCGGCGTCTTCTGGAGATTTATGACCAATAGCCTATACACTAAAAAGGGCAAATATCGGCCCACCCATATATTGTTCTGTCTCTGTTTTGTATGGTACATTTTGAATTTCTTTGCAGAGTTATTGGTTTAAGAGTGAGTGCAGCAGTAGCAGTACAGTGTCCTCTCAGATCTGTCACCTCACTCCAGTTTCACAGTGAATAATCAGGAAGTGATACTGCACCTTTAACTGCGGCTGGGCCCAAGCTGAAAGAGAAGACTGAGATGTGCAGATATAATGGCTCCAAAAGGACAGGGCAAAGCTAAATCCACTGCAGTTTGATGTTTTAAAGATGCATTACATAACTTTTCTGGCTGTCTCTGCTTGGAAGGTTCCACAGTATTGCATTAAATATATATATAACATTTTTTGCAGCCGTTTTTATTGCTAAAAACTAAACATGCATTCTTGGTCCAGTGAGGTTCATGAATGAATCTGTCAGGTATGGAAACAAGCTAAACCTTGGGCTGAAAAAAGAATCTGTTAAAATAAATGCATTCTTCTTACTGTAATTAGGCTTGCCTCTCCACAGACCTGACATGTTATTTGACCTATCACCTATTGCTTGTCTCCATGGAAAAAAAGATAATTTATTGCCTTACTATAAATAAATTTTAGGCAAGCCCCCACCAGAAAAGTTACTTGGTTCATCTTTATATTAAATTAGAGGTATATCGAAAAATGTAAATTAATGAAATTGATCATTTTAAGGTATTATAGAATTTGAGTATTAAGTTTATCTTCTATAATAAAACAAAAATCTTACTAAAATAGAAATAAAGAATCCTGCAGTGTAACTTTTCAAATAAAAGTAGTTGACATATCGTTCTTTGTGCAATGTTTTGAAGTTAAAAATATTTACTGCATTTAACATTTACATACTGATACTGATACTGATGGACTGAATTCAAAACTAAGAATTGGGAGTAGGAATGCCACAATATTAAATTTTGGTGTTTCAAATTTCTCACCACTATCAAATATTTTTATAGAGAAGGTGTGCTACATTTCCAAAAACTGGAGCTGTTTGTAGGCATCCTTAGTTTGGTCTGTATCTGTCAAAAGTTGTCCACCCAAGGTAATGCATTTCTATCTTACATTGATTTATTTTATAGGATGAAGCACAGAGATGAATATTTAGCAGGAGGTCATAATGTTTGACCTGATTTTCATGCTGAGGAGAACTTGACCACTTCTATTTTAAGAGGAGAAATGCATACTTAATCCATGAGTCATAGGGGACACTGGTTAATACTATGTTCAGGGCCTGTTTATAGCGTCAAATTGCCTTTCTCCCACTTGTGAGATTAGTGGTGATAAATTTAGATGGTAGATCTGATAGTGCTCTGCCAAAAACACCTACACTACCCCCTGGTGGCTGCACTGTAATAATGTAATATAATATTTTCAGTAGGAATCATTAAGGATTTAACTTTACTGGTCAAAATGTAATCGTTGAATTTTCAGTTAAAGATTTTCAGTACTATTATCAGTAGATGATTTCACTGCAAGATCATATCCAAAGCCTCTTAAAGGTGCTGTACCAGGTTTTTAATGTCAAAATGTGAAACCCAATAGCAAGATGAGGCCATTAATTAAAGGTCAACTGTGTAACTTTCACGGTAGGGAGTTCACCACTTGCTTGTCTCCATTTTTTCTCACCCAAAATGTTCCACAGTATGACACATTCATCTACCAGGTGTTTTTATTTCTCAAAAGTACCCTGAAAAACATTCTTACTGTGAATGTGGTCTCCTCTCCACAGATCTGACTTGTAACCCAGCGCCCTCTGCTGTTAAAGGTGCACTGTGTAACTTTCCGGTGGAGGTACGCCACTTGCTTGACTTCTTGGAGATGTTATTCATTTGATATTAGAATATTCCATTGTATGGCATTAAACACTGGCATTAATCTCCATGGAGACAAGAAGGTGACGCTACTAAGCTAATTTACAGGCCTGAATACATGTTTTGAAGGGATTTTTGAGCAATTAAAACACCTGTAACGAAAAAATTCTAAGTAGATACATTTACTAGTATATTGTGGAACATTCTACGCAAAGTAATAACATTGTCGTCATTGGAAACCAGCAGCTAGCAGGCACCACACCTGAAAACTTACACAGTGCACCTTTTAAGTTAAGGTAATTTATTCACTGTATGACATTTTTGACTAGATTATGTCATAGTTACATAAGACAATCCTTTTCCACACCTCATTTGTTTTGACACATTAATAAAACCTTTTTGCCAGTTCCTTGATGTTGTAAATTCTCAGTTTTAGCTCAATCTCACGAGCCTCTAAAGATCCAAGAAGGAACAAAGACGGATAGAAAAAAAGGAGAGATATTTTTTTGTCTTTTCTCTGGTGTTATACAACCACTTGAGCTGTGTCTGTAGCTGGAGCTAATATGGCCCCACCCCCTCAGAGGACAGCCTGCTCCTTTCAAGCTTCATAATTTCCTGTAATATCCTTAATTTAGCCCTTCCCCAAGTACGCAGTCTTCATCAGAGCTGTTTGTTCCTCAGCTTCACTCCTTTTGGGCTTTTTAATCACAGCCATGAGTGAATCAATGATGGGGATTCGTTTTACAGTAGTCAGAGGAGACATGTGAGAAAAAGAGGGGACTGGGTGATAGAATTGCATAATGCAGTGTCTCTAAACCAGGTTTTAAAAGCAGTCAGTTTTGATATTAAAACAGCAGGACTTGAAAATGAGTTTGTTCGCTAGTCTTGGATTTGTCCCAATAAAGTGAGTGTTTATGGTCCTATATTACACAAAATGGATTCTAGTGAGCTCATGTTAGCACGCCTGGAGTTGTGTTTTGTTTGAGTAACCCTTTATTATTAGTCTGTCTAAGCTCAAAACGCTCTGTTCCACCTTGTGATGTCATGAAGTGGTACCTTTAGCTGAGTAGCGATGGGCAATTCCAGGGCTGAAATTGAAGAAGACAGTGGAGCACTTCCTGTATTACCACGTGACATCACAAGGCGCTGAGTGTTTTCTGTTTGAGAGAATAACTCGGCCTAAATATGCTGTATTTGAGTATCAAACATGTGAATGAAACTAAACTCCAGGTATGTTTGTGATGAGGAAACAACATTATAACATAAATCAGAAAATATCCCTTTAAAGGTGTGTTCCATGTCTCTTTTTCTGATGGATCCTTGGTTTGTTATTGTTACTTTGCTGGGAATGTTCTTGAACCTATCTATCTCCATAGAGACAAGCAGGTGACATCCCAAGGCAAAGTCACATCTGTGGAGAGGCAAATGCAACAGCAAATTTACCTGCAAAATCTTAATAAAGATGAAGTATGAAGCCCGTGCAAAAAAAGTTCCACAGCCCATATTTACCATGAATAAGATTTGATGAAACGTAGCATTAACTTAAAACATAACACATTAGCCTCTACATGCTCCCAACAGACCACACACTGGAGCTTTAAATCACCTCAGAATATGTTTACTCTCATGAGGCAGATCAAACAGACTTTAAGCTCGGACCAGGAAGTCGTAACTCAGGGCTAAACGAGGACACAGCCCCGTCCCACTGAGTTTAAGTGTCTGTGAACAGGACATGAGTCTAAAATGTCCTCTTCAATACTAACTCAGATCTGATCTTTAGTGGACATTTTGTTTAGTCTGATACCAAAACATTGGGGTTACTCAAGGGCTAATACTTGGACTCTTTTTAATGTTATATGTATATGTGCTGGTTGGTTCATTTAGCGACATTAATCCTGGTTTAGTCCTGGTTTAATCCTGGTTAGGACCTGGTTTGGATCTTGGTTTAATTTCTGCTTTGAATTTGTTCAGTGCAAATCTTGATTGAGCCTGATTTGAATTTGTTCCAACACCTTCTTGATTTAAATGTGACGGATAATTTATTTAGTTTGGGTCTAGTCCTTTCTGAGTCATGTTCTAGGCCGGTTAGTCTTGGTTTTATTCAGTAGATAAACCTGATTGAATTTTATGCTATTTTGACTCTTCTTAGCATTAACTTTGTCAGGGTTTAATCCCGGTGTGGTATGTGAACTCAAATGTTGGTTCTAGTCCTGCTTGAGAACTGCTATAGCCTAGTTTTGTTCTCGTTTTGTCCTGTCTTGTCCTTGTCTAGTCCTGGTTCAGTTCTTGTTTAGACCTCTAGTTTAGGTCTTTTTCCCCAAAATCCTGTTTAGACCTGCTTTAGTCCTGCTTTAATCCTGGTTGAGACCTGCTATAGTTTAGAGCTTGCTTAGATAGTTTGGAGCTGTTTTAGTTCTGTTTTTATCTTGGTTTAGTCCTTCTTTAGTCCATGTTTTTGTCGAGTCCTTTTTTTCCCAGTCCTGTTCTTGTTTAGACCTGGTTTAGTGCTTGCTTAGTAGTAGTTTGGCTCTGTTTTAGTCCTGGCTTAGTCCTGGTTTGGACCTGATTTAGTCCTAGTTTAGTCTTTATACAGTCCCAGTTTAACGCTTGCTTAGACCTGTAGTATCGATCTATTTTATTCTGGGTTTAGTCCAGCTTTAGTCCTGGTGTAGGCCTGGTTTAATCCTGGTTTTAGCCTTGGTTTAGCCCTGGTTTAGTCCTGCTTTAGTCCAGTTGCTCTCACACCATCCTCTTGTTTTGCCTAATGGTCAAAACTCTGACGTCTGAACACATTGTGCTCTTTACATTTGGACAGGTGATTTGACTGGACTTGATTTGTATATGAACTATGCTAATATGAAGAAGCAATAAATAATGGATTGTACTTTGAATGAATTTTTACTGCTGGTTTGGATCTTATCTGGTCCCCATGTAGTCCTAGTTTAGTCCAGACTAGTCCTATTTCAGTTTTAAAGTTCTGAAATGTATAGAATTTTTATATTAGTTCATCAGTTCATATTTCAATCTTCTTTCAAATGTTTAAGAGCACATATTACGCTGTTTACTAATCTAACCCTAACCCTTATCAAAAACATACCTGGAGCTGTGTTTTGTTTCATTCACACATGTTCACACAGTTCTTCTCTCAAACAGAAGACACTCTCTTCCACCTTGTGATGTCTACTAAACGTGAAAGTAGCTGCTAACTTGAAAACTACCGCTTCATGACATCACAAGGTGGAACAGATCATTTTGAGCTTTGGAGATGTAGACAGAGCAATTACACTGGGGAACACTCTATATGTTGCATTTAAAGAAAGACTTGTTTTTAGTCAATTTAAGTGTGCTGAGTTCAAATCTGACGTTAGTTTATTTCTGCAAGCTACAGATTTTATGCAATCTTTTATGCAATTTTGCAATTTTGCAATTGATTTTATGCAATCAGGCTTGTTTCTACAGTGATGTCTCGATGAGGAAGCCATGTTTGATCTGGAAAAAAGAAGCATGATAAAAATATTAGAATCTATTTATGTATATAATCTCAAAACGCTTAGATTTGGGTTACGTAACTACGTACTTACGTACTAGTACATCTATCTCAAATTGCATGAAAACTAGAGCTTATGGAGAAAAACTAATTTCAGATTTGAAATCAGCGCCTAAAAATCCTTCAGAATCAGTTAAAAAATCCAATGCAACAGGAAGTTAAAATTTTAGTGTTCCCCTGTGTAATAAATGATTACGCAAACATGTGTGAATGAAACAAAACACAACTATAGGTATGTTTTTGATGAGGTGATACACAATAATATAACATGGCTTAAAGCTCACAAGAGTCAATTTTGCATAATATAGGACCTTTAAGTGTTTATTTCCTTATTTATTATTATTTACATTGTTTTTAAATGCGGTAAAAATGCCCATTAACCCATTAAACGCTATACAGTCATTTATAATCCCACATTTAGTAGATTGTGCTTGCAAACAGCTTGAGTGTCCCAGATGCCCTCCCATGTTGCAGAGGCTAGCCCGGACTTGTTGTGTTGTGTTTGCAGGTTTAAATTGGCGTGAGGTCAAGCTGCCAAAGTGCGTCAGAAAAAAAACAACAAAAAAAAAACAGGACTAATTATGTGTGTCCCTTGAGTCTTTTCAAAGCTCCAGTCGATCTGAGGAGGAGGAGCTTTGTAAACTCATCATGAACCTCTATATTTGCATTTACATCTCATTTTCCTTCTTTATTGTTTTCGTTTGTCAGTGGAAAACATGTAAATAATTTAAAGGTGTATTGTGTAACTTTTCTGGTGGAGGGTCAGATCTGTGGAGAGGCAACCCCGCTCACAGTCAGAATGCCTCTTTCGAACAATAAAACCACCTGTAACTGCATAAATGTAAAAATGTAAAAAAATGATAAACATATCCATAGAAACAAACAGGTGACGGACCCCCAACCCAAAAGCTACATAATGCAGCTTTAACCTCGCGATAATGTGGCTATAGGATTTTGGGTGAATAAAAGTTATTTTCTGACAAATATTGCGAGACATATGTTTAAAAGGCAGTATTCAGTTCAAAGAGGAAATTTAAAACAATTTCAGGAGCATTAAGGTTTGAGAGAAGACTGAAATATAAAACTAATACAAGAATCCCATGCATTTCAGAACATGTTTGGAGAGATCTAAACTAAAGGTACAAAAATGTTCCATAAAAAGATAGGATTTTGTGTTCTTTGTAGCGAAAATGTTAATATGTAAAAAACTGCAGCTTTTGTGATTTGAAAATAACTCCAACTCAAATTTTACTTCGATTTAATTGTGATATATTGTGATGTATTCCAATAATCAGCTATAAGAAATATAGAAAATTGATGTTCAGCTTCTAATCAATACTAAAACAAATATCAAAACTAGATAGTCATTTGAAAAGGTATTGATACTGAAAAATATTGGACTTTTCCTGTGTAACTTTAGAATATACTTGATCTATATTAGAACTAGATAACATATTGTAGTATTGCAGAAACTACTATTATTTTAAGTTGAAAATTACAATTTATTGTCTAAAAAAACAACTATTTTTTATCATAGTGGTATCAGAATTAGTCTTGAGTATCAAGCTTTATTCATAGTATTGAACTCAAGCCAGTAGCACACCTCCCACCAGAAAAGTTGCATAGTGTATCTTTAAAGGACCCATATGCTTTTTTCTGATCTATGTTAAAATGTTGTTTCCACATCACAAACATACCTGGATTTGTGTTTTGTTTCATTCACACATGTTTAACACACAAACCCTGCATATGTTAGCTGAGTTCTTCTCTCAAACTGAAAATGCTCTGTTCCACCTTGTGATGTCACTTGGTAATACAGGAAGTGTGCCAGTATGTTTTGAAACTCCATATATACCATCACTAGAATCATTTGGATAAGCTCTACCGAACTAAAGGTAAAAGGTAGCTGTTGAAAACCATCTCTACATGACATCACAAGGTGGAACAGAGCATTTTGACCTTTGGAGATGTCAACAGACTAATAATAACGGATTACTCAAACATGTGGATTAAACAAAACACAACTCCAGGTATGTTTTAGAGGAGGTAACAACATTATAACTTATGACTTAAACTCATAAGAATCCATTTGGTGCCATATAGGACCTTTAAACTGTAAAAATAAGACCAACTTTTGAGTCATGACCCTTTGCTTGGAAACCACTGCATTATAAACCAACTCATAACTGTATTTTGGCATAGAAACTGTTACACAAACATGCACCTTGTAGTCATGCATCTTACAACTTCACAACTGCACATGCTGATAACATCTGAGAGGATAAAAATATGTGTTATTGCAGTTATTTTTAGACTGTTGATAGTTCTCACCACTACATGTTTTTCCATCCGAGTTTCCGTAAAATAATGAAGCTTATGTGTCATCTTGTGAAACCACAACTTTTGGTTATGTTGTTCTGAGAAGTTGATTGTAATCTCAAAGGTACTTTTTTATTGAGTCAGTTACAACTTATTTTTAGAGGGACTACACAAGCGTGAATAAGAAACCCACAGTCAAATTATTTCTCAGATATTACATAATGTTTATATAGTGTAAGCTGTAGGAAGCATACATACCATAATTTAACCAAAAAGGTGCCAATAATGTTTTTTTTTTAACCCATGCTATATTTTATATATTGTGAAATTGCTAATATTTGGTACAAATACAGAATGTTATTATTATTATTATTATTATTATTATTAGTAGTAGTAGTAGTAGTAGTAGTAGTAGTAGTAGTAGCAGTAGTAGTAGCAGCAGTAGTAGCAGTAGCAGTAGTCGTAGTAGTAGTAGTAGTAGTAGTAGCAGCAGCAGCAGCAGCAGCAGTAGTGGCAGTGGTGGTAGTAGTAGTAGTATATTTTTTTTTGCAGTGCATGTTAACTGTAAACACTGATACAATTTTGATTGTAAAGAACTAATATTCTTTAACTTGGAGAAGTCTGGTAAATGTCAAAATAAAACCAATCTTACTCTTTCCTCCCACTAGGTGTCAATTTGTCACCTGAGCAGTTTTTGATGTGCTGTGTGAGTGTTGTGGCCAGAGGGGTCAGTGGTGCAGATGCCCCAGGGCAACTGTGGCTATGGTAATAATAGTATCTTACCACCTCTTAGTATGGAGTGAATGAATAATGCAGTGTGGGTGTCTTGAGAGGAGCTATCGTTTGATTTATGCATTATATTTTTGTATCTCCAACACTACAAGATTGGCATATTATTATCAATTTAGATAATACTAGAAAGTCCTTAGAAATCACCAGTTACCTTGTGTCTTTATTTGGCCTGCCACAATTACAAATATTGAAGTTTACCAATAACATAATGACTATAAATCAAAATTATAGTGATTATTGTGAAATAATATGGAAAAAAAACATTAAAAACACAATAACTCAATAAATAGCGGAATGAAACACTAATACAAGTAGTCTGTTTGTATCTATACTGAGTGATGGATGTATTCAACCCTCCACAGCTCAAATCTAATCAGAATAGTATAGAATAGTCCCACTGATAAATTTTAACACCCAAAAATTATTGTTCCAGCTAATACACTACCTGCTAAAAGTTTGGACTCTTTCGTTCAATGTTTTTTTCCTTTATTTTAACTACTTTCTACATTTTGTATACATACAGAAGACATCAAATATATAAAGGAAGATATATGGGTTTATGTAGCAAATAAGGTTAGTATCTCTTTTTTTTTTTTTACATTTTCTATTCAAATCCTCAAAGTAGCCACCCTTTGCTTTGTCAAAACATATTTAGTAGAATTATTTAACTGTTTTTTTCACTACATAATTTCATATATTCTACTTAATATATTTGATGTTGTCTGTATTTATATAAAATGTACAAAGTATTAAGAAAAGAAAAACATTGAATGAGCGAGCGCATCCCAAATAATTTCCCTTGTGGATCAATAAAGTTTGTCTACGTCTGAGTACGGATGTAACAATAACTGAAATATGGACCATCACAATATATAGAATTACAAGACTCTTTGCTTAAATGAATAGTTATGGTGCAGCAAATAAACAGACGGGACTACGTAGACCATGATCCTTTGCTCCATTTCAGTGCAGACTACATGAAGAAATGACTGTTTTAAACACTTTTAAATCTTAGTTCTTTGGGTTAAGTCTCGTCAAGGCATTTTAAGAGGAAAAAGTAGCGTATTCACAGTTTTGTTAACCTCCACAAAGTGACACAATAAATATTGTATTGTAAATATTGTAAATATTGTAGATTTGGATATCGTTACATCCCCAAATATGAGTCTAAACTTTTGACTGGTAGTGTATATTTAAAGATAAGTTGATATAGTAATTATTGTCATAGGCCTAGTCCAGGGGTGTCCAAACTTTCTTTTCGCTGAGGGACATATATTGAAACATATTTGAAGTAGAGGGGGACAGAGTGATGTCAATACTGGGAGTCTTTGAAACTGATGTATTTAACATTATCTTTGACAAAACCATCATACTACATACTTAGACTTAAGTTTGTCTAAGTCTATTGATCCACAAGGGAAATTACTTGTACACAGTAGCTCACACATCACAATTTATCATAATAAGAAAGAGCAAATATGCAAAAAATATAAATGGTAATAATAAATTCTAAATAAGTAGCAAAAAAGATAGCAAGAGACAAGTGTCAAATAAGGCATAATTATATAAACCAGGACTAAACCAGGAAATGTATATGTACAAGTTAAAATAAAAAAGAAAATAAGTAATAAAAATATCTCAGCTATATACAAGAGGTCGTAGGAAACAGTGCAAAGATGATATGATTGACAGGACGTAGGGTTCTGTTACATAAGTGTGAGTTGTTGTACATACTATAATACTTAAAACATTCAGTCTTGACATTCCAGTTTATGTTTCTTGTTCAGTGTTACCTTGGCCATGTCTCTGAGTGTAACCGGCGTGCTTGAGCCGACCGATTAACAAACTTATGCGTTGTGTTGTGTAGATGAAATGAGTCGCACACAGGGGTTCGCCATTCAGGAGGAGATAATAATAATAATAATGCATCAGTTTTATATAGCGCTTTTCAGGACACTCAAAGACGCTTTACAGAGCATTATTCATTCATTCCACACTTGAGATTTACTGTGTGAAACACAAAAATATCAAAATACAGCCACTCCAAGTTTCACAGCTCCACACACATCTGCAGACAAATAAAGAGCATCACAGACACATGTGAGGCTGTGCTTGCTAGCCTAAATTCACTTGCTAACAGTACATTTTCTAAGTGCTGTATTTAAATAAAAAACGCCATTTCACACATGTTTTACCAACAGGAACAATGGCAAAGGCCCTACAAATCATGAAAAACATCTGAATGCAATCGGCATGAACTTTCTCTTAAACATTTTACATATATGTCAGGAAAGTGAATCTGCTGCTTACCTCCCCTCTGCTTTCCTCAGAGCAACTGAGGGGAGCGCGCGTTACCACAGGAAGTGATGACACCACCAAAATCAAAGCATCTGGCATAACCAGCACAAAATAAACTTAAGAACAACCTTATAAGCAAATAAAACAGGATTTTGGGGAAATTGACAAAACAATAAGACCACATGGGCTACATGAGCACTGAGCACCTTGTTCTTCTGGGCGCTTCAGATAGGCTGCAGTTATAAGAATATAACAGCGCTGGAGGATAATGGGTTCCTGGTATCTTCATGTTTGATTATTCTCAAATCTCTTGCAGTTAATTTGCGTCTTTTCTTCTCAACACGTTTCTTGCGACACTGTTGACTGTTTGCAACAAAACATTTGATAGTTCTGTGATCACGCTCCACTATCTTTGCAATTTCAAGAGTGCTGCATCCCTCTGAAAGACTTTTTACAATTTTTGACTTTTCAGAGTCAGTTAATCTCTTTCTTGGCCCATTTTACCTGAGGAATAGAAGCTGCCTCATAATTGTGCACACCTTGATATAGGGTGTTGATCTCCTGAGGCCACACCCTCACTCGTATAATACTTAAAACATTCATTTTAGGCCTGTATCATGATGCAATGTGATATTATTGAAGTTGTAGTAGTAGAAATACTTACATTTGCAGTTTGGAGATGCCTGGCCTAGTCTCTTTGTATCTCTTTATTTGTCGTCTGTCATTGTTTAAATCTTGTTATCCCTGATCTTGTGTTTCCTTCCATGAACATCCTCTGAGCTTTTCATTATTAACACAGGGTTGCTTTGATTACACGCTGCTTAATCCTCTCAGATGTGGACCCCGCTGGAAGAATTGGATTAAAGTGTGATTAGCTAAGATCACTTACCCATTCACATATATTGGATTTGAAAGAGAAACCCGTTTTTTTATATTTTTGGAGTAACAGGGATCAACCATAACAATAAGACCACACAGATCGATGATGTTGTCTTCACTGAGGTTAAAGGTGCACTGCGTAACTTTTCTGATGGGTGGTCTCACGTCCGTTTCCCCATGGAGATGTGATTGCTTTGTCTGAGTGTTCCGTAATAGCATTTATTTAATTACAAGTGTTTTATTGAGCAAAAATACAGAACAATATGCATTATGTGTGTGAGAGGACTCTGCACAGATCTGACTTGTAACTTGGTCGGGTGGTGCCACATGCTCCATGGAAATAGACTTTAATGCCATACTACAGACAAGCATATGATATATACTCCATCAGAAAAGTTACACAATGCATCTTTAAGGGTATATTGTTGTCCATATAAAGAAATTATTCTCTTTATTTGCATTTTTCCCATCATTCAGTGCTGCCGGGGAACCTGTCTGTAGAAATGGAGAACTGATACTTCTGATAGAGTTTATGACCAATAAGAGCAGATACTGTGTCCAACTGTGTTAAGCCTTAAGGGTGCACTATGTAACTTTTCTGGTGAGGGGTCTGCTACCTGCTTGTTTCTAATGTTATTGGTCTTCCAGGAATGTTCCACAGTATAGCATTAATTTATCTATCCATGCATTCTTATTGTGATTCTTATACTTCAGAACATTCCAGGCATGGAAACAAATCGGTGGTGTCATCAAGATGTTATTACTTTGCCTGGAATATTCCACAGTATAACATTAAACTTATCAATTTCCAAGGTGACCAGCAAGTGACACGACCAGACCAAATTACAGTTCAGATCTGTGGACAGGTGACCCTGCTCACTGTGACAATGCATGTTTTTCAAGGCATTTTTGAGCAATAAAAACACCTGTAATTGAATGACGGAATATTGACGTTTTAATGCAATACTGTGAAACATTCCAGGGAAGAAATAACATACAGACCCCCTACAAAAAGTTACACAGTTCAGCTTTAAGTCATAAATGTATAATTGTATAATATAATAATATGTCTGTCTTTCTTTGTTTCTGTGCAGATGCGCGTGGACCCCATCCCAATATGCAGCTTCTGTTTGGGGACAAAGGAGTCGAATCGGGACAAGAGGCCTGAGGAGCTGCTGTCCTGTGCAGACTGTGGCAGCAGTGGTCAGTCAATAACTCTACTGTTTATGGAATTTAAGGAAGGTCCTGTGTTACAAAAAATGGACTCTTGTGAGTTTTAAGCTATGTTATAATGTTGTTACCTCATCAAAAACACACCTGGAGTTGTGTTTTGTTTCATTCACACATGCTTGAGTAACGCTGCGTTATTGGGCTGTCTACATCTCCAAAGCTTAAAATGCTCTTTGATGTCATGAGGTGGTAGCTTTCTAGTTAACAGCTCGTTTTAACTTTAGTTCAATAGGGATTGGCAATTCTAGGGCTGAAATTAGCCTATTGATTCTAGTGAAGGTTTATGGAGTTTAAAAACACAGCGGAGCACTTCCTGTATTGCCACATAACATCACAGGGTGGATGTGGATGTGGAGTGTTTTCTGTTTGAGAGAAGAACTCAGCCTAAATACACAGGGTTTGTGTGTTAAACGTGTGAATGAAACAAAACACAACTCCAGGTCTGTTTGTGATGAGGAAACATTATAACATAGATCAGAAAATAGTGTAATATGGACCTCTTAACGAACATAACAAAGGCTTATTTTAATTCAGTTTCATCAACAATATAGCTCTAAACTGTACGTCTGGATTAACTGTATGGAGATTGTTTACTGCTTGTTGTCCTAATGTAATCTGGTTTAGTACTCATTTAGTCTTGGTTTATTCCTGATTTTGTTCTGGTTTGGTCCTGTTTTAGTCCTCCTGGTTTCTACCTTGTTTAGCCCTGGTTTAACCCTGGTCTAGTCCTGGTCTAGCCCTGGTTTAGTCCTGGTTTAAGTCCTGGTTCAGTGGTTTTTAGTCCCTGATTCAGCCCTGGGTTTGTTCTGGTATAGTGCTGGTTTAGTCCTGGTTTAGTACTGTTTTTTCCTAGTTTGGACCTGATTTAGTCCTCCTGGTTTAGTCATCCTTATTTTGTCTTGGTTTAGTCTTGCTTTATACCTAGTTTATACCTAGTTTAGTCCTGATGTAGACTTGGTTTGGTCTTGTTCTAGTCCTAGATTAGTCCTGGTTTAGTCCTGGTGTAGTCCTGGTTTTGCCCTGGTCTATCCCAGGTTTAGTCCTGGTTTAGTCCTGGTTTACTGCTTTTTAGTCCCTGATTTGGCCCTGGGTTTGTTCTGGTATAGCCCTGGCTTAGTCCTGGTTTAGGCCTCATTTGGACCTGATTTACCCCTCCTGGTTTAGTCATTAGTTTTAGTTCATTGCTTAGTCCTGGTTTAGTCCTAGTTTAGTCACTGCTTTAACCCCAATTTAGTCCCTATTTGTAGGTGATGCAACTTTTAACTTGACAGTTTATTCAGTGTTTAAAATTCCTTGATGATTTGTTGGGGTGACATTTTTCTGCTCATATTTGACTAAAGCGTTGCCGTGGCACTGGTTTTCATTAGCGGTGGGTGGCACGCAGCTGTTTTACACACGGGGTCCTTTGGGTGACGACTCTCAAACATGGAGCTGCTGTTTCTGCCTCATTAGCATCAAATTATCTGCAATTAGCCGCTCACATGTTTGATCATTCTGCTCCTAGACCAGGGACACAAGTCTAGTTCAGGACACTGCATATTCAGATAATGGTAGAAAGTATTATATTGTAGTTCAAGAAGCACTGATAAGTTCAAGTTTTTTTTTTTCCAGTTTCAATACTGATAATAATACTTGGGTTTTAAGCATTTGCCAAAACCACATCATCAAACCACTGTATGTTGTAACTTTTTAGCCAAAATATAGACTAAAATATAACTTTTTCATTTGAATGTTTTTATTGCACCAAAGACTTGAACAAAAAAAAACAAACAAACATGTGTCCTTGGTGTGAGCGGGCTTGCATCTCCACAAACTTGACTCTTATTCGGCCTGGAGGAGAGCCTCTTCCTGCTTGTTTCCATGGCAATGTTGTTCCTTTGGCTAAAACACAAAACACCGTTGATGTATTAAAAAATGAATCCAACTGTGGTATGTAACTGGTATTTATCCTGCAAGTAACTAATAAACAGGATGCCCTAACGAAGACCATCTTGCTGGTCGAAACACATTGACTTTAAATATATTCAGTTGGTGTGCCTCGGGTTTGTACCTTGCCCACTTTTACATTTTTCAATAAGGGCAGCATTCTGTCTAGATTTCAAGTTTAACCCTCGCAGAGCATCTGCACTGCTACTTTTTACTATTTTATTACCCAGTGAAGCGCTCTACCACTTTTCTTCATCTAACCACTGAACAGCTTTGAATAAAAGTTGAAACATTATGAGATGTTCTAAATCTAGTTACATCCAACCAGGAAATCAGCTGAACTGATCCATGGGTTTTAGGCAGAAGGATTCCTCCCTGATTTGAAGGATGTGGCATGGAAACAGTCCTTGGCAATAACACAATTCACATCAATATATTATATCTTTTGAATGAGAAAATGACAGCTTTATTGTCTCCAGTTTTTTGGTCTATTCACTTAATTGCATTGTTGTTATTGGCATAAACCTGTTTTCCTAACACTCCATGTTCCCCTCCTCTTTAGGGCATCCGTCATGTCTGAAGTTCTCTCCAGATTTGACCTGTAACGTGAAGAGGCTCCGGTGGCAGTGCATCGAGTGCAAAACGTGCAGCTTGTGTCGAATCCAGGGCAAAAACGCTGTGAGTTTCATGGTTTAATCTTCTCACTGATAATAATAATAATAATAATAATAATAATAATAATAATAATAATAATTATTATTATTATTATTATTATTATTATTATTATTATTATTATTATTATTATGATACAGACTCACAAATCAGACTCATACAGTGCTTTTTTTGACACTCAAAGATGCTTTACAAACAAACAAAAGCAACATGAAAAAAACTAGAAAATAGAGATGGGAGGAGACACAATTTCCACAAAATGAGACGAGATACAAGATTGGGTTCATGAGAACGAGACAATATGAGATTTTAACATAATTTCTAATTTCTTCAGTTTCCAATTTTGGCCTCATAATTTTTTATTTATTTGATTTAATATATTTGTTTCCATTCTACTGCCGCTTTTTGCAACTAAAGTGATGTAGCTCACCAACCAGTAACCCTTTTTTGTCCAATCCAAATATAAACCCATGGAAAAAAATCTCACAAGATAATTTTTCTCATGTGTGCATGACCTTGTGGCAGTTTTGTCTCACAGGATCTTGTGATACCAGATCTTGTACCATCCCTAATATGAAACATTGGTGGAAATCATGGGGGGAATGTCAGATTGAACAATTTGAACTGCAAATATTAATTGACTAAATGTGACTAGTCGACTATAAAAAAATAATCGTAGTCATATTTTGATAATTGCAATTGTTATTTGGACTTTACAGACTAAAACTAGGAACGCACCATCCAGCTTTTTCAGTGATACCAATACTTTTGGAATCTGTTGATACACGATATTAAGTAGCTCAGGGACTGGAAAAAGGACTTTATTTTCATCAAAACAGTTCACTTACTACAAAAATGATGCAAATTGTGTTATTTATCTAGGACCTAATTGTTGAACAGCTTCGTATGAATAAAAGTTCAAACGTTATGAAATGTTATAGGCCAAAATCAGCCTGTAAATAGTCTTATTCGGCTGAATAGGCCTGTCACAATAACAAACATGGCTGAATTAAATATAGACAATACATGAAAATGTAACACAATAAGCTAAGAGCAGATTTAAACCACAAAAACTATTCTAAATTTACAATATTGTTAAAAAGCCATGAGCCGCAATAAATAAACAGCAGAATTACTTTTGTACTTAGTTTGTATTTGTAATAAGTCATATCAACCTTGTATAACTTAAATCTTATCATATAGCCAGAAAATAAGATTTCCACTATTGCAAATAAAAAGTACACATAATATAGGTTTCATATATTGAGTGATAAGTCAATATAGTAATTATCTTTACAGGCCTATGAAACGATATCATGGAACCAATAACTGATCCAGCTAATTTTCCTGGATCTATGACAATATGCAATATTGGTATCAATATCAGTGCATTCCTAAAACACATGAAAACAACTTTTAATAACAATAACAGTGGCATTATTAAATCAACATTTCAAAAAAGAATAAAAAATTTCAGATATTTTATCTTTATTGCAAGTATTGTCTATTTAGAAGCCTTCAGTCACCATGACTCAGCCTTTACTTGGTTGATAAAGTATTTAAAAAGTCTCAGTGAACTATAGAAATAATACTTTGTCTAGTAGACTTCTGTAATAATCAATAGCTGCAGCAATAGTTTTGATTTTGAAGCCCGAGAAGTAGACTTCGTAATAGGTTTCTAACTCCTCTCCAGTGAACAATGGGTTTACTTTTCTAAAGACTTGTGGCCTGTGGGGTTTATACAGCGTTCCTTCTTTCACATAAAACTCTGTGTGTAAAATAGAGCTTTCAGGCACAGTTTTCAGCTTGTGGTACATCAGAGACTCAGCTCCCCCTCGCCTGTTTGAATATGTAGGCTTAAGGGCTGCCCACAGAACCTCATTTAAACAGGTCAGAAACACTGCTATTAAAGCCTTTAACAAGTTCATTGGTAACACTAATAAAAAGACTATTCACTGCCTTAATAAAGCGTGAATAAAGACTTAATGGTGCACTATGTAACTTTTTGGATTGGAGTCCCTCGCCTGCTTGTTTCTGTGGAGATGTAACTACTCTGCCTGGAATGTTCCATAGTATGACATTAAAAAGCTCTACCTTACATTTATTCAGTTACAGGTGGTTTAATAGATATACACAGATATAAAACCAGATGGTAATATAAAAGAAAGTACTATGATTTAATGTTGAAAATCACATTCTGTTATCTAAAGAAAGAGTTGTTTTATCATAATTGTGGTATTGGAATCAGTATTGGGTATTGATTCTATTCCTTAGTATCAAAATCGAGTTTTAAATTTTAGTATCGTCATGACAACACTATTTGTGGCTTTTTAGTCAGTCCACACTGTTGATTAATGCAAGCTGAAGGCCTTTACCTTTAATACCCTGTTGTTTAATAGATTCAAGATTTATTGTCAGTGTCATAAGAAACAACATAATTTAGTTACAAGAATCAAACTCTACAAAGTACTAATGTTAAGTGCTATAAATAAAATATTAAAGACCCCGCCCCACAAACTCCGTAAATAACTGCTGTGTAAAAAAACAACTTCATATTCCAACAGTCCTTCTCTGCAAAGTTAAATGATTTCACTGCATTTTGTACAGAGCAAACCTGGAACTATTTTGAACTATAGTGACATTATATTATGGACATTATATTTCTCTTATCTTATGTTGATATTCGTTTTGATCATTTCAGGATGAGATGCTTTTCTGTGATTCGTGTGACCGAGGGTTCCACATGGAGTGCTGTGACCCTCCTCTTTCTCGAATGCCAAAAGGTGAGCGCCCCCTGTCTGTAAACACTGTATTACACTGGTTATTACGCTGTTTATTACACTGTTGCCATACTCACTCTGTCATCCAAACAAGTTAAATCGTCAAAATACTTAATACTAAAAAATGTTATTTGTGAGGAACAGGATTTAGAGAATAATTTTAGTAACTATTCCGGTACAGTAAGCTTTAAGTGGTGGTGATTAGAATACATTTACTATGGATGCATTGATCCAGCTTTTTCAGTTCCGATATCGATTCTTTAAGTATTTGCTGATATCGGAGCTTGAAAACAGCATTTATTTCCTTAAAACAAAAATGAAATAAGATGTGTTATGTAGCTGCTATTTATCACTCTAAATAAAATTAAAACATTATGAGATTTTCTGGGCCAACTATGACCAGGAAATAAACACATCACATCACTCCATATGTCTCGACCAGTATTTATCATCTGCTAATCCAGCATCTGCAGCAATATCCAATACCAGCATTTGATCGGTGCATCCTTTTCTTTTGTATACTTTTATACAATGCAACTCAATGTGAAAGTATTCTGTAGAGTTCAGCAACTAATGCAGTGCTCTGATTGGACCATGGACCTAAATATGTTACAGAATATATTATATCAGTATTCTGTAACTAAAGACATGCTCAATGTATCATTTTCATTGCTGCAATTACACCGTTCCTCCCTCTCTATGATTCCAATCCAACCCCCATTTGTAGCTGTCAGTTAAATCTATTGAGGCTTATTATAGGAGCTTTCCCTGTGTATCTGATGCTGCTGAGTCCCTGTGGGGTTCACTGTCTGCAGATTACACTGGTGCTTTACACAGGGGTTTGCTCCGCTCACACACACACTCATAAAAGTCACATTGCTTTGCTAAACAAGTCCATCGAGCCCATGTTTTTCTTATGGATTTTCGCTTTGTGCAGTGTAATTGATTGTCATTGTGAAGCGGTCAGTGCCACAGTTAAAGGGGGATGTATCAAATGAATGTACGCGGATCTCCTCTCTCTCCCTCTTTCTCCCGTCTCTTTCTTCCTCTCTCTCTTCAACCCACCTTCTTTCTTCTTTACTCTTTCGCTCCTTCTCTACGCTTACTTCTCTCTCTCTCTCTCTCTCTCCATCTAACTGTCTGTCGTACCACTCTCCTTCCTCTCTCCGCTCCACTATTCTGGCTCTCTTTTTCCTTCTCTCTCTTTTCCTCCCTCTCTCTCTCCCTTCTATTGCTTTCTCTCTCTTCACCTTCTCTCTCTCACCCTATTTCCTCTGTCTTTTCCCACTCTCTCTCTCTCTTTCCCTCTCTGCCCCCTGCTCTTGCTCATTTCCCACGCTCTCTCCTCCTTATCTTTCTCTCTCTCCCCCTATTCTGTCCACCTCTCTCTCTGTCTTGCTCTCTCTCCTCTTCCACTCACCCTCTGTACTCCCCCCACTCTTTCCTCTCTCTTTCTCTTTCTCTCTCCCTCTCATCTCCTCCCCTCTCTCTCTTACCCTCCCTCTCTGTGTCCTGTTCTTGACTGTGCCCTGTGTTTTTGGACGTCCTCCAGGTACTTGGATGTGCCAGGTGTGCAGGCCCAAAGAGAACGGGAAGAAGCTGCTCCAGCAGAAAGCTCATCAGATCAAGAGACGATACGCAAAGCCCATCGGACGGCCCCGGAACAAACTCAAACAGAGAATGTGAGTTAGACAAACACTTCACTCTTTTCATTAAGGTGATTATGGTTTAGAGTTAATAAGAACCATAATATAGTAGTATTTCCAGAGGTGGGTAGAGTAGCCAAAAATTTATTCTTAGGTAAGAGTAACGTAGATGGTAGGTGGTAGTAGTAGTAGGTAGTAGTAGGTCTTGGGTTGGCCATGTCAGGTTTCAAGGAATACAGGCAAGATGGTGCCCTCTCAGGTCAAGATTCCCCTTTAAAGGAGATTCTCCATTTCTGAGACTTTCTTGGTTACATTAAAGAGGACATATTATAGAACTCAACCTTAATTAGTTTTCATTCATGTATATATTTGCTCCCTCATCATTAATTTGCTCAGTTGATTCATGCACGTTTAAGCCATTTTTTATTATTTATTTGATGGGGACAGTGCATATTGAACATCTGTGTAAATATAATAGATTGTAGCAAAGATGTTAATTTCCATATGTTATCAAAACAGCAGCCTTCTATTGTTTCTGCATTTGAGGCTGGACTGTTCTGGAGTGGAGTGGAGTGTTCTGTTAGCCCTGTTAAAACATGTAAATGCTTGGAATATGTCTGTATGTAGTGTACCAGTATAGTAGTAGAAGTTCAGTAGTGTGAGATGTGTGTAAACTTCTGTGTTCTGTGTCTCTTCGCCTCTAACTTTGTCTTCTGTCTGTTCTCGCAGGTGTGTGAGTGGCGGTGGCAGCAGCTCGGCAGCACTGGCAGGCCGGGGGGCACCTGGTAGGGCTCAAAAGATTTCCGTCTGTTCCACAAATCCATCTGGTCATGCTGCATCTGTGACGGACACCAGGGGGCCTCGTTGTGCAGTCGAAATCACCACCTCCTCCTCTTCCTCCTCCTCCTCCTCCTCCTCCTCTTCCTCCACCCCTCCCCCCCTCACCTCCACCTCAGCCACACTCACCGTAAACAAGAAAACCAAAGGGCTAATCGACGGGCTTTCCAAATTTTTTACCCCCTCTCCCATTGGACGGCGCACGCGAGCTATGTCTTTAGACCAGCCCCCAAATCTGTCCGCAGAAACAGCCACTTCGACCCCAGATTCGACCCAAACTACCCCACCATCTCTTCTTCCAGCCCCGCCCCCTTCGCTGCCAGGTCTTAGCCCAAACGTGCAAGTCTCAAACAGCTCCACTTCGGCTAACTCCCCCCAGAGTTCTTCCAGTCAGTCTAGCGTACCCTCCCTAACTAGCTTGTGCACTAACAGCCATGTTAAAGGCCTATTTGATGGACTCTCTCACATATTTACCACTCAGGGACAGTCACGGAAAAAGAGGCTTCCTTGCTACGCTCCGCACAGACGTCATAAAACCCAAGTTGAGTCCAAAGCGGGGACACAGCGCCCCCCCAAGACCGACTGTAGTAATAGCAATAGCAAGAGCAGGCTGCCAGGATGTCCCAGAGGATTTAAGATGGTCAGTCATTTCAAGCGTAATCCCTTCCTAAAAAAGCACAGGACTCTAGGCAGGCTGCGCTATAGGGTGAGTCCACACAAGGGGGCGCTGTCTCCAGGAAAGGCAGACTTGAAAGATGGACAAGATAAAGCAGAGAATATCCATGGTAAGCAAGGAGTTACCTGCACCGCGAGTCCTTATACCCTCTTATAGGCCTGTCACGATAACACATTTTTATGTGTGATTTATTTCAATTTAAAATATCACTATAAACAATGTTATATAAGATACTTCATGCCATTGACAATAAGAATAATCCAAGTAAACCCTTTTCTAAATATACAATATTGATATAACATTATGCAGTAAGAATTAAACACATAAAGGTGCACTACGTAACTTTTCTTGTCTGCTTGTCTCCATGGAGATGTTATTGCTTTGCTTGGAATGTTCATAGAATGGCATTTACCTTATCTGTCTCCATGGAAACAAGCAGGGGACACCACCAGGCACAAGTTATAGGTCAGATCTGTGTATAGGCAAGCCCACTCCTAATAAGAATGTGAGCTTTTTAAGATATTTTTGACCAATAAAAACATAATAAAAAAATGCAGGGTAGATTACTTTAATGCCATACTATGAGACCTTGCAGACAAACAATAACATCTTCATGAGCGAAGCCCACCAACCCCAAGAAAACTTATGTAATGCACCTTTAAGTAGTAAGTTGTACAGTGACTCATAGATATGTAACGTATTCAATTAAATTTTTTAAGTCTTTTAAGTTTTCTAAGATGCATAGGATAAATATTTAGACCAAACAAAGCTTCATTTATTGAACCATAAGTCATATAGTAATTATCATGACAGGCCTGCCCTCTTAAGCTTCTTTTTCTTTTCTTTTGGTTGATTTCTTCGTAGACTAGAGCTAATCCAGTTTATACTAATCCTTCATTTAGTTTCCTAACCCAGTTTCGTTGCGTTTGGACTTTTTGGCTGCGATCTTTTCACGTAGCTTTGGCATTTCTTCGCCGCTCGATGGCTTCTGTCCCTTTGCATGGCCCCTCTAACCTCCTCATGTGGCTTCAAAATACAGGAAATACACTGGACCCAGGAGGACATTATAAGCTAATACATGGTGATTAGCATATCTGAGGTTGTCAAATGTAGCTTCAGTTTGTTGCTATAGTGATGCGTTTGGTAGTTCATCATCAGCCAAAACTACCTCAAAACCCTATTTCTTAATCATTTAAAATTATACAATTGTCAATTTATAGAGATAATTAAAACAATGAAATTTAAGATGTAATTTGTAATTAACAACGTTTACCCGGGTTTATAATTTTTAAACCCCAGTAAAAACAAATAGAGAGTATTAAGAAGTATTAAGAAATAATGTTAAACAATATAGAAATTGCTATGTAAGGTAACCATAATATACTCTGGTACTGAGTATACTATGATTTCTCTACAGTCGATAGAGTAGTAGTAGTAGTAGTAGCAGTAGTAGTAGTAGTAGCAGTAGTAGTAGTAGTAGTAGTAGTAGTAGTAGTAGTAGTAGTAGTATATGTGACAAAATTATTGCTTCAAATGGTGTATTAGCAAATAGCAATATTATCTAATGAATATATCTAGTGACCTTGACTGGCCTCTGGTTCCTGGGTCCACTTGGTTCCTGTCTTTGGCCCGTCCCTTCGCCCTCTCCTTGACCTTTGCTTGTGGGGGGGACAGCATTATCCCCCCTCCCTCTCTCTCCCCTCTCCTCAACGCTCCATCACTCCACAACACAACCACTGCACCAATGATTCAGCCACTGTCTACACCAGTCAACTCGAGCTACATAAAGACACATGCAAACTGTAACTGTTAAAAGCAGCTTCAGACTGGCCTCAGTCACACTATGAGGTTGAAATTAAAGGATACTAGGCTGTTTTATATAAATAAATGTATAATTAGTACATATATATATAGTTTAAAAGCAATCGTTTTTGGGGCAATTGGCATGCCTTAGTTGTATAACATTAACATGTAATGATGCACTATAGATGCAGTGTGACTGTACTGAATTGTTTGGGAAGGTTTTTTTTATATTTATCGCTTATACTTTTTACTGCTCTGTGTAATTACACTATAATAAGGAAAGATAATCTACATAGAAATTATTTTTAGACACCGACAACCCTCTACACAATCTATTTTGCGAACGCCAACATTGCATTAAAGTATTAAAATAAGGCTTTATGCAGTGATTAGTGAGCCCTAATATATCAGGGCCCTATAATAGGGCTGTATTTCTGTAAATTAATTATAGCTGTGACAGTAGCAGTTTATAAATAGTAGTAAAAGTTGTAGTGGAGAAGCATAATAGCACAGTTAAGCTTTAGTTCTCATTGTAGTGTTAGCAGTAAGTTTTTTCTACTATACCTTTGCTCAGTGATAATGATAATTCTAAAAGCAACAATAGACTGACATTTTCAACCCAAAATACTTACTAACATACTGTTACCATGTGGTCTTGTACTAGCTCTGACAAAACTCAAGATCATTCAAATCTGTTCAGGAAAGGTCCAATTATGTGATTTTTCTACTGACTTTACTTCCTTTTCAGTTTTACTATCAATTAGTATTTGATTTATGATACTTTTGACAACCCTAAATAGTAGTTTTTTACCATAGTGAACAGTTATAATTGCAGTATTAGTAGTACTTTGTAATAGGTATAGGGCTAGTAGTACTGTAGCAGTGGACAAATAAATACACAATGCCCCGAGTAATTCTATCTTGAACTAAAAGTACAGTTGATGACGGATTGTGTTTTAGTTTTTCTCTCACCACATCCTAAAATAGACCAGGCATGAATGTGTGTGCTTAAATTACTGCCTGCTGCTCTGAGATCTTTCACTTCCTGCTTCTGTAGCTCTGCCTCTGCTTCTGAAAACTGTCTCTCTGGATGACTAAGATCTTCAAAACAATTACACAATTAGACCACTTTAGTCTCTGTTCATCACGATTGGGATTTTCACATAAACATGCGAAGAGGAGACATTACCAAAGTCCATTGAGATGTTGCTTCATACACGCTGCATTGTGTGGAGTGAATGCACAGTGTTATTGAATAGAGGTGGGCAATAGACAGTATGGCCTATATAGAAAATATTGAAATTATGGTAGTTGTGAGTGTATACAAAATTGGAATTTTGTGCATGTTACGATCATTTATTTTAGCAGCAAAAAGAGCAGCCAAAATGAGTGAAACTTGACCACTTTTTAAAGGTCCTAGATTACACAAAATTGACTCTTACGAGCTTTAATCCATGTTACAGTATTGTTTCCTCATCAAAGACACACCTGGAGTTGTGTTTTGTTTCATTCACACATGTTTGAGTTACCCTTTATTATTAGTCTGTTTATGCTCTGTTCCACCTTGTGATGTCATTAAGGGGTAGTTTTCAAGTTAACAGCAACCTCTTACCTTTTGTGTAGTAGAGATGGGCAATTCCAGGGCTTCAAAATGATTCTAGTGAAGGTGTATGGAGCACTTCCTGTTTTACCACATGACATCACAAGGTGGAACAGAGTGTTTTCCGTTTGAGAGAAGAATTCAGCCTAAATATGCAGGATTTGTGTGTTAAACGTGTGAATGAAACAAAACACAACTCCAGGCCTATTAGATAGTATTGAAATTGTTGTTTTGAAGATAAACACCATAATAATTTTAATTATCATATAAACAGTAATAAGAAAAATGAGAAAAGAGCTGATTAAAAATTATAAGGAAATAGACGTAGCATTTTTTCAAACTACAGTATAAAGCGAAAATTTTGTGCAATACTTGAACCTAAACCAACACATTTACAGACACATTTTAGCATTTATCTGATGGTTTGTCAATGTTTGTTTCGATATAACCCGCCCCTACTTTGTGCTTACTTATATGTTATTAATAAGCCTTTACAATTCACACATTTACACTTTTTGGCACATTTTTGATTAATTACAAAAAATAGCATCTTTACTACCAGCATGATCCTATTTAACAATATATATAGAGACACATTTTCTGTCAGTATTGCCCGCCCCTATTAATAAACACACAGCATTGTAGTTATTGCTGTGTTATATTATTATGTTGTGTTATTGTGGTCAAACAGGACTGAACGGAGAGCTGAGGGTGAAGAAGGAGACTCAGATGGCCGCCATGTCCAGAGACCACGTCAGCGAAGAGGACATCGAGACTTTTAACAGAGTACAAGAGCTCGCTGCACAGGTGAGAAATAATAAAATATAAACAGTCAAAAAATGAGGTTCCTCTGGTCTTCTGATAATTTATTTTAATAGATTTTCTTTTTTTCAGACCAAGGTTTTGTTTGTTTTCATACCTGACAGTTGTTGCTGTGTCGGATATAAAAATGGTCAGGTATGAAATCTAACTAAACGGAAACTAAACCTTGGTCTAAAAACAAGAATCTATTAAAATAATACAATATAAAGGTGCATTGTGCAACTTTTCCACCGCCTACTTGTCTTCATGGTGATGTTATTGCTTTGTTTGAGAGGTCCACAACATGGCATTAAAGCTCAGTATGGGTGTTTTTATTATCAGAAATACCTTGAAAAACATGCATTCTTACTGTAAGTGGGGTCATCTCTCCACTGATCTGACCTGTAATTTAGCCTGGCAGCACCCCCAGCTTATCTAACAGGAGATACAGTAGATCAATTTAATGCCAAACTATGGAACATTCAAAACAATAACATGTCAATGGAGACCCTGGTTCAGAAAAATGACATAGTGCACCTTTAATTAACAAATAGTCAGTGTTTCTCAAACTATGGTACACTCCTTCTGGTGTTGTTGTTCTGGTAAATAAGAGTTAAATAAATAAATGAACTAAATCTCCTTGTTAATATTTTGTTTGACAGAGAACTGGTGCTCTGAACAGTGACTCGATGCGATTTCCCTCCGTCATCGAATTTGGAAAATACGAGATCCAGACGTGGTATTCATCGCCTTATCCTCCTGAATATTCAAGGTAAACCAACTACCAAGTTCAAATAAGTATGTTTTCTATTCTCTTTGTTTAGATTGCGGATATCAGACGACTCTTGCTAGATGTTTTGGGTTTAAAGGAGCTATATTCATTCATTCATTCATTCATTCATTCATGCATTTTTGAGTAATCCTGCATTGTCCTTCATTCCTGTTTTCACCTACCCGATAACTCCAGCCACTTCTCTGTATGTAGTTGGAATAATTTGAAAATATAAGACTCAGAATCGTGCGGGTTTTAAAATCAGTAGTTTGCTATAATGAAATGCCGTTATGGAGGTCTGCAATTTTAAAAAGTGTTAGGGGGTTTTCAATTATTAAGCTGTTTTAGATAAATATTGAGCAAATATTTATTTATAAGAAATTATAAAATAATGGCGTATTTATATTCTAATTAGATTCTAAGTTCCTAAGTAAAAAGTATAATATATTTTCTGTTTAAAGGTGCACTGTGTAACTTTTTGGTTGGGGGTCCGTCACCTGCTTGTTTCTATGGATATGTCATTGCTCTGCCTGGAATGTTCCACAGTGTGACATTAAACAGCTCTACTTACATTTATTCAATTACAGGTGGTTTTATAGCTCAAAAATACCTAAAAAAAAAACAAACAAACAAAAAACAGGCATTTTGACTGTGAGTGGGGTCGCCTCTCCACAGATCTGACCTGTAACTTGATCTGGTTTGGTCTCCATGAAGATAGAAAGGTTTAACACCATACTGTGAAAAGCAATAACATCTGCATGGAGAAAAGTATTTGATGGGCCCCCCACCAGAAAAGTTACACGATGCACCTTTAATGTTTCCATAGTGAAGTGGATGTGTAGAGAAGTGATAGTGAATATTTGGAGGATGATCAAAGACAAGATTTATAAATGTAGTGATGAAGAAATTAGTTAACTAAGATTCAAAGACTGTTTATTTGTCAAAACTGTTTTATGTTTAAAAAAGTCCTTGTAAAAATAGCTCCTTTCTCTTCTTTTTGTCTCATTTTCAGACTACAAAAGCTTTATCTGTGCGAGTTTTGTCTGAAGTACATGAGAAGCAAAAACATCCTCCAGAGACACATGAAGAAGTGCGGCTGGTTCCACCCTCCTGCCAACGAGATCTACCGCAAGGATGACCTCTCTGTGTTTGAGGTGGGCACATGCTGAAAATATATTCAGTTTTCATGTATATTTTTGGTTTAGTAGGAGTCTAATTTGGAGCTGCTATTACTGCGTGTAGAGCACTAGTTTAATCCTGGTTCTGTCCTGTTTAGTCCAAATCGTTCCAAATAGTTGTTATTATCTTTACTTAACTTTACGCATTAGATTCTAATATTATAGTGAAAGCAACACCGTGGAAATGTTGTTTCTTTGGCTATAATATTCCACAGTTTGGCATAAAACCTCTCATCTCCTTGGAGAAGGATCCAAAGAATGGTTTTAACTTTTTATTTCTATGGAATCAGGCAGGTGACCTGCCACCTCCAGAAAGTTACATACTGTACCTTTAAATAGCATATGCATATGCCAGATTCAGCTTAAATAAACCATTTGTTCATTGCATTGAAGAAATCAAACTGACCTTTATAGCAGTGTTCTCTTGTTTTTCCAGATCTGGTTTCAAACACTGTTCCTCTCTGTTTTTTAGGTTGATGGAAATGTCAGTAAACTGTTCTGCCAAAACCTCTGCCTTTTGGCCAAACTGTTCCTGGATCACAAAACGCTGTATTACGACGTGGAGCCTTTTCTCTTCTACATCCTCACTCAGAACGATCAGAAAGGCTGTCATCTGGTCGGATACTTCTCCAAGGTAACTGTTACATTACATTAGACCTGAGTATTTGGGGTTTCAGATCCTAGAATGGGATGATGTAATACTCATTGACAGATTTTCATGTTGATTACATTGTACTTTTGCCATTGCTATGAAACATCCAAAAGGGAAATTCACAAATGTCAAATTTGATTATTTTTATGACTGACCAAACCCTCAAACTCACTGTAAAAAAGATGCATTTTAACAACATTAAACATTTACGATTAAAGCCATAGTATGTCACTTTTGCCAAAAAAATAAACTAAAAAGCATGTTTATTCATTATGAATATTTTTAATTGCACTGACTCTTATTTGGCCTGGAGGAGGGCTATAAAATTTCACAGTCTACACACACCTGAGGCAGGTGAAGGATAGTAGAGGCAGGTGGAGGCAGGTGGAGGACAGTAGAGGCAGGTGGAGGCAGGTGCAGGACAGTGGAGGCAGTTGGAGGCAGGTGGAGGCAGGTGGAGGCAGGTGCAGGACAGTGGAGGACAGTAGAGCCAGGTAGAGTACAGTAGAGGCAGGTGGAGGACAGTAGAGGCAGGTGGAGGACAGTGGAGGCAGTTGGAGGCAGGTGGAGGCAGGTGCAGGACAGTGGAGGCAGTTGTAGGTCTGACCTGTTCAGCTCTGACTCTCCTTGTGTGTGTCCCTCAGGAGAAGCTCTGTCAGCAGAAATACAACGTGTCGTGCATCATGATCCTGCCTCAGCACCAGCGCAAAGGCTTCGGACGCTTCCTCATCGATTTCAGTAAGTTCCGTAATGTGGCTTTAGTGCCCCTCTTAAATCGACTACAGCTTTAAAGGTCCTATACCCAATTTTCCCATGTATCTGAGCAAAAAATGTCTTGCTCGGGGGCAGATATATTGTATAAGCAGCTCTTAAGTCTGCTGTGTACTGTTGGCATCTAATTATAAAGTGTTTTATTGTCTTATTATCAGGAAGTGCGTGTTAGCATGCTAGTTGTTGTTAACTTTACTGTCACAGCAAAACTCGCCTTTAAGAGAGAGTTGTGAAACGCGCTTATGAACTCATCTTGGTGAATAATTAGAATGATCTGGATGCATAAGGTAAGTGAGTCCAATAACTGGACCACTGCAAACTGTTTAAAATGAACTAGTTCTGTTTTTCTGTTTTTAATAAAGTAAAACTACAGATCATTTCCAACTGTACGTCTGGTGTAGTAGGTGTCTTGGGAAAAGAAAATACTACAGTGAATTTCTTTCTATCTCTTTCTCTGCTCAGGCATTTTTGTCATTGGAGCACTTTTATTATTGTGAAGAGTTCAGTAACAATGAAGGAGGAGAGAAAGAGAGAGAGGAGATGGAGGAAAGAGAGAGGAGATGGAGGAAAGAGAGAGAGGAGGAGAGAAAGAGAGAGAGGAGGAGAGAAAGAGAGGGAGGAGAGAGAGAAGAGGGAAGAGAAAGAGAGATGGAGTAGAGCGAGAGCAGGAGGAGAGAGTGGAGAGGGAAGAGAAGGAGAGAGAGGTGAGGAGAGGGAAGAGACAGAGACAGGAGCTGGAGGAGAGGGAGGGGATGGAGGAGAGAGAGTGGGAGAGAGAGGAGAGGGAAGAGACAGAGAGGAGATGGAGGAGAGAGAGAGCGGGAGAGAGAGATAAAGAGAGGGAGAGAGGAGAGGGAAGAAAAAGAGAAAGAGAGAAGAAGCAGAGAAAAGGAGAGAGCGAGAGGGAAGAGAGAGAAGGAGAGAGCGAGAAGGAGTGAGAGAGGGAGGAGAGAGAGGGTGTTTGGTAATGGAGCGTTTGATTTCCTCTTCACTTTGGGGGCTGCTGAGACGGGTGGAGATATTGAGAGTGGCTGATAACAAAGAGAAGGATTAGGCCGATTGAACACAGCTGAGCTCCTTCAAGTCTCTATTGGAAATGCAGTTTTGTAGCTTGAGGACTTTGTTTATTGAGGATGATTCAATATGTTTTTTCCCTAAGTCGATCCCGATATCTGGGAGTTTTTTTTACTGTTTTTCACTAATAACTGTTTGCTAATGTTGTTATCCAGATGTTAAAATTTGAAAAAGGCGTTGCACCTGATTCTGAGTCTTAAAGTTGCACTGTGTAACTTTTCTTTCTGGTGGAGGGTCCATCACCTGCTTCTCTCCATGGAGATATTGTCTGGAATGTTCCACAGTATGGCAGGACTTTTTAAGTCAGGACAGGAGGTGACGCCACAGGACCAAGTTACATCAGTCAGATCAGTGGAGAGGCGAGCCCAGTCACAGTAAGAATGCAAGTTTTTGGTCAATAAAAACCCATGTTATTGAGTAATTCCATTCCAGACAAAAAATGAACATCTCCGTAGAGACAAGCAGTTGGCGGACCCTCCACCAGAAAAGTTACACAGCGCTGCTTTAAGTATATATATATATATATACTTTATTAATCCTGGAGGAAATTTAGTTTTTCACATGCAATTATAAGTGCTTTTCACAACTTGTAGATACCAGAGCAGAGTTTTGCTGCCATGACAATGCTAACAATAATTAGCATGCTAACAACACACAAGACTTACTTCCAGTTTGGCAAATGATAAAAAAAAAAATACAATTAGATGCAGACAGCACACAGCAGTCTCATGTTGACCCAAAGAGCTGCTTTTACAGTAGGACAAGACAATTTTTACTTTGTTACATGAAAAAATCAGATAACAGACCACCAGATTTGAATTAAAGCTGAGTTAATTTCGCACATTAATTTTTGTGGAAAATAACTACAAAATGTATTTATTCAGAATATAATAAAACTTATTATTATGTTATTTGTATATGTGAAATTTCAACATTTTTTATTTCATTTTGTCAAATATTGTAAGCAGCCTGTCTCTGTTTTTTTAATAGAGAGTCTATTTTACTTTAAGTACTACTATACTTCTGAACTGCAGTATTAGTCCACAGTAGAGAGAAGGACTTGTGAAAAACTCTCTTTTAGATCATTTTTCAAAGCTTGCATCTTTGCTCCTTTGTTTCCCTTTTATTAATGCTAACTCACTTGTAAAACGACAAAATGAATTATGACTTTTCCCCAATTAATTTATTTGAATATTCAGCGTTAATGTTGTCAACGGCGACCGCTCCTCTCCTCACAGTTAAATGAATATGTGGTGATTACTGTAACATTAGCGTGCCGTGTTTGGTGATTAGACTTGCTTGTTTGGGCACATCAGTTTTGCGGGTGCACATTAAAAACCATTAATTAATTTCACACAGTCTCGTAATGGATGACCCTTGACAAAGCAGCTTGTGAAATGAATTACACGCATTCGATTTTTGTGTTTTTTTCTTGCCTTGGTTGTGATCCCGGCTTAGCACGGTCCCTGGGGAGAAGTGAAGTAAATTTTTCTATCAAATACCATCTCTGACACAAAAAATTATACCCAGATACTAATACTACTAAAACTGCTATTGAAACTAGATACTCATTTAAGCAGGCATTGATTCTGAAAAGTTTCTTCTTTTTTATTTATTGTTGTCTTGTTTTGTCTCCCTTTTTTGTTATAATTACTGTATTCTTTGGTTGTATTTTTGGAATATTATTATTATTATTCACTCTTTTTATTTGTTTTGTTGATGTCTGTCTAGTATGACTGTAGGTTGGTTTGTCAAAGAGATTATGAATTTTAAAAACGCAGTACTCAGAAATTACATCTTGTTTTGATTTCTTTTTAACTAGTATGTACATTTTAGTAGTTAAATTCTAATAGTAGTAGTTATCAGGGCTGAACTTACTTTACGAAAATATTTCTGATAAGCATTACAATTGTGTTTATATTTTAGATTTTGTATTTTGAATTCTGTATCATTTTAAATACAGAGGGAGTATAAAACATGAGAGAAAACTAAAATATGAACTGCTAAAATAAGAGAATAATTTACATTTGATTGCAGCTGTATATCCTTTTTACAGTATTGTTCAAAATCTATTGTGTTGTTTTGAATTAGTGTTGGAGCTGCCAGATTAATCAAACCGGAAGCAAAATCACATTTTGAAGTGACCCAATCTGCTAACTCTGTAATTTAACATTTACTAACATGTTCTCAAATGCTTTTGGTTCTTGTATTGTATTGTATTTCATATTTCAGTCTATAGGATCAGTCAGTCTTTTGTTCATGACCAGTCACAGTTAAATTTCCATTGTTGTTTTAACTAAACTGTTTTTTGTAGGTTACTTGCTCACACGGCGTGAGGGTCAGGCTGGTTCCCCTGAGAAGCCTCTGTCTGACCTTGGCCGCCTGTCGTACTCGGCGTTCTGGAGAAGTGTGATTCTGGAGCACCTCTCGAAGCATCGCCACAAACACATCAGTGTGAGGGGCATCAGCAGAGCCACGGGCATGTGCCCACACGACGTCGCCGCCACCCTGCAGCAGCTGGGCATGATCGACACCAGGGACGGGAGGTGAGTGTGAGGGCTGGGGGAGAGCTGGGGTAGACCTGGTTTAGTCGTGGTTCAGACCTGGTTTAGCTCCAGTTCCATTTTGGTTTAGACTAACCTTGCGCAGCAACATGGATTCTTACAATATTTGTGAGTTCACAAGCTCACGAGAATCCATTTTGGCAAACTCCCACCCACAAGCTTCTGCTTGGACTACTCACCCCAATAAGTCCCGATCGCTTTCAACGAGAGCCAGATTGATGATGTGCAGAACACATACCAGTCTGACATGAGCCAGGTTAGGTTTCAGCATGCTTCAGTAGTGACTATTAAACGTGATCTGAAACTGTCTCAGACCTCTTCAGTCCTGATATAAACCTGATTTACTCCTGGTTTAGTCCTTTTTTAGTCCTTATCTGGTCCTGGTTGAGTCCACACAGTGTGCTGCAGATGATTGACAGGTGTGGCAGGTCAGCCCGCCTCCTCCACTCGGGCTCTGTGACTTATCCAGGACACAGTGTATTTTTAACATCATATCCATTTAACACGGCCCAATATTGACAGAAGTAAGTCAGGTTAAGCCCCCCAAGGACGCTTGTGTCTGTGTACACCTGGCAGCCCACCTGTGCTCTGTACTATTACACATTACAACTGCAGTGCTACTGCTACTACTGCCATTTCAACTACAACTGCTGTAATAAAATACTTCTACTACTACTGCAACTACTGCAAATGTGATATACTTTTACTTATACTATTCATGCTAATTACTCCTTTGATATTCGAAAACTACTCAAGTTACTATCATGCAATTAATATTACTTTTGACACTGACCTAAAGTAAACTAAATTACTACTACTACTATTATTTTTATTATTACTATTGCAATGACTAATAATAATTCATTCATTTCATACACGGTGGTGATACACTACTGCTGTGGCCACAGTTGCTCTGGGGCAGACGATGGGAGCGAGGCTACCAATCTGCACCATCGGCCCCTCAAGCCACCTCACGCACACACCACATTCACACTACTACTACTACTACTACTACTACTACTACTACTGTTACTCTCTTGTTTAAAACCCCTTTGTTTTTTCCCCCTGCAGAATCGTGCTGGTTCGTAGAGAGGGCGTGATCCAGAGGCACATGGACCGTCTGAGGGAGAGGCCCAGACCGTACGAGGTGGACCCCAGCGCCTTACGATGGACCCCCCCGAAAAACCACAATGCACCCACCACATCCGACGAGGAAGAGGAGGAAGAGGAGGAGATGGAGGTAGGCTGTCCTTAGCTGTAGAAGATATTGTTGTTAAGTAAGTGGGACACCTAAAAACACCTAAACTCCGCCCAGAAACACTTTTCATATAGAGCTGCTAAACTGGGTAGTACCTGGAGCAGGGGCAGAGTCTGGGGGTTTAAGGAACAGTGTGATTGTTCTAACAGGTATCCACACTTCAAACTCCGCCCCTGCAGGTGTTTGTAATCAAAAACACTTGGCTGTAATCGGGGCAGTCTTGTGCGATGTCACCAAGTACTTGAAACTTGAAATACAAGAATTACATGAATTTCAGAACATGTTTTTAAAGGTCCAAATTTGGAGTCGAAAGTGGGGGTTATAAGATTATATCAAGACATTTTTAAAATAGAAAAGTTTTTACATTTGTCCTAAAACATCTTTCCAACTTTCATCTCAAGCTTCAAAGTGACACAGTTGCATGCATAAACAGTAATAGGCCTGGTACAGTCTGTCCTCTAAGCTAAAACGAGTTTATTTCTCAATGGGGTTTGGTGACTTCAGCTGTCCTTTGAAAAGCCCTGACTCATGGCAAATTAGCAGTGAACATTTTACTGTCACCTCATTATTGTTCTCATAAAACGATGTGTAAATGTCGTATTCATGTGGTAAAAGTGAAATTATTGTGTTTTTATAGGCATACGATCTGTGGAACTAAAAAAAAAAAAAAAGAAGTTGAAATATTATAAGTAAAAAGTAGTTTATGCAAAGTGAATTGTACTTTCCAACTTTTTACTACCTCTGCTACTACTGTTTATAACTAGCACTTTTATATAATCTGGCATACTGTATCATATATATTTTTATTATTTTGTTTAAATTATTAATTAATTAATTGAATAAATAAATACACATCTTTATACACTAAGAATAAGTAATTATTTCTCAAAACATGAAACTTTCAGTCATATGTGATATTTTAAAAGTGAACATCGTGAACATAAACTTACAAATATGAAGATGATAAATAATAAATAATTTCGCTTTTTTTTTTTTTTTTTTTTTTTTTTTTTTTTTTTTTTTGCATTCAGTTAAAAGCTGCCAAAGTTATTTCTAATCCTCAATGATTTGCCTGGAATCTTTTGATTTTTTTGTGCAAATGGGAATAATAAATGTCTCTATATTCACTAAAATGAATATTCATGTTTAAGCCATTTTTATTAGTTTTTAATAAGACATACCAGACAAAAAAATTATATATATTTTTTTGTTATATCACCCAGTCTTAGATGTAATATTTATTATTTGTGATTTCAGATGGAGAGGCTGAAGAATCGGTCCAATCGCTGGGACAAAGACGACCTCTTCTCCCCCTCCCACAGCGGCCGTCCCACCCTCACCAAAGTCCACTGTAAGGTCCCCTACCGAACCTACGAGCGCCGCGCTATGTCCTCATGGAGCCGCCGTATCCAGGAAGTGGAGGAGCGTAGCCATGGCGACGAGGAAGCTGACGATGATGACGATGATTCAGACAGCTCGCCGCCCGTCCTCACCAAAGCCCACGTCATGCTTTCCACCAAAAGAAAGGTGAATTAATTAAGAGTTATGTTTGTTTTCTTGTCCAAATAAATCCTGTTTAGATCTGGTTTAGAACCTTGTTTGCACTGCGTAACTTTTTGGTGGAGGGTCCATTACCTGCTTGTTTCTATGGAAATGTCATTGGTCTGCCTGGAATGTTCCATAGTATGACATTAAACAGCCCTACCTTACATTTATTCAAGTACAGGTGGTTTTATAGCTCAAAAATACTTAGAAAAACAGGCATTCTGACTGTGAACATGGTCGCCTCTTCACAGATCTGACCTGTAACTTGGTCTGGTTTCCTTCCTCCACCAGAAAAGTTACATAATGCACCTTCAGTGTATTTTGGAATAACAGGAAGTACATTCTTGTTAAGGTAGTTGGCCAGCAGTGGTCCTGTCTTTGCTCTACTTGTCTCTGAATAGATAAAAGTGTAAAAGGCTACTGCACTGACTGTATTGAAGTCCTGAGCAAGTCCCTATTGAAAAACTGCCTCCAAAAAAAGACATATTACTGTACTTCCCAGAACAGGACTATAACAGGAAGCAGCTGAGTGCCACATACACTGAATTCTTCTTCTTTTATAGGTTAGGTTTAGGTTTCTACAATTTGTTGATGTCATCATTTCAGTCACGCTGGGGGTGTTCTGCATGTATCCCTAGTGGTGGAATGTTTAGGAGTTGCACAATGCACAATGCACACCACATTAGCAAACACTGTCAAAAAAAGTTTTAAGATCGTCTGAAAACTCAAGAAAAAATACAAAATGGATTTAAACAGCACATTTTCAGGAGCCTGTGATCAATACGAGTGTTCATTGGCCTGTTTAGGAGTTTGATTTTCAATAAAAATGTGAAAATGACTAATTGAAAACTGAATAACTGTTGGATAATGCTAGCTATAATGAAGGACTTGTTTAACAGCACAAACCAGCTCACCTGTTCCAACTAAGTCAGCTGTTAATGGTCAGACTGTGTTAAAACAAAGCTCAGATTAAAGTCTAATTTGAGTAACACAGTTTCAGACTGAGTAGAGCCTACAGTTAGCATCACAGCCCCAGGGAATGTTAATGACATCAGCTGCAAAGTATCAATTTAAGTTAATGCTTTTGAAAAAAAAAATATACAAAATAGAAATCCACAAATGTTGAACCTTATCATTTGTTTGGGATTGGGTCCACAAATCTGCAGTATTAATCTCATGGTCTTAAGTCTTTCAACAACAATCAGGTCTGAATAATGGCACCACTTTTCAAAAATTCTAGAATGTAGTAGTAGTAGTAGTAGTAGTAGTAGTAGTAGTAGTAGTAGTAGTAGTAGTAGTAGTTTTAGAATGGTGTGCCCTTTAATTAAGGAGATCATTATTGACTCCTGCTTTGTGGCTGTCTCTCTTGTTTGGTTTTCTCTGGGCTCAAAGCACAGCTGAGTGTTTATCATTATTTGTTTCCCTTCATTAGTGTCTGTGTTGCGTTCGTGTGCGGTGGGAACTTTGATAAATATTCATGGGTCGGGTGGAAGCGGCGTAGAGCTCGCAGCTGTGGATAATAGATGTGTTTTAGGGCCTCTGTTTAAACCTTGTACCATTGTCAGCCTCATGGTTAATTTACTGGTCTCTGTGAATGGGACACTGCTCCCCTCTTGTGGACATAAAGATAAATACAGTGAAGGTATTATAAACTACATTTTTTACAGTGATAAACATGTTGATAGGAATTAAAAGGTATTCCTATCAAGGTATCAAGGTATTGTACATACATATACTGTATGTACAATTAGCTTGTTTTCATGGAGATATTCTTTTTTTCTCTGGAATGTTTCTTAGTATGGCATTGAGCTTGCATTTATTCAGTTGTAGGTGTTTTCATTGCTACAAAATATATTGCATACCACACATTCTTACTTTGGGCTGAGCCACCTTTCCACAGATCTGATTTGTAACTTGCCCTGGTGGCGCAACCTGCTTAAACTGCGGAACATTCCAGGCAAAGCTGTAACATTTTGATGTAGAGAAGCAGGTGGCAGATCCTCCATCAGTAAACTTACGCAGTGGATCTTTAATTAAATCAGCTGGTAATTGTTGAATATCATTAACTTGTATTTTGTGTTTTCTTGTCCTTTTTGCAGAGGTCTGTGGTGTTGAAGAAGCGCGGTCGAAAGAGGAAGAGAGTAAACAGCAGCGTCACCACGGAAACCATCTCTGAGACAACGGAGGTGTTAAATGAGCCCTTTGATCACTCAGATGACGAGAGGCCCATGCCTCACCTGGAGAGAACGTCCCGGGTCGGAGAAATGGACGACGAGGAAGAGGAGGATGAGGAAGAGGAGGGGAGGGAGAAGAGACATATCACACCGATGAAGAGGAGGAGAGGAAGACCACGACTCGAGAAAAACATTCAGAAAGACAATCGTGAACTCTGGAGCGAAGGTAGGTCCTGATGTGTCTGTAGTATGTAAAATATTTTACATTATATGATATTTTTACATTAATATAAAGTTTGTGTGGCCCTATTTAAAACATGAAGGGACTATAGAATATTGTGATGTAATCTGATATAGAGTCATTTTAATTGACGCTATGATTATATTAAAAACATTCATGATAAAACTAAAATCAGTTATAGTCATCACGTGAAATACAAGTTAAATAAGATATAATACTAATAGAAATAAAATGAAGCAAAAAAGGTATCCATGGGTTTCAGAATACAGTTGCCATAGCAGTTAGCTATTATAATAATAATTTTTTAGTCCTTTAAACCTCACTCCTACCAGGAAGATGAAATCCATGAGTAGGAAATCTGTTGTTCTATAATATATTTATTAATATGAAATACTTTTTACTGTAACAAGGAATTGATTGAAGACATCTGATGGAGATTAATTTGATATTTTTCCTCTGTACTCCCCTGACCATACAATTGTGTTCTGTCTTTTACAGGAGCAGATTTTCTCTGCAAAAGACCCACTACTCGTCCACTGAAACGGAAGAAAGGCTGGCCCAAAGGCGTGAAGCGTGGCCCGCCCAAATGGAGAACCAAGAACGAGAGAAAGATGGGCTTCAAACTGAACCTGTACACGCCCCCCGAGACCCCCCTGGAGGCGGAGCACCACACAGAGGAGGCAGAGCGGGGCGTTGCCAGCGGCGACGAGGGCAGCCGAGCAGAGCCGGGGCCAGACAGTCCTGATGTAACAGAGTCTCAGTCTCAGCCTCACAGCCCCAATCAGCCAGAGTCCCACAAGTCCAGCTCTGCAGAGGACTCGCCGGTCTGCTCCCCTGCCCCCTACCGCTCCTCCCCCGAAGCCCCCCCAGAGCCCCAGGACAGTGAGCCGGACTCCCCCAAAGACCCCGACCACGAAGAGCCCAGAGCTGAGACCGCCCATGACGGAGAGGAAGAGGAGGAGCCCAGCCAGGCAGAGGGGCAGGGAGAGGAGGAGGAGGAAGAGGAGCAGACGTCAGCGGAGTCTGAGGTCACAAAAGAGGAGCCAGAGCCGGATGTGCCGGACGCCCCTGAATGCACCACAGAGTATTCAGATCCAAACGAGTGCGAGGAGGCAGGGTTGCAGGTGTCCATGGCGACAGATGAGAGTGAGGACAGGTCTGAGGCTGCAGTAGAGGCTCAGGCTTTAACAGAACCAGAGCAGGGCCCTGTCCCAGAGGCTGCAGTGGATTCTGGGAACGCTTCAGAGGAAGAGGCTGCACCGAGTCCCTGTCAGGTCCGCCCCTGTCAGGACCTTCCCAGTCCCTGTCAAGACCACTCCAGTCAGGACCGCCCCTGTCAGGACCACCCCAGTCCCTGTCAGGACCGGCCCCCTTCTGCACCTCCACAGAAGCCTATAAGCCCCGCCCCCAGAGAGGAGCCCGTGTGCGTGGAGCTGGACTCTGAGACGGTGCAGGCGGTGCAGTCTCTCACACAGGATACTGTGTTCCAGGAGTGTGTGGAGCCTGTGGAGCCCTGCCCCCCAGTGCAGCCCTACGCCCCTGTGCCCCCCAGCCCTGCCCCTGTGCCAGAGGACTGCCCTCAGTCCGACCACAGCAGCCCCCTCTCCTCTGCCCCGTCGCACCCCAGCCAATCGGTGCGCTCTGTGAACAGTCCTGCAGTGTCCCTGCTGGAGAGCGGCTACACCCAGATCAGCCCCGAGCACGGCGCCATGGTGCTGCACAACAACCTGGAGACCAGCCCGGTGATGGACGTGCCCTCGGTGTCCGACCACGGGCAGCAGGTGGTGGACAGCGGCTTCAGTGACCTGGGCAGCATCGAGAGCACCACAGAGCCCTACGAGAACCCCAGCAGCTACGACTCGTCTCTGGGGTACGGCAGTGCTCTGTCCCAGGGCAGCTGTGCCGTGGGCCCGCCCATGGTGCCCGGGTGCACCCTGATGGCCCAAAGCCTGAGCTCGCCTCAGCACTGCAACGTCAAGTCCCCCCAGGGCTGTGTGGTCGAGCGGTCTCCCAGCAACGGGCGCCATGGGCAACACAATCAGCACAATCAAATCAGCCACAATCAGCACCAACATGGGCCTCACAATCTGAACCAGCCACACAATCAGCCCCACTCCCACAATGCACCTCACCCACCACACTCCCATAATGCACCTCACCCTCCTCATTCGCACTCCCATAATGCACCACACCCTTCGCATTCGCACTCCCATAATGCACCACACCCCACACATTCACACTCCCATAATGTACCTCACCCTCCACATACGCACTCCCATAATGCACCACACTCCCATAATGCACCTCACCCGCCCCACCCCCATAATGCACCTCACCCTCACCCTCAACACGCTGTGCACAATCAGCCCTTGTCGCATAACCACACTCCACATACATCCCATACGTCCCACGGGCGTCACAACTCCACCCACTCACAACATAACTCCACCCACTCACAACATAACTCCACCCACTCACAACATAACTCCACCCACTCACAACATAACTCCGCCCACAGTCAACATAACCCCACCCACAGCCAGCCCCATATCCATAACTCCTCCCACACACATAACTCCGCCCACAATCACAACCAAATGAGCCACAATCACAGCCTGCACCACAATCAATTGCCCCAACATGGTCTCCATGGGCAACAGCATGGAGTACCCCAATGTGCCCTGCCCCCCAGCTTCACCCCAGGCGTCCCGTTGCCCGACCTGCCAGAATCAAGCCCCAACTTCCTGTACGAGCGCTTAAACTCACAGGGCGAATATGGACCGCACTATACCCAACCATCGGGACTAAGCCTGGCAAAGCTCCAGCAGTTCACCAACTCATTTATGGACCCTTTTAGCCACACCAGCTCGCACCCCATTACGTCCTACGCCAACACGCCGAATCTACCCCAGACGCCGCACCGAGTTCCCGCTCCCCAGACCGCCATGACGCCCCCTCCCCCCTCCCTCGGCGCCCCCTCCCACATGATGCTCCAGCGGAACCTCCAATCGCAGCGTGTCCAATCACAAATGGCCTCCAAGAATCACGCGGCGTCACGTTCCAAGTCTCTCCACGCCCACCAGCAGCAGATGTACGCCCCCCGCACTGTGCCGAGGGTCAGTCTGATGCCCGCCGCGCCCGCCTACAACTCCATGAACATGCCATCGCTAAACGGCTACGGCATGAGCCACCCCACCATGAACAGCGGTTATCACGGTAACCACGGATACATGAACCAGTCGCCCCAGTACTCTATGCAGATGGGCATGATGGGAACTCAACCGTACGCCCAGCAACCCATGCAACCCCCGCCCCACGGCAACACAATTGTGTACTCCCCCGCGGGACACCCCACGTACGTTAACGCTGGGATGTCCAAGCCGCCATTGAAAGGGGCGGGGTTTATGCGGCGGTAACATTGGGCGTGTGGAGGTCCGATGACTTTATGAAATGCACTAATTTGGCCTTGTTTCTTTCTCTGTGTCTTTTTGTTACCTAAAACCAGCAGCACTTGGAAAGATGCAAAAATGTTCATCAGAGTTAAACTTTGAATCTAATATTGAAGATATTTTTGTTGCGCAGATGGGAAGCCTTACTTCATTACGACGAGAATCTATTTAAATAGTGTTAGTGTTTTAGGGTATGTCCACACTAATGTTATTGTTATTACTATTCTACAATCCTGATGTACAATTCTGATGGTTAAAGGAAATTAAAGGAATGTAATCAATAGTGTTAGCTTAGACCATAGCTTTATATTGTAACTACCATGGTTATGTCTGCAGTGTTGTAGTTTTTGCCTAACCACCACATTAGGCAGCCCTTGCTAATCATTTTTAATCAAAGAATGAAGGAAAACATATCTTTGTACTGAGAGACTGTATTGATTCATACATATTTTGTTTTATTTAAAAATTGCCCTTTCCCCAAGTGGAGATGCACATTTTTGGCAAAACTCTCACAAAAAAGGTGTCTTGCTCATAGGCGCCACAATAGGAAGTGAGGGATTTTTGTCAGTTTCTATATTTTCAATCGCTTTACACATTGAAACTTAATAAGATGTTAATTTAATTTAACTACTCTGTGACAGCCTCTTTTACTTATATACTATACAACTTTAGCATTATTACACATGTAACTGGAAGTCATCATGCAGTACACAAATCTGACAAAAAATGTTATGACAGTAATTATTAAAATGTAAAAAAAAAAAAAAAATGTTATTACAGTTGGTTTTTGTTGTTGTTACATAGTAGTTACATTGACCATAACATGAAGTATGAACTGAAGTATTTTTAGATTCTTTTCTTTCATCCAATATGTAGTTTTTCTATTATACTTGTCCCTGGAAACCACAGTAACCAAATCCCACTTTGTTGTAATAATGTACTTGTTATTACAATTAATTAAGATGGTTGTTACATAGTAGTTACATTGAACACAACAATGTATGAAGTATAGAATGGAATTAAGTATTCTTTTATTATTTTTCATTCATCCCATTTTTTTTCTATTGCACCTGTCTCTACATCACTGAGTAGGCCTATACAAGTCCCACTTTGTAATAATTCAATTAAATTCAATATTTAGTATGTGTGATATTTTTTAAGTGTGTTATTACGACTGGTTATTAGGCCATTACACAGTAATTACACAACAGTGTAAGTGTAGTATCAAAATAAGTATTCTCTGATTCTTTTTCACTCATCCATATGTTTTTCTATTACACCTGTCCTACACAAATCCCCCTTTGTAATAATTCCCATGTTATTACAGTTGGTTAAGATAGTTATAACATAGTAATTACATTAAAGCAACAATGTATGAAATGTCGAATGAAATTAAGTATTCTCTTTGATTCTTTTGATTCATCCAATATATATTTTTTTTATTTATTTCAATTGTCTCCAGAAATCATTAAATAGGCCTACACAAATCCCTATTGTAATAATTCACATGTTATTACAGTTGGTTGCTAAATAGTAATTACATTGAACACAACAACGTATGAAGTGTAGTATCAAATTAAGTACGCTCTGATTCTTTTTTGTTCTTCTATTGCACCTGTCCCTAGAAATCCTTAAATAGGCCAACACAAATCTCCCTTTGTAATAATAAGTTGTAATAAGCTGGTTGTTGCATAATAATTACATTCAACACAACAATGTATGAAGTGTAGTATGAAATTAAGTATTCTCTTTGTTTCTTTTTCATTCATCCCTTGTAGGGTGGATATTGCCAGTACACACACACATTGTCTCAGCAATGAGCTTTATCAATCACTTTAATCTGCAATCATGTGATCAAAGTGCAATATGACAACCCAGAATTTTTCAAATCAAAATGAAAAAAAAAAAAGAGGAAAAGTTTATTTTTGTAAATGTTAAAGTTCATTAGTGTGGACATAGCCATAGGGGGTTCAGTAGCAGCCTATGAAGAAGCCATGAAATGTGCCTGGTCCAATGGCTGTGTGCCCCGTGTCCTCTGTCTGACAGTTTGTACTATACTCATTGCCTTTGTATATTTAAATTATTGTACCTATTTTGTAAAGTGACGACTAGCATGCTTCGGTCTATGTTAGTGGCAGTGCATTGAGTAGTACTGTACAAGTGTTGTGCTAATAGCAAGCCATTTTAAAGAGTATCTGGCCTTTATTAGGTTTTCCCTATCATGGGGATGAAAGATTAAACTATATTTTGTTAATTCTAATAATGTATAAAATGTAAACTTAGTCCTGTTTTGTTGAGTTGGAGAGGTTTTATCGCTATGTGTATAAAACTGAAGTCTTTTTGTAACAGAGGCAGCTTCCTGTTAAATAAATATGTCAAAAGCATATCGCAGTGTTTGTACTCTTAAAAACGTGTGGCAGAATTTAAAAGTATATAATATTTAGCCCAAAGTCGATATTTTACATAATGCCTTCAAAGCTACGTTTTCATTCCATCTGTAGATTTGTTTTCTATCTTTATAAAATGTTTATATTTTATCGAAGAGTAAAGGCCTGTGAATAGACCAAATTAAGCTAACGGATTTGCATGTAAAACGCAGCTTGTCCCTGTGTTTCTGTTTCTAATAAGAATCCTGCTCTTTTGTAGCCTTTGTACTGTACAGAGAGCGGAGGACAGGAGGCCGGAACAACCTGGGTTTGTGCACACGCAGAATGGACTTGTATTTATGACTTTTCTCCTTTTGTCAGTCACATAAATGCTGTACATTTTAGCATAAGAATAAATTATGATTGACCATGTACCTGATTCCTCTTCTTTGAATTCAACGTTGACAGTGGAACATGCACAAATCCGACACTAGATACAAATATACTGCAGAAGAATTCAAAATGCTTAAGTAAGACAGTCATTTCTCAAAAGTTTAAGGTGCTTGTCTCCATGGAGATGTTATAATTTTGCCTGAAATGTTCCACAGAATGGCTTTGAACTTATTTGGCATTCATTCAATTACAGGTGCTCAAAAATACCTTGAAAAACACATACGGTGGCCTGGTGGCATTGCCCGCTTGTCTCCATGGAAATTAAGTTTAATGCCACATTGTAGAACATTCCAGACAAAATAATAACATTGGGTCCTACACTAGAAAAGTTACTTATTGTTACACCTTTAACAACAAAATATCACTGTGATCAAACAAAGGCACTTTTGCCCCACCCACTCCTCCTATTGGTCAGCCTCAGCTATATTTTGAGTGATTGACAGGTGGATTTAACCAATGAAGAAGCAGATGACTTTTGCTACCTCTTCAAGACAATTTACTAAGTTTACATAAATTGTGATTAAACTGAAATTGCGATCGTGATATTAAGTTTTTAACCTATTTGTACTTATCTACTGCATTACACCCACTATAATCAACAGCTAATCTACAATTCAGTCCCCTGTACAGTGTTTTTTATGGTTTTTCAGTTTGCTCCAGCCTCTTTTCCTGTAGCTGCATGTCCAGTTCTCTCAGCTGTTTGAGGAAGCCCCAGTTGGGAATGATGCGTCTGTGTTTTTTCACCGTTTCTATGGCGTCCACCACCGTCATGTGTCTGCAGATCATGAGGTAAGCCAGAAACAGAGTGGCCGATCTGCTCCTGCCCATCACACAGTGCACCAGCAGCTTATCTGGACATAAAAATTAGATTATGTGAATTACTGATTTGAAGATTGTATTCATGATTGGAAATTTAAAATAATTGCCTCCACGTGTATGTTGATTATTGTTTGAACATAGTGTAATTTATAATTTATCAAATATCCAATAAACTATGTAAAGAGACATAGAAAAAGAAATGAGATAAAATAAGATAGGAGATATTGTTCCCTCACTGGACAAATACAGAACTCCAACGTGACCCATGAAATCAGTTCATTCTGGAGTTATAATTGGGAAAATTACAGTGTTGTAATAATAGAATAAGAATGCCAAAGAATGTATTTAATCATTTTCTAGATAAATCATATTTTTTGGATATACTTGGCCCATATGAATAACTGAAGTTGAAATATGTATTGTATTATAAATGTATTGAAATGTATTGGTGCCAAAATTACCCCCCCCCCCCCAAAAAAAAAAAATAAAATAAAATAAATAAAAAAATTAAATATCAAGTAATTGATTCAACTCTTCTTCAGTCACACTTTAGTCCAGTTTAGCCCTAACTTGGTTCGGTTTTGGTCTAGTCCTGGGGTCAGTCCCAGTTTAGTCTCAAGTTTGATTTGGTCTCTGAGCAAAGTCTATAAGATCATACGTCTTCTTACTTTGTGGGTCACTCAGAGTTTTGTCGATGAAGCTGGCCGCTGAGTGGAAGTACTGGCTCAGGTCAAAGGTCGTGGTGTCCTCGGCGACCACACCATAATAAACAATGTCCATGTCGCTATAGTAACCAGCTCCTGTGTCCACATTGTTCCACGTTCCCTCGGCTGCGTTCAGAATGTGAGTGATGCCGAGCTCCTTCAGCTTGTACTTGTCCCTCGCGGTCTCCCTAAAAACACATGTATCTGTTATGAATTACTAATAGTTTTATGGCCTGCTACAATACTTTTCTGTAAGGCAATTAGTGTCCTGCTCAATGGCACAATGACAGCATGTATTTCTAGTGGGAATTGAACCATCAACCTATTTGTTAGATGAGACTGACCTGAACATGTGCAAATTCTGTAATATGCAGTTAAATCACTTTTATAAATAAACCATGGAAATTTTTTGCTTATAATTTATTTTATTTTATTTTTAAATGAGAAATACACTTTCATAATCTACAACTCCTTAACAACCACCATAATTTTCCTATTTTAAAACATTTTAGAAATAGTTTCACTCAATAACTTAAAGGTACACTGCACAACTTTTCTGATGGAGCATCTGTCACACGCTTGTCTCCGTGGAGATGCTTTGCCTGGAACGTTCCATAGTATGACATTAAACACATCCATGTAACATTTACCCATTACGGGTGTTTCTATAGCTCAAAAATACAATAATTCTCCCTGAGAATAGGGGCGACTCTCCACAGATCTGGCCTATAATACAGCCCATAGTTGTCTCCCCTGAGATAGATAGGTCTAATCTCTACCATGGAACATTCTAGACAAAGCAATAACATCTCCGAGGTGACTGACCAATGCACCTTTAAAGAGATGTTTGTTTTATAGATAATTGTATTGTTTTCTTGTAATATTAGTCTCTATATAAGTCCCTATAGTTGTCTGCATACTCACTCGTCCCCTATATAAACATTGTCCCAGACTTCATTGACGTGGGTGTAGGCCACAGAGCCACGGTTTAAGATCTTCTCCAGCTCGTATCCTCCAGGAGTGACATATTCCTCCTCTTCCTCCTCTGGGGGCGACTTCAAACCAAACTTTGACTTTTTACAAGACATTTTATCACCACAACATCACCACAACACTTCAGTCATAGAGTGTTTCCTGGAAGAGCAAAACAAAACAAACAAACAAACAAAAACATACTAGTTCAGACATCTTACTGCTGTTAAAGGTGCAATGTGTAACTTTTCTGGTGGAGGGTCGCCAGCTAATTCTCTCATGGAGATGGTACAGCTTTGCCCAGAATATTCCACAGTATGGCATTAAAGTCATCCATCTCCTGCACTGATTCAATTACAGGTGTTTTTATTGTTCAGAAATACCTTGAAAAGCATGCATCTGTACTGAGAGTGAGCTTGCCTCTCCACAGATCTGACATGGAAATTGGCCTGGTGGTGTCACATACAGTATTTGTCTTCATCAAGATGTTCCACAGTATGGCATTAAACTTATCTATCTCCATAACGACAAACGGCTGACCCTCGTCCAGTAAATCTACACAGTGCACCTTTAACATTCCCTGTGCTTCATATACTGTAATAATCTTTTTTTTAGTCTCATATTATATCCAAGTTTTTATATAAAATTCTGTGGGATCTGCTTGATTTTTTGCTTTTTTTGAATCGGTATCCTGACATTTATCCATACTAAATTTTGAATTGAAACTAGATTAGGTGATAGGTAAAAAGTCCTTTGTAGAACAAGATACGCCTACACATTTCCTAAGTAGTTTTATAGTTATTGAAAAGTTAAAAAGAGCTTTATGTGTATTAGTATCTCAGTTTTGGCTTATTTTATTCAGTACTTTTTAATAATTTGTTGTGTTCTAGATGCAGGACTCACCCATGGATCACTTCTCTTCATTTTCTGTTGAAGGTTTGTTTTTGTGGTGGTGGATTTTTGATTTCAGGACGTGGCCTGTAGCTGTTGTGGTCGTATCCGGGGCAGGATTACGGCAGTGCTCGTCTGAGACGTGAAAAGCACAAGATATTTTTAGGTTACCCTCTCCCTCCTCTCTGTCTCTCCACTCTCTCCCTCTCTCCTCCCCCTCTCCCTCTCTCCGTCTTTCTCTCTTCCCTCTCTCCCTCTCTCCCCTCTCTCCTCTCCCCCTCGCTCTTCTCTCTCTGTTCTCTCTCTCCCCTCCCCCCCTCTCTCTCCTTTCTCTTCCCTCTCTTCACTCCTCTCCCTCTCTCCTCTTCCTCTTCTCTCTCCCCTCTCCTCTCTCTCCCCCTCTCTCCTCTCCCTTCTCCTCTCTCTCCCCCCTCTCTTTTCTCTCTCTCCTCTCTTCTATCTCTCCCCTCTCGTCTCTCTCTCTCTCCTTGCTCTCCTCTTCCTCTCTCCTCTCCCTCTCTTCTCTCTCTCCCCTCTTCTCTCCCCCCTCTCTCTCTTCTCTCCTCTTCCTCTCTCCTCTCCCTCTCTTCTCTCTCCTCCTCTGTTCTCTGTCTCCCTCCCCTCTCTCTCTCTCTCTCTCTCTCCTCACTCTCCTCTTCCTCTCGCCTCTCCCTCTCTTCTCTCTCTCCCCTCTCCTCTCTCCCTCTCTCTCCCCTCTCTCTCCTCACTCTCCTCTTCCTCTCGCCTCTCCCTCTCTTCTCTCTCTCCTCTCTTCTCTCCCTCTCTCTCCTCTCTCTCTCCTCTTCCTCTCTCCTCTCTCCTTTTCCTCTCTCCTGTCCCTCTCTTCTCTCTCTCCCCTCTCTTCTCTCCCTCTCTCTCCTCTCTCTCCTTTTCCTCTCTCCTGTCCCTCTCTTCTCTCTCTCCCCTCTCCTCTCTCCTCTTCCTCTCTCTCCCTCTCCTCTCTCTCTCCTCTTCCTCTCTCTCCCTCTCCTCTCTCTCTCCTCTTCCTCTCTCTCCCTCTCCTCTCTCTCTCCTCTTCCTCTCTCCTCTTCCTCTCCTCTCTCCCCTCTCCTCTTCCTCTCTCCTCTTCCTCTCCTCTCTCCCCTCTCCTCTCCCTCTCTCCTCTTCCTCTCCTCTCTCCCCTCTCTTCTCTCCCTCTCGCTCCTCTCTCTCCTCTTCCTCTCTCCTCTTCCTCTCTCCTCTCCCTCTCTTCTCTCTCTCCCCTCTCCCCCTCTCTCTCTTCTCTTCTCTCCTCTTTCTCTCTCCTCGCCCTCTCTTCTCTCTCCCCCTCTGTTCTCTGTCTCCCCTCTCTTCTCTCTCCCCTCTCCCCCTCTCTCTCCTTTCTCTTCCCTCTCCTCTCTCCCCTCTCCTCTTCCTCTCTCCTCTTCCTCTCCTCTCTCCTCTTCCTCTCTCTCCCCCTCTCTCCTCCTGTCTCCTCTAAAAGACAAACCCTGGTAAAGTGTTGAACATGAAGATTAAAACCTTCCCCTATTGGCTCCATGGAGATGTTATTGCTGTGCCTGGAATGTTCCACAGTATTGCATTAAAGTGCCCTATCTATGTTAAAATATTGTTTCCTCATCACAAACAGACCTGGAGTTGTGTTTTGTTTCATTCACATGTTTAACACACAAACCCTGTATATTTAGGCTGAGTTCTTCCCTCAAAAAACTCTTCTGTTCCACCTTTAAACTTTGTACATTTTCACTAGAATCATTTGGATAATTTTCAGTTAATTTCAGAATTGCCAATCTCTACTGAACAAAAGGTAAAATGCAGCTTTATGACGTCACAAGGTGGAACAGAGCGTTTTGAGCTTTGGAGATGTAGACAGACTAATAATAAAGGATTACAAAACAAAACACAACTCCAGGTCTGTTTTTGATGAGGAAACAACATTCTAACATGGCTTAAACCTCAAGAGAGTCAATTTTGTGTAACATATTCATTTCATTACTGTTGTATTTATCACTCAAAAATACCTTGAAATACATGCACTACCGAGCAGGGTTGCCTCTCAACAGATATGTTAAGCTTAATGCCATACTGTGGAAAATTCTAGGCAAAGAAATAACACGGGATTATGTCGACAGTGCCTTTTCCGACCTGTTTTTGTCACATCCTCTGCAGCTTCACAGGTAAAATGTGTCTGTCAGACAGGTTTTCACACATGGCTCCGGTCTGTGCTGGAGGCTGCTGTGAGGTGTAATAGACTATATATGGGCAAACTGCTAACACTGTATTTTCACTCAACCAAATAATAATTACATATGTGGCATCCTATAGATCTTTATTTAGAAAGCTCTGGCTGCCTGTGTCAAGTGAGAATTGTATTTAATAATTATTATGTTTTTTCAAAATCTGACTAGAATCTGTATACATGCTTCGAGCTCTCTTTGACATCTAAAAATAATGTTTAAACGGACTATATTACACTTTTTCTGGAGTTGTGTTTTATTTTATTCGTACATGTTTAATAAACAAATCCTGCTTATTTAGTTTTTATTCAGTTCTTCTCCCAAACTAAAAACACTCTGTTCCACCTTGTGATGTCATGTGGTAATACAGGAAGTGCTCCACTGTGTTTTTAAACTCCATACACCTTCACTAGAATAATTTGGATCATTTCAGCCCTGGAATTGCCAATCTCTACTGAACAAAAGGTAAAAGGAGATGTTAACTTGAAAACTACAGCTTCATGACATCACAAGGTGGAACAGAGCATTTAGAGTTTTGCTAATGTGTGAAAGAAACAAAACACAACTGTTTTTGAGGAGGAAACAACATATAAGCAAGTTATAAGACCTAAAATGGGTCCAAATTAGGACAAAATAAGAAAATGTTTGAAAGCGCACATTGATAAATATTTTTAAATGTATTTGTCTGTCAGTTGTTCCTGTAAGAAAGTTTGTCCTGTGTATTTGAGGTCAGATCTTGAAAAGTATGCAGCTGGAGGAAGACCAAATATTTTCTTGGTGGTGCTTGATGTGAAAAGTTTAACAACCATTAGCCAACCCAATTCAGATAATTCAAAACAATATTACACAAGTTAAATATTGTGTTCTGTGTAACCAATAAAGGACTTTCATAATATTTCCAACAGAGAGCCTCAGACCTTTTTTGACAGCTTTTTTACTCTAGCACAATTAAGTTTTTATACTACACGCACAATCATCTTTACTGTCTGTTGGCTTTTGAGCCTTGTTCTTGAGGAGCACGTGTTTTTGGACTTTTAACAAAGAAAATAATCCCCTGATGCTCTCGGTCCTTCTGTTTTAAAAACAGTGTTACTATGACCCTTCAGTTCTGTGTTGATGCAGTGAAGTGTCCAGGTGGCGTAGCTGGTTGAGAAATCCCACGTTTGGGAGGATGTTCCTGTGTTTTCGGACCGTGCGCAGCGCCTCCATCAGAGAGAGTCCACGTTTGATCATGAGGAAGGACAGGACCAGAGCAGCAGAGCGGCTGACCCCGCGCGCACAGTGAACCAGGACCACACCTATGAGATACAACAGGGGAATCTTATCTTTACACATCATCGCTTTGCCTAGTATGAATGTGTTGTGTGTGACTGGTGGTGGTCAGAGAGGAAGATTGAGCGTTTTGTCTGTCTTGCACCGGGCTACAACGTGGGCCAGTCCATCTCCTTTGAGTTTTTGAATGGATATCAGCTGGTGGGACACGGCACCACTCGAAACTGGGACCACCCCTTCCCCCGATGTGACGGTAAAATATACTTGAAAATGTTTGTGGACAAAGCAAGTCGTTAGTAGAAAAAACATGACCTCAAAACCAATACAAGAGATGCTGAATTGAAATAGAAATAAATACTTGTTCATAATTTTTCTCCTTGACCGATATCGTTGCTACAGTCCTTGGGCTAGGCTGTTTCTTTTTTTACTCATTATTATTTAATTGTTAGAATGTTTTCTCATCCAAAACAAGGCTGGCCAAAAAATAAATAGCCTCTCACAATGTTGCTAATTTTTTCTCATTTTTTCATACACACCAAAATCTGATGATCATTTGATTTCTGGACATTTAACATTTCTGGAATGACATACAAGCTGCAAAATCTGACATAAGTGATCAGAGAGACCATGATCCAAAAGCAATCAGATGATTTTGCTGTTTATGTTTCATTTTAAATAGTTTTATAACCCCAAAATTCTGTGAATCAGATTTTGAGGGTGAGTGTAACCACAGCCATTGTTAATTACATGAATGGCATTTTTAGTCAGTGGAATTTAATTAACACAATATTTTTTCTCATCAAAGTCTGAACTCTGCTCCAAACCATTTGCTTTTACTCTTGGACCCACTGCATGATGTCCATAGTCTCCTCTGTGTTTTTAAAGTCCATACACCTTCACAGTGTTCATTCTGATCAATGCATCATATTGTCCCTTTATCTTTCTCACCATTTTGTGTCAGTGCAGAGTGGATGAACTCCGCTGTTTCACTGAAGAAGACGCTGATGTCGAACTCTTTGCTGTCGTCCGCCTCCACGCCCAGGTACGCCACACCCGCGTCGCCGTAGTAACCAGGTCCGGTGTCGATCCGCTCTGTGCCATGTGCCGCGTTCACTATGTGGGTCACTCCCAAATCCTGCAGGAGAGCTTTGTCTTGAGCTACAGACCTACAAATATAAAGTAAGTAGTGGAATTATACTTTTTTGCTTTGTACTTTAAGGTGCATTATGTAACTATTATGACGAGATATAATTGTTTTGCCTGGAATGTTCTACCATATGGCATTAGGCTTGTGCTCTATGGCGACAAGCGGGTGATGCCACTATAGTATTCCAAGTTTTAAATCAGATCATTGTGGCGGCCGCCTCTCACAGTGAGACTGCAGTTTTATGCAGGATTTATCAATTCATGGTAATGGCATCTCTATGGAGACAAGCAGGTGGCGGACCCTCTGTAAAAGTTACGTAGTGCCCCAAGTTTGGCAAATGGCAAAGGTGTAAATCAGTCTTACGCGTTGCTGAGGTAGAGTCTGGGCCAGACCTGGTTCACGGGTCCAGTGTTGTGCCGGTTCTTCAGCAGGACGTCCAGGAGAGCGCTTGTGGGAGGGGCTTCATATGGCCCCTCCCCCTCTCCTCGCATACCCAAATGTCTTATCAGCTTTTTGTCTAACTTGTCTAACAAAAATATAGTTTCACAGTTTCAAATTTTGCTGGAATTCTATGGATGAATGTATAAAGTAGCCTACTCTTTATACTGGTCCAAAGCACAGAAAAACTGGACAAGAGTTTCACTTACTGTATTTAAAAATCTATGACCAACAAAAAATAATGTAATAACCGCAAATAAAAAGAGTCTAAGTGTGAAAAATTAAATAAAATCTTCCTCCACTTGTTGGCAGTCCAAGCAGGTGGTGTCCATTTTGTTTCTCATGCAGCAGAGAAACAGCTGAAGATGCCAGAGCGGATCATGTGACCAAGACATTTTTATTCTCAGTAACAGAAGCCAGGCTCTAAGACCGATCGGCTCAGCTAATATTATCCCTCCATGAAGCTTTTGTCCTCTGAACTGTATCAGTGTAAAAGAAGTTACTTAGTTACAAAAAACAACAACAGCAAAAAAAAAGACAAAAAAACCTGCTGACTTTACACCTGTGCTACCGATATTCAGATTTACATACTGGAAATACTGTGGATATTTTTACACATACAATACCTTATTTTTATATGCATATACATTATTGACCTGCAGTGTCTGGCCTTAAATGGTTGGAATGTCAATGAGGAAGAGACTTTATTTTGAATGTACCTTTTTCGTTTTTGGTCATCAGCAATGCAAAAAAGAAGAAAGTGAGGACCCCCAGTAGAGGGCAGCAAAACAATTAAAAAAGCAGTTTAATTTTACATTTTAATGATGGCATGTAAATGATAAATGCATTCAAAAACAAAAACATTGCCATTTACATGGTTCCAGAAAGAGATTTCGCAAAAAAATGCAGATGTGAAAGCTAATACAATATTATGACCAGTGTCTAAATGTACATTTACAATGGAATGGTAAAGCTAATTCTTTGCTCACTCTTAACAGAGTGTAAACAGGAATCAAGCAAAATGAAACTCCAGGTATGTTTTTGAACAATGTCATCACATATGTTCAAAAGCTCAAACATGTCATTTCTCCTGAAATGTCTCCTGTTACAGTGGCTTTAGCTGTGCCCGTTCTGCCTGGGCATTCCTCCACAGTTCAGTTTGGAGTCCAGCGCTCGGAGCTGCTCCAGGAAGCCGTTGTTGGGGCAGACGTTTCTGTTTTCACTGACGGCCTTCAGCGCCTGCACCAGAGTCAGGCCTTCGTGTATCATCAGATACCCCAGAACCAGAGAGGAGGAGCGGCTCAAGCCCATCGCACAGTGCACCAGCACTTTACCTGCAAATACAGAGGACACAGGGGTGAACTATGGACACAGAGTTTAGAGGTACATTTGTCTTCAATGGAAAATGCTTAAAGGTAACCTGCTCACACCAGATTGATTTGTGTATCACGTTGAATTGACCATTGACCAGTCTGGAACATGGTTCTGGTTCATTTGGGCGCTTTGCCTTTGATTTCCACACAAACCGTAAAGCTGCTGTGTGATTGGTCCAATCACCCGACTAACCGTACAGATGGATTCTTGTGAGTTTGTGAAGTCACAAATATCGTGAGAATCCATCTTGCTGCAATAGGTTATCTTAAAGATGCACTTTGTAATTTATAGCAGACCCCCTCACCAACAGTTACAAAGTGCAATTTTGACCAATGTAAACATCTGTAATTGAAAAAATGCATGTTATATGTTTAAAACCAGATAGTGGAACATTTAAGGCCTTTCTGCAGACCTCCCTCTGGAAAAGTTACATAGTGCACCTTTAAACAAGGAGCTGGTGCTGGCAAAAGCAGTAGTAGCACTGGTATTTATAGTAGCATAATAATTACTCAAGTACCCATTATTCTGTGTGCCTATATTCCTCATCTCAGACCACTTTCCTTAAAATCCTTTCAAAGCACCATTTACTCCCAGAGGTTCAGTTTACATAACATTTCTTCTAAAAATGTCTCATTTGTTGCTTGTTCAGAAATAAAAACCTCCATGAGTTCTGAGTGTCTGTGAAGTTCAGCATAATATTTCTGACGCTGTAATCTGTGTTTTCCTTATCTTGGCCTAGTTTATAGGAGAGGAGGTTGAATAATTGCCTGCATTTCAGACCACAGACTGTAGTCTGTATATAAGTGGACATAGCTAACCCGCTAGCCGAAATAGGAAGTGTTCATGGGGGCGCTTCTGGCTCCATCAACTCTGGCTCCGATTGACTTTACGTAGAAAAATTGTCACCCCTCTCTCTGTAAGTGCTGCAGTGAGCCTCGTCATTATGTTAATATTAACCCGCTCTACATGACTATTCATGGGTTGTTTCTAAATTATTTTCTGATCTACGTTATAATGTTGTTTCCTCATCATAAACATACCTGGAGTTTTGTTTTGTTTCATTCACACATGTTCAACACACAAATCCTGAAGTTTAGCTTGAGATCTTCACTCAAACAGAAAAAACTCTGTTCCACCTTCTGATGTCCACTGTGTTTTTAACCTCCATACACTTTCAGTAGAATCATTTGAGTCATTTCAGACCTGGAATTGCCACTCTCTAGTGAACAAAAGGTCAAACGTAGCTGTTTACTTGAAAACTACCACTTCATGACATCACAAGGTGGAAGAGAGCCTTTTGAGCTTTGGAGATGTAGACTAATAATAAAGGTTTACTCAACATCTGTGAACAAAACAAAGCACAACTCCAGGTATGTTTTTGATGAGGTAACAACATTATAACATGGCTTAAATTTTGGGGAACAAAACAAAATATATCTTTTGAATGGTAAAAAGTCTTTGAAAAGTCCTCAAAATGTCTCCAATAAACAGGAAGCTGAAATCCATGAATAAAAGCAGACAGACCTGTGGGGGAGCTGAGAGCGTTCTTGATGAAGTTGGCCGCTGGGTAGAAGAAGGGGCTGATGTCAAAGCTGGCCATGTCAAACGCTTCCACGCCAAAATACGTGATCCGTGTGTCTCTATAGAAACTGGCCCCTGTGTTTATGTTGTATTTACCATCCGCCGCGTTCAGGACGTGAGTGATGAAGTGAGACTGCAGCCCTTTCTTGTCCTTAGCTGCGTACCTGGATACAAACAAGAAGGTTAAAGTTCAAGTTAAAGGTGCACTGTGTAACTTTTTGTTTGGGGCTCCATCACCTGCTTGTTTCTATGGATATGCCATTGCTCTGCCTGGAATGTTCCACAGTATGAAATTAAACAGCTCTACCTCATATTTATTCAATTACAGGTGGTTTTATAGCTCAAAAATACCTAGAAACACAGGTATTCTGACTGTGAGCAGGGTCGCCTCTCCACAGAGCTGACCTGTAACTTGGTCTGGTTTGATCTCCATGAAAATAGAAAGGTTTAATGCCATACTGTGAAACATTCCAGACAAAGCAATAACATCTCCATGGAGAAAAGCATTTAACCTCCACCAGAAAAGTTACCCATTGCACAAATTGAATGGAAACAGCTATTTGATTGTTTTATAAAGTAAATCGCAAAGATTGCAATAATTTAAAGGTGTAGCATGTAAAATTTCACAGGCAATTTCACATTTTATAACTAAAATATGCATAGTACCTACACCTTCTAATGGCAATGATATGTGGTAGTGGTTTTACAGGCCTTCTATCTGATTTTTTCCATGTATTTGAACAAAACTTGTGCCAGTACAGACATTTATTATTATTATTATTATTATTATTATTATTATTATTATTATTATTTATTATTTATTATTTATTATTTATTAAGCAGCTCTTGCATCTAATTAGAAAGCATTATATTCGCCGATAATCAGGAAGTGCACAATTAACATGCTAGTTGTTTGTATCTTTACCGCCATGACAAAACTCCACCCTGGTCTCTGAGAGTTGTGAAAACTCTGGACCACTGCAAACTGTTCAGATAAAGCGCTTTTAATTGTTTTTTAATTGTTGTAGTATCTTTCCTTGACTGCTTTCACTTATTTCTGAGTAATTTTATATTGAACTAAAAGTACTTTATTATATTATTATGAAACTGTCTTCCATTACAGTCTCTTGCCTTGGTCCAGCATAGTCTTTTTTACTTACTCTCACATTTTTAACAATTATAATTTTCTCTCACATGTCTCCGATGTATATCCTGGGGTACACTTCATCCATGTGGTTGCTGCTGCCGCCCTTTTTGGTCCACATGAGCCTCTGTAGCTCTGAGGCGGGAGGAGTCTCATAGCGCCCCCCGCTGGTCCCATCACAGGAGCTTCCACTGCCCAGACCACGAGGCATATCTGTCCTCTGTCCACTTCAAAATCTGTAAAAATGTAGAAACCAATATTATAATGTGGTTAATTTCTAAATACATTAAAATTTACTTTATTGTCATTTTGTCCAGTTTACTACTTTTAACATTTTTGCTATTTCTATTTCTTATTTTGTAGCAAATTATTAAAGCTGCACGGTGTAACTTTTCTGGTGGAAGGTCTGTTTATCACCTGCTTGTTTCCATGGAGATGTTATTGCTTTGCTTTATGTTCCACAGTATGGCATTAACTTAACCTTCTACATAAAGACAAGGCAATGACACCACCAAGTCAAGTTACAGGTCAAATCTGTGTAGAGGCGAGCCCACTCACAGTAAGAATGCATGTTTTTCAAGGCATTTCTTTTAGCAATAAAAACACCAACAGCTGAATAAATGTAAGATTAGTTTAACGCTATACTGTCCTACAAGCTGTGACCTACGTACTCGCAAAAAATCTGGTATAACGTTAAAATAATGAAAAACGGCTGTAGTTTCGTACATACAGAATACACATATGGTTCTTATGGGCATATAGAAAAGCTTACATCGGCGGTAGAAGCTGGTCTGTCCTGTAGATCTTGTAGGCCGCTGTCCGTGTGCTCTTCGAGATTCACTCCACAAACGCTTTTTTTAACTTTTGAATTTGAGCCTGAACATACCACAGCTGACATCATCATCTGAGTTTGTCACCGCTCAGAAGTGACACAGAAGAAGAGCAAGTGAGTACAAATGAACAAATGAATCAGGTTTAATACATAAGATAACCCTGTCTGTGTAACTTTTTGGTTGGGGGGCCGTCACCTGCTTGTTTCAATGGATATGTCATTGCTTTGCCTGGAATGTTCCGCAGTATGACATTAAACGGCTCTTTTTTACATTTATTTAATTACAAGTGGCTTTATAGCTCAAAAATACCTTGAAGAACAGGCATTCTGACTTTGTGCGGGGTTGTCTCTCCACAGATCTGACCTGTAACTTGGTCTGGTTTGGTCTTCATGATGATAGAAAGGTTAAATTTAATGTCACACTGTGAAACATTCCAGACAAAGCAATAACATCTCCACAGAGACAAGCATTTGACGGACCCTCCACCAGAAAAAGTTACAAAAAAGTTACACAATGCACCTATATGCACTAAATAAACTTTCAAACTCTCATTATTATTAATTTTGTTTTTACCCCACCGTTTGTGTATAGCCTGTTCTTCCAGTTTTATTTTGTTTTATTTGTTTTATTTATCTGAATATTTGTGCATTATTTGACATGTATTTTTTGCTATTTTAATTATCTTGAAATTTAATTATGTTACATTTTTTGCTCTTAAGTGTATTATAATGTCACACGAGTCTATGTAGAAACACAATTATGTAAGCTTGACCTGCATTGTATTTTTAAGGTACTTTTGCCACTTTAGCTTTGGTATTTCTTGTAGCATCCTAGAGTAATGAGAGTAATGAATGCGTCTAGGAAATACCTCAAAGCCTTAGTTCTCATGCACACCAGCAGAGGGAGCTAGTACTGCATCTGCTGATACATTAAGAGGTGAAGTATTTTGTAAAAAGCTAAGAATCCATGCAGCTAACTGATGAATGGAGTCAATTAAAGCAATTAAATGACAAAAACACAAAGGATTAGAGCAATAACAAGCTAGGATTACTGAATTATGCACATTGAAATAAGAATTTTAGCAGGATACAGCAGTATAAGTATGATTAAACTGTCTCCCAGTCCAATACTTAATACTATAGGCTTAGGTTCAATCTTTACAATCAGAGAATGTAAAAAATTGCTGTGTAAGTGAGTTTATTTACAGTACATATAACAACGGTGGACAAAACAATCTTAGTTAAACACTGAATAAATAAGAGGTTTCTTTTTTATGATGCTAAATCTGCTATAAATAAGGATTACATTTGGTCCATAGAATTTTTGAGTAAAGTGAGAAGTTAAAAACAGTACATAAATACAAAAAATACAACACAATAATAAAATCTATTTGTAGCAGTACTGGAAGTGTCTTGCCCAAGGACACTGACATCTAAGTGGAAGGCTGGAGGTTAAATTCCAGCTCCGACCAATGCATACTGTTGTTGTGTCCTTGGGCAATACACATTTGGTGTGACAGTGATCCGTGGTGGATGGACAGACCACCACAACAATGGGGAGAGAGTTTATAATGGCCCATTAGAGAAACTTGTCAAGCTTTTAAAGGAGTGTCAAAACTTGTCTCCTTAAAAGTACACAAGGTATCTTTATGCCACTTGCTTGTTTCCATGGAGATGTTATAGGTTTTCCTGGAATGTCCCACAGTATGGCATTAAACTTATCTATCTTGTATTCATTCAGTTACAGGTGTCAAATAAACCTCTCCCTTCTCCACAGATCTGAACTGCAACTTGACCTTTGCGGCAACCCCTGTTTGTCTCCTTGAAAATAGATATGATTAATGTCATATTGTGGAACATTCCAGGCAAAGTAATAAAATTTCCATGGAGACAAGCAGGTGATGAACGCCCATAGAAGACAGACAGAGAGATGGTTTTTGTTATTGGTGTCCTTCTGTCCATTGTAGGTGGCTAAAAACAAATCAAGGAGTTAAGGTTTTGAGGAGACAGAGTTGGAAAAGTCTGACGCACCCCTTCTCGGCTGCGTCCCATTTCTGTTAACTTCATGCTTGACTCAATTCCCTTTTTAAATTGTAAATACCCCCACTGCTGAGAAAAATCCATGGAGGAGTGATACTGGCTAATTCCAAGTGTGATTAACTGAGGAAACATGGATTCAAGTAGGCAAGTGAACAGTTACTGAACAGAAATGGGACGCAGCCCTAGTTTGATCCCAGTTGGTCAAAGAATGGCACACATCCTCCTCTTTTTCCTCTTCTTCATCAGCTCCAGGTCCAGGTCCAGGAGCAGAGCCAGGAAGTTTCTGTTGGGGTAGATCGCCCTCTTCTGAACGACGCAGTGCAGTGCCTGTTTCAGCGACATGTGCTCGTAAATCATGAGGTAGGCCAAAACCAGAGAGGACGAGCGGCTCATTCCCATAATGCAATGCACCAAAACTTTTCCTGAAATAAAAAAAAACAACTATTTGTGATTCACTACACATTAATACAACAAGATTTTCTGACCTCTTGCCTAGTATGAACTATGAATGGAACAAAATATCCATGCGAAAAAATAATGTTTCCTAATTTAAAGAGAAGGTATTAGACTTCTATGGGGTATTAATTGCTAACACATAATATTTAGAGAACTATGTTACTTTTTATTGTTTTGAAAATGCCAGATTCGGCAAAAGCAACGTTAAAAAAGTTGACTTTGCATAATACCCTCTCTTTAATATTTTTGTTCCCTGTTTATAACTGTCAACCAATCAGAACCTGTTTCCTTGACCTCTCAACCAATCACAGAAATGCACTCTGTCTCCGCGCTTCATTCTGTCATTTACTGCAGCAGCCAAACCTTTAGCCTCGTCATCCTCTCCATCTCCTCCTCCTCTTCACCATAGTATAAACTATTCAATACGCCTTACACTTTTTTCCTTTAATATTGAAATAATGTTTTACCTTGCTGAAGTTGTATGTATCAACACTGTTTTCTGTATTATATTAGCGATCACCAAAATTGCAACGTGATCATCTACTGTATTTCAGCTCACTCTGAGTTACAAAAGCCTGAATTCCCACAATGCAATTCACCAGGACCATCTCTGCAGAGGATTAGTCTTTTTAATATCATACTTGACTGACTCAAGGCTAAAAATAGTTCCCATAATTCTTCTGCGCTCTACTCGCTGTACATTTCTGAACAGAATATACAGAACTACATTCATACCATACTCCATACAGATAATACTCCCTACAACTTTACAACAACTCACCCTTATGTAACAGATAATACTCCCTACAATAACTCACCCTTGTGTATGTCTGTCTTTACGACCTCTTGTATATAAGATATTTATTTACTTAGGGTTAGGGCTTTTATTTTTACTTGTACAGTCCCTTAGTATATTTTTAGTACTTATTTAGAATCTATTATTACTATTTATATTTTTTGCTTTTTTTCTCTTTGTTATTATATTATATTGTGATGTGTGAGCTACTGCGCGCACACACACACACACACACACACACACACACACTTTAGTTCTGGTCTTGACCTGGTTTAGACCTGGTTTAGTCTTGGTTTATTCCTCATTTAATTCTGGTCTTGTCCTGGTTTAGTCCTGGTCTAGTTCTGTTATAGTCCTGGCTTAGTCCCGGTTTAGTCCTGGTTTATTCCTGGTTTAGTTCTGGTTTAGTTCTGGTTCAATCCTGGTTCAGTCCTGGTTTAGTCCTGATTTATTCCTGATTTATTCCTGGTTTAGTCCTGGTTTATCTCACCATCTGGAGACTTGATGGCTCTGTGGATGAAGTCTGCTGCGGGTCTGAAGTACTGGTCCAGGTCAAAGTAGGTGGAGTCCTCCGCCGGGATCCCGAGGTAAACAAAGTCGTTGCCGTAGAAACGCTGGTCGCCGATGCTGCCCTGCTTCGAGTGAGCGGCGTTCAGAACGTGAGTGATGCCCAACCTCACCAGAGCAGTTTTATTCTGAGCTACTGCACTGGCAACACAACAGAACCGCCACATTAGAATATTAGAGTGATATTTGGAATTAATACTAACTCTGTTGCCATGGTTATTAACAATACATAACAAAATATCCTCTTTTGAATGGGGAAAAGTCCTCAGAGTTACACCTATGAACAAGAAGCTGAAATAATGAATATAAAACTTAAATGCAGCAGCTGGTGTTGTGTTTTTAAAATGTTTTTCTTTGTTTAAAGTTTGTCTACGGCAGGAGTGTCCAAACTATGGCCCACAGACACTCTGCTGAAGTGACCCAAATGATGATAGGCAGAATTTTGTATTGAAAATGTAAGTAATTCTACCTAAAATTGGTGTTCCAAGCCTTATTACTTATTGACTTTCGACACTGGTCTTGCTTCAAATATGTTTCAGTATGTGAGCCATGGTAAAATGTAATTTAACTACATTTTATGACATTAATAGTCTATCCAGTCATATGTACTTGTGTAAATTAGAAACTTGACAGTAGTAGGGGAGTGGTGTCGTGGGGTTGTGACAGGTTTGGTGTGATATGTGGACAATATAATACATTTTACATTAGTGGGAATTGGTTAAGAAAAGTTGGAAGATACCGGAAAGTAGGAATTCTTAAAGGAAATCCCTCCATCTGTAGCATCAATACACCAGATTTCATCACTAACCTTTTCACCTCACTGAAGCAGGGACACAATAAAGACATTTAAAAAGCTATTAAACAAAAGTAAATTTGATAAACCAGCTTTGTGATTTGCACTGTCAGTTAATGTGCGTATACTTCTCGTTATGTGACCGATTTATGAATGAATGAATGAAGCAGATGCCATAGTAACAGCAGTATATAAAGCTCAGTGGTACCACCAGATCTAAACCTGGACTTTATCTAAATAAGGACTAAACCAGGTCTAAAATAAGACTAAATCTTGAATAATATTGTTCTAAATATTGAACCAAACTCAACCCAAACGTTATAACATTTATCTCTTCGTTAACTTCATTACTAGTAACAGTAAGTAGCACTAAATACTTATAAGTACCAGTACCACTATTTGACAACAATACATCTTTTGCATATCATAATTTAAACTTTCCAAAATATATTCACCAAATACTGAAAACTGTGCTTGCTTTCTTTGTGTTTCTTCATAAACTTCAGTACTTACACATTTCCTATGTAGATATTGGGCCAAACTTCGTCGATTTGCCCCAGATGCAGTTTGCAGGAGTCCAGCATTTTCTGCAGGTCTTTCACAGTCAGATATTCTTTCCTCTTTCTTCTATGGGACATTTTGGACGGCAGTTAGCTCCAGTATTTGGACGGAGTTCAGGTCCGAGCGGGTCCTACTGAGTCTGTCTGAGGTGGGGTGATGTCTGTGAACAGGTGGTCCACTGACACAAGGCACGAGCCCAGATTTAGATCGGGACATTGGGGTTAGTCTTACAAAAACATAACGCTGCTTACAGGAGAGGCTTAAAATGTATGAAATATTAAGTATGTTTCAAGTGCATTGTCATTTTTTTGCTGGAGGGTCCGTCAGAAGTTGTTTTTGCTTTGTCTGGAATGTTTCACAGTGTGGCATTAAACCTTTCTATCTTCATGGAGATCAAACGAGACCAAGTTACAGGTCAGATCTGTGGAGAGGCGACCCCGCTCACAGTCAGAACGCCTGTTTTTCTAGGTATTTTTGAGCTATAAAACCACCTGTAATTGAATAAATGTAAAGGCAGAGCTGTTTAATGTCATACTGTGGAACATTCCAGGCAGAGCAATGACATCTCCATAGAAACAAGCAGGTGACGGACCCCCAACCAAAAAGTTACATAGTGCACCTTTAAATAATCCACTTCTCATCCAGTGTACAGAAGGGATATTAAAGATACACTATGTAACTTTTTCTTACATCTTTATACCAGCCACGAGCCCAGATTTAGACCCGGAGATTAGGTTTAGTTTTACTAAAGAGGCTTAAAATGTTTTTATGTTTAAATAATGCACTTTTATCTTATGTACAGTAGGGATATTAAAGCAAAATCGACTTTTCAGAGCTTTTAACCATAGTTATTCCCCCTTCTCATTTACCCTTTCGAAGTTGTATTTGGGCTGATTCGTGGATGTTTGAGTGATTCTTAATCACTTATTTTCAAGACGCCATTTTATCGATCAGTCCAAGTTTTCACCACCACCAGTACACACACGTAGTTCTCCAATTTTATTTTCTTAATTGGTGGATTTGGCAGTGTTGCGTAGCCATTTTGGTACAAATGAAAAGAAAAAAAAAATCAGCTCGTAGTAAAAAAAAAAGTTATTAAATGTGGTTTATTTTGTCTTGAAGTTTCCACAGTATGGCATTAAATTAAAGTATTGTCCATTCAAAGTCTTTGTCATGCTTTTCAGAGTTGCAGGTTTGGTGTTTTACAAGAAAACACAACACATAACAAACTTTAAATAAATATGATGTGAATGGATATAACTAGACCTCCTCCAAGGCGCTGGGTTCTTCTCGCAATTATAAAGACAGAGTTTCCAGGGCCAGACATGAGTATTGGTTGTTTAGTTTATTCATACATGCTCTCTCTAATGAACCAAAACCAAACCCACTCAAACTAATCATTTATGCCTTCACTGCCCCTTGTGGCTGGAGTCAGTACCTGCTCCTATCACTTTTTAGTGTGTATGTAAATGTCCAGAGCTCGGAGCTGTTTAAGGAAGCCGGTGTTTGGGAAAATCCACCTGTGCTCCTTCACTGTGAGAATAGCGTCCACTAGGGGGAGCCGGTGGAACAGCATGAGGAAAGACAGGACGAGTGTGGCCGATCTGCTCACGCCAACAGCACAGTGCACCAACACACGACCTCAGGGGGAGAGGAGAGGGTTAGTCCTGGTTTAGTCCTGGTTTAGTCCTGGTTTAGATCTGTAATCAGAAACTGGAATCTTTGAGAGACACATGATACAAATTAGTGGTTGTGGTTGGAGTATCTCAAATTAAGATGGATTTTTTTCACGTTCTCTGGATTCAAACTGAATGTGGAAGGGACTGGCTGGTCAGGCAAGAATTTGACCAGGACTACAGCGTTAAACTAGGATCAAACCAAGACCAAACCAGTGTGAACACGCACCCTAAATCAGTCACAGGTGTTTCATTCACACATGTTTGAGTGTAATCCTTTATTATTAGTCCCTCTACATCTCCAGAGCTCAAAATGCTCTGTTCCACCTTGTGATGTCATTATGTGGTAGTTTTCAAATTGACAGCTACCTGTTAACTACTAACTACAAACTGAAATTATCCAAACAATTCTAGTGGAGTTTAATAACACAGTAGAGCACATATGACAACAAGGTGGAACAGACCGTTTGAGAGAAGAACTGAAGAACCTGAATGTGCAGGATTTATGTGTGAATGAAAAAAAAAAAAAAAAAACATACAACACATCAGTTATGTTTTTGATGAGAAAACATTCTAACATTATAATAATATAGATAAAACAATAGGTTTACTTACCTTCCTCTACTTCCAGTGCATTGTGAATGAACTTGGCTGAAGTGCTGAAGTATTCGGAGAGGTCAAAGGTCGGCGAGTCGTCAGCGGGGACCCCAAAATACTCCACTGAGGGGCCATAGAAGTCCGGACCACCCTCACTATGGGCCCGCCCGTGTGCTGCATTCAAAACATGCGTAATTCCCAACTTCCAAACACTGTAGCGGTCATTGGCAAATGTCCTATACAAAGAAATCACATAATCAGTGGTTTAAACACAAAAATGGCTAGTCCTGGTTTAGTACTGCTTTAGTCTTCATCCTTCTAGAACTAGTAAAAAGATCTTGCGAAAAAATTCCTGCAATAGCCATTAAAATATAACTTGTCTCATTAAAGGTGCACTTTGTAACTTTTCTGAGTGTTTACTTTTTACTTTTCTCCATGGAGATGTTTCTGTTTTCCCTGAAATGTTCCTCAGTATGGCATTAAATAAATGCCATACTGTGTGGAACATTCCAGGCAAAGCACTATCATCTTGATGCAGACAAGCAGGTAGCAGCAGATCCTCCAGGAAAGTTCCATAGTGCAGCTTTAACAAAAATGATGTAACAAATTACATAGACTTACATGTCACTAAGGAACAGATTGGGCCAGACTTCATCCACATGGTTCCCAATGCGTTTCCCTCCGTACAGAATCTTCACGAGCTCTTTAACAGAGGGAGTGTCGGGGAGAGTTCTGGAGTTTTCCATGTGCCAACTGTGAATGTGGACACACAGCTTTGGTGAGCCTTTACTTCCTACATGGTGGTACTGACAAGAATCTACTGCTCTAAAATGACCAACAACTGCCTTCCAAATTAAAGCGATTACCAAAATAAATATATTTTTAGTCATTGTCTTCCCAGTGCCCAAGCCCAAGCCTGTAGTATTTACATTCAGATAATTAAAATTGAAAGACAGTCTATTATCTATATATTTTTGTCATATCACCCAGTCCTATTGGAATTATCTTAAAATTGGACAGCTTCATTCCCTTTAGGGGTAATAAGATACTCTTCTGTAGTCACAGGCTGTGGTTACATACACACTCAAAATCTGATTAATATCAGATTTTCTGAGATTATAAGATTATTAAAATGACATGTAAACAATAAAACCATCTAATTTCTTTTTGATCATGATCCCTCTGATCACTCTCACCACAGTTGTTTGCAGTTTGAATGTCACTTATGCTTCTTAAAAGTTCAGAAATCTGATTCTGATCAGATTTTGGTGTGTATGTTCAAGGCCATGGCTGCCCAGCAGCTGACATTCTTCATGCCTCCCCGGCCACCGCACCATCACTCATCACATTAATAGTAAATATAGGCCTAGTCGTTTGAGCCAAAGATTTAGATCAAAATTATTGTGATTGTAAATAATTAATATTTGCAATAACATTTTATTACACCACAGTAAACTAACTTTCATCAGTTTAGGGTCTAATTGCTCATATTCAAACTATTAATATGACAAGAGCCTATAAGTCATTTTTATATATTTTCAAAATTAAAGTATGGTTGTTGGTTTTATACTCGAAACCAAAGGAAATATTTTTTCCATTGCTTTTTGTAGTACTGAATCCCACCGCCAGAGAGCACTGCTCCCCGATTATGTTGTTGTAACTACTGTGTCTCATATTTAAAATACTAAAGTGACAACTCAACTTATAATCTTTTAAAATAATCTTTTAACATTTTATTTATTTGTTTGTTCTATGCTTGTATTAAAATTAAAAGGAAAAGTTATTTTTTAAGGGAAATAAGCTTCTTGTAGAACAGCACCCCACCACTAGAGACCACTGTTCCCCAACTACAATTTTAGGTGCGCCTTTTTTCCAGACATTACCGCACTGTGTTTGGTGACAACAGAGATGCTAATGCTAACTAGCCTGCACCCTGTGCGAAATGATTTCATACGAGGAGCCGCTATTTTTACACCAAACGCAATCACTTCAGACTGTCCCGTCATGCCACAAAGCTAGCTAACTTATAACCCCATTTCTTATCTCTCCGTGCTACATTTCAATCCTGGTACGTATTTATTTTTATCAAAATTGATGGTTGAAAAGCTAGCTGGTGGCTAATGCTAACAGTGTATGTGAAGCATTGTCAAAAAGGCACTTGTTTTGGAGATGTTTGTAGGTTTATTTTGCGATTGTTTACTAAAATTATTTGTTAGATGTAGCCAAACAATTTAGAACAATATTGTCTTAGCCTGATGTCTTAATTTGCTGCACATAAATGAGTTTTTTGCCTGTCAAATGCACTGATACATCTAATACACAAATACACCTGCAATTTCTTATTTCAGAGATTCTCAACATTAAATCTATGTTGTTAGCCTTTGAGTGACACTTCTAATTTAATTTTGATCCACAGATGAAGTACAGTTGTATAAGATATGTGAAAGTCTTCATATAATTCATTGTAGAGTGGTGGATTTTAATATTTGCAAATCAGTCAGTGCTTCTTGCCTCATTATTTACATTTGCGTGCTACATTGAACACAATAGAGAGTTTCAGATGTGTTTGAAGAGCATCAAAGAAGAATGGTCATTTGTTTTGCAAGAGAGGCGTTTTGTGTTTGCTGATACAGTGGAGGTTTGGAAATGCCAGTGTTTACTTCTCCTTATGTCCTATGGTTGTAAGAAGTACAGAACTGAAATTTGCCATATGAAAGCTACAAGAAGAAGAAGCAGAAGGTAACAGGTTTTCTCATATGCAAACTTTACATTTATCTAATATACTAATGATGGTATGATTGATTGATATGAATACACAGATTTTGTACTGTACATTTGCCATGTTGTCAGCTTGGATTGTATACTGTATACTTGAATTTCTATTAATCTAATGGGTTGGGTGTGTTCTGGGGGAGTCAGGGCAAGGGACATAACCAAAAGAGGCAACCAAAATAGCCTTTGTTTAGAATAGAGTGGTTATATTAAATTGTCAATTTTTTGTCCTGCTCTTATGTCTTGTTTGCTTATGTCTTATGTTTGTTTACTGTATTTGTTTGTTTCTCAATTATTTCTCCAATTAATTTAAAACAAAATGATTTTAAAAAAGAACAACCATACAATAAATCAAATTCTGTTTTAATTATTTTGGCGATTGACTGATCCAATCTATAAATAGTCCAGTAATTCCAGTAATCGAATAATCGTTAACTGGTTTATTCATAGATTACAAAGCATGCCATCTGCTGAGAGAAGAGGTTTTATGACTCAGGCAGAGCAGGAATTACAAACAAATGACACAGGAAATACTTCCTGTATTATCACATGACATCACAAGGTGGAACACAATGTTTTCCGTTTGAGAGAAGAACTCTCTGGGATTGTGTGTTGAACATGAGTGAATGAAATAAAACAAAACTCCAGGTATGTTTTTCACAAGAAAACAACATTATAACATAGATCAGAAAACAGTGTAATATGTGTCCTTTAAAACTGTTGTTATATACATTTATTTATTATATTTCATTGTGCATCTCTGTGTTGTAGGCCTGATACCATGATGCAGCTGAGTGTGCGGCGCTGGACCACCAAACACGTGGCCAGATGGCTGAAGGACGAGGGCTTCTGCGACTACGTGGACCTCCTGTGTAACCGGCACAGGCTGGATGGGGCCAGCCTCTTGGCCCTTAGCGAGTATGACCTGCGCTCTCCCCCACTGGAGCTCAAAGTTCTGGGGGACATTAAACGCCTCATGGTCTCCATCCGAAAACTACAGAAGCAAAACCTGGATGTTCTAGAGGAGCTGGGGCTGCCCTTTGATGGACATTCTCCCACAGGCATGGCACTTTAAACATGTGAATGATGATGTATTGCAATGAGAATATCTGTATAATATAAATATTTAATTCCACTAATCCAGTACTCCTAAACCAAAGCATGATAACGCCTTTTTTAAATTGACTTTACTTAGCCAGTAAAAAAAAACAAAAATAACATAAATAATCAGACGCTGCTTGCAGTGAAACAGTGAAATTTTACTATGAGGTGATGGCGGTCTATCAGTTCTGCAGTTTTGAACAGGAATTCAGTGGATCTGTTTCTATTAGTAAAGCAAACCTATTATGCACAATTGACTTTTCAGAGCTTTTAACAATATTATAGTTTTTTTTTCTCCTCACCATTTACTCACCCAAAGTTGTATTTGGAGTGATTTGTGCATTTTTCAGCTATCCTTAATTACTTATTTTTGCCATTTTGACAGTCCTTTTAATTTGTGAAGTGTTTTTTTTTGTTTTTGTTTTTTTATATCTATCCAAACACATAAACATCACTTCATAATTCTCACTTAAACACCACAGAACGCCAGTATAAGTGAATTCAGTTCATAATTCGTGTCCTCTGTGCACAGGACCTGGTTTGGAGTGGCTGTGTAACGGAGATGGAGTGAGGGACTGTGACAGCACGGACACAGCGCCGGTCGGAGAGGAGTACAACACAAATCAATACACCAACGGGAAGTACAAGAGCGCCCCCCGCAGGCTGGACCCGGAGTGCTGGAAGACCGCGCTCAGCTCCATCTACGTGGTGTTTGTGTTCGGCTTCACTTCCTTCGTCATGGTGATCGTTCACGAGAGGGTCCCTGACATGCGCACCTACCCTCCACTACCAGACATCTTCCTCGATAGGTGCGTTTCTGCTGGGGCTGTACAATCTGGGTTATTGTGACCACTCAGCTATAATGATTAAGTATTTTTGATAATTATTTGATCATTATTACTTATCTTGATCATAAAAAAAATAGACAAGAATATATATTTTGTGATTGCATTTTTAATTTGTAACACTCCATTTAGTTTATGCTTAAAATAATTTGATGTAAAATGGAAACAATATCTGATGAGTTGACTAATAGAATAATCCTTAGTTGCAACAAGTTAATCGATTAATCGCAACTAATTGATTATTGAAATAGTTTTGTCAACTCTACCAGTAATTCAATAAATGTTACAAAACATGTCATGAGTCGAGAGAAGAGGTTTTATGATTCAGACAGAGCAGGAATTACAAACAAATGACACAAGAAATGGCTAAATGTAGTTTTGATGATGAAAACACTCTTCTGTTTTTTCATTTGTAAATATTTTCCACCAGGACGTCCTCAAGCGGCTTCACTTTATCTTGGTACAGTTTAGGAAAGTCTCATTCACAGACCTTTTGCGATCTTAAACAACGAATCGATTAATTGAAGGAATAATCGCTATAATCGATTAGTTTCAGCCCTAATTTGCAGTTTGACTGTTTTGTAACTGATAATAGAATTGTGACCAGCTTTAGGCTTTTTAACTGGAGGAATTGTGTAAATGTGTGTGTTTTGTTTTCTATCTTCAGTGTGCCTCGTATCCCATGGGCCTTTGCGATGGCTGAAGCCTGTGGGGTCATTCTCTGTAACATCTGGGTGCTGGTGCTGCTGCTTCACAAACACAGGTGAATTTTTTTTTTTTTGTTTACAGTTATTTTGTCCATTATAGAAGTTTGCATTTTTAAAAGGATACAACTAAATATTGAACATCATTAATTTCAAATATCAAAATGTGTTATATAAAATACATTCATTCATTTAAACTGTTGAAAATCTTACCATAACTATGACATTCAAGGGCCCATATTACACTGTTTTCTGATCTGTTTTAATTTTGGTCATCACAAACAGACCTGCTTCTCTCAAACAGAAAACACTGTTACACTTTGTGATGTCATGTGGTAATACAGGAAGTGCTCCACAGGGCATATTGACCATTGCAGATGTAACAGACTAAAAATAAACAGACTAATAAAGCGTAAACATGTGTGAATGAAACAAAACACAACTACAGGTGTGTTTTTGATGCGGTAAAAGCATTATAACATGGTTTAAAACGCACAAGAATCCATTTTTGTAATTTAGGTAACTTTTCCCAGCGTTGCCCCTGGTTACACATTTGTTGTTGTTCTTGCCTTAGGTCCATTTTACTGCGGCGCCTGTGCAGTCTGATGGGGACCGTGTTTATGCTGCGCTGTGTCACCATGTTTGTCACCTCCCTCTCCGTCCCCGGACAACACCTGCAGTGCTCCAGCAAGGTAACGCTGTCGCCATGGAGACAGAGTATTACGGAAAATATAATGTGATTTTCAACTTTAAATCATAATACTTTCTTTTATATTCCCATGTGGTCTTATATCTGTGTAATCTGTGCTTTTATACTTGTTCTGATACAGCTCAAGATCATTCTAAAGCTTCAGGAAAGGTTCATTTCTGTCCTGTGATTGTGACTTTTTTTAGTATCGATACCTGCTCAAATGGATTAGTATCTGATTTTCGATACTTTGACAACCCTACTGCAGACAATGGACTGGCATTTTATCTGTTCGAAATTTAAAGGTATAGCGTTTTCTTGCATTGTCAGTTTAGAGTAAGAAAGTTTGTTTGGTGTTGACGTGATTCTTTGTGTATCTTGGCTGGATTTGGTACAATTTAATCACAATATTCTGTGCAGACTCCCATCCCAGTATTAACAAGGCCCAGCCCTGCTTAGCTTCTGAAATGAAACAAGATCGGGCAATTTCAAGGTGGAATAGACTTTTTCTTTTTTCATTTAGACCTCTTCTAGTTATTTCCAGCCGTACCCAAAAGGATACTGAACAGTTACTTAATTAACGCTTAAATTCTTGTTTATAGGTCGGCGGAGAGAAGGAGTTTAATCACAGAATCTTGTATTTCTCTCAGCACAAACCTTCCCTTTCAGAAGCATAATCCTGCTATAAAATGTCCACTCTGGCATAATCTGCTTGGGTGTTTACCAGTTACATTAAAGGTGCACTGCGTAACATTTCTAGTGAAAGGTCCGACAGCTGCTTGTCTCCGTGGAAATGTAATTGCTTTGTCTAGAATGTTCCACAGTATAGATTAAACCTACCTATCAGGAGGGAAACAAGCAGGTTACAGCACTTACGCTACATTACAGTTCAGATCTGTGGAGAGTCGCCCCTATTCACAGAAGGAATTATTGTATTTTTTAGCAATAGAAACACCCGTAATGAATAAATGCTAGATGGATATGTTTAAAGGTGCATTGTGTAACTTTTCTGGTGGTGGGTCTTATCAAATGCTTTTCTACTTTATCTGAAATGTGTCACAATATGGTATTAAACCTTTCTATCTTTACGGAGACCAAACCAGACCAAGTTACAGGTCAGATCTGTGGAGAGGCAATCCCGCTCACAGTTAGAATGCAGGTTTTTCTAGGTATTTTTGAGCTGTAAAACCAACTGTAATTGAATAAATGTAAGGTGGTGCTGTTTAATGTCATACTGTGGAACATTTTAGGCAGAGCAATGACGTATCCATAGGAACCTCCATCAAAAAAGTTACCTTTAAGACAGCCAGCCTGCCCACAATGCCCCAGTCTGACTCTTGTAATGTTAACTTTTCTACTGGATGTTAGTGAGAGTTTGTTATTCTTAATTGTGGTTTGGAGACTGTAATAATACCAACCTCTGGCTTCTCCCACTCATTCTTCCACATATAATCAACACAACAACACAACACAAACTTTTAAAATTCTAACTCACTCACAATCAGGCTATAGAGCTTTATTTGTTTAATTGATTAATCAGTTGGTAGAGTCTTAGTCGACTATTCATTTTATTTAGATTATGAGGGTTTATTTTGGACAACAACAGACAGCAGAAGTGAATGAGTTAGCTGAAGATTTGGTATTTTTTGGTATTTAAATGTAAAGAGGCAACATGTGAAAACTCATTCGTATGTTTAATCCGTCTTTGTATAAATACTTAGTTTCTTAGTACTTTTTTTCTGCATAAACCCCCCCTGCTGTTGTGATCTTGTTAGTGCATTTCAGGTCAGAGAAACAGATAGTAATAGTTTTGAGATCTTTTGCGCCACGCCCCTTTTTTAGTTGACTAATCTGGACTAATTTGTATTTTTTTTATTTTTGTATTTATTTATTAAAGGAACGATGCATATTAAAAGGCACGATAATGCAAAAGAAAAACACATGTACTTGTAAATATGCAGGATTGTAGCAAAGCTAATTTCCATCCTTATAATTTATAAACATGACAATAGCAGCTTCCACCTGCATCTCTCACTAAAAACACAGCTATACAAACTTACATTTTACTATACTTTAGTCAATTTCAGTGCATCCAACACTGCATCCTGCTTGTTTCTATGGATACATCATTGCTCTGCCTGGAATGTTCCACAGTATGACATGAAACAACTCTACCTTACATCTATTTAATTACAGGTCGTTTTAAAGTTCAAAAATGCCTAGAAAAGCAGGTATTCTGACAGTGAGTGGGGTTGCCTCTCCACAGATCTGACCTGTAACTTGGTCTGTTTGGGCTCCATGAAGATAGAAAGGTTTAATGCCATACTGTGAAACATTTCTGACTCTCTCTGACGGACCCTCCACCGGAAAAGTTACACAATGCACCTTTAAGACGCAACAGGAAGCACATTTGTTTGTACCCTCCCCTCTTCAGCGCTGTCCCTTCCTGTTGTGTTCAGATGTACGGGGACATGTGGGCGAAGCTGCAGAGGGCGGTGGCGATCTGGAGCGGCTTTGGGATGACTCTGACCGGAGTACACACCTGTGGAGACTACATGTTCAGCGGACATACTGTGGTCATCACCATGTTAAACTTCTTTGTCACTGAGTGTAAGTCATAAAGCAAGTGGACTATATTTAAAAGAATAAGAGTATATGAAGGGATGTAACAATAACCAAAATGTGGTGATACCGTTTTGTCAGAAGTCTCGCAATAATATCATGGGCCGTCACAATATATCGAATTACAAGTCTGAAGACACAATTTCCACGAGACAAGACGCCCCAAAATTGGGTCCACAAGAACGAGACGAGACGAGATTTTGGCATAATTTGTAATGAAGTAGTAGTAGTGCAATCCATTTCACAATGTTGGCTTCATTTATTTTATGTAATACTTTAATGGTCATTGTAGTACTGCTTTTTGGAACTACAGCTTCTCAAATTGTATGACTCACCAGCTTTTAACTCTTTTTTTTGTCCAAGCCAAAGGTAAATTCAGGGGGGGAAAAATCTCACGAGATCATATTTTTCATGTGTCCCATCTCTAATAGTTATGAAGCTCCAATCGCTAAAAGAACCTTTGCTCTGTTTAAACGCCAACTTGACATGACGAAATATTTCTTTGGATTATGACAGAAGGAAAGGACTGTCCAGGCATTTTAAAAGAGAAATGTAGCATAATCACAGTTTTGTTAGCCTCCTCTTAAAAATATCGTATCTAGAGGTTTTGGATATCTTTATATTATTATTATTATTATTATTATTATTATTATTATTTAGATTTTTTGTTTATTTTTCTTTATATTAGTATTAAACACATGGGAATGTATTATTTTAACACCTAAATTTAATCTAAAACCTTATATATTCTTTTACAGGAGAGTTTGGGAATGGCTGATTTAGGGAATATAACTTTTCTGCAAGCAAAAGAAAAAAACAAAACAAAAGCTTTCTCCATGTAGTCTTGATAAGATGGACTCACACACTGCAACTTTTGGCTGGTTTTGACACAAATTTAATCACACGACCACCAGAATTTTGGCTCCTCTGTGCATCATGTTTGTTATTTGTTGTGAGTCGGGAAGAGCAGTGCGTGTATCGAAAGATGAGCACATTTTTTTTTATTACTTTTTACTTCTTCTAATTCTCTTTCAGACACTCCTCGAAACTGGCACTTCCTGCACACTCTGTCCTGGGTCCTGAACCTGTTTGGGATCTTCTTCATTTTGGCTGCTCACGAGCACTACTCCATTGACGTCTTCATCGCGTTCTACATCACCACCAGACTCTTCCTCTACTACCACACGCTCGCCAACACACGGGCGTACCAACAGAGCCGCCGTGCCCGCATCTGGTTCCCCATGTTCTCCTTTTTCGAGTGTAACGTCAACGGGCCGGTGCCAAACGAGTACTGCTGGCCCTTCTCCAGACCCACTGTAATGCGCAGGCTCATAGGGTAAAGCTATGGTGGTTTTGTTAAAGGCACTAATACTGACTGGATTTATATGTGCACTGGTGGTTAATGTTACACTGTGAAAACGACTGCCGACACTAAAGGTGTGCTGCGTAACTTTTCTGGTGAGGGGTCACCATGAAGTTTTGCCTGGAATGTTCCTCAGAATGGCATTAAATGTATATAGCTTGTATTTATTCAATTACAGCTGTTTTAAACACTAAAAAATGTATTTCTTACTGTGAGCTTGCTCGCCTCTCCACGGTTTTGACTTGTTACTTGCCCTGGTAGCGTCACCAGCTTATCTCCATGGAGATAGAGATAGGTGGAAAAGTTTAATGCCATTCTGTGAAACATTCAAGGCAAAGCAGTAAGTTCACACTGTGCACATTTAAATGAGCTAAATGGCTTGAATTAAGAATTATGAATCCTGATTTTTAGTAGATATACAAGTAACTTACTAATTTAATAAGTTATTTTTACTTATTTTAAGTGGAATAAGATTGATTTCTTTTGCTTTTGAAGTGAAAATATTGTTATTATTTTCTATTTTTCTATCAAAATTGACATTGAACCATTAAGAATTTTATTTTTGTAAAAAATTGGACTCAAACCAAGATAGGTAAATACTCTTAATTCATGCTATTTGCTTATTTAAGATGGTCTTTTTAGCAGTGCATTCATCTTAAGCAGTAGAAATATTTAGGAGGTTTAAACTGGCTTTGTTCAATATAATGTTAAATAATTATGTAGATCAGAGATGTCTTAACTTTGATACACCCTTCCTTTAAGATGTGTTTTTGTAATTCTGAACACTTTTTGAGTATTCCTGACCTTTTCGCTTGAATTTTGCATGTTTTTTATTTATTTCAATTTATCAAGACCATTTTAAACCTCTTAAATATTCTAGCCGTTTATTTGTCAATAACGATTTCTGTCAAGTTGCCATGGGAATTTGAATTAATCCCAGACCTAGAGCCATAGCATTTACGCAGTCTACTAACTACTATTATTATTATTATATTGTATGTGCATTAAAATAACTGCAGGACTTTTCACTTTAACCACTTTAAAAGACAATAAGAAAATGCGTAGACCACCGCCAAGGCATTAGTCCTATCTCGCAATGATACTAAAATGGTGCCCAGACTGATACTTCTAGTGAGCCCTATAGCTAGAGTTAATATTGCTGGCCTTATTAAAAAATAGAGAGGAAGCAGTTATTTAAAAAATGCTGTTTGTTAACATTTTGCCGTAACATTTCAATGAATATATCCAGTCCTTTTATCACCTATGGTAGCCTTGCTGGGACAAGTCCTTCATTGTGAAAGAGAAAAGTAATATGAAAAACATGTAGAAAAATGTATTATTAAAGGTTTATGTTAAAGGTGCACTATGTAACTTTCCTGGTGGACCTGCTTGTCACCATGGAGATTTATTGCTTTGCCTGAAATGCTCCACAGTATAGCATTAAATCAACATAACTAGCAGCAGGTGACGCCACTAGGCCGAGTTACAGGTCAGATCTGTGGAGAGATGAACTTGCTTTAGATGTTTTTCAAGGTATTTTTGAGCGATAAAAATACTGTGGCGTATTCCAGGCAAGTAATAACACCTCCATGGAGAAAAGCAAGCGGCGCGGCCACAGTTAAATAGTTAATCTTTAATGTCTATTTTAGCCCATTGATGTACAAAACTTCTTAAAAAGTGACCAATTATAGTGTATACTGCCTTTTGTTTTGATTTGACAAAACAGAAACAGCCATAATGCATCCTTTTTCATCCCACAGATAATGCACCAATCAACCATAACATTATGACTTGATTTAGTCCTTGTTTAGACCTGGGTTAGTCCTGATTTAGACCAGGTTTAGACCAGGTTTAGACCAGGTTTAGACCAAGTTTAGACCAAGTTTAGACCAAGTTTAAACCAAGTTTAGACCAGGTTTAGACCAGATTTAGTTCAGCTCTTTAGGTATGGTATGTTCCAGATCTGTTAAATATGGTTTAGACTTGGTGTAGTCCTGATTTTGTTCTGGTTTAAAACTGTTTTTGACCTGGTTTAGTTCTGGCTTAGTCCCGGTTTAGATCTGGTTTTGGACCTGGTTTAGACCTGATTTAGTCCTGTTTTAGTTCTGATTTTGAACCTTGATTAGACTTGATTTAGTACTGGTTAAGTCTGGGTTTAAACCTGTTTTTTTCCTAGTTTTTGACTTGGTTTAGACCTGATTTAGTCCTGGTTTAGGGTTAGTTTTTAACCTGGTTTAGACCTGGTTTGGACCTGATTTAGTGCTGGTTAAGTCCTGGTTTAATATCAGACTGGTGGTCATGATGTTATGTTTGATTCATGTAAAGGGATAATGATAATTTCTTTGTTTAAAACTGTGAATTGTCGTCATAGTAACCATAGCATTTCAACAGTCGTGAGCCAAATCATGTAAATATTTGTCTCATCGATCAAAACTTGCCAATAATTCTTTGAGTGTTATTATTGCTTTTGTGTCTAAACTATTTGAGTTTTTTGGTAGATGTTTAGTGTTTTATATGCTCTGAGGCAGTGTAAATATCATTGAAAATCTTAGTAGTGGCCAAGTTCCTTAAATTTCTATGTATGTTTGTATTATAATTTATTCTTTTTTTGTAAGCATTGATAGTTTTTATATATATTACCAAGTCTAAGCAACATGCACATAAAAAAAAAAATGTTTACAGTTGCTCTGGGTGATAAATTTGTTTTCGCAATTTTCATTTGAGATTTCAGAAAAGTGAAATTATAATTGTTTTCATAGCTTTTAAACTGTATCAACTTTGACTGGTGCAGTGCAGTAGTGCTCATTTCATGTCATTTTCCCATTTCGAAAATTCAATAAAAAACTGAAATGGCGTGTATTTGTCTATTGCCTCACTCCCTCCTGAATGGCCACATACCTTTATTATCAGAACTTGCCAGACATTGAAAATCTAGAATCTACAATGTGTTTTACCTGCAAAATTTACTGGTAGTTTATGGAGCGTGTTTAAATAGCAATTAAAATTTTACAAATACAGTTATGCGTTTATGTTCTAGTGGTTAATTGAGATAAGTTTGTCATGATTTTTTTATTGTATGCTTTTTAATTTGCCTCTAAATAGTGTAGTCACGGTATATGGGTACTGTGAAAAAATGCTATGAAAAAATGCTATGGTTTAAGTTTGGTGTGATTTATGATTTTATTCAATAATGTTATATTAATTAACAAATGCTTTACTGCAAGCTTTCCTCAGCATGTCAGTGAATAATTAGAAATTTAAAATGTCAAAAGATAATATGTTTTGAATAGGTATATAATATTAAATGTAGAAAATCACTTTTTTTTTTTTTTTTTTTTTTGCTTTTTATTCCTTGGCAGCCATTTTAGACAGGCGCTTGTCGGACAGCTGTATCTGGGGTCCTGCGGTGCCGAGGTCAGCTCTCCTTCATATCGTCCTACACCGGCTTGCACAATTTACTCTCCTTGTTTAATTTAGCGTTTTTAGACACATTTACGACTATAAACGGTAAGTGAACCAACATTTCCAATCATGTATATTAACATCTCTTTGCTTTTTGTGTCTGATTTTTGAAGGTGAGATGCTAAAGACAAAGCTAGCTTCAGTGTGCGTGACATATACGCCCCCCCTACGCTCGGGTTCACTACTATACCACACTAGTTACGTAAATGTCCCTTTTTCACGCTATTTCGCAAATAATTGAAACATTATAGTCACATAGTTTGATTTAGGGAGCTGATTCCGTTATTTGATTGTTGGCAATTACATTTTAATTGCAGGATTAACCAACATGTATAGGATTATTGTCGACTAGTCACGCACCTTTGCCTTCTTTGTCTTTTATCTCGTCAAGGTGAAAACAAACTAAAACCACTCTGAAACAAGATAACTTAAAGAATTTCTATTAAAATGATCATGTTTTGACTTTGAAATTGTTGAGTAACCATTTCACACTTAAAATAAATTGCAACTTTTTTTTAAATTATCTTCCAAGATGTATAAATGTGTGGTTTATTTTTGTGATTTTGATTTTGAACTCTAATTAAAGGTGCAGTGTGTAACTTTTCTGGTGGAGGGTCCATCAAATGCTTTTCTCCATGGAGATGTTATTGCTTAGTCTGGAATGTTTCACAGTATGGCATTAAACCTTTCTATCTTCATGGAGGCCAAACTAGACCAAGTTACAAGTCAGATCTGTGGCGAGACCACACCGCTCACAGTCAGAATGTCTGTTTTTCTAGGTATTCTTGAGCTATAAAACCACCTGTAATTGATTAAATGTGAGGTAGAGCTGTTTAATGTCATACTGTGGAATATTTCAGGCAGAGCAATGACATATCCATAGAAACAAGCAGGTGACGGACCCCCAAAACAAACCTTTTTAACATTTAAGTTTATTATTTTCATCTACAGGCGTCATGGCAATCCCTCCAGCCTTCGCAGATCTGGGAAAATCCGCTAAAGACATTTTCAACAAAGGATATGGTAAGTGCTGATCTTCCAATGACATATGTGGCTGTAATAACTATAAACACTTCAGTTCTGTATTCAAAACAGTGTAGTTAATGTAGAGTCTGTAGAGGACGTTGTAGTTTTCCCACAGATTTACGGTGACATTATTGGACCTTAAAAATAGTTCTGTTAAATACATTTAATAATAGAAATATTAGTTAATGAGTTACATACTTAATTTTTCCTTTAAAGTCACATTAACTCAGTGGTCATTGTGTTTTGTAGTTTGGTGTTTTTGTAGCTTCTTTTAATCCGTTGTTTTATTTGTAGGATTTGGTCTGATCAAACTTGACGTGAAAACAAAATCTACAAATGGTGTGGTAAGTTACATCACCAAGAAGTAAAGATTTATTTCTGTCTGTTCCTTGACTTTGTAAAGCTTTGCGTGAAACCACTGCAGTGCTTTGGCCTTGTTAGTCCTGCTGTAGTCACAACCCTAATTGGTCCCCCTTAAATTTTTAAAGATTTAAATTATTTATTTGTACCAGTTACTACTAGTAGTACTTCGTTACAGTGATAGTTTGAGTAAAAAAACTGAATTTTATTGAACTTACTGATTTTAATACTAATATGTGGCTTCTCAATATGGCAGTATAGTTAATTGCAATCAAATCAAAATATTATTCTATTTCAGTGGTTGCAATAATTCAGGTATGTGTACTGGTCTATCATGTAAAACCTGTTTGAAATTTGAAAAACCTGTTTGAAATTTGAAATGAATAACAAAGCAAATAGATACTGCAGTTAGCAATTACTATCATAAACAAAATATATTTCTCTAATGATTAGGGATGGGACAAGATCTCATGCCACAAGATCTTGCAAGACAAAATTACCACAAGATTGTGCACACATACTGAAAACATGTGAGATTTTTTTCCTATGTTTTCACGTTTGGCGAGATACATTTTTTTGAGAAGCTGTAGTCACAAAAAGCAGCGCTATAGCAAAAATAATAAATAAAGTTTAATAAAAAATGGTGAGAATACAATTAGGAACTTGATTGCACAATTTATTTATAGAAAATTGTTTAGGTAAAAAAAAAAATTAATGTTAAAATCTCGTCTTGTCACGTTCTCATAGATCGAGTCTCGTATCTCGTCTTGTGGAAATTGTAGCTTGTCCCACCCCTACTAATGATTCAGTCGTTCTTCTCATACATTATAATTTTGCATGCTTCTAATATTTAAATTCTTTTTTTTTCTTGTAGGAGTTCAAAACCACTGGATCGTCCAACACGGACACCAGTAAAGTGACTGGAGCTCTGGAGACGAAGTACAAATGGTCGGAATACGGTTTGACTTTTACTGAGAAATGGACCACAGAAAACACACTGGGGACTGAAGTCTGCATCGAAGATAAGGTACAGATACAAATCGCAAAATTATTTCATATTTTACTAATGCTTTAAGTTTAATTTTTATTTTTATAGATCATGTTCAAACTCATTAATATTACAAAAAAAATTATGATTTGTACCTGATTTACCGTTGATATTTAATGTACATCCAGACTTCCTAGTCATGTGTTTGGCTTCTTGTTTATAGGCGCCATTTTGAGGACTTTTCTTGAGATGTAACCCTAACATTCTCCATTTCAGATCACTAAAGGCATGAAACTCAACTTTGAAACTACTTTTTGTCCAAATACTGGGTATGTGTGTGCTTTATACAATAATCTACTTTATTTGTACAAAAAGCGTCTTGTTTTTCCCCATTGGATTAACTGATCAAAATTTTCACAAAATGTTTTTTTTTCTTATTAAAACAAATAAAAATGGCTTCTAATATCAAATGTATGATTTTAAATGAAGACAAAACCCAACTTATGCCTAAACAGCCTGAACAGAGCTCCAAACCACACGCTTTTACTGAAAGATGACTGAATATTGGCTGTAGACCTCTGGATCATTGACAGTTAGTTTACTTTACTAACTATATACTGATACTGGTGACCCCGCTCACAGTCAGAATGCCTGTTTTTCTAGTTATTTTTGAGGTGTAAAACCACCTGTAATTTCATAAATGTAAGGTAGAGCTGTTTAATGTCACACTGTGGAACTTTTCAGGCAAAGCAATGATATTTCCATAGAAACAAGCAGGCGACAGACCTGTTACATAGTGCACCTTTTTAAGCAGTACCTATTTAACTGGTGTTTTTTAATCTGCAGTAAGAAGAGTGGTAAGCTGCGGGGAGCGTACAAGCGCGAGTTCCTAAACGTGGGTATAGACGTGGATCTGGACTTCGCGGGACCCACCATCCACGGGGCGGGTGTGGCCGGGTACGAGGGCTGGCTCGCCGGGTACCAGATGACCATCGACTCGGCCAAATCCAAAGTGACCCACAGCAACATCGCCGTGGGATACAGGACCGGGGACTTCCAGCTCCATACCAACGTGTAAGTTTCATATTATATTTCTATTTATTTGGGTTCTCATTACATTTTTGGTTTCATTAATTTAACATGGATATAAAATAATAACGTTACATACATCAGAGTGAATGAAAAAGAGCAATAATATAATATAATATAATGTAATAATATAATATCTCTCCCCTTTTCACTAAAAAAAAAAATCTAAAACAGGATATTAGGTCTACAAAATATAGTGCAATCAAATCAAAAGTTGAGAAAATTAGCAAATTGTAAAGGTTGGAATTTTTTAGAGAATACTTACCTATGCAAAGAGCAAAATATCCAGACTTTGTATCTGTAGTTTAGACCTCTACAAACACGTTCTGAAATGCATGGGATTCTTGTATTAGTTTATCACTTCATATTTCAGTTTGCTCCTCCAGGTGTTTTCAGTGTGCACCCTGAAACAGAACCCTATTTTTTAAACATAGTCATTAAAGTCACTATTTATTTAATCATTTATTTTTCAAAATTGTGCCACCTTACAGGATATGATCTTAAAGTGCTATTTTCCCCTTCTTTCTAATCAAATTGTAATTAAACCTGTGATCATATTACTATACAGAGATGGTAATATGATGATTCAGTGCTTTTTATGCTAAACTAGTGCACTTTACTACCAAATTCTTGTAAATAAATGCATTAAATTTATTCCTCCATATTGTGAAAAACAGTACTGTTGCAAAATCAGACCCCTGTGCGCTGTCTGCATCTAATAATAAAGTATTTTATTGATCCGTAAACCCAGGAGCAAGAGCTTTTAGCAGCGTTATTATTGACTGTGCTTTAATGGTCTGCCTGTTTCACATCGTTTTAAAGCTGTGTACAGGCCTACAAATCCATGTTTTTATTTTTGCCTACAAATCCATGTTTTTATTTTTGCCTACAAATCCATGTTTTTATTTTTGCCTACAAATCCATGTTCTTATTTTTGCCCACTATAGTACTTTTTGAGATATACATAGAATACAACCCTGTATTCTATGTGTATTAGTGCTGGGTTCCATTAATCTGTTACGTTAACCCAGTCTTAATATAAAATAACTATAATAACATATAACAATAATGGTATTTTCTCAGTTAAGCTTTCCTACAGTTTTAGAAGATGTGAACGAATCTGAACTCTGCCCTAAATCACATGCTTTTACTGATTGAGGATTGAATGTAGACCTTCTCAGTTTGATTAAAGGTGCTGTATTACACAAAATTGACTATTGTGAGCTTTTTAATCTTGTTTTGTTTCATTCACACATGTTCAAGTAATCCTTTATTATTAGTCTAGCTACATCTCAGAGCTCAAAATGCTCTGTTACACCTTGTGATGTCATGAAGGTGTGGTTTTCAAGTTAACAGCTACATTTTACCTTTTAGTTCAGTAGAGACTGGCAATTCCAGGACTGAACTCATCCAAATGATTCTGTGTGGAGCACTTCCTGTATTACCACATGACATCACAAGGTGGAACAAGGAACAGTTTTCAGTTTGAGAGAACTCTGTGTTAAACGTGTGTGAATGAATCAAAACACAACTCGAGATAAGAATTTCTTGTTTTAACTAAGATACTACCTACTTTCTAATCAGCTCCACTGACCTGGTTTATTTTTTATTTTTTTGGTGGATCAATTTACCACAAGATTAACATAAATACACATGTTTTAAAGATTTAATCATATGCACTGTGTGGTATCTGCAGCCAACAGCGCCATCTGCTGGTTTGTTCAAAAGTCAGTGCTAGAGAAATTCAACATTAGGCATCGTTGGTCTCTATGCTGTGGTGTGTGGAGTCCTGGTTAATGTGTTGAGACAGTTTCAGTTGCATCTAAATGGATTTGAATTTCCTCAAGTTTTGGCAAAATATTTTTCAGTGAAGATGACAGTGATTTTGGTGTATCTGCTAAATTTCTAGTTGCATATATATATACACACAACTGTTTCTTTCAAATGCAACTACTGCTTGTTACAGTGTATGAAATTGAAGCTTGATGTTGAAGCTGTCATAGGAAGCTTACTGTATTCCCTTTAATTAATTTACACAAAATAGTAATATTCTGCAGCGTTTCTCATTGATTTTGTTAAGATTATGGCATTTGTATTTGAATAATTTCAGTTCATTCAGTTTATGGAGTATAAATGTCACTCCCTGCCTGTTTTATAAGCTGGAGGTCACAAACTCGGCCTGGGTCTAGAACTGGAGGCATGAGGTGAGGAAGATTCAAAATAAAACAAATTATCCACAGCTACGGAAATATGTAGAGAGAACCGCAATTTATCAAACTCTTCAACAAAAACAGAAATAATGTAGATTTTTAAAAAAAATCTGGACTTATCTGCATATGAGACGGGTTTATTTGACCAATTTGAAGATATTTCTGAATAATTTCAAGATAATAAACTTCTATGTAAAATAAGTTTATGATAATACAATGACAACAAAATCAGTGTTATGCCATTGTATAGTCCAGGTTATTTTAGACAATGGGGGCCCTTAGTCTCCTGTATTAAAGAGACTAAAGTGTATGTTTTTCAATTTTGCTAATACTTTTTATAGTTTGACTAATTCTTATTAATTACGTATATTTTACAGTAAAGACGGCAGTGAGTTTGGTGGGTCCATTTACCAGAAGGTGAACGATAAGTTGGAGACGGCGGTGGATTTGGCCTGGAGCGCCGGGAGCAACGGGACCTGCTTCGGAATCGCAGCCAAATACCAACTCGACCCAGACGCATCTATATCTGTGAGATTAGCTCCTGTGTTATCTGTACAAACTATAAAAGCTACGGTGTTTTTATGCTACAACAGACGTGGACAACGGTGACAAAAAACAAAGCGATCTTAGTCATTTGAGCGCCCTCTGCTGTCAGTTTGAGGACATTATGCAGAAATTGACTATTGGAAATGCAGGTGTCGTTTTCAAAGTATTTTCCAAATGTAGACTAGATGTAAAATGTTTTAAAGTATCTCAAAGCACGATCAAAAGCCAGTTAAAGCCACAAGAATACACGGCATGCCCTGTTGGAGACCTAAGTTATTCAGATCAGATCATTTTTGCATAAATTTGACTCTGTGTGTGCAAAAATATTGAAATATCGATATATCGTATAGTTTAATTTGATGATACAGTATCGATATCATGGGCTGCTGTATCGATATATATCACCAAGAGTATTTTTAGGTAGATTTCACTAAATTTATTTTGTGTAAGAGCAACAATTTTGTTGACATTTGTTGCTCTTACACAAAATAAACATTATTTTCACTGTTTTGATGAGTAAAATGAGTGTTTTTCATATTAACTTTGCACAAACTTAGTGGACTTGGTAGACTCGGATCGATTTAAAGTATATATCGCATCGAATCAAAAGTGCACTCTATCGAAAAACATCGTATCGTGGCCTATGTATCGTATCGGCAACTTCTTAATGATAGCCAGCCCTATATTTGACTCGTGTTTACACTGCAAGTTTAATTTTTTTTTTATAATCAAAGTTTTTTCCTACAACTTATCTGCTAGCATCTTGTGAATATTACAAGATGATGCAAATTCAGATTTTTCTATTTTGCATGTGTGGTTGGTGTTAAAATGTAATACTGATTTCCTCTCATAATGTTTTGCTTTCTTAGGCCAAAGTGAACAATGCGAGTCTGGTAGGAATCGGCTACAGCCAGAATCTGAGGCCTGGTGAGTTTCAGGATTTTCTTACATTAATTAAACCCAATGTTGAATATTTTAATCATTATCAGTGAAGTCTTTTATCCCATGATTCCCATTAAAAATCTCTCCTCTGTTAAAGGCCCTGTGCTAAATATGTAAATAAGTTTGTGTGTCATCCCACTGCATGATGTCACTAGGTGGTATTTTTATTTATTTTTTTCATCTTTTTTTTTCCAAATTAACCTTCATTTTTTGCCGTATGATAGCGCAATCTACACAGTGCAATTCATGGGTTTCAGAACCATTTTGAGCCTTTTTTTTTTTTAAATTCAAAAGATATATTTTATTTTGAATTGTTAATTGCTATAGCAACTGTGAATTACATCTCCATGGAGTCAAGCAGAAAACTCTCCACCAGAAAAGTTACACAGTGCACCTTTACATTCATTATAAGTACCTTTTAGGACATTTTAACTCTACTACAGGCCTGTACAATGTAATTTAATCATTTTTTTTCCTTTTGCAGGTATGAAGCTGGTGCTGTCGGCTTTGGTCGACGGCAAAAACGTCAACGCTGGAGGTCACAAACTCGGCCTCGGCCTAGAACTGGAGGCATGAGAAAGATTCAAAACAAATTATCCACAGCTACGGAAATGTACAGAGAGAACTGCAGTTGATCAAACTCTTACCTAATAACTGATATAATCTACATTTAAAATATTTCTGGACTTATTTGCATATGAGACTGGCTTATTTGACCAATTTGAAGATATTTCCAAATTGTTTCAAGATGAAGAAGAACAGAACTCCTATTTAAAATACGTTTTATCTAAGTATGCAAGTCTGTTCTATACTTCAGCTCCAAATTGGATAGAAATAAGAAACATGGATGGAATTGACAAAATCTGGAAACAAAACTAGCCATATTATCAAAACTATAATCAAAATGCAGTAATTATATCAAATGGTATCCTAGTTTTTCAGATTTCTCAATGTTCATTAAATAATTTGAACAAAATAATGTGTTTTGAAAAAAAGGGAAGACACTTGAGTTCATACATTGTAATAAACACTAGATATATTGAACATTTGTTGAGATTTTCATATTTTTAACCAAAAAAATCCAGACATTTCGTAGTTTTCTCTATCATTTCCTTGGCTGTATAAATTAAAACAATTATGATTATTAAACTACAATGCCCAGTTCTCAAGTACTTTGCTGTCACTGACTTTTCCATCTTAAGTCAGTCTGTGTATCTTTATCCTCTTTTATTTAACCCAGGCTTATTTAAACCGGAGTTACTTGAGTTGCTGACTGAGTGATGACCTAGAATGTAACCCACCTTTTGCACATCTAGAAATTACTTAAACTTTTATTTTCTTTGCACATTTTTATCCCAAATCAATAAATAAATAGTAAAAACTTGTATTAAAAATGCGCCCACAGAGAAAAGGCTATTATAAGCAGAAAACTCATTGTAACCGTAAATATCAGGGATGGAGACTAAATAATGATTATAAATGCGTTTAAAACCAGATGCCCTACCTGGATAAGTTAAACTCCTTTAATGAAATGTTATAAATTATATATCTATACAATTTTCAACCAAATATATCTTATATTGTAGTCTAATCTTGTCAGTATCAATGTTTCAAACTTTGCCCTAACAAAATTACTCAACACTCAACAAAGTTAAAAGGTGCACTGCGTAACATTTCAGGTTGCAACCCCGCTCACAGTCAGAATGCCTGTTTTTCTAGGTATTTTTGGAGCTATAAATAAGGTAATAAGGTAGCGCTGTTTAATGTCATACTGTGGAACATTCCAAATGACAGAGCAATGACATCTCCATAGAAACAAGCAGGTGACAGACCCCCAACCAAAAAGTTACATAGTGCTTCTTCAAGGTAGACTTTATTGTCCCAGCATTCGTCCTCTGCATTTGACCCATCCTTGAGTACCACTGGGTCTAATCCCTGATATTTATTGGTGTAAATGAGTTTATTTTGTACCATTTTGTGGCTTATTCCAGTTATTTACACCAACAACTGCTGTTTTTTCTTTCCTTTTTGTGCTAATTTACATGAACAATCATGATTATGAGGACTGTGAATCTGGACAAAACTACATCTGATCTGAGTGTGTGCTAACTTTGCAATAAACATTTGAATTTCACCACAAACCTTTTGAAAAAGTTCATTACATTTATTAGATACATAATTGACTGTGGACTGCTAATTATCACAGGAAACAGGGCAGCAAGATTAATCACACTTGAATCAAATTAGCAAATGGCAAAGGCTGTCATTTTAACTTCCTCCACAAACAACAAAATAAAAACTGCTAATCCTGTAGTTCAGATCTGTACAAACATGTTCTGAAATCTTATTCTCTGTTCAGAATGAATATTTTAAATAATGGAAAATTGTTTGGAACTATGCTAATTCTTAAAAGGAATGATCTAATATTGTTTGATAGTATAAGAGCAATGTAAATTTGTTTTTCTCTCTTCAATTTTAACTTTATGACAAAAGGCAGTGACGAATTTTGAAATAACACTAAAAACAATTAACATTTAAATTTATCTTAAAATAATTTCAGTTTTCACTATAGTGGCAAAAATGTAGAATTACTAATGATGTTTTAGTATTTTCATTGGCAAAAATGGAGCTCAACAGTGAACAGTGACCTCCTGCTCCGATACTGAAGTAAATTTTCCATTCATTTTTCAAATAAGTCCAAAAAGCAAGATTCAGTGAAATGCTTTAATAACTTAGCGGCTTATAAAACTATAGTTCTTTTGGTTATTAGTTACCACAGCGGATTAGCCTTGAGCAAGTTTTCACACTTTATTTTTTTTTTCAGAAAGTCTATGGGGAAAAATGAATGGGAAATTTACTTCTGGAACCAGGGGGCACTGTTGAGTTCCATTAAAACCATATATGCAAGTTTGTGATTAGAAAAATATAAAAAAAAAAAATAAATAAAGTGATTATTATATCCTAAAAATGTATTGAATTTAGGCCTGTCACAATAATTACTATATTATAAATACTGACGAGGGGATCTTTTCTTTTAGATTATTTTTTACCATCTTAAATATACGATGAGTTTCTAAGCGCTTTTCACAACTTTCAGACCAGACCACAGCAGTTTTGCCATCCTGGTAATGCTAACAATGACTAGCATGCTAATACACACTTCCTGATTATAACATTATTATAATTATGCTCAATTATGGAAAAAAATTTGAATCTACGACTCATTACTGATAACAGACCTTTACTGGCCATGTAACTGCACCCAGTATCATTAATAGTAACAGTAATATGTGGTATTTTCTGTAGTAATATTATATAGACCCTTAAAAAAACATTCTAAATTGAGCAATGGAGGCAAAAGTGAAATTGGGACATAATGGGAGTTCAATGGGAAAACTGGGATTATCTTCAGGATATAACAAAATATGAAAATAAAAGGGAAATTTGGCAAATGAAAACCACTCGGATACATGTGAGTGATATCAGAGTAATTGTAATTGTAATTGTATTTTATTATTCTATTATCTGTTTATTTAAGAAGAGAGTATAATAAGCTCTAAGCATTTTTGATCAAGAGAAAGTCCAGATTCTTGGTTTTTAGGTTTCACTGAACAAATCCTTAGAGAAAAGTTGAGCTCACTACAGTTTGCCACTTCATCTACAGATATATTACACATTTCATTTTAAATCTGAAGCTCAAATCCAATTTTGAGGTTAGAGAACAGTACGTTTCCATCCTTCTTAACAGAGAAGCAAAGTCACTGATAATTGTACCTTAGAAATTCAAAGTGTTGTTTAGTTTTTTGTTATAATGCCGTAAAAGCATTAGCATGTAGATCAATGAAAATATATTATGTCAGCTTCACTTTGCCTCCATTTCAGAATTTTGAACATTCTGATGACAGGATTTTAAAGGGTCTATATATCGCGCTTGAATATTTGTTATTGTGACAGGCCTATGAGTGTAGATGGTTGTAGGTTATAATAATACTTTTCCTGAGTTGTTGTTATAGTTTTATAGCCAGCGTTACTCCATCTCCCACTGGCAGCATGCTCAGGCTGATCCTGGTGTCATGTAAAAGCTTCTTGTTGAGTTTGTCGATGGCTATGGTATCGTCATCTTTGGGATTCAAGACGCTTCCTCCCCACAAAACCTGAAATACAAGACAAATAAGAAGATTTAGAAGTTTTGTTTTTTTAATTATCTTTATTTAACCATGAGCTCAGATTGAGATTCTGAATCTTTTTCGAGACAGGCTTGGCCAAGGTAGCAGAAATCACAAATATATCACATTATAAAACCATTTGCCTTGCCTTTTTACAATTTTCTTAAACTTATTAAGTGGCTCCACAGATTCCAATTTAAGATCTTTCTGTTAATTATTCCAAGACCATGGTGCTGTGTAGGAAAAGGCAGAGTAATTAGCAAGATTCAAAGTCCTTTGCGAACAAAATATCCCTTTTGTTATGTTCTGAAATTCATAGGATTCTTGTATTAGTTTAGCAGCTCATATTTCAGTCTCATCGCAAATTTTTGTCCCTTGGACCCGTTTAAAATGTGCACTGTGAACTGAATCTTGATTATATATTTTTAAGGGTCTTCACCAGGTCTTTACCAGGACTAAACCTGGTCTAGTTGTGTCTAAGAACAGGACAACTAGTACAACTGATGTCCCTTATTGTGTGTCCTCTTTGTCCTATGTCCAGATTCCAGATTCAGTTTTCCAAATTCAAGATGGTTGAATTACATTAAAGGACCCATTTTACACCATTTTCTGCTCTGTTAAAATGTTGTTTCCTCATCTCAAACAGACCTGGAGTTTGTTTTGTTTCATTCACATGTTTAACACACAACTGCATATTTAGGCTCAATCTGAAACACTCTATTCCACCTTGTGATGTCGTGGTAATACAGGAAGTGCTCCACTGTGTTTTTAAACTCCATACACCTTCACTAGAATCATTTGGATGATTTCAGCCCTGGAATTGCCGATCTTTACTGAACAAAAGGTAAAATGTAGCTGTTAACTTGAAAACTACCGCTACATGACATCACAAGGTGGAATAGAGAATTCTGAGCTTTGGAGATGTAGACAGACTAATAATAATAAAGGATCACTCAAACATGTGTGAATGAAACAAAACACAACTCCAGGTCTGTTTTTGAGGAGGTAACAACATTATAACATGGCTTAACGCTCACAAGAATCAATTTTGTGTAATATAGGACCTTTAAATATCAGCTGAATTTCAGTTACAGCACAATGTTTATTTAAAATTCAGCAAACTTACGTTGTCAATGGCGATGACTCCTCCTTTCCTGAGCAGCTGCAGAGATCGCTCGTAGTAGCTGTCGTAGCCGGTTTTATCTGCGTCGATGAAAATAAAGTCAAAAGTTTCAGCCTCTCCAGCAGCGAGAAGATCGTCTGGAAATACAGAGTAAACAAACAATTAGGCAGGACCAACAAAATAATAAATAATCTGTTTGTAGGAGCCATTTTGAGTACTTTAGACCATTGAAAAGATATAATATTTAGTTTAGAATTAGGAGAAAACCAAGATTAGACCAGGGCTAGACCAGGACTAGAACAGGACTAGAACAGGACTAAACTAAGATCAGACTCAGACCAAACAAGGACATCACAGACTTGTGTTATGGTCACACTGACACACCATATAAAAATCGTATTAACTGGGACTAGATAAGGACTAAACCAAGGACTGATTTTGGACTAAAGAGCCATACGTGATCCAGGATTTAATTAGAGCTAAATCAGTTCCAAAGCAGGATAAAAGTAGGATTAAACTTGTATATTATAGTACCTAAAGTCTTCAGAGCAGGCTGTAAACGCAGGTCAATCTTTTGTTCAACTCCAGCCTGTAAAAAAATGAATCAATTAATCAATATACATTGTTAATACAGAGATGTAATTCTGAAACTTTGGCACAGAAGACCATTTGAATATTTTTGAATTACAAACTACAAACTTTACAGGTCTTATATTGCACAAAATTGTCTCTTGTGAGCTTTAAGCCATGTTATAATGCTGTTACTTCATCAAAATCCTACCAGGAGTTGTGTTTTGTTTCATTCACACATGTTTGAGTAACCCTTTTATTATTAGCTCAAAATTCTCTGTTTGACCTTGTGATGCCATTTAGTGGTAGTTTTCAAGTTTACAGCTACATTTTACCTTTTATTCAGAAGAGATTGGCAATTCCAGGGCTGAAATCATCAAAATGATTCTAGTGAAGACAGAAGAACTCAAATCCTCTAAATATGCAGGATTTGTGTGTTATACATGTGTGAATGAAACAAAACACAACTCCAGGTCTGTTTGTGATGATGCAACAACATTATAACATAGATCAGAAAATCCATGTAAAATGGGCCCTTTAATAACCCACAAAACCATGTACCAAACTCAACCAGGACAAGTGTGAATGTACCCTAGGTCAAAACCAGCTCCAAATCATGTCTACATCAGGTGTAAAGCATATTATAATAAAATGTATTAAAAAGTGGTACCTCTTTCCAGAAAGGTTTTCCAATGTTGGTGTATTCTTCACTGATGTCACAGGCCACGACCACTCCGTCATCAGGTAATGCCAGTGCCATGTTCAAAGTGTTATATCCTGTGTACACTCCTAATACAAACACATGAGAACAGTCTATTCAGTCCTGGTTATATTATTATTAAAATATTACTCTATTTTCTGATCTATATTAGAATGTTTTTTCCTCATCACAAACATAACTGGAGTTGTGTTTTGTTTAATTCTCACATGTTTAACCCACAAATCCTGTATATTTATGTATTTCTCTCAAACAGAAAACACTCATGTCATGTCCATGTCATGTGCTAATACAGAAAGTGCTCTAGTGTGTTTTTAAACACTTATTATTTGGATAATTTCAGCCCTAGATTGCCAATCTCTACAGAATTAAGGGTAAAAGGTAGGCATTCATTTAAAAACATGACATCACAAGGTGGTACAGAGCATTTTGAGCTTTGGAAATGTAGAAAGAATAATAATAAAGGGTTATTAAAAAGGGTTGTTTCATCCACACAAACACGTGTGAATGAAACAAAACACAACTCCAGGTATGTTTTTGACAAGGTAACAATATTATAATAATAATAATAATAATAATAATGCATCAGTTTTATATAGCGCTTTTCAGGACACATTATAACATGGCTTAAAGCTCACAAGAGTCATTTTTTTGCATAATATAGGACATTTAACTTAAAGTAAATACCTGACATCTCCCAATCCCAAACTATTATTCTAACCATTTGTACTAAAGAGTGCTTCTTCTCACCAATTTCTGCCACTTTCTTTGCTTTGATGAGTTTGGCCAGATTCACCATAAACTGGGACTGTTCACAAGCCACCATAATAAAGTAAAAACTGTGCTCCATCGTCCTCTGAAAAATAAACAAAACACAAAGTAACGGCTTAATCTTGGTTTTATCCTTGGCCCCAGTTCAGTCCTGGTCCAGTCCCACTTTAGTCCCGGTTCAGTTCCGATTTTGTTCAGCTCAAATCTGAAATCAAAACTTTAGTCCTGGTTTAGTCCTTGTTTAATGCTAGTTCAGTTCTGGTTAAATCCTGGTTTAGTCCTCCATTGTGTCCACTGAGAACAGTTTACAAGTGCTGAAGGCCTTTAGCCAGTAAGTCAATTTTATGGTAGATTGTGTTTTAGGATGTGTTCAGGGTCCTGTTTGGTCCGGGTTTGAGTGCAATTTAGACCAGATGTAGACTTGGTTTGGTCTTGGTTCTAGTCCTGGTTTAATTCTGACAATGTGTGAAGGCAAGTTAAGCAGCATTTTAATTAGTCTGATTATAAAGGATTTACATAGACAACAACAGAAAGGAGAAGTTAGCTGGAGATTTGGGAATACTGAATTTTTATATGGTTTTCCTTCAAATATCAAATTAACAAGTGCTTAACTGGCCCCATAGAAGCCAATGCATCTCTGACAGTGTAAAATGTACACTTTCATTTTTTTTTTTGAGACCTTTGCTAATGCCACGCCCCCTTTAAGTCGACTAACTGTGCAGTCTTTAGTCAACAATGAATTTCTTTAGTGAATTACAACCTTATAGTTTAAAACAGCGTGATCACTAAAGCACAGTCCTGGTCTAGTCTTGGTCCAGTCCTCACTTGTTCCTGGTCTGGACTTGATATATTTCTGGTTTGGTTCCCAGAAATTTTACATGGGCTTGAATTAGTTTAGTGATATCCAATTATGTAAAGTGCTTTTCATAAAATTTCTTTAAACCACTTACAATGAAAAATAATGCATTTAGTCTGACCTCATGGGAGCTGGCTTCACCATCTGATGCTCTCTTAGAGAGTCCTGATGCTTTAGTCCTGGTTTAGTCCTGCTTTAGTCCTAGATTCATTCTGGTTTAGTCCTGGTTTTGCACTTGTTCTATCCTGGTCTCTCTCTTTTTGTAGTCCCAGTTTAGTCCTAGATTAGTCTGACTTGGTCCTGATTCCTGGTTTAGTGCTGGTTCAGTCCCAGTTTAGTCTAGTTTGAGTCCTGGTTGCATCCTTGTTAAATTCTGGTTTAATCCTGGTTTAGTCCTGGTTTAGTCCTGGTTTAGTCCTGGTTTAGTCCTGGTTTAGTCCTGGTTTAGTCCTGGTTCAGTCCTGGTTCAGTCCTGGTTGAATCAGGATTGAATCATGGTTAAATTCTAGGTTATTCCTGGTTCAGTCCTGGTTCAGTCCTGGTTCAGTCCTGGTTCAGTCCTGGTTCAGTCCTGGTTCAGTCCTGGTTCAGTCCTGGTTCAGTCCTGGTTCCAGCACTCACCTCTCGTAGTTTCTTCAGGACCGGGTGCTCCCTCAGTGAGTGTTTGAGTAAATATTGCATCAGAGGATCCGTCTGACCTCCACAGTGACTTTTGGAGATACTCATGGCCGGTTTTCTTCTGCCTAAAAAACAGTGAAGTCATTTTTATTATTTTTATTTAGAAGTGGGCAATATATCGTCAACAAGATAATACTGAAATAGCTGTATTTAAAGGGCCCATATCACGTTATTTTCTCATTTATAATTATAATGTTGTTTCCTCATCATAAACATACCTGGAGTTTTGTTTCATTCCCATCTTGCATATTTAGGCTGAGTTCTCCCCTCAAACGGAAAACACTCATTCACATTCATGTCAGGAAGTTCTCCTATGTGTCTATAATCATTTCAATATTCCAGGGCTGAAGTTTTCTCTACTGAACTAAAGGTAAAAGGTAGCTACATCACAAGGTGGTACAGAGCATTTTGAGCTTTGGAGATGTGCAGACTGATAATAAAGGATTACTCAAACATGTGTGAATGAAACAAAACACAACTCGAGGTGTGTTTTTGAGAAGGTAACAATATTATAACATGTCTTAAAGCTTTTGCATAATATAGGACCTTTAAAGCAACTTGCAGTATGGTTTTCCAAACAAGGGTGAACATTTTTCATTTTCCGTGATACCTGAATCTCAATCAAGACATTTATTAGGTAAACTATATTGCCAAAAGTATTCACTCACCCATCCAAATAATCGAAATCAGGTGTTCCAGTCACTTCCATGGCCACAGGTGCACCTGGGCCTGCAGACTGTTTCTACCAACATTTGTGAAAGAATGGCTCGCTCTCAGGAGCTCAGTGCATTCCAGCGTGGTACTGTGATAGGATGCCACCTGTGCAACAAGTCCAGTCATGAAATTTCCATCCATCCATCCATCCATCCATCCATTTTCTCCCGCTTAATCCGGCTGGGTCGCGGGGGCAGCACGCTGCCCATTACCAGACCCAGACCCCTATGAACCCCTCTGCAGGTGGTGAGCCCACAGGAGGAAGGAATTCCTTGACGGTCCTTGATCGTATACTGGTCATAAGGGAAATTTCCTCGCTCCTAAATTTTCCAGTCAACTGTCAGCGGTATTATAACAAAGTGGAAGTGACTGGGAACGACAGCAACTCAGCCACGAAGTGGCCACGTAAACTGACGGGGCAGGGTCAGCGGATGCTGAGGCACATAGTGCACAGAGGTCACCAACTTTCTGCAGAGTCAATCGCTACAGACCTCCAAACTTCGTGTGACCTTCAGATTAGCTCAAGAACAGTGCGTAGAGAGCTTCATGGAATGGGATTCCATGGCCGAGCAGCTGCATCCAAGCCAAACATCACCAAGTGCAATGCAAAGCGTCGGCTGCAGTGGTGCAAAGCACACCGCCACTGGACTCGAGAGCAGTGGAGACGCGTTCTCTGGAGTGATGAATTGCGCTTCTCCATCTGGCAATCTGATGGACAAGTCTGGGTTTGGCAGTTGCCAGGAGAACGGTATTGTCTGACTGAATTGTGCCAAGAGTAAAGTTTGGTGGAGGGGGGATTATGGTGTGGGGTTGTTTTTCAGAATGCTTCAGCATACCAAGAGATTTTGGACAATTCCATGCTCCCAACTTTGTGGGAACAGTTTGGAGATGGCCCCTTCCTCTTCCAACATGACTGTGCACCAGTGCACAAAGCAAAGTCCATAAAAACATGGATGGGAGAGTTTGGTGTGGATGAACTTGACTGTCCTGCACAGAGTCCTGACCTCAACCCGATAGAACACCTTTGGGATGAATTAGAGCAGAGACTAAGAGCCAGGCCGTCTCGTTAAACATCAGTGTGTGACCTCACAAATGCACTTCTGGAAGAGTGGTTCAAAATTCCCATAAACACACTCCTAAACCTTGTGGACAGCCTTCCCAGAAGAGTTGAAGCTGTTCTATGTATTCTGTATTCTATGGATTAAGAATGGAATGTCACTTAGGTTCATATGAGAGTCAAGGCAGGTGAGCGAATAGTTTTGGCAATATAGTGTATTTTTCTAGTACATTTCGAATAGATTGTAAAAATATAATCAGCTTTTTTCGTTATCTGGATACAACACTTCCAGCTGGATGTTTGGGGGTCAGGGGTTAAACTTGGATTCAAATTAATTAATTTCTTTCAAACAAATTTAATAGATTAATTTTCTAACCAAAGGCTACAAACAAGCTGGACAATAAATTAGTTTAACAAATTACACTTTTGCAAAAAGAAATTATTAACTTAGGTATATGGAAAGGCAAATAGAGAATGACTGACTGACTGAGGTTAGAAAGTTAGAAAACCTGATTAGATCAGAACAGTTAAGCTTTGACTTTGTACTAATGCGATAAGTGACAGGCAAGTCAACAGTAAAAAGGGTAAATATTGTAGATGTTAGACAAAGAGAGAGTAATGACATATCCATAGAAGAAGGTGACGGACCCACAACCAAAAAGTTACACAGTGCACCTTTAACATACACTTTATTGTCTTCATATAAATTTGTCCAGTGCATTTGACCTATATTTGACCTAAAACCGATGGGGTAACTTGTCAATTGTCTGGTATTGTACATTATTATTATGATGGTTGGTATGAAATATTGAGCTATGTTAATGAGTAAGTAGCAACTGGAGGAAATATTATTAGGAAATTAAAATACATAACTTAAAACACTATAAAACAGCTGTCACAGTTACAGCTGTACAACTGTGATACTGATATATGAGACGGTAAATGATGATACTGAAAATAATTTATGACACTGACACAATAACTCAAGAGAAGATAGAAACCACAAAAACTATTCTTAATGTAAAATATCATTAAAACATCAGTCTATATTTAGACCATAATGACCTAGACAGGACTATATGCAAGAAATAAGGACTTTGGTTAATTATTAGTACAGACACTAGTTAGACAATTTGAAACAACAGACTTTAAGAAAAAAATATTCAGAAGTTGTGAGCTGTTCTGAGACATTAACATTAAAATATCAGAACTGACATAATTGTGTCAATATACATTAAACGTCTACAAATCTTCACATGGGAAACAGGATTAGTCAAAGTAGGTCAACCATTCTTTCTATAGGGTATATAGTGGGAGGTTTGCTCTAGTTTTAAGCCCAAGTGCAAACTAAAATCTTTGGCTAAAATCTTTACAAATCTTTGTATTACGGCAAAGCTCTCAACCAAACAGGTGCTAGCCTTTATTACAAATTATTTAAATAATAATGTTATTTTTATGTACGTATATAGCCATAGGTTTATACTGAATCATTTTATTTAGTACAATTTTCTGGGTGGACAAATGTCACTTATTGCCTCAAAAAGCACTGATTACAAATTAAATATAGGTACTTCTATGTTTATGAATGAATACTACAGGCATAATGTAAGCCTATTATTTGCATCACCATTTTCTATTGAGGAAACAAGTATGATAAATATTTTTTAAATTTTATCAAGCAACAATATTATTATTCTTGAGTCGGGTATATTTTTTGCGTGTATATTTTTTTAATTTCAATTTTTAAAATTTCAATATTTTAATTTTAACCTAATCTTTTTAAACCTGGTCACCATGGCATTAGAAGCTTATCACGAGATTCACCTGCTGACTTAAAACATTCCAGTTTTACTTACCCAAGTAATACCCGGCCACAAACACGGCTCCTAACGAGAGACAACCTGCGACAGCTTCTCTGGAAATAGTTTGAAGCGCCATCACGAACAGTAAAGTCGTTTTAAACGAAAAAAACGAGCACAACGCGTTCAATGAACTTGAGCCGTGTTTTTGTTGCGCTTCCGGGTTTTTACCGTAATGCTACTAATCACGTGCACCGCCTTTCCGCCTTTTCTAACAGTGTAATTAATATTAACAGGTCTTAATAGTTTATAGCCTTGGCGAAATGCAGGTAAAACATGTGAAATCGCTTCGTATGGGTTAAAGGAATATGCTAATTCAACGTGTAGATGCATAGATGTAGCAAAATAAACAAGCTAAAATGGCTAGTAGCAACAAAGACAGAAGAAACGTGGTGCAGCCGCGGTAATCTGAATGAAAAGTCGGATATTGTCATAAACAAATTAGTGAAGTTTACCTGTTTAAAGATCAAAAGTGAAAAATTGAGGAGGTTTGAAGGAATCTTGGAGACTGGAGGCAGGAGATGGCAGCATCAGCTTTAATATGCGCAGTTATGTAGGTCACGTGACTTCAAACACACCCCAGGATACGCCCATAAACACATGACAGAGCCGTGCAGAATTAGATAAGCTTATCCCCCCTTTACTACTTTCTACATTTTAAATACTGTTGGGGTGCGCATTCAAATGGAAGAAAGGTCTAAACTCAAGCCGTCAAAAATCCAAAAAGTTTATTCCCTGACAGTATAAATCTAATACAGATATATCCGGGTCTTCTCAAAACATCCCTGCCTGCACACGATTACGTGGGGCTTACACCAGACATGTGAAAAGACACCCACCCTATCTGAGACCCACAATTTATACATTGTGTTCATGAATATGCAAATTTAGCGCGTTGTATCAGGTGACCAGTATTTTTCCACTCCATGCCTTGTCCTTGGTCATCTTGGCTTTGTGACCTCTGCCTTCCTGGACACAAAACAAACACCAAAAACCAGAGAATCAGAGAATGCCATATGGTCATTGTGAAGTCAGCATGTACCATGTGTAATACTGCTAATGTAAACTTTATTAACATCACGTTTATTTCTATAATAAAACATCAAATATACTTCAATACACACTGGAGACATGAAATATAATGTATGCAATTAAGTAGCAAAAAAAAAAAAAAAAAAGTTAAATAACTCAACTAAATATTGTTTTTATATTTTATATTCAGATTTCTCAAAATATCCACCCTTTACTGCTTGGTCTTCTCTCAGTGACTTTTGTGATGAAGTCTCCTGAAATGGTTTTCACTTCACAGATGTGCTTTGTTAGGGTCCAGAAATGCCAAAAGTGCAATCCAGTGATTAAAGCAAAAGGTGGCTATTTTGAGTATAGACAGATAGACCTTTATTGTCCCCACACAGACACTTGTCAAACATATATAGATACATACAATAAAGACAAATAGACACAGGACACACATGCTGGTGAAGAGCCAGATTATTGTTGGCTGTTGAGAGCAGTGATGGCAGAAGGGACAAAGCTTTTACTGGAGCGTGTCTGGTTCCACCTCACAGTCCTGTATCTGCGGCCTGAGGGCACTAAAGAGGAGCGTCTGGAGAGGGTGGTCTGAGTCCCTGGTGACTGTCTGGGCCATGTGTGTGACGGCTTTGTTGTTAAGGTGGGAGAGGTCTGTGATGGACAAACTGAGCATTTTGGATGCTGTGTGTGTGTGTGTGTGTGTGTGTGTGTGTGTGACCTTTGTGAGTTTATTCCTGTTGGCGATGGAGAGCATATTGAAGTAACAGGGGCAGCAGTAGAGAAGGATGGGTTGGAGGATGCTGGTGTACAATAATAACAGACGGTGTGGGGAGACAGAGAGGAGCTCGCGGAGGATGTGGAGTCTTTGTTGGGAATGTTTATGTACGTCACTGAAATGGTGTTCAAAGGCAAGTTTATTGTCTAGTGTGAGTCCAAGATATTTGAAGTGATTGAAACGTTCTACTTTTTTGTTGTGAACGATGGTAGGTGCCAGGTCTGGGATATGTGAGTGTAGTTGAGTAGTTCCTTAGTCTTGTCAACGTTCAGCTCCAGGGAGTTTCTGGAGCACCACTTGGTGAATTGGGTGACAGATTGGTGGTAAATAGTTATGGAGTTATTGTCCCTGAGGAGTACAAGAATGGCAGTGTCGTCAGAGTACTTGAAATATGTAGTGACGGGTGTGGGGCTATGTTCATTCACAGTTTCGATGCCTTCAGTAAGAATCTACAATGTAAATAGTCATGAAAATAAAGAAAAATTGTGTTCAGATTTTGGCTGGTAGAGTACATTTATTTGTCTGTAGACTCAGAATCCTTCAGCCCAAGGACTGACTTATGTTGGACTGTGGCAGAGTGGTTAGCCTTTCCTTTTCAGTGGAGTCTCCATCTCCTCCTGTGCAACTGGCCGTTAGTCGTCTTTTCTTTGACAATAGAAACACATAGGTTAAATAATTAGTGACTTTTAAATGGGCACTATGCAACTTTTCTGTTACATAGTCCATAAGATAAAGTCAGAACACCCCATGGTTGACAGAGCCGTTAAATAAACTTATAGAAAGAACAAAAAGATAATAGAATGGGAGAAGAAAAGATAGCAATTCTTTATTATAAATAGCATACTAAATAAATAATCAATACTAATAAATATCTTAGTCTTAAAGGGCCCATTTTACACCATTTTCTGATCTATGTTATGATGTTGTTTCCTCATCACAAACACACCTGAAGTTGTGTTTTGTTTCATTCACACATGTTTAACACACAAATCCTGAGTTTTTCTCTCAAACAGAAAAAACTCCTGTTCCACCTTGTGATGTCATGTGGTAATACAGGAAATGCTGCACCGTGTTTTTTAAACTCCAGACACTTTCACTAGAAACATTCAGCTAATTTCAGCCCTGGAATTGACAGTCTCTAGTGAACAAAAGATACAAGATAGATGTTAATGTGAAAACTACCACTACATGACATCACAAGGTGGAACAGAGCATTTTGAGCTTTGGGGATGTAGACAGACTGATAATAAAGGATTACTCAAACATGTGTGAATAAAACAAACCATAACTCCAGGTATATTTCTGTGGAGGTAACAACATTATGTGTAATATACGACCTTTAATATACAACCTTCATCAAACTAGTTTAACATCACATGGTAACTGTTATTTTCTGTTCACAATTAAATTCTGTTGTCTAAAAAGAGCCTTATATTATCATTGTAGTGTTGAAATCTGTATAGACAACTCTTAAGTATAGAAATCAAATTTGAAATGTTTGTATCATCACAACACTAACCAACTAACACATAATTATTAGTTATTCAAGGGGGAATCTTGCATTTATCAGGTAGGGATCTGCACCTTCTTCCACTGTTTCAAATTCATTATGCTGTGTCATGCTGCCATTCGCATCATCACCAGAAGAGGGCGGTGTTACGCAATTGAAAAATCCTATATTTTGCGGCAGGATTGTATTATATTGTATTTCTAGGCCTTCTACAAACGCAAACCACTGCTTCTGTCAATTCGGAAACGATATATGCCCCGTTTGTGTTATTTTTGTCGCTTGGGGTCAGATATCGTGTACGGAGCACGAGCGGTGGGCGTGTCCTGGTCACGCAGATGCTGACGCTGCACGTACCGCTGTTAAAGGGGAGGGGGTGGGATGACGAAGCACTTCCGCCGACAAAATTGATGGCTGAAAACTCTTAAAGGGATAGGCGTGGGCTGAGGATCAAACAGGAGCATCAGGTTTAATGTCAGTATTAACCCTGACTGTACAGTTACTTAAGATATTGTAAAGTGACAAGCCTAATACACAGTTTATATTAATGAATGAATTTATTGTAATTGAACATAATTAAAATTGTGTAATTGAATTTAATTAAAGCATATAATTTATCATAATCATGGTAGAAAGTAGAGAAATACATAATGAAATGTACTGACCAGTTTTCATGGTTTCAATTCAGTTATTTGAAACATTTTGAGGACTTTTTTCTATCCAAAATATATTACAGTTTGTTTTAAATTGTTAATCACTATGGCAACGGTTATCATTTCTCACCATTCTGAAATCCATGGGTGGGGATAACAGCTTTGCATTGTTTTGGGGTTTAATCTGGTTTGGGACACTTGAAGGATACAGTGCAACATTTATGCAATGGGAATTAGAATTGCATTATTAAATATACTTTTTTTTTTTTTTAAATCTATGCTTGTCTCCATGGGGATGCCATTACTTTGCCTAAAATGTTCCACAGCGTAACATTAAAATGATCTGTCTCTATGGAAACATTAAGGCCAAGATACAGGCTCACAGTAAGGTATTTTAATCAATAAAACTATCAGAATTAATACTGTATAGATAAGTTTAATGCCATACTGTGGAACATAATAGGCAAAGCAAAGACATCTCCATGGAAACAAGCAATTTTTATGTCATTTAGTACATTTAGTTTAGTCTGAGATCTACATTTAGTCCTGGTTTTCATTTTAGTCCTGTAGTCATAGGTAAATCCTGGTTTAGTCTTGGTTTAGTCCTTGTGTAGGCTACTGTTTGGTTCTGGTTTGGTTCTGGATTAGTCCTAAAGATAATTCTCTCATTTCATGTATAGATTTTTACTTGTTTAAAATAAATACATTGATTTATTCATTGTCTCTTATCTCTGTTAAAACCCTCTTTCTGGTGTGACATGGGTCTGATGTGGGATTACCACATCCCACATCAAATCTCTCCAAATCTCATAAAGAGACGAGATTATTACGTAACAACACCGTTTTCATGGCAACCAAGACCACCTCAATACGTCCCGTCTACTCTGTATTATAAAATAAATTCAATTACATTAGTGTACATCGGATTAATTTGTGTTTTACCATTTTTATTTCAGATAAAAACACTGTAGGCTAAAATAAGACCACTGTTCTAAAGCAGGTCTAAACCAGCTCTAAACTAGGACTAAACCAGGACTAAATCAGAACTAAACCAGGACTTGACAGAATTATCAACTTTCGATTTAAACCAGGTCAAAACAAGAACTTGTTCCAGACTAAATCAGGTCTAAAGTAGGACTAAAGTAGGAAAAAAAAGGTCTAATTAAGAATGTATGCAGTTTTAAACCAGGACTAAACCAGGACTAAGAGAGATCTGAACCAGGTCTAAACAGGGGCTTTTAGATAGCTTTTTTTTTTTTTTTTTTTTTTTACGCCAGATGCCCTTCCCTCTATGTATCCTGGCTTGATTTCAGTTTGAAATATCTTAAATATCTAAGCAGAAAACTACAAATTTGAAATGAAAATGACTGTCGCTTTGTGAGTTTGCAGTGATTAAATGGCATTAAAGCTGTTGTGATTTGTCCAAACAGCAGTGAAACAGAAACTGAGTCTGCAGAGGTGCTGGACAGATTAAAATCCAATAACAGCCCGAGGATCCAAGTGGAATTAAGGACTAAACCAGGACTAAACCAGGACTATAGTGAATCGGTTTTAATTAATAATAATAATTAATTTTCAAATACTTTAACAGAGAAATATGAACTAAACCAGATGTATGAGAAAGGGTATAAATCAGGACTTAACCAGGATAGGACTAAACCAGGACTAAATCAGAACTAAAACAGGTATATGTCCAAAAAAGGATTAGAAAAAGTCTAAATCAGGACTAAACTAGGACCAAACCCAATCTAAACCAGGACTAAAGGTCAAACCAGTGTTAAAAGGGTGTAATTCAAGAACATCCCAGGTCAAAACTGGGCCAAAGCTGGACTAAACCAGGACTAAACCCAGTCTAACCAGGACAAATACAAGTTTAAACCTGGTCTTTATCCAGTAAGTCTAAACCAGGACTAAACCAGTTCTAAATTAGACCAAAATCAGGACTCTACCAGGACTAAACAGGTCTAAACTCATCTAAACCAGGTCTAAATACTAAACTAGTTCTAAATCAGGACTAAGCCAGTTCTAGATCAGGATTAAGCAGGTCTAAACCAGGTCTAAACCGGATCTAAACCAGGTCTGAGCTTTGATGGAGGAGGTGGAGGCTGCAGCAGTATGACTCGCAAAAGTGCTGCAGCGTCAGTCCCTCCCCCCGTCCTGCTCGACCCCTCCTCCCTCTCTCCTCTCTTCTTTCTCTCCACTCTTCCTCTCATTCCCTCTATCTCTCCTTTTATTCTCAGTTTTTCCTCATCCCTCTCTTTCTCTCTTCTTCCCCTCCCTCATTTTTCTCTCTCCTTTTTCTATTCCTCTATCTCTCTCCCTCTGACTCTCTATTCTCTCTCTCCCCCTCTTCCCTTCCTTCTCTCTCTCCTTTCACCTGCTTTATTTATCCCTCTTTCCGCTCATTCTCTTGCTCCCTCTCTTTCCTTCCATCTCTCCTCTGTCTCATCTGTCCTTTCACTCTCCCTGTGTCTCTCCACTCTCTCCCCCTCACTCTCCTCCATGTCCTTTCTTACTCTTTCCTTTCCCTCTGTCTCTCTTTTTCCTTTCTTTCTTTTTCTTTCTCCTTCTGCTTCAAACCCTCTATCTATCACTTTCTCTCTCCTCTTTCCTTCTCTCTGTCCCTCTTTCTCCATGCCTCTCTTCCCTCTTCTCTTCTCTCTCTTCTTTTTTCTCTTCCTCCTCTCTTTCTCTCTCTTCTTTCTCTCCCGTCCTTCCTTCCTTCCTTCCTTCCTCCTCTTCTGTCCAACCGTTCTCTCTTTTCCTCTCTCTCTCTCTCTCTCTCTCTCTCTCTGCCTCTTCTCCTCTTTGGTCTTTTCTCACTCTCTCTTTTCCTCTCTCCCTCCACTTCTATCTATCATCTCTCGCTTTCCCTCTCTCCTCTTCCCTTCTCTCGCTCTCTCCTCCTCCTCTTCTGTCTATCTATCCTCTCTCCCTCCTCCTTTTCTGTCTATCCTCTTTCTCTCCCTCTGCTTCAAACCTCCTCCTCCTCTCTTTCTCCCTTCTCTCTCTCTCCTCTCATCCTCCTTTTCCTTCTATCCTCCCTCCCTCCCTCTGCTTCACCCCCTCCTCTTCTCTCTCTCCTCTTCCTCTTCTGTCTATCCTCTCTCCCTCCCTCTTCTCTCTCTCCTCTTCCTCTTCTGTCTATCCTCCCTCCCTCCCTCGTCTTCACCCCCTCCTCTTCTCTCTCTCCTCTTCCTCTTCTGTCTATCCTCCCTCCCTCCCTCCCTCGTCTTCACCCCCTCCTCTTCTCTCTCTCCTCTTCCTCTTCTGTCTATCCTCCCTCCCTCCCTCTGCTTCACCCCCTCCTCTTCTCTCTCTCTCTCTCTCCTCTTCCTCTTCTGTCTATCCTCTCTCCCTCCCTCTTCTCTCTCTCCTCTTCCTCTTCTGTCTATCCTCTCTCCCTCCCTCTTCTCTCCCTCCTCTTCCTCTTCTGTCTATCCTCTCTCCCTCCCTCTTCTTCATCCCCTCCTCTCTGCACTCTGTATTTCCACCTCGCCGTACATCACATCACATCTGAGCTTGCAGCAGGACGCAGAACACCAAAACAACCTCAGAAAAAAACTGAAATTGACAAAGAAATTCTCAGTTTACATTTCAAATTTTAAATTTTTCTTCCTCTCTCACGATGGACGTGTTCATGAAGGGGTTTTCGATGGCCAAGGAGGGAGTGGTAGCTGCTGCAGAGAAGACCAAAGCAGGGATGGAGGAGGCTGCAGCTAAAACTAAAGAGGGAGTCATGTATGTAGGTAGGTCTAAAAACTCAAACCAGCTGTGAACCAGGACGAATACAAGTCTGTGTGTGAAATAAGTCTAAACCAGGACTAAAACAGCGTTAAACTAGAGCTAAACCAGGACTAAATCAGGTCTAAAGCGGAACTAAACCAGATCCAAGCCAGGACTAAACCAGTTAGGTCTAAACTCGATCTAAACCAGGTCTACTCTCGATCTACCAAGGACTGAACCAGGTCTAAACGAGATATAAACCAGGACTAAACCATGTCTAGACCCGATCTATGTTTTGACTAACCCGCTCTAAACAAGGACTACCCAGGTCTAAACCAGATCTAAACCAGGACTAAACTAGGTCTAAATCCGGTCTAAACTTATCAAAATCAGGACTAACTAAACCAGGACTAAATCAGGTCTAAACCAGGTCTAAACTAGGACTAAACCAGCTCTAAACCAGCTCTAATCTCTTGTCTGTAAGTCTCAAAATTCAAAATTGCCCCATGTAGAAATTTGTAATTGTAATGAGACAATTAATATCATACAAAAAACAAATATTCGTGTGGTTAATTTGACTGTAGTGGTAAACAAACACAGTGAAATTGTCATGTAATTTGGTGCAGTCCTTTTCTTGCCTTATATCCTTACAAATAATGATCTAAAACGGATGATTGCTTTGATAATTTTAAAGTAGTAGTGTACAGAGACATTTGAAAGACTTACTTCATATAGAAATAAGAGGAAGTTAAGTTATATTTGGGTGTATCCTAGTTTGGGACAGTTGAAGGAGGATGATGGTGCAAAATTTGAGCTAACGAAACAAAACTAAATGAAAATCTTACAAAATTTTCTCCTTTTAGTCCCATTTACGGCTATGCGTTTTTTAATGTGACAATTCATATGGTGCAAATCTGATGGAAAACTCTTCTTGGCAATAACGTTATGAACAAGTATCGAAAATGGATTAATATTAAGCAAATCTAAAGTAAAAACTATAGGCAGACATTTTCAAATTGGTAGAAATTTGACTATGTTACATGCAGTTTGGGTGTATCCTTGTTTGGGACAGTTGAAGGACGATGATGATGCAAAAGTTTAGGAATAATTTGAAATATTTTCTGATTAAGTAACCTGAAAACATCTATAATGACATCTCCATTGCCTCATTTAGCGTTAGGTTGTGTGTTGGGGCAGTTGTGCGGTGCAAAGCTGGTGCGGACTGGTACCTTTGACCACTGGCGCATTTCAGACTGATTTATTATTGAAAAGCAGAATCCGTAAATAGCCACAGAGGAAAGAGAGGTCCCGTTTGTGGATACGAGGCTGGAATGTGATTTGGGTGTATCCTGGTTTGGGCCAGTTGGGGCAGTTGGGGCAGTGAAGCAAATCTGGTGCAGGCTTGACTCTTGGTGCATTTCGAAATTTCTGGCACAGGGTCTAAACCAGGACTAAATCAGAGCTGAACTAAGCCAGGTCTAAAGAGGAATAAATCAGGGTAATCCGAACTAAAATATAGGGCTAAACCAGGACTAACCAGGGATGCAATTATGCAGAGCAAATCTGGACTACATAAGGACTAACTACAGCCTAAACCAAATCTACAGACTAAGGACATCAGAACTAAACCAGGACTAACCCAGGACTAAACTAGGACGAAAACAAGACTAAACCAGGACTTGATATGAACTAAATTAGGACTAAACTGGGGACAGTATTATACCAAATCAGGACTAAACCAAGACTAACTCCAGACTAAACCAGGATTGAACCAGGACTGAACCCGGACTAAACTAGGATTAAACCAGGAGTAAACCAGGACTAAATAGGCCAACACAAATTAGGACTATGTAAATTGAATAACCAGGATTTAAACCAGGATTTATCCGGAATAAACCAGGACTAAATCAGGACTAAACCAGGACTAAAACTAAAACAGAACTAAGCAAGGACTAAACCAGGACTACACCAGGACTAAACCAAGACTAAACCAAGACTAAACCAGGACTAACCCAGGACTAAGACAGGACTAAACCAGGACTAAACCAGAACTAAACCAGGACTAACTCCAGACTAAACCAGGACTAAATAAGGACTAAGATAGACCTAAACCTGGACTAAAAACATTCTTTATCCATCAAAACCCTTTGGGACAGTTGTAGAATGATGGTGCAGAATTGGTGCAGGCTATAAACTTATACAAATAGAACCAATTAAAACATTTACTATACTTTTTATTATGGAAAATAAAATCAAAAATCATAGACCTACTGAAAAGAATTGTCCCATTTAGAAATATGTGGCCTGCTATAGGATTCGTCAGTATCCAGGTTTGGGACAGTTTATAGACAATGGTGCAAGATTGGTGTTTAAAGGTGCACTGTATAACTTGGTTAGGGGTCTGTCATCTGCTTGTTTCTATGGAGACGTCATTGGTCTGCCTGAAATGCTCCACAGTATGACATTAAACAGCTCTACCTTACATGTTATTCAATTACAGGTGGTTTTACAGCTCAAAAATACCTAGAAAAACAGGCATTTTGACTGTGAGCGGGGTCGCCTCTCCATAGATCTGACCTGTAACTTGGTCTGGTTTGGTCTCCATGAAGATAGAAAGGTTTAATGCCGTACTGTGAAACATTCCAGACAAAGCAATAATCTCTCCATGGAGAAAAGCATTTGACGGACTTTTCACCAGAAAAGTTACACAATGCCCCTTTAAGTAGTATTTAGAAATGATGATCTACTACTAATGTATGTTGGACTATGTTGGACAGGTTGGTGCCTCTAGATGGCGCTGCGCAAAGGTTAAGGAATAGGAAAAAATTATAGAAATAGAAATAGAAATAACTTTAGTGTTTAATGTATTTATGCCTGACTTTTTATTTTACTTTATTTTATTTGATTTTGATTAAACACATGCTTAAAAATAAGAACGTTAAAATATGTTTATATATAGTTTTGAACCGTTTTTTATAGTTTTTTTTTGTAGTTTTGTGTAGTGCTATTACACATTTAAAAAGGTGCAATATGTAACTTTTCTGGTGGAGGGTCTGCTTCTTGTATCCATGGAGATGCTATTTCTTTGCCTGAAATGTTCGACAGTATGGCGTTAACCATACCTATCTCCATGGTAACAAGCAGGACGCACCAACAGCTCAGATCGGTGGAGAGGCAACCCTGCTCGCTTTAAGAATACGTGTTTTTCAATATAACACCTATAACTGAACATATGCACGATAGATAAGTTTAATGCCAAACCGTGGAACATTCCAGACAAAGCTATAAATATCTCGATCAGAAAAGTTACACATTGCGTCTTTAAACATTAACATTTGATTATCATGTATTACAGTTCTGAGAGTCTAATATTTTTGTGTGTGCAGTCGTCAAATAACATAGTCTTGTATAGATTTAAATGGACTTTTCTCATCATTACATTATAATGCTGCAGACTGGTGCAGGACACATGTGGGGCGGGGGCCCGGCAGAGCACGAAGGATAAAAATAGTACAACGAAGCTTGCGTGTTTTGGATAATTTACGCAACATTAAATATTAAATTGTCCGAAAGGCAAATGTGGTTGTATTTTCACTTATTTTTCTCCTATAAGATCAGCGTGAGTGACCCTGGACTGAAAATGACTACACTGCAGTCTTGCGCAGTTGCCTACATTAATTTTGCTAATGTCTTTAGTGGGACAAGCTGCGCCAGAACAGCTCCATCTGCTACAGTAGCTTTTAAACAGGTAATAAGTCTATATAGGGCTAAGCAATATTGACAAAAATTAGTATGTAGTATGTCCATTTTTTTGCATTATAGCGAGAACATTATTCAGATTTCAAAGGGTCTATATTACGTTATTTTCTGATCTGTTATAATGTTGTTTCCTTGTCACAAACAGACCTGGAGTTGTGTTTTGTTTCATTCACACGTTTAACACACAAACCCTGCGTATTTAGGCTGTGTTCTTCTCTCAAACTGAAAACACTCCATTCCACCTTGTGATGTCATGTGCTAATACAGGAAGCGCTCCAATGTGTTTTTAAAATCCTTCACACCTTCACTAGAATCATTTTGATCATTTCAGACCTGGAATTGCCAATCTCGACTGAACTAAAGGTAAAAGGTAGATGCTAACTACTACCGCTTCATGACATCACAAGGTGGAACAGAGCATTTTGAGCTTTGGAGATGTAGACAGACTAATAATAAAGGGATACTTGAACATGTGTGAATGAAACAAAACACAACTCCAGGTGTGTTTTTGAGGCGGTAACAACATTATAACGTGACTTAAAGCTCACAAGAGTCAATTTTGTTTAATATGGGACTTTTAAGAATGCAGAAATGTACCAAAATGTGATTATAAATGTCTTGGTTGTAGTTTAAGTCTAGCACAAAACATGAATGGAACATAAAATTAACCCTAAATGTGTAGAATGATCACTATACCCTTGTTTGGACGATTACACTTGGCACATGGAAAAATGCATGGGATTCTTGTATTTGTTTATCCGTTCATATTTCAGTCTTCTCTCAAATGTTGGATGTTCCTGGAGTTGTTTACAATGCACACTCTGAACACAGAATGCTTCTTTTTAAACGTATCACAAATTTCAGCTTCTGCTCATTTGATATATTTATCAATAATAGTTTTAATTATAGACCTTAAACTCAATATTCTAACTTTATATCTCTTTATATTTTCTAGAGCAGCAAGTGTGATATCATTTTTTTTATATAGCGCTACCACCTCCAAACCAGGACTAATCAGAACTAACCCTGGACTAAACCTGGACTAACTCAGGACTAAACCAGGAGTAAACCAGGTCTAAAGCAGGACAAATTTGAATTAAACCAAACTAAATTAACCAGGACTAACCCCGGAGTAAACCAGGACTATCTCAGGATTAACTCCAGACTAAACCAGGACTAACCTCGGACTAACTCAGGACTTAACCAGGACTGAATGTCTTGGTGGAGGTTAAAGTATTTCAGAAAATGTGAATAAATAATGAATAAAAGTGTAGAAATAACACTTTGCACCACTGTTAAGAAGATCACACTTTACATTTCTGTTCAGTGTATTTTCTTTGTATTTTAATAGTTGAATTAATACATACAATAGCCTCAATATTCTACTTTTACGTATCTCCAGAACAGCAGATATTATATTTTTTTTATAGCACTATCACCTCTGGGTACATAGTATAATAATGGTTTCCTTATTGGTATCCTGCAGTATTGCCTAAGTTAATGTTCCGTATCTCTTGAAAATGATTGCCTGAAATGATCCTTACGTTCTAGTTACATTTTGTTCGTAGTGGACATTTCATGCATCATAGACTAGAGGGGGAAGGAGGACTACACTATAAATAAAATAAAATAAATAAATGAAATAACTGAATTTCTTACACTACTCACTTTTTGCCTACAAAATATAATAATAAATAAATATGTACCTAAATGTATGTAAATGTAACGTGAAGATACTCTATGCAGATTTATACATTATGGCATTATGTATCTGTCCTTGATTTAGTTAAATACAGTTTGTTTGTTTGTTTTATTTTTATTTTTTATTGTTACCAAGTAGAGTTGCCTCTCCATAGATCTTACCTGTAACTTTTCCTGGTATTTAGCATAGAGGTGCATTCATTTTGGAACTTAGTTAAAATAGATATTGTTGTTTCTTTTGTGACATCTCAACCACTGTCAGACCCTGGTAGCTCCATATTCCATATCTGATAGTTTGACAGACTGCACCCCCTGCTGGTGGAGAGGAGGAAAACAGTTGCGATTTTTTGAGATCCTGGAGCTGTCCCACTTTTGCACTTATATAACTCAGGCATCATGAAAAATCTGCACTTAACCACTTTCATTTTCACAGTATTACATAAGAATGACCCATAATGCAACGGTGCTGAAACTTTTCACACCAAAACATACTGAGTAGGGATGGGACGAGACACAATTTCTACAAGACGAGACAAAAGATTCGGCTCACGAGAATGAGACAAGACGAGATTTTGATATAATTTTTAATTCAATTCACAATTTTGGTTTCACAATTTTTGGTTTATTTCATTTTATAGGTTTGGTGTCATTATAGCACTGTTTTCTGAAATTACAGCTTCTCAAGAGGACTTATTCTGCAAAGCTAACTCCCTTTATATCCAAGGCAAATGTAAAAATATGAGGAAAAAAATCTCACAAGTTCATTTTCCACATGTGTGCGCAGTCTTGTGGCAATTTTGTCTTTCGAGATCTTGTCCCATTCCTAATATTTAGCCTTTCCAAGTACTACCAGACTGAGACCAAAACTAGACTAAACCAGGTCTAAAAGGGGGTCCTAAGTTCAATGAGGGACTGAAGTGTAAATAAAATTGTATTTGTAATTAAAGAAAATTATAATTAAATAATAAAAACGGCAAATTAATATTTTTACATAGAAAAGTCTGTCAAGTTTGAAACTTCTCTAAAGTCTGTAAGCCAATATTAAAGGTGCACTGTGTAACTTTTCTATTGGAGGAGGGTACGATAACCACTTGTCTCCAAAATGCAATAAAGCTATAAAATCTCTATGAAGACAAGCACATACCCTTCATCAGAAAAATTACACAGTGTATCTTTAAGCATATATATATACGATTCTTTATTTTTATTTATACTTTATATTTATGTATTTATTTCTATATCACAGGCAACAAGACGAAGGAGGGAGTGACTGCATCAGTAAACACAGGTAAGAATATATGTAGTAGTTTTATATTTATCTTATCGGCTATAATAAATACAAAAACTTATCCTGAAGTTATAATAAAAACACTTGGACAGTACGTGGAGGATTAAAGGGGAGCGCGAGGGGAGAGGAGGGGTGGGGCTAGGGGTATAAGGAGCACTGTGATTGGTCTGACAGGTATCCTTCAAACTCCGCCCCTTCAGCCAGGTGTTTATCACCAGAAACACCTGGCAGTGATCATGGCAGTGCTGTGTGATGTCATGTAGCACTTCAAATAGCAGTGGCCACTAGAGGCAGCATATACACCGTTTAATAGCAAAAAAGTTGATTTAGTGTTTAGTTCTACTGCAAAGCAAACCTCTGAGTATGGTGAACGTCTTTAAAAACATGGAGGAGCACTTTCTGGCATAGTTTGGCCTAATTTGCATAATATAAAACCTTTAAAGCCTAAACAATGGATAATTTATGGCCTTTTAATGTAATTTTAATTCACTAATCTCATCTGATCTTGGGGTGCAGTGGCCAATAAGACTGTGGACCAGGCGAACATCGTCTCAGACACAACGGTTGCCGGGGCCAACGAGATTTCCCAGGCAGCGGTGGAGGGAGTCGAGAACGTCGCAGCGTCAACCGGATTCATCAACCAGGTTCGGGTACCACTTTAAATAATGTATTAATCAATTAATTAGGTAATAATTTATTCAGTCAATCAATCGACAAACAGTGCAGAATGGCAGCCACACTCCTGCCAGTCTGCCCCAGGACAGCTGTGACTATCATATGACTCAGGAATTAAAATAAAAATATAGCTATAGTGAGATGTTAAAATACTAAACTTTCTGGACATTCAGATGTATACTAGCATATTGACACTATCCATGAGTTTCAGAATGGTGAAATGTTAGGGCCGTTACCATAGCAATTAACAATTTAATACAAAATATCAGTCGTCAACAGTCCTCAAAATGGCACCATGTAACAGGAAGCTGAAACTCATAAATAGTGTTATAAATAGTGTTAATAGTGTATTAACAACCCAGCAGCTTTTTTTTCCCCCAATTCAATCTCTATAGACAAATGGCATTTCTGGCCTGTAATTTAAAGGTGCAGTGTGTAACATTTCTAGTGGAAGATCCGCCACCTGATGTCTCCATGGAAATGTTATTGCTTTGTCTAGAATGTTCCACAGTATAAATTAAACCTATCTATCATAAACAGGTATAAATGTATTTTTGAGCAATATAAACCCCCATAATGGATAAATGCTTGCTGGATATGTTTAATGTAATACTATGGAACATTCCAGGCAAAGCAATAACATCTCCATGGAGACAAGGTAGCGGACCCTCCACCAGAAAAGTTTCACAGTGCACCTTTGAAGTCTTTGATGTTTGTTCCCGAGTTCTGTAACCCAAACTGTAAAGCCAATTTAGTGTATTGAAAATCCAGCTACATTACTTATGAATTAGGCTCATGATATCAATATTAATTCTTTCCAGTTGGTCTGAAATGTTCTGTTAATTTGTACAAAACAAGATAAATAAATTGAAATGACTATACTGATTTGAGTTATGTTCACTAACTTTCTATATCTAATTTATCTTAATTAAAGAAATTAGTTAGAAAAGAAAGTAAAGCAACAACAACAAAACCTAACACAACTTACAATATTATAAATTGAAATGATGTGTTTCCTGTTGTGAATCTCATCTTTTTCATTTTCTTGTGTCTCATTTTGTCCTGATAGGAGGAGCCAGTATACGAGGTGTTTATGGGAGTTTTGCATGGGCTTTAGACAATAAGATTATAAAGCATCATTCTTCATTTTAAAGTTTGGATGACATTTGGTTAGCCTGCATGTGATAAGTGTAGGCTATTAGAAAGACTTATTCATCTCTTACATCAGTGGTTCTCAACCTTTTTCAATAGTGACCCCCAAATACACACACGCCATGTTATAATGTTACTCTGACAAAAACATACCCAGAGTTGTGTTTTGTTTCATTCACACATGTTTGAGTAATCCCTTTTTTATCAGTCTCTACATCTCCAAAGCTCAAAACGCTCTGTTCCACCTTGTGATGTCATGTAGTGGTAGTTTTCAAGTTAACAGCTCCTTTTACCTTTAGCTCAGATTACAATTACAATTCTAGGTCTGAAATCATCCAAGTGATTCTAGTGAAGGTTTATGGAGTTTAAAAACTCAGTGGAGCACTTCCTGTATTACCACATGACATCACAAGGTGGAACAGCATTTTCTGTTTGAGAGAAGAAGAAGCTACCTTTAAGTGGCATTTTAGGTGTGTCAAGCGCCTTATTTAAAGATGTGACTTTTTAGCCAAGAAAGCATGCTTTTTCATTTTGAGTGTTTATTGCACTGAAAAACATATGTCCTTACTCTGAGCGAGCTTGCATCTCCACAAACCTGACTCTTATTTGGCCTGCAGGAGGGCCTCTTGCTAATAAATAATGCTAATGTGGTTACAATCTCCTACAGTATGGCAACAAACGTATTTATCTCAATGGAAAATGTTCCGAAGTATGGTTTTAACTTTATATTTCGATGGAATCATGAAGGTGAGTTTAAATAACCTGTTCCCCATATGATCAACCCCTAAAATGATCTCATAACCCCCGAGTTGAGAACCACTGACTGGATTTTAAAAAGTAATACAATATACATTTTGTACATGTACACATATGTCTAGAATTACTGCTTTCATTTATAAGAAAACCAAATTGTTTAGTCATAGTTTTAACCACAAAAAATTAATTCAAATTTAAATTGAGTCAAATTTTACTAAAACTACAAACATTTTAAAATAATCATGCTGAAGTTTAATATAAGACTGAACATGCAGTAGACGACTCACAGCATGTGCCAGTGAACATGTGTCTTGAGGGCCAAAGCTAACGATGCTAAAGCTAAAGTAGGCCAATGCACAATAAAAACGCTAACACGCTAACGCGCTAACATGCTTTTTAAATGTTTGATGCCGTGACGCTCCAGTGAACAATGCAACTAATCCGTAAGAGCTGGTACTGCCATAGCCAAACTGACAGCATGATCTGAATTCATTTTGAAATACACAACTGCGTTCATTTTGATTTAATCAGGTAAGTCATGAAGAACAGAACAAGAACAGTATAAACAGTAAGAACGCGTTTATATTGGGCCTGTCACAATAGTGTTAAATATAAAGGAATAATCGATCATATCCATATTGACAAAAACATGAAACAACACTTGAAGGTGCATTATGTAACTTTTCTAGAAGAGGTCTGCTGCCCATTTGTCTCCGTGGAGATGTTAGTGCTTTGCTTGGAATGTTCCACAGTATGGCATTAAACTTACCAATCCAATCCGATCCACTTTGTTTATGAAATGTGCTAAATAAGTAGTTTCCAAATTGCTGTAGTAATAACAACAAGAATAATATAATGATAAAATAAATGCTTAGATTTAATCATACAAGCCTCAAAACAATAAAACAATAAACAATAGAATAGCAATAAATAAATAAAACCAATAAAATAAATTAAAAATAAATAAAAGACACACAACTCACAGTGTTAAAAGCCAGAGAATAAAAGTGGGTCTTAAGACGAGACTTAAAACATTACACTGTGGGGGCTGTATGTACGTTGGGGGGCAGAGTGTTCCAGAGTTTGGGGCTGGCCTGGTCCCCCTGGTTTTAAGTCTCGTCACCACCAGGTTACAGGTCAAGTCTATGGAGAGGCGACCCCGTTCACAGTAAGAATGCATGTTTTTCAAGGTATTTTGAGCATTAAAAATACCTGTAATTGAATAAATGCAATATGGATAAGTTTAATGCCAGCCTGTGAAATATTTGAGGAAAAGCTGTACCCAGAAAAGTTACATAGTGCACCTTTAAGTAGCTGCGTAGTGTCTTTTAGGGATGTAACAATAATCGGAATATTGTGATATCTTATCATCAAAAGTCTCACAGTTATAGTAGTGGGCTGTCACAATATTGATATTTTGCAGTGACATCACGCTGGGGGTGTTCTACATGTATGTGTATGGCAGAATGTTCATCCGTTACCATGGAGACACAATACACACATTAGCAAACACAGCCAAAAATATGAGTTTGTCTGAAAACTCAAGAAAAAATACAAAATGGATTCAAACAACACCTTTTCAGGAGCCTGTGATCAATACGAGCGTTCATGGTCCTGTCTGAGTTGAGTGGAGTTTGATTTTCTGCCAAAAATGAGAATCTGTTTAGTTTGTGACTTTAATTTTATGTGTGGGAGACTTGTTTAACAGCACAAATCTCATCTCATCTGTTGTAGTTCCAACCAGTCTGCTCTTTCTGGTCAGATTGTGTTAAAATAAAGATCAGATTAAAGTTTAATAAAGCCTCAGACAGAGCAGAGCCTACAGGGCATCAGCTGCAAGCCAACAAAGTATCAATAGTGTGTGGACATTTAAACAGGAAGAACGTCTGTAGCTGTCAGCCAATCACAGCCTGACACCGCTGCCTCTCAACCAATCAGCTTTCAAGTTGTTCATATCAGTGCATTCTCTCTCCCCTCCTTCATCCAGCCATTACAGCAAAGCGCCCTAACTCCTCTCATCTCCACCGCAGCAGCAGAAACAACCACCTCCTCAGCCTCCCCATCTCCACTTTACCATTACCAGTGTCAAGACCCCAAATGAAAATCTCTATAACAAGTTAATCTCAATCATTTGTCTGTGTTTAATGTTTAACAAATAAAAAAAAATAAATATAAATAACGTTTTGGCTACTCTTCCCCTTCTGCATGACTGTTTGGTGCCTGAAGCCTATAACAGCATTTGCCAGTATTAACCAATTTAAGCACAAATGATCTGTGTAATCTGTGGTTTATCATATATTGTGTTTGTTTATTTTACAGGGAGAATATGGTGGAATGGAACAGGGTGGTCAAGGAGGAGAGGTAAGACGACAGACAAAAAATACATACACATTTAAACACAGCAACCAATATTATATTCGGACAAACATGGTGCAACTGCAGTGATATAAATGGATATAAATGTAGTATTTGTATTGTTTAAATTGTCTGTATGTATTGGATTATTTTAAGGTTTTGAGCGATATTACCTGAAAAAGGTAATTTTATCACTTCCAAACCAGGAATAAAGAGCTGCCTCGGATCCAGAATTCATGATACTATAGATGCACTGATCCAGCTTTTTCAATTTTTATACCAATGCCGATGCTTTGGCTTTAAGCATTAACTTATCCCCGATTGACCGTTACCAATGAAGAGACTGAAAAGATCATTTATTTTCTTTAAACAAAAACAGTGTATGGTAAAAAAAAATACCCAAATGAGTTTTATAACTGTTGTAATAAAGTAAAGTAACTACAGAATAACTTGGAAAAACATTACAAGGCGTTTTGAGCCAACATTGTCCAGTAAATCATCTTATCACACCAGTTTATAGATCAAAATGGGATATCGACTAAACCGATATCCGATCCATCAAAATTTTCAATATTAGCGTCAATATTCAATACCAGTATCGTATCGATGCATCCCTACACAATACTCCAATACTTTACAAAGATGTGCGTCTTGTCATCTTTGAATCTCCTTGAGTTCAGGTGGGAGTGATTGACAGATGGTTTAGCCAATCAGGGACTCGCATGATCTGTCCTTATCAATACAAATATGGCTGCTTATGCGGAAAAAGCATAAGGAAGAAATAAAATATTACAAGGGACTGAAAAACATTTCGGATTTCTGCTAAATCAATGAGCACTTATCTCTGTTAATCTGAGGAGAGACATTTGATTTTGTTCAAAATGATGGGCGACCAATGAGCTCCTTTGTTTCACATAAGTCACTGAAATAAACAAATCTGAATGTGGTGACCAGACTGATATCAATCTGTATAAAAATACACAAAAATGGTAATAACAAATTTAAAAAAAATAGCAAAAATAGCGAGAGACTGGTGTCAAATAAGGCATAATTATATAAATGTATATGTACAAGTAAAAATAAAACATAGAAATATAGTAATACAAATATATCTCAGCTATATACAAGAGGTCATAAGGAGAAACAGTGCAAAGATTAAATAATGATTGACAGGACAGGGTTATCTATATAAAGGTAAGTTGTATGATGTGAATGTAGCTGTGTATCTCTCAAATGGCCAAACGTGGTCAGTAGGAATATTTTTTTATGGTTACTTGTTTAGTTTACATTTATTAAACTTATTCCATTGCAACTCTGCTCTTCTCCACAGGGATATTAGCCCAGCCACCTCAGGACCCCCTCCTCGCCCGTGCCCTCGCCTTGCTGTACCAGACTCCAGATGTTCAGCATATTTTTTGTGACTTTATCGAACCAAATCTACAAAAAAAACAGACTTTTCTTGGTCGCTCCTCTGCCTCTAAATACCTCCACGTTACATCGTCACAAGCCCAGCAGAAGCAGCAGCAACTAGCAGCAATGTATTTTTCTTGCCTTTAAAAGTCCTCGAATTTTCTTGCTTGTAGCTTTCTCCCCGTGTCACTGTGTTGTAATCCTGTTGTAATTCGCCACCATGCTAAACCTTTTGAGATGCTTCACTTGCTAATATGACCAAAATTGATTGAAGATGAAGATAATCAGGCCCGTCGACAGAAAATTGGGGTTAGGGTTACACCTCAGATCGGCCACCCTCTAATATAAATGAATGTAAAAGACTATACAAAACTACCAAGAGACTGTATTCAGAAAACCACAAATTAGCCTAATTAATGATAACTTGGGGAAAAAAATGCTCTACCAATTATGTAGGTCCAATAATGTCTAGCAAGCATGTAGCCTATAACCTAAAGTAGACATAAAGAAACTTATACAAGAATGTTATGGCCTACAGGAGTTGTATCTGATAACTGCATGTATCTTATAACATTAGTAGCCACATAGTCCAGTCAGCATTACAGACTATAGCCTTGTTAGCGTAGCATTTACTAGCTTTAACCCCCAACTAAAGGGAAGGATAATTCTGTATGCTTTTTATAATCAAGCTACTAAAATTCATATTAATGCCTCTGATAAAAATAAAAATGTTAATTCAAAATAACAAAGCTAACTATGTTAAAAGCAATGTACGATTAGCCTATATGCTAACATGCTAACATCTTAATCAAATTTAACTAGCATTTCTATTTAGCATGATTTGTCTATGAGGAGCTAACAAAGGCTAAACTGATGAAGGCCCAACAGTAATATTTATGATCCTTGCCAAAAACAAAATGCATAAAACTGTCTATGTGAATGATATAAGGACAATCTAAAGTGCGTAGGCCTAATTAGCTTTTTATTTTATTATTATTTTTTTTTAATAATTAACCATCTCCGTCCAATAGTCTAAAACCATCAGGTAAAACCAAAATGGCGCAGAATTGATAAATGTCTAGCTTCTTGTAACACTAAAAATGCAAACGTCTGCTAACCCCAACCCTGCGCACAGGAGTTCAAACCAGTTTTAATCCATGGCTGCCAAATTAGTTATTTTAATGCAAGCAATGTGACCTATAAGCCTACTACGTATTCAATTTCACCTCACTCTGAATGAAGAAAAAAAAAGTTCCAGAGGGTAGCATTTGTGTCCAGGACTCTAATTTGGACATTCTCAAACAAACTATATCACATAACACAAAATCAGGAAGTCGTCTAAATATCTATGCAATAAATATGTAATCACCTAAAACTAATAAATAACTAAAATCAATAAAATAACTTAAAACTTAAATGGATGAAACTGTGGTTTAATAGTGTCTGAAGAGTCTGTAGAGTTTGAGAGTTTGTAGAGACAGGTAAGGCTGGTTTAGTGAGATAGAAAGTTTGACATTATGAGGCTATGAAATTACATCTTTGTTGGTATGTTTTGTTTGAGCTCAGTCAAACAATGGGCTGTGTTAAGGAATAAGATAATTGCATAGTAACCTGCATAGGCTACAGCTGTTTGTATTGCCTAATGATGAGTGGCTGAAAAGTATTCTCAATAACATTCCTTAGTGAAGCTACATATTGCATTTACAAAAAGAAGTTTAAAAAGTGAAAAGATTTTTCCTGACTATAGTTACTTTATAGATCGTAATACTATTATGTAATAGTAGATATAGAAATGCAAATTGTAAATCATTTTGGATGATTGAGAAAGAAAAATGGTCAAATCCGTCCAATTCTTTATTTAGTCTAGATAAGTGGATATAGTATTATAATATAGTATAATAATATTTACGGTGATGTAGCTTGTGAAGCATCTCAGTTTTACTTTGAAGCCAATGGAAAGTAAAGCCTGCATGTTGCCTTATCACGTACACACTACACTTAACTTATTCTAACACAAAAACACACTGCACACCCAAAATACAAAACAAAAGTACACATTTAAGTTCAAAGCGGATTCCCTGATTTTATAAACTGTGCCAGACAAAATAAATTGTTTTGTTCAAATCCACCAAGGTTTTGACTTTTTGTACAAAATGAGACCTTAACGTGGTGGAGGGGTTTGAGTGCCCGAATGATCCCGGGAGCTATGTTGTCGGGGGCTTTATGCCCCTGGTAGGGTCACCCAAGGCAAACAGGTCCTGGGAGACGGGCCAGACTAAGAGCGGTTCAGAAGCCCCTTATGATGAGCACTACAACAAGATCAGCTACGTCGCCCGGATTGGCGTTACCGGGGCCCCACCCTGGAGCCAGGCCTGGGGTGGGAGCTCGACGGCGAGCGTCTGGTGGCCGGGCCTTCCCCCACGGGGCCCGGCCGGGCACAGCCCGAAGGAGCGACATGGGGTCGTCCTCCCGTGGACCCACCACCCGCGGGAGGATCCATAGGGGGCCGGTGCAAAGTGATCTGGGCGGCAGTCGAAGGCGGGGGCCTCGGCGACCAGATCTCCGGACATGGAGACTAGCTCTAGGGACGTGGAATGTCACCTCGCTGGGGGGGAAGGAGCCCGAGCTCATTCGGGAGGTTGAGCGTTACCGACTAGATATAGTCGGCCTCGCCTCCACGCACAGCTTGGGCTCTGGAACCCAACTCCTTGAGGGGGGCTGGACTCTCTATTTCTCTGGCGTTGCACGCGGGGAGCGGCGGCGGGCTGGTGTGGGCCTGCTCATTGCCCCACAGCTCAGCCGCTGTGTGTTGGAGTTCACCCCGGTGAACGAGAGGGTCGCGTACCTGCGCCTTCGGGTCGGGTACAGGTCTCTCACTGTTGTGTCGGTCTACGGGCCGAACAGCAGTGCAGAGTACCTGGCCTTCTTGGAGTCTCTGGGAGGGGTACTGGACAGTGCACCGACCGGGGACTCCGTTGTTCTACTGGGGGACTTCAACGCCCACGTGGGCAACGACAGTGACACTTGGAGAGGGGTGATTGGGAGGAACGGCCTCCCTGATCTGAACCCGAGTGGTGTTCTGTTATTGGACTTCTGTGCTAGCCACAGTTTGTCCATAACGAACACCATGTTCGAGCACAAGGGTGTCCATCAGTGCACGTGGCACCAGGACACCCTAGGCCGGAGGTCGATGATCGACTTTGTTGTCGTGTCATCTGACCTCCGGCCGCGTGTCTTGGACACTCGGGTGAAGAGAGGGGCAGAGCTGTCAACTGATCACCACCTGGTTGTGAGTTGGGTCCGCTGGCGGGGGAGGAAGCCGGAAAGACCTGGCAGGCCCAAGCGTATTGTGAGGGTCTGTTGGGAACGTCTGGCAGAGCCTTCTGTCAGGGGGACCTTCAACTCACACCTCCGGGAGAGCTTCTCCCAGATTCCGGGGGAGGCTGGGGACATGGAGTCCGAGTGGGCTTTGTTCTCGGCCTCTATTGTCGATGCGGCTGCTCGTAGCTGTGGTCGTAAGGTCTGTGGTGCCTGTCGCGGCGGCAATCCCCGAACCCGGTGGTGGTCATCGGAAGTAAGGGATGCTGTCAGGCTGAAGAAGGAGTCTTATTGGGCCTTGTTGGCTCATGGGACTCCCGAGGCAGCTGACAGGTACCGGCAGGCCAAGCGTGCTGCAGCCCGGGCGGTCGCGGAGGCAAAAACTCGGGGTTGGGAGGAGTTCGGAGAGGCCATGGAGGAGGACTATCGGACGGCCTCAAGGAAATTCTGGCAAACTGTCCGGCGCCTCAGGAGGGGGAAGCAGTGCTTCACCAACACTGTTTACAGTGCGGGTGGGGAGCTGTTGACCTCGACTGGGGACGTTGTCGGACGGTGGAAGGAATACTTTGAGGATCTCCTCAACCCCACTGTCACGCCTTCTGAGGAAGAAGCAGGGGCTGGGGACTCGGAGGCGGATTCGTCCATCACCCTGGCTGAAGTCACTGAGGTGGTTGGCAAGCTCCTTGGTGGCAGGGCTCCGGGGGTGGATGAGATCCGTCCCGAGTATCTTAAGTCTCTGGATGTTGTGGGGCTGTCTTGGTTGACACGTCTCTGCAATATCGCGTGGCGGTCGGGGGCAGTGCCTCTGGACTGGCAGACCGGGGTGGTGGTCCCTCTGTTTAAGAAGGGGGACCGGAGGGTGTGTTCCAACTACAGGGGAATCACACTCCTCAGCCTCCCCGGTAAGGTCTATTCCAGGGTACTGGAGAGGAGAATCCGGCCGATGGTCGAACCTCGGATCCAGGAGGAGCAGTGTGGTTTTCGTCCCGGTCGCGGAACACTGGACCAGCTCTATACTCTCCATCGGGTGCTCGAGGGTTCATGGGAGTTTGCCCAACCAGTCCACATGTGTTTTGTGGATCTGGAGAAGGCATTTGACCGTGTCCCTCGTGGGGTCCTGTGGGGAGTGCTCTGGGAGTATGGGGTCCGGGGCTCTTTGTTAAGGGCTGTTCGGTCCCTGTATGACCGGAGCAGGAGCTGTGTTCGCATTGCCGGTAGTAAGTCGGACATGTTCCCGGTGCATGTTGGACTCCGCCAGGGCTGCCCTTTGTCACCGGTTCTGTTCATTGTATTCATGGACAGAATTTCTAGGCGCAGTCAGGGGCCGGAGGGGATCCGGTTTGGGAACCACAGGATCTCATCTCTGCTGTTTGCAGATGATGTTGTCCTGATGGCTTCATCGAACCGGGACCTCCAGTGTGCACTGGGGCGGTTCGCAGCCGAGTGTGAAGCGGCTGGGATGAAGATCAGCTCCTCCAAGTCCGAGGCCATGGTTCTCGACCGGAAAAAGGTGGCTTGCCCTCTCCGGGTGGGTGGGGAGTCTTTGCCTCAAGTGGAGGAGTTCAAGTATCTCGGGGTCTTGTTCACGAGTGAGGGGAGGATGGAGCGTGAGATTGACAGGCGGATTGGTGCAGCGTCGGCAGTGATGCGGTCGCTGTACCGGACCGTTGTGGTGAAGAGGGAGCTGAGCCAAAAAGCAAAGCTCTCAATTTACCGGTCAATCTACGTTCCTACCCTCACCTATGGTCATGAGCTTTGGGTAATGACCGAAAGGACAAGATCGCGGATACAAGCGGCCGAAATGAGTTTCCTCCGTAGAGTGGCTGGGCGCACCCTTAGAGATAGGGTGAGGAGCTCAGTCACTCGGGAGGGGCTCGGAGTAGAGCCGCTGCTCCTCCACGTCGAGAGGAGCCAGCTGAGGTGGCTCGGGCATCTGTTCCGGATGCCCCCTGGACGCCTCCCTCTGGAGGTGTTTCAGGCATGTCCCACCGGGAGGAGGCCCCGGGGAAGACCCAGGACACGCTGGAGGGACTATGTCTCCCGGCTGGCCTGGGAACGCCTTGGGGTCCCCCCGGAGGAGTTGGAGGAAGTGTCCGGGGTGAAGGAAGTTTGGGAGTCCCTACTTAGACTGTTGCCCCCGCGACCCGGTCCCGGATAAGCGGAAGAAAATGGATGGATGGATGGTACAAAATGAGTAAGTGGACGTGGGTGGTCAGGGGAACAACCGAAAATGATAAACTCCTCAAGAGACAATAATTAAAAGTATAATCAGGATAAAATAATCATCAAAGTCAAAGAGATCAAATTAACCTGAAGACATTTTGTCTTATAGGCCCTCTTTTTAAGAATTATGTAACCTATAGCTGATTAAAGCAAGATAGACATTTTTCCTAATGAAATTCATTATAGTCCATTTTTATCCATTTATACCTCACTGTCTACACCTTAATATGTGCATTCCAATCAAAGGTGAGTGGATTTCACACCAATATGCTCCACAGATGAGAGCTGGACTTTTGGCCAAGATAAACAGACCAGTTCATGAATACTTGTGTATTAACACATATTTGGTCAGATAGAAACTCTTTTACACATTTACTCAAATTTTGCTTATAGTTAAATAGTAATAGGTTATAACATGTTTTACATAAGCAAAATTGATAACAATAATACCATTGTGATTGGTGGGATAATACCTTGTATTGTGAATTAAAGGTGCCGTAAGAGACTTTTGATCAATTTAATGTAAAAATACTTGCTCTTTTGACTTAAGTCAGAGATAGTTGACGCGTGCATTTTTTATTTTCAGATATGTCCCTCTAGCAGCTAGGTTACCGTAGCTTTTCAACAACAAAATGTATAATGTTCTAATATGTTTGGGCTGAATTTAAATAACTTTACCTCCTGTTAATTTGAGGGCATTTTGAGCACCATCTTCTTTCCTTTTTACATAAACACCTCTGGTCATGTAACAATGTACTGTGATGTTGCACACATTTCATCATTTCACATCCTAACTTATTATTTCAGAAAATACTGAAAACACATTGAACTGTACACCATTTTTTGGTGGTCATGAATGTGACCCTTTAAAGATGATGTGTCCTAATCAATAGTCCTTCTTGTGCCTCAGACTTTAAAGAGGATTGTTAAATTAGGTTATCAAATGATATCAAATAGCAGGACCTTTTCCAGTAAATGGACACACTGGTTATACCCCATTCCTTAAGCCTACGCCCAATCATAAAAGCTTAAACCTTTCAATGTGCTTTCCAAAGGGGGAGTGGACTTGGATTACAATAAAACATGTCCCACAGATGAGACTTGACTTTTGGTCAAGACGAACAGACCTGTTCATGAATACGTATGAACACATACTTGTTCAGGGTTAATTACAAGCGCCGAGGTCATTTCTGAAAATCAGATAGAAACTCTTTTACACTTTTACTCAACTCTGGCGTAGTTAAATAGTAATGGGCTATAATATGTTTTACATATGCAAAAATTATAGTAGCACGTTCAAATTTCAAACTTTAAAATTTCAACTTGTCTGATAACAGTGACCACTGACTAAATGTGATAATATCAATATTTTATTGGTTTTGAAAAACAATGAAAATAAAAATACAGTAATTTATTGATAAACAACTTTGTGAAGGAAATGGACGGTTACAAAGAAAACCTGTCGCAGAACATCTCGTCTCAGTGGAGGATCTGTCACATAAATGCATCAAACAGCTCAAGTCTGAACTGAACTAAATCTGGACCTTTGCTACAGACAGAACAACAATTATTTTAATCTTCACAATTTGTTTTCTAATAAATCTAATAAATCCCTTTAATGAAATATAGTTAAAGTGGCTGTCTCCCTCTCAGAGCAGTCCTGATATAAGGCATCTGTAGAACAGTGGACGCATGTGTACAGGAAACAGGATTCATGTTCAAAATAAACTATGACCGACGACACTGAAGAGACGCAGCCCGAGATTAAACTTAAACAGGATATGAGCAGAACGATGTGGCGGTAAACTGCGTGTTCTGACGGATCAGGTCTATGTGAAGGTGAGTCCAGCCTCATTGTAGACTTTAAAGACCTTCTCGATGGCATTGACGTAGGCAGCCGTCCTCAGGTCCAGGCCCAGGTTGTATTTACTGGCCGTGCGCATGATTTGCTAAAAAGGATACGAAGAAAAACAGTCATGTCTCCAGATCGATTCAAAGAACCGACCATTTTCACTCAACTGTTACATTTTATTTGTTCTTTATTTAATAAAAGGCCCACAGAGATTTGGATTCTTATTTATGACAATATAAATTATATTTAAATGTGAAATCACCAAAGCTGCCAAACTGCTGTGTTTGCATCACTTTTAAAAAAGGGGCACTGTGCATTTTTTCTGATGGAGGATTCTGCCACAGCACAAGCAGGTGGCAGAATCCCCACCAGAAAAGTTACACATTACACTTTAATTACATTTGTGGAATCTGAATAGTGTATTTTTTTGGGTACTTCACAAACACCTTAAAATGTTTGCACTGAAATGTGTTGATATATTAATTAGTGAAGCTATTATTAGAAAATACAAACCCGAGCAGATCTCTCCATTGTGTAGGCCAAGCCTGAGTGAACAATGTCCTTCTCTGACGCACCCTAAAAAAGATAAATTATTTCAATAAGCCTGTTCAGTTAGACGGCAGTGCCTCTTAACCAGTTCCTTCCCATTCATACTGATGCACTTACTTTTCAGTTCCTTCAGTTTTAACTTATAAAAGTGTGATTGAACTTTGTGCACTTACAGCGACTCGAGCCTGGAAGTCTGCGGTGGGCACGATGGGGATGGGTCCTCCTTGTTTCCCAAACTTCCGCTCTAAACTCTCCTGTACAGACACTGGACAGAAGAAAAGGCACGGTAAATTATATTAAACTGCAGATTATGAGTTTGTTTCATCTTCTCCTGTGATCGTAATGGAGGGGTAATTCAAAAAAAGCAACCAGTCGCTTAGTAAATTATACAAATTACAAATACCAAATAAATACAATAGTTAAAAAAATTTGATTTTCTTTTTTAAAACATGAATACACATTATTTAAGAGAAGCCAGAGATCTACATTTTACCATTTTCAAATACAGACCCTTTTTTGGGGGTTTTAAAAGTCTGCTTTTCAAATATTAAACACAGTACATACAAGTGAAGTACAAACTATTTTGCCAGACAGAAAAAAAAAAAACACCGTCTACATCAGTCACACCTTAGATGTCAAAATGTTACCACGGTGCCCAAAAAAAAAAAAGATGCAGCTCATATTTCATGATGAGGGCAGTTTGTGATTGGATTTCAATTATGCTGCTGCAGCTCAGTCACAATATAAAAGAGGGAGAGTTTGAATCATCCACAAGCTTCTACAGCACCACCTCCTCAGAACAAGATCATCACCGCACTGGCCAAAACCTCTGAGTATGGGGCATGGGGCTACACTATGGACTATGGCTCCAGTTAGTGGGGCTGCATTATTACTAAGGAGGATTTCCTATTTACAGTGCATATTTGAACTAAACCGAGATAGCAGTAGTAGTAATAATAATAATAATAATAATAATAATAATAATAATAATAATAATAATAATAATAATAATAGTTAACAAGGGTACAATTGTTAATGTTTCCAGTGTGCTGTTGTTGTTTTGTGTTATTTGTTAATCAGTAGTTCATTAGTTATATACATTTCAGATACACACTTTGTGCAAAGGGGATGGGCGTGGCTTAACGGAAGTCGGAGCAAAAAGCAACACAGAAATCGGGAAGTGTTGAGCAATCGGGAAGAAATTGGACAAATGTGAGTATTTGCACTCAAGAACCTCATAAAAAGTTGTATAAAACTAGAAACTTTTGAAAAGTTGTAGGTATACTCATGGCGCCTGCATTTACGCTTTCTGACATATACGGCTTATCGTAACATGCCCGGTTAGAACTATACGCTTGTTACGGTATTACGAACATGCATGGCCTAAAAGAACTATATACGCATATATGTCAGACTAGAATGTGTCAAATATATCGCTGTATTTCACCTCGTAACTCGTCTCATGCGCGTTTAGAACTATACACATGTTACGGTAGAATGTGTCAAATATATCGCTGTATCTGTATATGTTTTCATTTCGCCTGTGTAAAGTATTACGAACATGCATGGCCTAAAAGAACTATATACGCATATATGTCAGACTAGAATGTGTCAAATATATCGCTGTATTTTTAAATGTATTTATTTATTTTGACTTTCCATTATATCTGAAATGTTTTTCTTGTCCAGTCTCCTACAAGTTACTCTCTTCGACATTCTCAGTATTTAAACTTTACTGTACCTCCCATCCATAAGGAGGTGGGTCGGAGGTCTTTTTGCTTTAAGGCCCCCTCAGACTGGAACAATCTGCCTTCATCACTGAGGACTCCAACTACTTTGGGCTCCTTCAGAACGGCTTTGTTAACTTACCTGAAAACTCACTGTCACTGCTGTTGATTCCATAACACTGTGTTTAGGTTAATGACTGTATGAGATGAACCTATGAGGGGTGGGGAGGGATGTGAGCAAAATTGTCCTGTTACTTGTATTGTTTGTATCTATGTATGTATGTGTATGTATGTATTATCATGTTTTATAAGTTGTTGTGAAGATATGTGTTTGTAAACTGTATGTTTTATGTTCTTGGTCCCCCTTGAAAACGAGATGCTGCATCTCAAGGGGCTTTCCATAAATAAATTCAAATTCAATTCAAATTCAAATTCCGCCTCGTAACTCGTCTCATGCGCTTTTAGAACTATACACACGTTACGGTAGAATGTGTAAAGTATTACGAACATGCATCGCCTAAAATATTGTTTCGTTTCGCCTTGTAAATTATCCTCTATTTATATTAAAAATGACATGTTATTAATCACATTTGTATTTCTTGTAGGAGGCTGGACTTGTTGGAGTTGTGTCAGCCCAACAAGCTTCAAAAAAGTGGGAGAATTTGAAAATAAAATATAAGGTATATTACATTCTATAATATTTGTAGGTACCAGAACAACTATATATGTTTATGACTATGTATTCATTTTGTTTTCTCTCAAGTTTGGGTCTCCTTCCCAGCACCTCCTTTACAATAATAATAATAATAATAATTAATCATAGTAATACCCACATTTCCCATGATGTGGTGGTTGGAGGGATCGTATCTTAGTAGCACCAAATATGAATGAATGAATGAATGAATGAATAATAGACTGAGAAAGTTGCCTGATGGGTTTTGGGGACAGTGAGGATAGGAGAGTGCTTTGCAAGTATAAGAAATTTAAAATCTAAAAACAGTAATGCATTGGTAGGTTGGGTGGCAAATACTGGAGTGATGGTTGTGTTCAAGACTCTTGCTGCTGTATTCAGGATTAACTGAAGGCAATCAATGTATTTTTTTTAAGAAATTATATTCAAAAAGCACTACAGTAAATCAGTATTTGAGGAAATAAGGGAATTTAGAAGAAAAGGTTGGGCTGGACATCGTTTTTTTATCACATACTTGAGGAAAACAAGATTGTAATCTCAAAAAGACTTTGTATTAACTTGTATCATATGTATTTTGCAGCATTCAGACGGAAAGGGTGAACCTGCTCTTCACTGTGAGTAAATGATGGAAAGCATTAAAACATTAACATAATACAATCGCAAGTTACATGTGAGAATTCAGTGTTTAATAGTGTGTAATAATACAAGATACTAGGTGTGTACGTGTGTGTGTGTATCATGTTCAGTAATCATTGAGAAAAGTTTTGTAAAGCATTCCATACATGTAATTTCTTGCAGATGCCTGCTAGAGACTTTGATTACTCAGGCCTTGTGCAACAGACACCCAGCAGAAAGAAAAGGGCCAGGAATGAGCAGTTAGTACAAAACCCAAATGTTCTCTACAAGACCAGGAGAAGAAACGGAGCACGGTGCAACCTGATGTTTAAAACTGATCAAATAGATGAGTGGACAGCGGTTTTGCTCAACTTCAGACCGCAAAACCCACGAAACATTTGTAATGCAACTGCATCTGTGGAGGACAACGGAATAATAGTGGTGCGTGGTTCAGTGGAAGACCTAAATGTATTTGAAGCTGAATTTGACTTAATGCTGATGACGGTTGAAATGGAAAATCTCAATCTGCAAGATGCACCACAAGATCCAGATGCCCAAGGGCCGCCAGATGCCCAAGGGCCGCCGGATGCCCAGGGGCCGACAGATGCCCAGGGGCCGACAGATGCCCAGGGGCCGACAGATGCCCAGGGGCCGACAGATGAAGATGATGATGTTGCTGGCATTACAGTGCTGCGCATGCATATGATCCGATACAGAGGGAGAAGAGGGTTTAAACTGCTAGGCGCCATCAGAAACTTTAATGCTGAAGAATAAATAAGCCACATGAGGTTTAGGTGACACGATTGAAAACTGATTTTTCTAATGATTTGGGTAGCTTAAGCATTAGTTTTAAGTTTCTGTATGCACAATTGTTATATAATGGAATAATTTAGCGAGGATTACATTAATATTAAAATTATGTGCAATATTAATAAATGCAATGTGGGACATTAATTTAGTAGTAGAAATGATTTTCTTGCTATACATCTTCACTAAATTATACAAATCAAAAAAGTCTTGTAATTTAATTAAAAATATTAAACTGTAAAAAAAAAAAAAAAAAGTGCAATCTCTTTTTTTATCATCATGCTGCAGTCCAAAACTGACCAAGCAACAACAGCACTCATTCATTGTACAGAGGCAATATCAAAGTATAGGAGGCAAACGCTATTAGGATTTATTATGTTTTTTTTCTACTTGCTGGGGTGGAAAAACTCAGACTTTAAAAGAAATCTGACCAAAATGACGTTTTACAATAAAGGTTCTAACAAGCAATTCAGTTCTGGAAATGATAAATAAAAACTACTCACTGAGCAGGTGGTAGTTGGAGTCCCTCTCGTATTTGAAGGTGAGTCGGCCATAACTGACGTGGTTCAGATTCTTCAGCCACTCGAAATAAGACACAGTCACACCACCAGCGTTCAGATACATGTCCTGAAAGAGAGAGAGGGAGAGAGGGAGGGAGAGAGGGAGGGAGAGAGAGAGAGAGGGAGGGAGAGAGAGAGAGAGGGCGGGACAGAGGGAAAGAGAAGGGCAGAGGGAACGAGAAGGGCAGAGGGAAAGAGAGAGAGAGACAGATGGATAAAGAGATACAGATAGAAATTGAGAGGGAAAGAAGGAAGACAGACAGAGAGAAACAGATGGAGGGAGAGAGCGAGGGCAGAGAGAGGGGAGAGAGTATTAAAGGAGGGAGGGAGACAGGAGAAAGAGTGGAAAAGTGAAAATAATGTAATGGATGTAATACAGGTTATCTTATCTCATCTTTTAAATTAAACAAAAATGTATGAGATAAACCATTCTTAAACTTTGCCAGAGAAAACTTGGAGTCACCCTAATCTGAACAGTGAAGCAGTGAATTTAAAACATTAAGAATACAGCAACAACAGCACTACTCTATAGGCTCAAGTTAGAATATTAGCGCAAGATAAACGTCCCCCAAACTGGACAAACTGCTCTCCATCATGGACACTCCTGCTCACCCACTGCACCAGACTATAGAGGGACAGAGGAGATAATACTCCCTACAGCTGTACAACAACTCACCCACTGCACCAGACTATAGAGGGACAGAGGAGATAATACTCCCTACAGCTGTACAACAACTCACCCACTGCACCAGACTATAGAGGGACAGAGGAGCTCATTCTCCAACAGGCTCCTACAGCTCTGCTCAAACAGTCAGAGATACAGGACTACATTCATACTATAATACTCCCTACAACTGTATAATAATTCACCCTTAACAGATAACCCCATGTCCTGTCAATCATCATCATTACTATATTGCTATATTTTTATTTTTATTTTATACGATTAGTATAAACAGTTGGTAGAGTGTTTGTCCACTGATCTGAAGGTTGGCGGTTCGAATTCCGCTCTCAACGTAATTAAAAAAAAAAAAAAACATTGGTTGTGGGGTCAGATCCATTGACCACAGGTTGGCTGATGTGCTCCTACAGATGAATGCTGTCGTGTCCTTGGGCACCTCACCCCTAGTGTCTGTGTACACTGGTGTGTGAATGCACAAGTGTGTGAATGGGTGAGTGCTATATAAAAATATGACCAGTTACCATACCTTATTTGACATCAGTCTCTTACCATTTCTGCTACTTATTTAAAATGTATTATACAATTTCTCTTTGTTATTATAATATTCTGTGAGAATTATGGTATTACGGTGTTATATCTCTATTGTATTTGTATTGTATATTGTTATAGGTTCAGTTTCGTTCACGTACAGGAATAACCATGACGTTGTTTTGCAGGAAGACCTTGTCAGCTTCAGGAGTTGTGGGTCCGTTGGCACCTTCAGCGATGATCTGCTCAAAACAAAAATAAAAACAGCTAAAAATATATTCTTAGGATTTTTTTATGTTTTGATCTTGTAAACACTATGACCTTAATTTCTGCCTGTTTATTGTTTGTCACTGTAGATGCTGTCACAACGTTTTAAGCTTTATTTAAATCAGGAAAGCCACTCAAACATGCATAGATCACTCAAAACTTTGCTTGACCAGCCAGTCTCCTTTTCTTCTTCTGCTAAATTGTGTCATGTGTCTCTTAAATGCAGAAGACATCTCTCGAAATTCTCAAAATATTCAGATAATGGTAATCTTGAGCTTTCTAAATCAGGCTTATTTCTGTCATGGAACGAGTCGAGATGGAGCAAGTTTCAGTTCAGGATTTAAGGATAAGCCTGGACTTGTTAAGCGACTTTGATGGAATACCCCAATAACAGATCAGGAAAAAAAACGTAATATGGGATCTTTAAGCAAATATTAGAACTGTAGAACACCATTAGAGGGAGCATGTGTCGAAAAGTTATAGTAATTCATGTCTACACTGTACCTTGGCCTTGATCCTGGGAGCATTGTTCCTGGTGAGCTGCTTCTCCCCGGCCGCAGGGATCAGGATGTGACAGTCTGCCTCCAGGATACTGCCCTCGTACGGCTTTGCCCCTGGGAAGCCTACAATGGTGCCGTTTTGCTGTAGAGACAACAGAGATGCACATATAGAGATGCACAATAAATGGCCTTAAAGGTGCACTATGCAACTTTTTGGTTGGGGGTCTATCACCTGCTTGTTTCTATGGAGATATTGTTGCTGCCTGGAATGTTCCACACTATGACATTAAACAGATCTACTTTAAGTTAAGTTACTTTAAGTTAAGTTACTTTAATAATTTCCCTTGTGGATCAATAAAGTTTGTCTAAGTCTAAGTCCAAGTTAATTCCTAGAAAAAAAAACGGCATTCTGACTGTGTGCGGGGTTGCCTCTCCACAGATCTGACCTGTAACTTGATCTGGTTTGGTCTCCATGAAGATACAAAGGTTTAATGTCATATTGTGAAACATTCCAGTTGTCCAATTTGTTTGAGAAATCACAGGTATTCAAGTTAAAATATATACTGATACTTTGCAGCTTATGTCATCAATGTTCCCTTGGGGGTGATGCTAACTGGAGGCACTGCTTTGTCTGAAGCTCTGTCAGTCAAGATAACCTGATCCTAAAGAACTGAGCTGGAATTACAACAGGTGAGCTGATTTTGTACTGTTAAACAAGTTTCTCTCAAATTACAGTATATTACATTATTCAACCTTTTTTATTAAACGCCAGTCACCCTCACCTTTTATGTTAAAAATTCTAATGGGTTTTTAGTCTGAAAACTAAATTATTTGGCAGTGTTTGCTAACGTGTGACCATGGTAACTGCTAAACATCCCACCATAGACATACATGCCGCATCCCCTGGCATGATGTCACTGCAAAGTATCAATTATAGACTCAGAAAACTGGACTAGAGCGGTTCTAAACTGGATTAAAGTGGTTCAGACCAGTTTGTAGTCCTCCAGCTGCTTGGGGTCGATGCCTTCAGGGTTGTAGATGTTTCCGTCGATCTCGCCCACTCCCACACACTTGGCCCCGAACCTGTGCAGGTACCTCATGGAGTGAAGACCCACGTTACCAAAGCCCTGGAGAGAGAAAAGAGCTGCAATTACAGTTCAAAAATCATATTACATCTATGGAATGGCAAAAAAGTCCTCAAAATGGCGCCCAGGACACCAAAATATATGAATACCCTGTGCTAATCACTTGATTGTGGCCATAATGGTCATCTTTGAGCTGCAAAGATCTAGGAAAGGAAACAAAATGCTCTGGCGCCCTCATGTGGCCATTATGGGCATATTACCAACAAGACTAACCTATCAACTTGTCATAAACAACAGAACCAACTCAAAACTTTTGTAAGTAAACATGTATTCATACTTTTAACTGCTTATGCATGTTTTAATTATTCAATTCTTATCGTTTTATATTTTTCTTATTTAACTGCATTCCTTCACTTTCACCAGGCGAGCATGGAGATTTTTACTTTTTCATAACTTAACACCACAAAAATAAATAAAAAAATACATAATTAATCTGCCTGACTAAGTCCAAATATTTAAAACCATAAATTTACCTAAAAATGTGCACAACATTTGAATCTTATAGTAAATCCTTATTGTCATTTCTAGTAACAAGTCCCATATTTGAACTACAATTTACAAGTTATAGTTCAGTTTCTAATCATGTCTCTGTATTGTGTGTATTGTGTTAAAGGATGGACTTCTTGATCTCCTCCTATCGTCTTTAATCTTGAGAATGACATAATCCTTTAGTGGCACACAAAGAGATTACAGCTGGTTTTCTACCACAGCGCCCATGTGTTGAGGAGATGAACTGTTGTGTGGCGAGTTGAAGTGTCCTTTACTCAAATCATTAAACACCACTCACAAGTAAGACAATTTAATCCAATACACACAAAACGTATTATTTTACTTAACATTTTAGACTAAATATGTACAAACTTAAGATTTTAGTTAAAAAAAAACCCAAAAAACAAAAAAAGGACTAAAACATGGGCTGTGTCTTATTTCTCTTTCCTAGCTTCCTTCTCCTTGATTCCTCCCCTCGGTGCTGCAGGAAATGGGTGAGGAAGTCCCACCCACAGAGGAGACACAGCGAGGAGGGAGGATATAAACTCCTCTCTGAGACCAATAAAGTTTGATTCTTTTATCTGATGTCTGCTCCTGAAGCCTCTCTCATGTTCATTTGATTGACTGAAAAATGGAGGATTCAGCAGAGGAATCCAGGAGAAGGAAGCGAGGAAACAGAATTGAGACGTGGCCAAAATTAAAATGTCAAAATGAACACTGACCTGGACTACGAAGGTCTTGTCCTGGAAGCCTGGGGTGAGTCCGAGCATGCTCATGTAGGAAGCTTCGTGGATGAAGTTCTCGATGCCGTGGAAAACTCCCCGTCCGGTGGCAGAGATCCTCCCGTGGATGCCCCCCTGGCTGATGGGCTTCCCAGTCACACAGGCATGAGCGTTTATGTCCTGGAAAAGATATACCAAAAGATTTAAAACTTATAGTGGACTGTGTTTTTGTTTTTTATAAACTATTTGCTGTAAAGACTCACAAATTAAACATTTAGAGAAAAAAGACAACATTTTTATCGTAGATGATTCCAACTAAGCCCTGGTGAAAGCATTTCCTCGTGCAACTTCTACTTTTCTGGAGGGCCTGGATTTCATTTTGTCTAAATTTCTTTGATAGAACTGGGCCTAGCAACAAAATACACCTCTGACATGTTAGTACCATATGAACTATTTGCACTCTGAGAACCTCAAAGACCGGCCTCCTGCTTTAGTCCCACTGTAGTCCCACTGTAGTCCTGATGTAGTCCTGGTTTAGACCTGCTTGAGTCCTGGTTTAGTTCAGGTTTTGACTATGTTTAAATCCAGACTGTTCTGTTTAGCTGTTCATATGACTGAAAGATTTTTACTCTGCACTTTTCTCTTTTAATGTAAATTTTATGATACTCATTTGTATTGTGATTTTAAGTATTTCCTTATTCTGTAAAACACTTTGAATTACTTTGTGTACCAACTGTGCTATACAAATAAACTTGCATTGCCTTTCTCACTATCAAATGCACATGTTTTAGCTTCTGGGGTTCATCTATAGGCGCCATTTTGAGCACTTTTGACTATCCCAAAGATGGCACATTTTCAGTTGAATTGTTAATTTCTATGGCAACTGTGTTATTTATGCACATTAGAATAAACATACTGTAATAGTTTTTGTTTAATCAAAAGTGTTCAATTGCCTTTGTAGCGTATTAGAGAAAATTCTTTAAATAATTTAGGGCAGCTCTAAACTAGAACCCCCCACTAGGCATTTAAATTTGGGATGAACCAGATTTAAACCAAGAATTCAGTTTCTTTCTTGCAACTTTTATTAGCATTTTTTGAAGGGGAAAAGAGATTGCACACAACTTACTGTAATACTTTAAAAGGTGCACTATGTAACTTTGGTTAGGGGTCCGCTCTGCCTGGAATGTTCCACAGTATGACATTAAACAGCTCTATTTTACATGTATTCAATTACAGGTGGTTTTATAGCTCAAAAATACCTAGAGAAACAGGCATTCTGACTGAGCGGGGTCGCATCTACACAGATCTGACCTGTAACTTGGTCTGGTTTGGACTCCATGAAGATAGAAAGGTTTAAAACCATACTGTGAAACATTCCATGAAGAAATGCATTTGACAGACCCTCTACCTTAAAAGTTACACAATCTACCTTTAAAAAAAAAACGCAAAACCTTCAACTTTAGTATCATTTTGGGGGTACAGACAATATCATTTTCACCCTGAGCTTGGTAGAAGTCTGGCAGCTGTCTCCATAAACACTGTCCCCTGTGCCACGTCCCCTCAGCAGGAATGTGACACTGAATCCAACACAGCACTGACCCATGAGGCAACACTACAAACCCACTGAACAGTCCATGGCTTTAACCTCATGTGTGAATGTCATAGCAAAAGAAATCATATTTTTACAGAGGCTGGGAAACTATTTTGAGTTTGACATTTGTATTGTCTTGGAGGAAGTAGAGGTCTGTAGTTGCTTCTTAAGAGTTCACTCAACATTGGTCAATCTGCCTGCCAAAGAATTACGAATCATCTTGCAGAAAATTATTGGTCTCTTTATACGCATTTACTCATTATACACATTTTTTTCAGGAAATTCAGAAAAGTAAGACCAGGTTTAAGATTAAAAGGGTCCTATATTACACAATATGTAGAGTTTTAAGACATGTTATGATGTTGTCATTGTGTTTTGTTCACACATGTTTGAGTAACACTTTATTATTAGTCTGTCTACATCTCCAAAGCTCAAAATGCTCTGTTCCACTTTGTGATGTCATGAAGCGGTAGTTCAAGTCCACAGCCATCTTTGACCTTTTGTTTAATATAGACTGAATTTCTAGAGCTGAAATTATCCAAATGATTCTAGTGAAGGTGTATGGAGTTTAAAAACACACGAGCACTTCCTCCATTACCACCGTGAAATAAGCAGGGTTTGTGTGTTAAACATTTGTGAATGAAACAAAACACAACCCGGTTATATTTTTAATAAGGAAACAACATAAATAGCCCTTTAACTTGTTTGCATCTTTGTAATCTCTGTACTGCTGTCTGTAGTTTAGCGGCTTGCACCCAATAATCTACTCTTACTCCCAATCATTTTTTCAGTATTATTTAACAGAAATACATGTTTCTTCAGCATTTTTGTATTTAATTGTGCATCTTTAGCACTCTTTTCAAACCACAAAACAGAAAGGCAAAACATTTCCTCAACAGCAAAGACACACAATTCTCATAAACACTAGATTTGCGCCGGACGTCTGGACTTTGTCGATTATATTTCGAATAATTAGAACTGACATCAACTGAAAAGCTGCTGATTTCAATAGAAAACCTGTGAATATAAATGAAAGGGCAAAGCTGTGTCCTGTTTGAGGCAGGAGAGGCAGGAAGTCTGGGGTCTCAGCCAAAAGCTCATTCCTCATGACTCATTCCTCCCAGAGTCTGACTCATTTTAGAATCAAATGAAAAAAAACAACAGTATAAACTTTGGTGGGGCCTGTAATAAACAAGAGGGTATCCATAGAGATTTAACCAACTAGAAAATGGTAGGTTTCTGTTTTGGGACAAATTTCTGAATCATTTTGCTAATTTTTTACTTTAAGTTCTGGGCATGGTTTAGACTCATTTTGAGAGGGTCTAATCTGGTTTAGTCCTGCAAATGTTTTAGGCCAAGACCTCTTTTAGTATAGAATAAAATGCCACTTTTTTCATTAAAATATTAGATGGTTATAGGTTATAGAATTGTTTAAAGGATGCCATTTTCTGATCTATGTTATGTTTTAATACCTGGAGTTGTGTTTTGTCTCATTCACACATGTTTAACACACAACCCCTGCATATTTAGGCTGTGTTCTTCTCTCAAACAGAAAATACGTCATGTCATGTGGCAATACTGGAAGTGCTCCGCTGTGTTTTTAAACTCCATACACCTTCACTAGAATCATTTGAATAATTTTCGCCCTGGAGTTGCCAATCTCTACTGAACTAAATGTAAAAGGAGCTGTTAACTTGAAAACTGACATCACAAGGTGGAACGGAGCATTTTGAGCTTTGGCGATGTAGACAGACTAATAAAGGGTTACTCAGATGTGTGAATGAAACAAAACACAACTCCAGGTATGTTTTTGATGAGGTAACAACATAACATTGCTTAAAGTTTACAAGAGGCAATTTTGCGTAATATAGGACACAATCTGAAGAGTGGCCCAAGAGATTCAACATTTGGGAGAAAAGTTTAATTTAAATTGGTTCAGTTATGGTTGGAGCATGCCAGATAAGTCCAATAGTTTAGGCTTAGATCTGGTACCAGGGCTCAGACCTAGTTTAGTCCTCTTTTAGACCTGATTTGGTCTTTGATAAGTTTTAGTCTCCAATTAGTTCCACTAGCTAGAAATTCATTTAGCTGACAGTTTGGTCCAGTCTTCCTTTGTCCAGTAATGCATTTTTAGAGTTACTCCTACTCTTACTTCATATTTTTTCAATTTACCGAGGTGGTACTTTGTGTGAGAGGTTGAGAGAAAACATGCGGATAGCTACGCAGTCCAATTCGATTTACTACAGTGAGGCTGTAGAATAGTTATTGATAATCAAAATGGCACAAAATGAAAGTGAACGTGAAACTCACGGTGTGTGCGATGGTGTTGGCGTAAGTGTCTGCGATCCAGGACATCTCCCTCTCTCCAGTGCTCATGTCAGGGGCAGGGACGTCAATGCCAGGCCCTGAACAAAAGAAAATAAATGGATTATTAAACAAGACAAATCTACTACAAGGGATTCTTTGTCTTCTTTTATGAGACAAATCTTTAAAGATTTATTTTCACTGCTCCTAAAGGGTTTACGGTTGGTCAAATGCCTGGAATGTTCCACAGCATGGCATTAAAGTTAGCCATCTCTATATAGACAGCTCACGTTACAGGTCGGATATGTGGAGAGGTGGCCCTGCCCAAAATAAGAAAGCATGTTTTTCTAGGGCATTTTTTGAAAGATGGATGGGAATGTTCCACAGTATGGCATTAAAGTTAGCCACCTCTATGGAGACAGGTGACGTTACAGGTCACATATGCGGAGAGGTGGCCCTGCCCAAAGAAAGAATGCTGAATGTTTTTCCAAGGCATTTTTTGCAATGACAACACCTGTAACTCAACAAATAAGATGAGAGAGAGGTTTAATGCCATACGGTGGAACATTCCCCACAACTAGAAAAGTTGGTGAAACAAACTGCAAAGGTGATGTAGCTTTAAATAGTAGTGTGACCAAATATTCATAATAATATATTTTGATTTAGCCTTTTTTGTAGCAACGTTGGCTTATTTGTGAAATTAAAATGTGAGTTTTCCCATCTAAAATACTGCAGAATTCAAAGTATTGTATTGCATTTCAGTTCCATCTTAAATAAACTTTGCTCCATTCACTGAACACTGTAAACGTTGCTACACATTATGTCAGTGGGGTCTGAGACAGGTGCAGGTCCGTGAGAGTGAGTGCTGGGTCCATTCAGGCTGCATGTCCTGGAACCAGCTCCAAAAACAGACAGAGAAACGCAGAGGAACGTGGAGGGGGGAAGGGCAAGAGGGCAAGAGAGGAGGGGGCATGAGAGCGCCACAGTGAACGTGTTTGTGCCGTATTCAGAGCTTCAAAACAAGGTTGGTCATGTGCAGAGTGCTGCTGTGGCCCCAGGGAGGACAGGGGAAAACAAAAAAAACAGCTTGTGTCTTTGTTTGTGGTGTGCGCACTGTAAAAATGGTATAAATGTTTACATGTTGAGTTTAAGTCCGTTTTGAAAAGGGTGGATCTTATCAACTTAAGCAGAGATCATTTTAATTACTTGCAGCTTTTCTGGTGGGTGGTCTGCTCCCTGCTCATCTCCATGGAAGTGTTATTGCTATGGCATTAAAATGACTCATTGTACCTTTATTCAGTTAAAGTTTTCTATTGCAAGAAAAAAAATAAAGTCTTGAACGTGTATTTTTCCTGTGCGGAGTGTCACCTCTCCACAAATCTGACCTGCAAATTGACCAGGTGGAGTCATCCATCTCCGCTCGCCTCCATGGAGATAGATAAAATGCCATACAAACGTGCAATAGCATCCCCATGGAGACAATCAAGTGGCAAATCATTGACCTAAAAAGTTACATAGTGCTCCTTTAGATACGCTTCATGCACTTACCCATTTCAGCCAAAAATATCTGCCAGTAGAGTGAGAACAAGAAACCTACTACACTGAAATAACCATGTAGTGAACTATTTACTATTTATTTGTGGTATAAGACACATTCTCAGTATTGTGAATTCTACAAAGATAATGCAAGTAATGTTGCAATAAAATCACCATAAACTGTCAATAGAAGGTAAAAGTTGCTCAACTTAATGTAACCCATAACTAACCCCCTTTGTATAAACTCAATGCAGAATAAACACATGTCATAGATAAATACTGGACCTTTGGGGGCATTCAACCTGTCAAACCTGTATTCTTTGCCCTCAGTAAACAAAGTAATCTACAGAATACAAACTCACCTCACCCTCTATAAGTACAAGGGGTATTTTTAACTAAACCAATGTAAAGTCAGGTGTGTTTAGTGGGCGTCAAAGCAACCCAGGTGCCATTGAGTCCCATTTTAAATCTCACCAATGAAACCCTTCTTGGCCAATTCAATGGTGAACCTCCTGGTGATCTTCTCCAGTTCATTATCCTATAGAGGGAGGAAAAAAAAAAAAGCACAGTCAGTTACAAGTAAATACATAGAAATGCATTCGACAAGCTCACACTGTTAAAGTGTTGAGTTTATATTGTTTTTAAGGCCCAAGTAAATATGGAATGGAATGCAATTTTCATTTTTCAGTTCTATTTAAACTTGTATTTTACCATGTTTTTAATACTACTATTTCAATGACAATATAATGTCTCAGGTAGCATATAAAACATACAACTACATCAACCCAAGTAGTCTGTGGGTTAGACATTGAAGAGGGCGAGTTTGTTCAAATTCTCCTCCTAAAATGACCAGAAAATGGGGAAAAAGTCCTCAAAATGTTGCATAAACCAGAAAGCTAAAACGGCATGAATTCATGGGTATAGGGATGCCATTTTGAGGACTTACAAAAGGATAATGTTTCATCGCTCAGGTCTAAAACCCATGGAAATGTTTTGTAATTTGTTTTTCCCCATTTTTTTCCCTATTGTATTATCTTATTAAAGCCAGATCCACTGTTTGTGTGATGCTCTACATATTTTTGTCCTCAGAAGAACTTCATTTGACACTCAGGGCTTTCAGACTGCAGAATGATACAGGAGGAGTCTGTCTCTCCCTCTGTGTCTCCTTCTTTCCCTCTCCCTCTGTGTCTCCTTCTTTCCCTCTCCCTCTGTGTCTCCTTCTTTCCCTCTCCCTCTGTGTCTCCTTCTTTCCCTCTCCCTCTGTGTCTCCTTCTTTCCCTCTCCCTCTGTGTCTCCTTCTTTCCCTCTCCCTCTGTGTCTCCTTCTTTCCCTCTCCCTCTGTGTCTCCTTCTTTCCCTCTCCCTCTGTGTCTCCTTCTTTCCCTCTCCCTCTGTGTCTCCTTCTTTCCCTCTCCCTCTGTGTCTCCTTCTTTCCCTCTCCCTCTGTGTCTCCTTCTTTCCCTCTCCCTCTGTGTCTCCTTCTTCCCCCTCTCCCTCTGTGTCTCCTTCTTCCCCCTCTCCCTCTGTGTCTCCTTCTTCCCCCTCTCCCTCTGTGTCTCCTTCTTCCCCCTCTCCCTCTGTGTCTCCTTCTTCCCCCTCTCCCTCTGTGTCTCCTTCTTCCCCCTCTCCCTCTGTGTCTCCTTCTTCCCCCTCTCCCTCTGTGTCTCCTTCTTCCCCCTCTCCCTCTGTGTCTCCTTCCTTCCTTCCTTCCCCCTCCTTCCTTCCTTCCCTCCTTCCCTCTCCCTCCTTCCCTCTCCCTCCTTCCCTCTCCCTCCTTTCCTCTCCCTCCTTTCCTCTCCCTCCTTTCCTCTCCCTCCTTTCCTCTCCCTCCTTTCCTCTCCCTCCTTTCCTCTCCTCTCCCTCCTTTCCTCTCCTCTCCCTCCTTTCCTCTCCTCTCCCTCCTTCCTTTCCTCTCCCTCCTTCCTTTCCTCTCCCTCCTTCCTTTCCTCTCCCTCTCCCTCCTTCCTTTCCTCTCCCTCTCCCTCCTTCCTTTCCTCTCCCTCTCCCTCCTTCCTTTCCTCTCCCTCTCCCTCCTTCCTTTCCTCTCCCTCTCCCTCCTTCCTTTCCTCTCCCTCTCCCTCCTTCCTTTCCTTTCCTCTCCCTCTCCCTCTATTCCCTCCATATGTATGCGTGTGTGTAATGGTTTGTCATTACAGCAGCTTACAGAGTAATTCCTGGGGTTGATCTTGACTCCAGCTTTGGCTCCTCCGAACGGCACATCTGGAACGAACAACAAAGATTTAAACCAAAAGACCATGATTACAGCTACAGCGAGAGGAGACATTAGTCAGACCAGCTCAAGAGTCAGTAGAAAATCAAGGACATTGTCTGGTTTAGTTCGTAGTTTAAAAGGTGCATTGTGTAACATTACTGGTGGAGGGTCCGTCAAATGCTTTTCTTCATGGAGAGGTTATTGCTTTGTCTGGAATGTTTCACAGTATGGTTTTAAACCTTTCTGTCTTCATAGAGACCAAACCAGAGCAAGTTACAGGTCAGATCTGTGGAGAGGCGACCCCGCTCACAGTCAGAATGCTTGATTTTCCTATGTATTTTTGAGCTATAAAACCACCTGTAACTGAATAAATGTGAGGTAGAGCTGGTTAATGTCATACTGTGGAACATTCCAGGAGAGCAATGACATCTCCATAGAAACAAGCAGGTAACTTAAGTCCTAAGTTGCAAAGTATTTTTAGTTGAGCCCATTTAGTTTGTGCTATTCATACAACTACACTAAAGTGTTGTCGTTTCTATGGATATGTCATTGCTCTGCCTGAAATGTTCCACAGTATAGCATTAAACAGCTCTACCTTACATTTGCTCAATTACAGGTGGGTTTTATAGCTTAAAATACCTAGAAAAACAGACAGACATTCTGACTGAGCGGGGTTGCCCCTCCACAGATCTGACCTGTAACTTTTGGTCTGGTCTCCATGAAGATAGAAAGGTTTAATGCCACACTGTGAAACATTCCAGACAAAGCACTCATCAACATCTCCATGGAGAAAAAGCGTTTGACGAACCCTCCCGCCAGAAAAGTTACACAATTGTACCTTTAAAATGTACGTTTTTTTTTTCTTTTCTCCAAATTATTACTTTGTTTGGTGGGATTGTACATGTGATAAATTATGGTTTAAAATCAGTGGCAGTGTGAAGAATTTACAAAGGGAACACATCATCTGACCAGTGCTATTAAAGAGAATAATACTGAATAAGAGTAAGAAAAAGAATAAGAATAACAATCGCACATTTACTAGGTTGCTCCTATAGTTTTGATGTTCTCATTTACAGGTAGTTTGTGATTTTCATATAAAAACAACTATATTAATCCATGTTCAAAAATGGGCAGCAGGAGTCAAACAGAAAAGCATCAGTTCATTCTCATCAGTCCTGTTTATAGAAGAGTCAAATAATACGCACCAACTACAGCACATTTGTAGGTCATCAGAGAGGCCAGGGCCTTTACTTCATCCACGGACACATCTGTGCTGTATCTGATACCTGAGAAAATACAAAAAGGCAATGTAAAAGGCAATGTAAAAGGCAATGTAAAAGGCAATGTAAAAGGCAATGTAAAAGGCAATGTAAAAGGCAATGTAAAAGGCAATGTAAAAGACAATGTAAAAGACAATGTAAAAGACAATGTAAAAGACAGATATGCTAATGAACAATAGATATTCAACAAAATCATTTAAGTTTGCTGTTAGAAAGTGAGGGATATTGACTTCATTTTTATTTAATATTTTATTTATTCTATTTATATTTAAATCATTATATGCCATTGTCCACATGCGTCACATCACAACTCCATGTGAAATACATTACAAAGTAGAAAAGCACTCAGAGAGCGCAGACCTCCGCCAAGCAGCTCAGTTTTCAAAGTGATCCAGAATCCAGGATTTCTTCTGGATCATCACCAAAATTTAATCATCTGTTGGATTTACCATTAGGAACATTTCCTGAAAATTTCATCAAGATCCGTCCATAACTTTTTGAGTTATCTTGCTAACAAACAAACAAACAAACAGACAAACAGACAAACAGACAAACAGACAAACAGACAAACAAACAAGACAAACTCAGGCGAAAACATAACCTCCTTGGCGGAGGTAACTATAGACCTCCAACTTGTAATAGGAGTTTACGCAATGAATAGTAACAATAAAATGTTACAAAAGAATAAACATATAGAATAGTTTGACTATGTAGAAATAAAATAATAGCTATGCATATTGGTGTGCCTCGGATCTCTTCTGTTATCACATATAGAATAGTGTTTTTGCCTCTTTTTCTCCTCACTACTACCCAAACTTGGGCACTGATTTTTAAAAAGTTCTCTTTGTGTTACACTGTCAAAGAAATTGCTCAAATAAAATAAAAATTAAATGAAATTACATTACCATTAGGCTCAATAAATATATGTTAAGAATGACATGGTGAAAGTGCTTATCTAAACTCAAGTAACAGGAGATCCAGCCACAAGCGCTAACAACATTATAAAAGATCACCACTGCATCCTAACAAATGGGTGTGCCCTGATTTCCCGTCCAATCAGAGCCATGCATCCGACCCACAACCCACTCTCACTTCCCGTTATGGGAGGAGGACGGGGTAGTTGTGTCGTCATGGCAACCAACACGAGACCAAAGGAACGCACGGCTCCTCCGTAGACCAAATATAACTGGGCTTGACTCAGCTTACACACACAGGGAGGAACCCAAGGACGGACAGTAGAAAAGGAAAAGATTTAAGACTCAAAACAAGTAAATAAATCCAGGAAGTACAAAGGAGACCCCGCCCTCAAAGTTGTTTATCAAACGTCAAAGCTGTGAGCAGTTACTGGGATTTTGGTACAACTGCGCTGGCTCGTTTTGAAGTACATAGCCACCATTACTGCTACTACTTATTCAAACACTTTCAGAGTACAATTTATGAAGTTTTCCTCCCTTCTTTTCAAGTGAAGAATGAAAATGTTTTGTCACGATCCAAAAATTAAAAAAAATAATTTATTTCGATACCAAGAGGTAGACTCCATACTCAATACAGATTCCACCATAATAAAAAACTATTTAGACAACAGAATGACGTTTAACATTAAATCGTAGTATTTCCATTTATTTTACCGTCTATATCGATTAGCATCTGGTTGTTGATACTTTTGACAGACCTACTTCATGATTAAAACCAGACTTTTGATATTTGATCTTAGAAGTATAAAAAAACGCATTTTAGTTTTAGGCCATTTCAGTTGAATTTTTGAAAATTTTAAAATGGTTTTATAAAAAAAAGCCAAACTGAACATTATTTCCATGTAGACTGTTTCTGATCAAGATCAAATAAGCACTTTTTTTTTTTTTTAATAAACAATTATGTCATACTTGTTGGAATATGGCTTTGTTGTACATTAGTGGTTAACATTAGCAATGTGAGTCAGCTTAAGAAACAGAAAATACTGTTAACGAAGACCTGTTGTGCTTGTGTTTATTGTATAGTTATAATCTATGACATTGTGGATCGTTATGTTATAATTCACACATTTCAAATCGCAATATTGATCTAAAATGGTCTTAAAAGGGCCCATATTATGCTATTTTCTGATTCATGTTATGTTTCCTCATCAAAAAACATACCTGGAATTGTGTTTTGTTCCATTCACACATGTTTAAACACACAAACCCTGCATATTTAGGCCGAGTTCTTCTCTCAAACTGAAAACTCTCTGGAGCACTTCCTGTATTACCACATGACATTTTTCAACTCCACACACCTTCACTAGAATCATTTGGATAATTACACTGCTATAATTGCCAATTTCCACTCAGCTAAAGGTAAAAAGGAGCTGTTAACTTGAAAACTACCACTACATGACATCACAAGGTGGAACAGAGCATGTTGAGCTTTGGAGATTTAGACAGACAAATAATCCAGCATTACTCAAACCTGTGTGAATGAAACAAAGCACAATTCTAGGTATGTTTTTGATGAGGTAACAATATGATAACATGGCTTAAAGCTCACAAGAATCCACTTTGCACAATACAGTACCTTTAAAGTAACAATGCTGGTTCTTAAAGTGTTATATGAAATGTGTATATTAGCATAAGGTTAAGGTTACATTTAAATTTGTATATTTTAATTTCCATAAGAGCCCTCATTTTGGGTGTGCACAGCGTTTTTAATTTACAAAGTAGTATAATGGTGCTGGAGAGGACAAAGGAGCTATAGCTAATAAAATTATACACATGAACGCTTATCTGCTGATTTACTGTATTCACTCAACCAGGAGACGCTGTCAGAGGAGCTTTTCTGTGGAGTAGATTTAATTCAAGCCAATTTGTCCTTGAAGTCTACTGTAGACCCAACAAAGCAGCAACTATAATGGCATATGCTTTTGTTTTTTTTTATTTTATTTACATAAACAAATGTATATATATATTCTTTGCTGATTTATGTGATAAGAAAGCTCACAAATTGACAAAACTGAAGTGAAAGTAGAAGTGGATAAGACTAAATGCAATATATGCACACTTGGAGGAAATGACAGGCCTATAAATTAGACTGTCAGCAACATTGTGTGCTTGGCCTATAAAATGTTATTCAAGGTTGGAAAAGTGGAAGTGATTGAGAAAGAAAGGCTTATAATACTGATAGTCATTCAGTATTCATTTTTACAATATTATTACTTTTAAACGCTACTCCAGAGACAATCTTATACAATATAGGCTGCACTGAATGTCTTTATTATGCTAATGTTTCCACTGGGGTTCTTTTGGGGGTTTTGTACCTTTATTGCACTTGCATCAAAACTATGCAGTGTTTGATGCGCTCTCTAACTTAATTTCATTGTTTTTCTATGACAATGGCAAAATCTTTCATATTTTTTGATAGTTAGTAAAGTTAATATTTCAAAAAGATATTACCTAAACTGGTCAAAATAAGCAGCAAAATGCCAGCGCTATCAATTGTCTATTTAAATAAAGAAAATATTCTAACATAAATTATGGCACAGGCAGTGTTAGGATCAAATCAGTAGAGCTTAGATTTTATTCTCCACATCCCAATCAGACAATAACAGCCTTTCTGCAATACTACAGGGCTAGAAGTATGACAATGTTTTCCTCATATTGAACAATCACAATTTCTCAATTTTATCGTGTTAAAACAAAAGAAGGGGTCAGGATGTTACCATGAACAAGCTGATTTTTTTTTTAAAGTACTTTTTACTTTTCAGTCCAGTTCAAATAAGTAGTAAATAGAGTAGAAAGTACTCTAAATGCAAGTAAAAAATATCCACTTTAAAATGTACACTATGTAACTTTTTGGTTGGGGGTCCATCACCTGCTTGTTTCTATGGAGATGTCATTGATCTATCTGGAATGTTCCACAGTATGTCATTAAACAGCTCTACCTTACCTTAATTATTATTCAATTACAGGTGGTTTTATAGATTAAAAATACTGAGAAAAACAGTCATTATGACTGTGAGAGGGGTCGCCTCTCCACAGATCTGACCTGTAACTTGGTGTGGTTTGGTCTCCATGATGATTGAAAGGTTTAATGCCATACTGTGAAACATTCCAGACAAAGCAATAACATGTCCATGGAGAAAAGTATTTGACAGACCCTCCACCAGAAAAGTTACACAATGCACAGTACTTTTACTTTTGTACTCAACACCACAGAAAATATATACATCTCAATTAAAACTGAATTAACCGCACAACCGCACACACAAATCTAGCTCCTTTATGACAAACAGACAGATCAGTTCAAACCAGCGTAAGCCGCTTTCACTGCCATGGGCCTTAAAACAGTGCCCTTTGTATTTTAACCTGATTGAAGTGTCTGTGAACTGCATCAATGATTAATCTCGAAAAATAACTAGAGTCGAGTGCAGTTAGTGGAGTTTGTACATTCAACTGGACTTTAGGAATTTAGACCCAATGAACAATGAGTTTGCACGAGACAGCGCTGATACAAGCAGTTATGTTTTATCTGTACGACTATAGGAAGAGCTTTATAGGGATGTGCCGATACTTTCACGATATGCATCTCACGGTACGATATTTACTGCAATATTTTACGAAGGCTGCCAAAACTGTGAATATGCTCATAATCCGAATAACATTTAAAAGTGCTTAATAACCGTTATTTCAGCATGTAGATTGGTCTGAATCAGAGCAAAGGATCATGGTCTATGTAGTTCTGTTTTTAGCTGTTGCTGCATCATAACAATGAATTTAAGCAAAGAAACAGTTCGATATATTGTGAGACTTTTGATAAAACGATATCATGACATATCGGTTAGTCAATACAGTAGCTGTCTAGAATAATGTCCTTTACAATAAATTATTAGACAACCCACTCTTAATAAAACTGACAACTTTTAAAAAATATAATTGGTTGATCACTGTGGTGTCATAGATGCTTACTGGGGACAGTTGAAAAGGAAAAAGTTAAGGATTTTCATTTCACTATATATATATTTTTCCATCATATCAAAAACAATTGCAAAACTTTTTAATAATAGTAATTCAATCACTACAAGTTTAAATTTCCCTGTAGTCACCAAATACAAGTTTCTTTCATTATATACGGCCACTTGTCCGATGCAAGATTGTGTCCAACCTTGGCAATGGCTGCTCCAAAGCTCATGATGATATAAAATGATAATGGTTGCCTTAAGTCATAACATTTTTAATTGATTTTATGTCAAGAAAAAAAAAAGTCAAGACACTAATGACTACATACCATCAGCCTGTATAGATTTTCTTTTTAGTGCATAATTACACTGTGGAAACGTCTGTGAATGATTTTCCTCTATCATTTGAGGTGCAAGTGCAGTTTGTATTGGGTTATACCAGTTGTTTTACAGTAGTGATTCTGAACATACAGCTCTATCTGCACTACTGTCCCTGGGCTCTCGTGAGGGGCCCTCCCTCCCCCACCTGTCATAATGCTGACAAATAGGAAAGCCTGGAAACACCACCTCCTCCTCCCGCCCCCAGACCCATCAGAGCTGCAGTGTGAGCGCTGGAGCAGATGATATGACCCTTGAACAAAGAACATACTCCTCTGTTAATGCCTGCATGGTATTTGCTCTCGTGGGCTCGGAGCCAGGCCCCTGCACGTGCGCCCTCACAAACACGTGTGGGGTGATCCAAGTTTAAAAGGTTCCCCTGAAATGGTACAAGCGCCTATCTGCACAATTTTAGTACAGTCTGGGCAGTTAGTAATCCCAAACTTAAGGTAAAGTTAGTAAAATAGACTAAACTAAAAGTTTACAAAACAATCAGAGTAAATTGAAGCAGATCTACAGGAGAACAGGTGTGCCAAAGGTCACAGTAAACAAGAAAACAACAAAAATGACCGCAGTTGATCGAATATGATATTATTATTATTAATATAACACGTAAAACATGAAACAATCTGGATTGAATGAAAGGCCATGTGTTGCACTTGGAAAGACGCCGCGGCTGTGCAACAGAAGCCTCTGAAGTGGCTAATCATAAGGCTAACTGAAGCTAAGTAGCCTCCTGGAGCTAAGGTGTCATGGCACCGCTGTGCCCCGCTGGCACGCCTCTTACCTCCTTTACAGGGCGTCCTGTGCTGGCTGTGTTGGGCGCGGTAGCCCTCCACCACTTCCCACTCTCCGTTGTCCCTCTTGATGGGGAAAGACACGCTGAGGACGTGGTTGCAGGGCTTGATGATGCGGAGGATTCCCCGCACTCGGTGTCTCTTCTGCTCGGGACTTTCTCTGGTCTTCAGGTCCTCCACCAGCTTGTCCTCCACGATGGCAGCGCCGCGGTCGAAGAAGCCTTCCACCATGCGGAAGAAGTTGGGGTCGTCGGGTTGGTCCGCGGCGTCTGCATAGTGTCGGACCCGCATCAAGGATGAGGACACCGGGAGAGCAGACTCCACACAGCCGGAGGCCAGTGCGCTACCGGCCGAGCGGCTCAACAGCTCCCCGAAATAACGATACATGACTGGGACTAAACGGGCTAACCGTGGACAAACAAACTAAACGACACGGACGATGGGGATGGCGACGGGAGAGGGGTGGGTGAGCGACACGGCAGCTCCTCACGGTGTGCCGTCCTCAGGCCGAGTGAGGAATAACATCCCGGAGAGTGCTTTAAATCACCGGAGCAGCGCGTGGGCGCGCGGAGGAGGACCATTAAAGCGCGCCCCCGAACAGGGACCTGACAGTGCGCGCACCCGCTGTTTCATGAAAAGAGAAAAGAGAATGAACAGAACTGCAGCCTCCAAAAACACTGTCTGGAGCTTCATGCAGGCTCCCGGCTCTTAGAGAAGTGCACACTTAAAAAAACACGACCAATTTTATAAAACTCTCCGTTTTTATGATGTAAAAATCGGTGGATGTACAGAAGGTCCAAACGCAGGAAAATATCGCGAGTTTATGAAAATATCTGGGTACGTGTAGCCAGGGCCTTATTTTTTATATTTTGCTTTTTACTTTGGCAACAGTTGTTATTCATTCCAATTCTGTCAAAGATCAGTTTGTGGATGTCAAACTATAGGCTGTTCTAACTGTAAAGGGATTATCTTGGATACATTTTATTACGTTTCTGTTCATTATTATGGTTTAGGCTCATCCATGAATATAAAATAATGATTATGTTGTAGCATAAGAGATGTTCTTCATGTGTCTGTTGAATTCATCCAGGTTGTCTTCCCATCAACCCAAACAAATTCTCTATAAGGCCCACAGAGAGGCCAACTCCTGAAGATCCTGCCCAAGGCACTGCAGTCGCCTCCTGCTCAGGTTGAAGTGTAGTCTATGCCTAGGGGTACTACAAACCTGGTTTAGCAACTGACATCAGTCCTAAAAACTTATCATATTGGCTAGGCTGGTTTCAAAATTATGAAAAGTTGACAGTTTCCATAGCAATTAACAATTCAAAACAAAATATTGCATCTTATCTATCATTTGAATGGTCAATGGTCCTCAAAATGTCGCCATAAAACAGGACGCTAAAACCCAATAGCTTGAGTGAATGGTGCACTGTATAAAGGAGCACCCAAACGAAGAGAAATGGGTCAAATAATATCTTTATGGGGGACATCTGAGGCCTGTCCGCTCACACCTGAACAATGGTCATGCTGATAGACTTATATATGTGTTTTCAGTTTTCAGTCGTGTTCATAATAGTGTGTGAAACCAGCTTCTGTCAATGACATGTTGTCTGCACGGTGAATGAGTGACAAGCACATACAGTGAGAGAAATACAATGGACTATAAGACTCAATAGATTTTTATTTGTTATTATTTATAGCCTATATCATAGATCATAACAATATATAGCTAGGTTTTTTAAAAATATATATAAATTAGCCCATGTCCACCAAAGTCCATAGTTACCTCTCTGTTGTTTTTAATGTATGTCATAGAAGTTGGCATTATACACTATAAAGACAACATGTTTTAATATCCCAGAGTACGGCAGAGTCAACACAAAGTTATACAAATTAGGACACTTTTAGAAATGTCAGCCTATTGGGGATTAAATGTATAATCTTTGAAGTGCTAATAAGTGCTAAAACTGAAATTAGCTTTCAGTAATATTTAACAGTGAACTAAGGCAAAAACAGATTAAAAACTGTAAGTAATTTGTTTATAAAACTTATGGAAAAGTAGGTATATCCTGTGGGTGGAGGTGTGGGTGTTCTGTAATCTTTGTTTCTGTGTGATTTGGACAAAGGCTAGCTAAAATCCATCGTGATGTTGTGGTGTAAATTTATATCACTAATGCTAATGCAGGTGTGGCTGCCTAATGGGATAATGGCCCTCGCATGGATTATAGATGAGAGGCAGAAAACTCCAAATAGGGAATGGAGAAATGGTCAGTTGTACTGTGGTTTTCCACCTGCAAGGCACTTCACAACAAGGAACAAACCACTCACACATTCACACATATACATATACACATATACACATACACACACACACACACACACACACACACACACACACATATACATACACACATACACCAGTGCAAGCAGTAGAATGCGAGGTGGGCTAAGTGTCTTGCCCAAGGACACAATAACAGCATTGTAGATTTCTAGGAGGACTGTATATGTGTACTGGAACACTTCATCCAGAACAATACTCCGATGAGAGAGTAGAAAATGGACACACGAACGTATTTTGTAGATTTTAATGTCCTGTCTTTAATTCTTTTATCTGGTATCTATAACAACAATTTGAATCATATTACTAACTGAAATTACATGAATATAATCAGTCTATTAATAACAGTTAAAACAGTTTATCCTAACAATCAATCAAAATATGTAATCAATCAAGTTAATTAAGTTAATTATTATCTAAATCACATCTAAAAGTCAAACAATTAAATAATAATCAAATAAACATTCCCAACCCACCTCTGTCACAGACGCAGACACAAACAGGACAAACTGAAGCCACAAGCAAGGCCAGAAGCACCGTGGTAACAGCGTTACTATGGTGTTACTATGGTGCTAAGGACCCCTGAGCTGCCTGCAAGTGCCTGACCAAATAAACAGTTCCCTTAGGAAATTTACAACAGCCGCCCCCATAATAGTACAGCTATTATGTAAACTAACTAAATTTCCTAAGGTTCAACCGGTATCCCGGGAGAGGAGTCATCGTCATCAGGAATGGCAGGCAGTTCCACCAGGCGTGCTACCGGCCGCAGGTAAGTCTTATTTCCTATCTGGACCTCAGCCGATCGGACACAGCCGTCGTTGTTCTGGATCACCTTTACGACCCTCCCGATGGGCCACTGGGCTCTTGGTAGCTGGGGTTCGATGATCATGACAACTTTGTTCAAGGAGAGATCTTCAGTCGGCCTTTGCCATTTCGGACGGATTTGCAGTGAAGGGAGGTAATGTCTTAGGAACTGCTTCCAGAAGTGATCTACCATCATCTGACAGTGGCGCCAGCGTCTCCTTGTACCTGTGGCAGGGGCGTAACTGACTTGAGGTAACGAGGAGTCCCGCCGCCCCATCAACAGCATGTTGGGTGTAATTGGATCAGGGTCTGCAACATCCGAAGAGACGTAGCCGAGGGGTTTAGCATTAAGGATGCCCTCTACTTCAATCAACAGGGTCAGAAGTACATCCTCATGAAGCGATTGTAATCCCACAACCACTTGCAGGGCTCTCTTCACAGACCGTATTTCACGCTCCCAAACACCACCAAAATGAGGAGCCCCAGGTGGATTGAAGTGAAACTTGATCTGGTGCTTGGCAAGTCTTTCCTGTAGTTCTGGGGTCATTGATTTGAATGCTTCTTTTAGTTCCCTCTCTGCACCTCGGAAGTTGGTACCCTGGTCTGATAAGATCTCAGCTGGTGTTCCCCTTCGTGCTATAAATCTTCTCAGGGCTAGAAGGAAAGTGTCAGCATCAAGGGATGCCAGCAGATCTAAGTGTATGCAACGGGTTGTTAGGCACTTGAACACTACTCCCCACCTTTTTTCGTTGCGTCGACCAACCTTTATGACATAAGGACCGAAACAATCTACGCCAGTGGAGTAGAAGGGGGGCTTAATGAGACGCATACGAGCTGGGGGCAAGTCGGCCATGATGGGAACCACAGGCTTGCCACGCCACTTAATGCATTCAGGGCAGGTTCTTTGAAACTTCTTTATGGCTTGTCTCCCCCGCAGTATCCAAAATTGTCTCCTGATTTCAGCAAATACTCTATCAGGTCCAGGGTGGAGCAGACGAGCGTCCATGTCTTTAATGAGGAGCTTAGTGATAGGATGGTTGGGATCAAGAACAACTGGCGTAGGTTGTTGTACTGGAAAAGCTGGGCCAACCATTGTGGCCTGGTACTGGACTGGCATAAAAGCTGTTGTAACACCATGCTCAATATTCACAGTGGCAGGAACAAGTTGGATCACTTCATAGGCAGGCTGGTAGAAGGTTATCGGCATAATTTGTGGCACAATTGTAGTAGTGACCGTGGCTGATGGGTAATGGAATGGGGTGACTTGTGGTATTGGAAGTGGCTGCTGGTATACAGGGTGGCTGACTGGCTGAACCACTATATTGGGTGACAGGTATGGCTGGGCATTCAGGTTAAGAACTGCTGATGGTTGGGATGGTGGAGAACTGGGCTCACTTGGGCCTCCACACACTACTGGGGATATGGGCTGGTTGAAAACTGTTCCTGCATTCCACTGACTCACCTTATCGCCCGCCGTAGAACAGGAGAGACAAGAGAGAAGCCCGAGCGTTGAAGGTTGCTGGCCATCTTGAGTAACAGACTCGGTCTGCACGCTGAGTGACTGCAGCTGTTGTACGCTGGCTCTTAGGCTGTCTTCCTGGAGAGGCGTAGTATAAGTAGTCATAGAGGGAGGAAGGCTGACCTGGTAGCCCTGGAAGTGAGCTGGAAGCTGTCTCTGCCTTGCTGTTGCTCCACCGTCAGTTACATTTGTCATGTCCATTTCGATGTTAGGGTGAAGTAATCCGGCTCGAAGGACCAATATTGTAGATTTCTAGGAGGACTGTATATGTGTACTGGAACACTTCATCCAGAACAATACTCCGATGAGAGAGTAGAAAATGGACACACGAACGTATTTTGTAGATTTTAATGTCCTGTCTTTAATTCTTTTATCTGGTATCTATAACAACAATTTGAATCATATTACTAACTGAAATTACATGAATATAATCAGTCTATTAATAACAGTTAAAACAGTTTATCCTAACAATCAATCAAAATATGTAATCAATCAAGTTAATTAAGTTAATTATTATCTAAATCACATCTAAAAGTCAAACAATTAAATAATAATCAAATAAACATTCCCAACCCACCTCTGTCACAGACGCAGACACAAACAGGACAAACTGAAGCCACAAGCAAGGCCAGAAGCACCGTGGTAACAGCGTTACTATGGTGTTACTATGGTGCTAAGGACCCCTGAGCTGCCTGCAAGTGCCTGACCAAATAAACAGTTCCCTTAGGAAATTTACAACACATCTGTAGGAGCTGGAATTGCACCGCCAACCTGTGGGGCACTGGATTTAACCCCTTAACCAATGATCATGATGATTCATGTCGAGAGCGGGATTCGAACCACCAACCTTCAACCCAGTGACATTCTGAGCTACTGTTGTCCCCCTAATCTGTGTTCAGGACTTAGAATTCAAAGTTTACAGGCAAAACAGTCATATTTTATTTCATTTTACACATTTCTCTCGCTCTGAGGTCCGAGGGCCAGCTCCAGCTCGTGGTGCTTAAGTCGAGATTTAAACCCAGGATTTAAACCCCTGGACAGGGCCTTCTCTGTGGCCGGCCCCAAGATCTGGAACGCTCTGCTCCCCCACGTCCCAACAACCCCCACAGTGTAATGTTTTAAGTCTCATCTTAAGACCTACTTTTATTCTTTGGCTTTTAACACCACGTGAGTTGTGTGGTCCTCTGTGTCTTATTTATTTTACTTATTTATTGCTATTTTATGATTTTTATGGTTTTGCTTTTATTTGATTTCCAGTGGTTTATTGTTTTATGACTGGTATGATCCAATTTGATCAGTTTACCTTTTTGTTGTCTTCATTTGATGACTTCTGTGCAGCACTTTGGAAACTGCTTTGTTTGTAAAATGTGCTAAATAAATAAAGTGGATTTGGATTTGGACATTTTACACACATTTTACCTTCCCTTAATTTAAAGTGCGCTGTAAAGTTTACCTTGCAGTAACTAGCTGTTGTTTTAATCACAGTCTTCCAGGTATGACTCAAACCAAAGTGCATGGCCTGTAACAAAGGGATTGAAACACACAACTTATTGGAGCATTATAATTTTTGGCTGGAATTTGTCACCATTTATGTAATGAACCGCTCCATACTAAGCTATGTGTTCAAAGTATTATATAGGCCCTGCATCTGCTCCACTGACTCCACCTGGTCCACATATGTGCTGTTTGTTATGTAACGCGCATGCTCTGTGAAGCCTGGGAATGCCTTCACTCTAAAGGTGCATTGTGTAACTTTTCTGGTGGAGGGTCCGTCAAATGCTTTTCTCAGTGTTATTACTTTGTCTGGAATGTTTCACAATATGGTATTAAACCTTTCAGTCTTCATGGAGACCAAATCAGACCAAGTTACAGGTCAGATCTGTGGAGAGGCGACCCCGCTCACCGTCAGAATGCCTGTTTTTCTAGGTATTTTTAATTTATAAAACCACCTGTAATTGAATAAATGTGAGGTAGAGCTGTTTAATTAATAGAGCAGAGCGATGTCATATCCATAGAAACAAGCAGGTGACTGACCCTTGATCAAAAAGTTACAGTGAACTTTAAACCTGATACTAAACCTGGACTAGAACAGGACTAAACGACGTCCATACCAGGAACATCTGGACTATAGGCTCCAACCAGGACCAGGCAGGACAAGTTCAGATAGCACCACAGCATTCTATTGGCCTAAATGGAACTCACCACTGGGCAATTTAAATAAGGCTTAAAACAATAGCTGTTACTGCATGGTGCGGTTTGAAGGGCAGTTTGAGTGCTTAAAGGTGCACGATGTAACTTTTTGTCTGTCACCTTCTTGTTTCTATGGGTATGTCATTGCTCTGCCTGAAATGTTCCACACTGTGACATTAAACAGCACTACCTTACATTTATTCAATTACAGGTGGTTTTATAGATTAAAAATACCTAGAAAAACAGACATTCTGACTGTGAGCGGGTTAGCTCTCCACAGATCTGACTGACTTGGTTTCCATTAAGATAGAAAGGTTTAATGCCATACTGTGAAACATTCCAGACAATGCAATGGAGAAAAGCATTTGACTGACCCTCCACCAGAAAAGTTTGACAATGCACCTTTAGTATCAGCTAGTGGAAAAAGGTGTTTTGGGCTTCTGAGAAGAGACTGACTTTTTTTGTCTGTAGATTTTGAACTCAATATATCAATATTAAGACTTCGAGGTAAAATTTCTAGTCTGAAGTGGATAAAGAACAAAATAATGCTGACTTCATAATGTCCTGACCTGCACTTACACCTATGGACTAAACCCTGAAGATAAGATCACTGCACATGGCTAACTGCTACATGTTTAACACTGTGGTAGGAAATTCAGTGGATTGTTGCTTAAAGGTGCACTGTGTAACTTTTGATCCATCACCTGCTTGTTTCTATGGAGATGTCATTGTCCTGCCTGGAATGTTCCACAGTATGACACTAAACAGCTCTACTTTACATTTATTCAATTACAGGTGGTTTTATAGCTCAAAAATACCTAGAAAAACAGGCATTTTGACTGTGAGCGGTGTCGGAGCGCGGAGAAAAGCATTTAATGGACCAGAAAAGTTACACAATGCACCTTAAAGCAACTTAATTATGCTTTATACTTTTGAATGCTTAAAATGCTACTAAAATTTAATAAAAAAGTAACTTGGGAGTAGTATTTGCATACACTGGCAGTACCTGTTGGCCTACTTGTAAAAAAAAAATCCCTTTCAGTCATATGCACAGCTGAACAGAACAGTTTTAAGCATGGATTTTTTTGTTATTTAACTGTAGCCCTCTTACTTTTTATTAAAGGTCCTATATTACACAAAACTGACTCTTATGACCTTATAATGTTATAATGTTGTTACCTTCTCAAAAACATACCTGGAGTTGTGTTTTGTCTCATTCACACATGTTTATTTTGTCATGTAGTTTTCAAGTTAACAGCTCCTTTTACCTTTAGTTCAGTAGAGATTGGCAATTCCAAGGCTGACACAAACCAGATCATTATAGTGAAGGTGTGTGGAGTTTAAAAACACAGTGGAGCACTTCCTGTATTACCACATGACATCACAAGGTGGAACAGAGTGTTTTCTGTTTGAGAGAAGAACTATACAAAGCCTAAATATGCAGGTTTGTGTGTTAAACATGTGTGAATGAAACAAAACACAACTCCAGGTCTGTTTGTGATGAGGAAACAACATTTTAACATAGATCAGAAAAAAGCGTAATGTGGGCCCTTTAATAATAGCGTCTAACATTTCAGACCCACATTTTGGATTTAAACTTTTAGTTGTGTAGTTGGACCTTTGCCTACAGGCAGTAGTAATGTTATCACAAAGCACAAAGTTGAGTTTTAAAGCTATATAAGAGGATCTTATCGCCAGTCTGTTCTATTGGGCTGTTGTCTCTGAAGGCGAAAACACATTATAAAGATTAGTCCATTCACTAAGAGAAGCAATAACAATGGTACAGGCCTATTGGAAACTGGGTCTGGAAGTCAAATTGCTAATAGAATGACAGCGCAAATAATTAGGTTTAAAAGCGCATTATGTAACTTATGGCGGTTCGGCGTGGTTATCTCCATGGAGACGCTGTTGAGACGGAATGGTGTTAAACTTTTCTTTTTAGCTGAGGGTAATAACAGCTCCTACAAAAGGAACAAATCAGTACACACTATGTTTTTTTTTTTTAACATCTGTATGCATATAGTTTTTGTTTGAAGATTTCACAATTCATTCACAATTCATTTTGGTCTGGAATACTGTCTAGATCTCGGTTTGAATAAATAAAATGCATTATTCTACTAGTATTATTGTGTGAGTGTGTTTTGCTTGATAGAGAATTGTGAATTTACCTAAGAAGTAGTACAAATCTCCCTGGTTAAAGTTACACCCAGTGACTTTTTGGTTCTCCATGTTCTTGTCTCTATGGAGATATTATTGCATAGTCTTTAAAGGAGAACTATATGTGCAATTTTGATTTTAAATTTCATAAATGTGATCTACATGTGTCCCCAGATATGAGCTAAACATGTTCAGATCAAATAGTTCTTACTGTTAACAACTGTAATGCTGATTTATTCTAATTACAAAAACATTAGGCAGCATTTTTGTTATAATTTGTTGTTTTGATTGTAAAGACTATTACAACTGAAATTCAGTTGGTTTAAACCTAAAATGCCTCTTTGATCTGAATGGTCTAAACCCCAGCACCTGCAGACAGTCATGACTCAGTGCTAGTGCAGCCTCTGCAGCTCAGGGAGGGAATTCTGGAGGTTTTGAGCTTTCACGTGAGGCATGGCCTGTCCGTATACTGCGAATGAGAAAAACCTGTAGGTGTGTGTCCTTTATGCAGGTTTAGGCACTGGCAACCCACGTTAAGTTGTGATTGTGTAATATCTTTATTAAAAAGTAAAGATGCATTGTGTAACTTTTCTGGTGGAGGGTCCGTCAAATGCTTTTCTCCATGAAGATGTTATTGCTTTGTCTGGAATGTTTCACATTATGGCATTAAACCTTTCTATCTTCAAACCAAACCAAGTTACAGGTCAGATTTGTGGAAAGGCAACCCCGCTCACAGTCAGAACGCCTGTTTTTCTAGGTATTTTTGAGCTATAAAACCACCTGTAATTTAACGAATGTAAGGTAGAGCTGTTTAATGCCATACCATGGAACATTCCAGGCAGAGCAATGACATAACTACAGAAACAAGCAGGTGACGGACCCCCAACCAAAAAGTTACACAGTGCACCTTTACCTACATTTCAAATATGTATCTGAACCCCAGAAGCAAAGCACATACTTGGCTGTACATTGCTAAGCCGTTAGCTGTAACCACAGGGGACTGACCATAATTCATTCTCAGAGCTGTGATCACATGACAAGGGGCGCTGGAGGTTTCCTGGAAGCTGATTGGCTGCTGAACCATCACTCATGCCCCTGCGATTGGGTGGGAGTTGTCACATAGGCAGCCAATAGGAACGCAGAGCTGCTCATTCCTTGAAACAGCTATAGAGATAAATGAGGCAGCATATGGGGGGTGGACAGTGGAGTTAGACCAGGAAAACAATCTGCCCTTGATGTTAAGATAAGAAAGACCACATATATATAGACTATTATGCAGTTTTTTTCATATAACATTACATTTTAGGAGGGTAAATGACAAAATGAACTCCGAAATCTTCCACATTATTTCTCATAAATACTGAATAATATTTGATTTATGTTGTAATGTTGTTGCATGCATACATATATAGTTAAGATTTTAGGAGAGTAAATGACAAAATTAACACTAAAACATACCCAAACATACTAATTATTTAATTTGTGTGACAATTCTAATGTAGTTAGAATAATAAAAAAAAATAAAACCCATAAATCCATTAAATTTATTATAATATATATATATATATATATATTTTTTTTTAATAATGAAAAAAACAAAAGTACACAAAATTCCTGATCTTTCTGGTAAAGGTGTCTGATGCCAACAGGTATCCTTACACAAACAAAGAAAATCAATGGTATCAGTGGTGGATGAAGTAATTTAGTTAAGTAACAGTACAAATACAAGGGTAAGAAGTTATTCAAGTAAAAGTAAAAATATCACATGAAAAAATCTACTTAAGTAAAAGTGTTAAAGTACCTGTTTAAAAATGTACTTAAAGAGTAAAAAGTAATAGTATTTAGCAGAGAGTTTTAGAACAGTTAAAGGATGAAATGTAGTGATTTTGATGAGTAGCAGATTTTAAATTTTTCAGTTGATTTGTACATTTTTCCATCTGTTTTGTGTTTTTGTGTATTTGGTTTGCTCAAAGTTGGGATGTTAACTCAAATTAAATGTGCTAAAAATAAGTCTCAGCCATTTCAGCAGGTCTCAAACCATAAAGAAAAGTACTTTTTACTTTTCAGTCCTAAAAATGTACTTAAGTATTGTACTTTTACTTTTACAAAATAACTATTGTGAAATGCAGTGGTAATGCAAGAGCCTGTAGTTTCCTGTGACACTTGTCCTACTTAGAGCCTTGTTTGAAATTCACTTTTGTCCTAATGTGGATTTCGTTTAGTCCTGTTTATATGTACAGTCTATGGTCCTGTTATAGTCCTGGGTTAGTCCAGGTCTAGTCCAGGTTTAGATCAAGGTTTTGTTCCAGTTTTGTCCCTAATTCTTATGTGTACAAGTGAATGCATGCCTTGATAGGGGGAATAATAAAATTTACTAATAGTTTGTTAAGAATGATTCAGGCTTAGTAAATACTTAATTAAGAGTAAACAGCAGGCCCGTCGACAGAAATTTGGGGGCCCAGGGCAAGAAGCCTAACATGGGCCCCCCTCTAATATAAATTCATATACATATATAAATAAATATAAATAAAAGGAGAAATTATTGTTTTGCCCTGATTATTCCACTATAATAAACTTGGTAATCACAAAGGAAACAGGTTAATGGTCAGATCTATGGAGAATCAAGCCTGCACATGTTAAGAATTCTTTTTTTTTTTTTTTTTTTTAAATCACAACAGCACATGTCTGTATTAAAATCACCACATTTGAAGCTTTATAAGACCACAAAATCTGTGCAAAATACTTTTACTTTTCCCAGTAGTACATTTTTAAAGGGGTATTTTAATACTTTTACTTAAGAAGATTTTTCACATGATTTACTTGAGTATGTTTTTGCTCCAATATCAGAAAACTGAGTTCTTCTTCCACCACTGTTAGCTTTTGACCTGGTTGTCTCATGTAGTTTACTCAGAGTTGTAGTTTGAGTAATCCTGTTGTTTATCCTGTATTCAAGGGATATTCAAAATGGAGTCAAGTGCAGTCTCATGGTAAATGTGACCTTTACCCACTTCCTGTACGCTGAACTTTGACCCCACATATCCCCAAAGTCACCTTGAACCAGCGAGGAGCCAACTGCTGCCAACCACAAAGTAAATATAGACACTACTGTAACCAAAGTCTTCCTGGGTGTAAGGTAGTCATATATTCTACTCCTGTAAAATGATTGTTTATGGACTTGAATACTTGAAGTGCAAAGCATTATTTGGGTTAAGTTAAAGTAAGTAATTTGTGGAAAGCTGTACTGAGATATTTGTAACTGATATAGGGATGAATGCTAACTACTATTGACCAAAAAATAAATAGGTGACTACTACTCCTACTACTCCTACTACTCCTACTACTACTACTACTGTTGTGTAATGTAAACATGTTATTGAGACTAAAACTACTACTACTGCACTATTACTACACCAACCACCACCACTTCTGTTACTAAGACCAAGGAAATGTATTTATAAAGCACAGTGCATGTGCTTGAGAGGTGAGGCTGCATAGTAAAGTATTATTGGCTCCAAAGCAGACCACTACACCACAGAATTAGCAACTACTACTACTACTACTACTACTACTACTACTACTACTACTGCTACTACTACTACTACTACTACTACTACTACTACTGCTACTACTACTACTACTACTATTGTTAATTAGAATGAGAGGTGAGGCTGCAGGTTAATGTAGACATGTAGTGCATCCTTAGAGTACTGCTGTTACTACTAAGAATAAGAAGTGTGGCTGCATGACAAAGATTTGAGAAAGATTGGATCCAAAGCAGATAGACCAATACACTACAGAATTACCTATACTATTACTACTACTACTACTACTACTACTACTACTACTACTACTACTAATAATAATAATAATAATAATAATAATAATAATGATAATAAAGGCTGCCAATCTGCACCATCGGTTCCTCCGACCACCACCATCACACACTACTTTCATACTAGGCAGCGTAGGTGAAGTGTCTTACCTAAGGACACAACAACAGTTTTTGCCACTGGCGCCCCCATGTGGCACCTGGTATTCCCAGTATCCAAGTACTGACTAGTCCCTGTACAAGCTAGCCACTAATACTACTACAAATACTGAAGAGAGAGGTGACTGAATATTAGCTACTAACTACTGCCCCTGAAAAATGAAAAAGGTGACTACTACTGCTACTATTATTATTTACAATGAGAGGTGAGGCTCCAGGTTCATGTAGTTAGACATGATGTTTGGATCTTTGGACAACTGTTACTACTATAAAGCACAATGCATGAGCAAGCAACCCAAAGTGTTTGATTTACTACTACTACTAAATGTAGAATGAGAGGTGACACTGCACAGGAAGATATCACTGGACCCAAAACAGAGAGAGCACTAAACTGCAGAATTAGCTACTACTACTATTCCTACTGGCTATTACCACTACTACTAGGCCTAATACTACTACTACTGCTGCTACTACTACTACTACTACCTCTACTACAGAATGAGAGTCGAGGCTGCAGGTTGATGTAGACAGTGTTTTATTGGATCCAGAGCAGGCAGGACTAGCCCGGCTGTTGCACTACATTTTGGCACAGGTTATTTTTAAATAGTGACCAGCAGCAGACCCTAGACGCCCATGGGTGCACAAAAGCATCACTAACACCAAAAAAATCTTACCTAAACTTCCAAATGGTATTTTTTACAGCTCTCCACTTCATTCTGTATGTTTCCGAGTTTATTTTCGTATCACAAAAGAGGAAGAAATAAGCTGTATGGATGTTGTCATATGAGAGGTAATACAGTATTTTCAGACAATTAATTTCACCTGGCTGTAACAGAGAGTATAGTTATAGTATATTACACAAAGATGTCCCCCAGATACACTTTACAATATAATAATAATAATAATAATAATAATAATAATAATAATAAAAAAGAAAAAGTTGTAAAAGAAATAAAAGTGTTGAAAGTTCATTGAAAAAAGCAGTGTTGTTTTGGCTGAAGGAAATATAGGACAATGGGGACTGCATTAAAACACTGTGGTAACTATAGAGAGATGCACAAATACACAGAGGCTATGTTCAAACTGCAACGAATAAAGTAAAAAAATAAGATACAAAAAATAAAAATCTGTTCTGAATTTGGGAAAAAAAGGCAGTGAAATATTGGTAGCTAATTTACAGAATTTTGCACAATCTGGCAACACAATATTTTTACGTGTTTACGTCTAGATGTTTCATGGTAAATTTCTGGAAATACCTAATAGTATTTTTCAGAAATTTTGCAATATTAACTTATATTTAAGGTGCATTGCCTATTATACAGTCTTTATGCTAGTAGGAGTGCAGTCGTATTATACAACTATGGCATTCCAAAAGGGACAAGCTAAATAAAAACCAACAGAAAAAGCTGAAATTGCAGGTGCATATTTTGTGTATTTTTACATTTGAACCCCAACTGTAAGCAATTATTAATATTTTGAGCAAATTACGGGGTGGAAAACACTCCAAATATATAAATATAACTCCAAATGTCCCTGTAGGGCTACCATAGATTAGAAACCTTTACAATAAAAATCTGTTTTGAATTTGAAACAAAAAAGGCAGTGAAATGCTGGTAGCTCCAATTGACAGAATTTTACACAATCTGGCAACACTAAATTTTGCGTGTTTTTTAGTAATTTTGTATTTTTAATTTAAGAATTTTCAAATTTAAGGAAGTATTTGTATTTTTACGTAAATTATAGGGTGGAAAAACAGAAAGAAAACATATATAACTCCAAATGTCGCTGTAGGGCTACCATAGATTTGAATCCTTTACAATAAAAATCTGTTTTGAATTTGAAACAGAAAAGTAAAAAATATTGGTAGCTACAATTAACAGAATTTTACGCAATCTGGCAACACAAAATTTTACGCATTCATGTCTATATTACTAGATACATCATGGTAAAATTCTGATCATTACAGTTGCTATAGTATTGAAAAATACTATGTACTATGTAACAAAATGCAGTGAAATATTGATAGTGACAATTAACAGAACTTTACCATAATCTGGCAACACAGGTTTGTTATGTCCATGATTCACTATTCACTATTTGTACAGTACATGAGAAAATTACAGTAATTTCATTTAAAAAAAAAAGTTTTAGTGTTATTAAGACATTGCACGGTAAAATTCTGGTAACTACAGTTGCTATAGTATTTTCAGTAATTTAGCATTTAGTTTTCACTTTAGACATTTGAATTTAAGGTGCATTGTGTATTATCCAGTACTTATACTAGTAGCTGTATTACTACTACAACTATGGCACTCCAAAGGGAACAAACTAAAAGCAAATAGAAAAAACTTAAATTACAGGTGCATTTGAATATAACTACAGTTAAACCTCAAATGAAAGCAATTATTTTTGTGTTTTCGAACAAATTATGGAGTGAAAAAGAAAGAAAGGAGTGTTTTGTAACTTCAAATGCCCCTGTAGGAGATTTGAATCATTTACAGATAGTAGCTATGTATGTTAATAAACCAATTCAACTCGCTAGCAACATAATTAAAAGGCAGTTTAGAAGCGCAAATCTTATGTCATTCTAATTGTAGCTATAAAAAATAGAAAAACTCTGAATTAAACTGAAAAATGTACATCTTGCTCTTTAAGTTTGGAGTGCAAATTGTCCGTTAGAAATTGAAGTTTGAACATAGCCTGGAAGAGACACAAATAGGCCTATTACATACAGTATCATGCATTCACTCACAAAAATATACATTCACGTCAATAAAATAAAAATGATAAAAAAACAAAACAAAAATATTTAGACTTTAAGCAGATGACTGAGCGAGCTAGGCTTTTTCATTGCAACCGAGGCTTCCTGTAACACTCTGCTCCGTGTAATTAGTTCAATAGCCTGTAAAGCTTAACATTCACTTTGTACACACGTTTAAAACATGAACCAGGGGCGCGCTGGAGTAAAGCAACACCGCCAACCAGAGGCCAAACGCAAGAACTACACCAAGCTCAGGGATAAAAGGTTTAAATGGGGGATTTTAAGTGTAATAAATTAGTAATAAACATGTAATATCTTTATTTACATGGGTTGGAAGTTTATTTTATTTGTTCAGTAGATTGACAAGGCTAGGGCTGAAATCATCCAAATGATTCTGGTGAAGGTATATGAAGTTTAAAAACACAGTGGAGCACTTTCTGTATTACCACATGATGACATCACAAGGTGGAACAGAATGTTTTCAGTATAAGAGGAGAACTCAGTGTAAATATGCAGGGTTTGTGTGTTAAACATGTGTGAATGAAACAAAACACAGCTCCAGGTCTGTTTAAGATGAGGAAACATTATAACAGATCAGAAAACAGTGTAATATGGGCCCAATGTAGAAATCGGAAAAAATGAACTTAACACAAAAAAAAACTACGGAAGGAAGAAAGGCAAGTTAATCCCTTGATCTTGATACAACTCCTGCTTTTGACTTCAGGTGACGGCGCATAGGACCACAATTTATCCGCCCCAAAAAGACATAATAAAAACACATTTGAAGAAAAGAAAAAAAAAACGGCAAAAACAACCAACCAAAAGTGTTAAATATATATATCGATCAATGGTCAGGGTATTGCACAAAGGGTACATTTGGCCCTAAACAGTCAACACAATAGGATTCTTGTCCATGCGTCTCCGAAATTAGCGGAGGGATATCAACACAGACACTCAAGATACAGGCTATGTACAGGACCGTCCCACGCTGGGATGGGGCGAGGGGGAGCGAAGGAGTCCATTTTGTGAGTGGATTATGGAGTTTTCTATCAACAGTAAAAGTGCACTGTGAAATATAGCTGTAAGTGTTGTATAGTCCAGCCCAGTCTCACAGTTTAATAATACTGGCAATGCAATACTGGGTTTAAATAGAGGGTTGGGTTAAAGATGCAATGTGTAGCTTTTTGTTTTGTTTCCATGGAGATATTACTGCTTTGCCTGGAGTGTTCCGCAGTCTGGCATTGGACTTATTTATTATGCATGTATTCAATTATAACTGTTTGCTTTTGTTGCTAAAAACACCTGGTGAAACGTACATTCTTATGAGTGGGCTTGCCGCTCGACAGATCTGACCAGTAACTTGGCCTGGTGGTGTGACCTGCTTGCATCCACGATGACAAATAAGATTAATGCCATACTGGGGATTATTTCAGGTAATGAAGCGATAACATATTCATGAAAACAAAACAAGCAGGTGGTGGATTAACCGTAAACTTGTCCCAGGGTTTATCTCATCCCTTTACAAAGAAATGCATCATTCATAAATAAGTACAGTATATATCTTTATAGCTATGTAATAATTTATTATTCTTTGAATCCGTTGGCCTCCACTCAGTTCATTCGATTAGATTAGATTTTATTGCATTATAGTAGATGCAACAAAGCTATTACACCTGTGAGTCTGGGCTGTCTTATTCAGGGCTTGACACTAACTTTAGGCAGCTGATCAAATACAAAACATCTAAAAGGAATTTTTATTTAGTTTTTAAAGGTGCATTATGTAACATTTCTGGTGGAAGATCTGTCACCTGCTTCTGTCTATGGAGATGTTATTGTTTTGCCTTGAATGTTCCGCAATATGGCTTTTAATCTATCTGGCCTGGCCAAATTAAAGCTCAGATTGGGGGAGAGTCCGCTCACAGTAAGAATTCTTGTTTTTTACTTATTTTTTTCAATAAAATCACATGAAATTGAAAAAAAAAAAGCAAGATAAATAGGGTTAATGCCATACTGAGGAACATTCAAGGCAAAGCAATGGAAACAAAAAAGTAGTGCCCCCCCAAAGAGAAAAGTTAGATACTGCACCGTTAAGTATACAGTACTTCTAAAAGTTCATGCTCATTTTTGGTAGTGGGTCAGTCAGAAGCTGCCCACTAACGTAATAGTTGTCAGTTTGATTCCTGAAACTGCTGATGTGTCAATGAGCAAGACACGTCACCTAAACTGTAATTGTATTAGAGTGATTAAGCTTTTAGTAGATTGTCAAACTTGTAAAGCGCAATATTGATTTGAATTTTGGACAGTTATTATTATTATTAATTATTATTATTATTTAACTACAATTAAGCTACTTTTTAGCATCTGTAGGTAAAATAGTAAACATATTTTGAAGAACACAGCGACCAGAGAGCCAAAAAGTTACAGCCAAGCCCTGGTCTAATTCATAGTCTTATTCATTTACATAATAAACCCAGGCAACGAGAACAAACACAATGCAAGTAAAGGATATTTCTGAAAGTAACAACAACCAATAGCATTTGTATATTACTATGTATATATTTATACGTGTATGTGGGAGTGTTTAGGTTTGCGTCTCCTCTGGTGCAGTGTACGAGAAGTCCTTGAACTCCTCCTGGTTGATCTGTCTGATGATTGCTTCGTCAGTTGGGGTCAAAACGGGGTCCTCCTTCGTGAAATCCTGATCGAAGTTATTCACATCGCGTTTGGTTTTCTGAAACGCAGAACAGAGGGAAGAAATAGGTTATATTGATACTTTGCAGCTATTTTCATCTACATTATCTGGGGGTGTGAAGCTAACTGGAGGCACTGCTCAGAGTTTAATCTGAGCTTTGTTTTAACACAATCTGACCAGAAAGAAGTGATTTAGCTGGAAGTACAACAGGTGAGCTGATTTGTGCTGCTAAACAAGTCCCTCTCACATAAAATTACAGTCACAAGCTAACTAGCATTAGCCAACAGCTTTTCATTTAGTCACTCTCCCCTTTTTGTTGAAAATCAAACTCCTAAACAGGACCGTGAACGCTCGTACTGATCACAGGCTCCTGAAAACGTGTTGTTTTAAATCCACTTTGTATTTTTTCCTGAGTTTTCAAACTATCTTAAAACTTTTTTGGTTGTGTTTGCTACTGTGTGCACTGTGTCACCATGGTAACTCCTAAACATATGCCCCATAGAGATATGTAGAACACCCCCAGAGTGATGAGGTTGGTGGTTCAATTCCAAATCTTTATTATGGTTTTATGATTATTTTAATGATTTTTATGAGAGCTGGTAGAGCATCTGTTTATTGGTTTTTAATGTTTTTCGGAGCAGAAAGATTTCAGTTTATACAATTTGCTAAACAAATAAAGAGTAGGACTGCACTACAACCAATGTGTACTTTGTGTCCTTAGGCAAGACACATCCTGATGGTGGATGAGTGACTGAATAATGCTATGTGAAAGGCTTTAGAATCCGGAAAATCATTAACTAATAAAGTAATTGCTCTACACCAGGTGAAGGTAAGCTACAGCTGCTACCAGAGATATCCTACAGTGGACACACACACACCACATTCATGCTCAGTCAAGATGAATGAAGTATCTTGCCCAAGGACAAAACAACAGCATGTCAAACCTTGTGTATTAGACAAACAGATAGATTAAGAAATAGATAGATAAAGAGATAGAGAGATACTTTCTCCTGAAGCATGTGTGTAGTGTGCGCTTACTATTCTGGGCTTAAACGGCGGTTTGACCTTCCTCTGCTCCAGCAGCACCCAGTCGATCTCTCTGAAGAACGGGTGAGTTTTGATGGCCTCTTCACAGCCCTGGGTCACCACACAGCCCAGACGCTTCGCCGGGTTCTTGGTCATGAACTACAAAATGAAGATACATGTTTATTAGTGTTTAGAACAACCTGACAGAAGCTATATTCATATTGAACAGGCTTTTCGCATTCAAAGGTGAGACATTTCTGTTTGTAGGTATGGTATAAGCGCATTAAACAACTTGGTGTCATTATGCAGTTTTAATACACTTCACTCAATGATTCAATGACGCAGCGATGTGCGTTACAACTGCATAATGCACAGCTCCTCGTAGTTTCTTGTTTACATGTAGCTCTCCAGCTGCAAACCAGTGGAGTCTAAAAACTTCAAAGACGTGTTCAGAAGCGTTGACATCACACACTTTTGTTTTCACAGAAGAAATGTTCTGCCCCCAAGTGCAAGACTGAGTCATAATGAAAACAAATATACAGCGTGGGTTTCCTTATTCAGAGCAAAAATGAGACAAAAATAAGACACATGTGATTTAACTCTGCTTAGAAGACCCAAGGGAGCAGTTTATTCTCTCTACCGCACGAGCTGAATGTAAGGAGACTGTTGCAGTTGTCATGGCGATGATGATACATGAAATAGTTTGTACAAACTCTGTGCTGATCATAGACTGTGCAAAGAAGTGGACTAAAGGAGTGTGAGGTCACCCACAGCTTTGGCTCCAGTCAAATGAAGCTTGTGATGTTAGTGGTTACAGGGGTGAATTTGGAGCCAGTTCCATATTAGGAATAGTAATTTTAAATCTGACAAAATAGTGAAATAAAAACCCCAGGATCATGCAGAGTGGGTTAATATGGACATTTTAAGACCAAAATGACGAGGCTCACTGCAGCAGTTACAGAGAGAGGGGCCACAATATTCCAGTGTAAGTCAATGGGAGTGAGATTTGGAACCTGCCGACTAGCGCGTTAGCTATGTCCATTTATATATACAGTCTATGGTGCTGATGTCCTCTGTCCTATTTCTACTGTTTAAAAGCCGTTACTAGGCAACGGAGTCTGGCGCTGTCTGTCTAATCTGATTGGCTGTTGTAAATGTGACTGTGCGTGAGAGAGTCTGGGGCCCTTAATGTGAGTTTCATTCAGAGGAGGTTAAACAGTTACCGCTCGGAGGATGGACACAGCCTCTTTGCTGAGCCACACGGGGTAGAGCACGTCGTCATGGAGAATAGACTCAAAAAGATCATCCTCGTTGTCCGCCTCGAAGGGGGGCTGTCCCGCCATCATCTCGTACATGAGCACCCCCAGAGCCCACCAGTCCACAGACGCGCCGTACTCCAGCTCCTGCAAGATCTGAGACACAAAGCACACAGGGCGGGTTAGGGATGGAGGAAAACGCAGTGAAATCAAAATCACAGTTTGAATGGTTACAATTAGTGAATGCAAAAAGCTGCTATTTTCCAGGTATTGTAAAAGAAATAAATCTGAAGAAGCTGAAGTCCATGAATACACAAACCTACATAAAGCCTACTCTTTAGACGTTGTGATTGTATCAGTTCAGGCGGATTAGAGATGGAGAAAAAAGCAGTGAAGTGAAGTCTGTATCGCAGTTTGAATGGTTACAATTAGCAAATGCAAAAAGCTGGTGTTTTTCAGGTACTGTAAAAGAACAACTCTGTCTCAGTTACTATAGCAATTAACAATTTGAAAATAAAATATTATATCTTTTGAACAAGAAGCTGAAGTCCATGAATACACAAAACCTGCTTACTCGTCTACTATTTAGACCCACCTTTAGAATTATGTTCTGAAATGCATGGGATCCTTGTATTAGTTTAGCAGTTCAGATTTCAGTCTTGCTAAAATGTTAGTGCTTCTGTTTTAATAAAGGCTTCTACACTTGAAGTAACATTTAACAGAAAGAACACGGTCAGAAAGAAAGCTTTGTTGTGGACTGGTTAACCCTGTTGTACATGGTTCTGAGTTTAATCTTGGTTTAGTCCAGGTTTTGGCTTGGTTAAAGGTGCACTGTGTAACTTTTCTGGTGGAGGGTTTGTCACCTGCTTGTCTCCAAGGAGATGCTATTGCTTTGTCTGGAATGTTCCACAGTATTGTGCTAAACTATCCATCTTGCATTTTCTCAGTTACATGTGTTTTATTGACTTAAAAACTCACAGTGAGTGGGCTCGCCTCTCCATAGATCTGATCCTGTAACTTGGCCCTGTAGCGTCAATTTCTTGAGCTTATTTGAGATAAATAAGTGTAATGCCATACTGCAGAAACGGAAAACTCCAAGCAACGCAATAATATTGTTATGTAGAGAAGCATGTGACGGACCCTCCATCAGAAAAGTTACACAGTGCATCTTTAAGCATAGTTTTAGTCCTAGGTCAGTATTAGTGATCTTAATATAGAACTATATTAATCCTAGTTTAGGATCACCCATCTGTGGCTCTCACTATGGGAAGACTGGTAACGTGGTGTAGAAATTTTAGTCTGGAACAAGAATAACAACAAAATAACATAATTATCCACAAAGCTAATTGTTTTTTCAGTCCTTAATCATAAAACATGTTTACGACTTATTCAAAAGTCTGAAAAGCTACATGTTCAAACAAGTTTGTGAATCAATATTACAATGCCTTAAAGGTGCACTGTGTAACTTTTCTGGTGGAGGGGCCGACATATGCTTTTCTCCATGGAGAAACCACCTGTAACTGAATAAATTTAAGTCTAAGTTAGATCTCTTTAATGTCATACTGTGGAACATTCCAGGCAGAACAATGACATATCCATAGAAACAAGCAGGTGACGGACCCCCAAACAAAAAGTTACACAATGCACCTTTAAATGCGTATTATTGTGTATATATATTATGTACATTTGGAGGAATATTTGGTAAAAGTACCTCGGGGGCGATGTAGTCGGGGGTCCCACAGAAGGTGGTGGTGGTCACTCCGTTCATGATTCCTTCTTTGCACATCCCGAAATCGGCCAGTTTACAGTGACCCTCCGCGTCCAGCAGGATGTTGTCCAACTTCAAGTCCCTGACAACCAAAGAACACAGAAAATAATTTAGCACACGAAAAGAACAAATGAGTTTGTGTAGCTTTTACTTAAAGGTGCACAATGTAATTTTTCAAGTGGGGTGTTTGCCATGTGCTTGTCTCCATGGAGATTTGTTTGCTGCATTAATGTGATTTATCTTACAATCATTCAATTACAGGTGTTTTCGTTGTAAAAAAAATAAACTGAGTGGATTTGCTTGTCCATAGATTTGACCTGTAACTTAGTCTGATGGCATCACCAGCGTGTTACCGTGGAGATAAATACTTTTTGTCATGCTGCCCATCAATAAAATGTTTTTTTGCTTCTGAATGTATAGAGATAAAATGAATTAAACACAAATCTAAGCACTATCTTTCAGTCCTAATAATATGATTCCACTTGTTGTTTCACCTGTAGACCCCAGTGAGCAGTACACTTGTTTCACCTGTAGATGACGCCGTTGCGATGCAGAAACATGAGTGCGGAGGTGACTTCAGCGGCATAGAAACGGGAGCGTGGCTCATCAAACTTCCTGGACCTCTGGATCTGAAACATCAGGTCTCCTCCATTCACATACTCCATCACGAAGAACAGACGATCCTGAAGAGAGGGAGAAGGAGAGAAGGAGAGAGAGAGCGTGAGGGAGGAGGAGGAAGAGGGAGAAAGGGAGAGACATGAAATCCATGCTCCAGACTCATGGTCCATTATTAAATCAGACAAATACAGTGACAATACAAAAAAATAAACATTTATGATTTAAAAAGACAGCCATACCAGTGTCTCCCCATCTTCAGACTGGTGGCGTTTTGCACAAAATCTTATATTTGTGACTGAACATGATTTCATTGTCTGACTGTTGTCTGATAAAACTCTACATTAGAGTGCTTAGTACAGCTTGAAAGTGTTCACTAATACAGCCTTTGCAAACTGGCTTTCTGTAATCATTTTTTTAAATCTGAACTTTACGAAATAAATTTAATATAATTAGTAAAACAATCACTATCAGATCCATTTTTGTGTACTTTTTTCCCACCAAAATCACTCACACGTGTGTTAAAGCTGCAGAAGGTGTATCTATGTTGTTAATATTGTGTGAATGGAATAACCACCAATCCTCAACACACGTCACCAGTGTGTCAATGTTTGCGTTACCACCACCGAGGAGCGAGGGAAGACTATTATAAGATGTTTGAGAAGTTTGCTTCTTGTTGTTGACATGCCAGTGCTCAGATGCTAGCGTGTATCCTAGCGTACCCGTGTCTGGAAGCAGCAGTAGAGCTGGGTGAGGTAGGGGTGTCTTCGGGCCAGGGCCAGGATGCGTTTCTCCGTCATGGTGCAGTCCACGTCGTCATCCTGGAGGATCACGTCTTTCTTCAGGACTTTAACAGCGTACACCTCCTCTGTGCCCTTCAGCTCTGCTAGCATCACCTGCACAACACAATACAGAAGTTATATTGGTACTTTGCAGCTGATGTCAGGGTGTGATGCTAACTGTAGGCTCTGCTCAGTCTGAAGCTCTGTTACTCAAGTTAGACTTTAATCTGAGCTTTGTTTTAACACAATCTGACTAGAGCTGATGCAGCTGGAACAATAGGTGAGATGATTTATGCTGATAAACAAGATGATTTATGCTGATAACACAACTCTAAAATAACATTACAGTCACAAGATAGCTAGCATTAGCCAGTTTTTCAGTTAGTCACTTTCGCCTTTACCTGAAAATCAAACCCAAAATATTTACATGCCAAATTAAGATTAAAGTATTTTCTCCATAGGGAAAATTGTCTTCTGCATTTGACCCATCCTTTCAGTGTCTCTAGGTTAAAACTGTCACCCATCTCCAGATCTTGAGCTAGTCTTAGACAACACTACTTTCAAGGGACTATATTACGCTATTTCTGATCTGTTATAATGTTGTTTCCTCATCACAAACAGACCTGGAGTTGTGTTTTGTTTTATTCACACATTTTAACACATAAACTCTGCATATTTAGGCTGAGTTCTTCTCTCAAACAGAAAACACTTCTTGTGATGTCGTGTGGTAATACAGGTGCTCCACTGTGTTTTTAAACTCTATACGCCTACATTAGAATCATTTGGACAACATTCCAACATGGCTTAAAGCTCACAAGAGTCAATTTTCTGTAACCTAGGACCTTTAAACTGGAGGATTTTTGTTGGGGGAAATCAGAGTGTCCAGACATGGTGAGAATACCAACCACAGACACCGTTCTGCCGTACCACATATTACAGTGTACTATGTAGAATATACTGTAAATATATAATGTGACTGTGATTGACTACTGCATGCATCAGCCCACGCACCTTTCCGAAGCTTCCTTTGCCCAGGACCTTGATGAAGTTGAAGTCTTTGAGCGTCCGGCGTTGGCTCTGTCCGTTCTCCCGGCCCGCGGAGGAAGAGGAGGAGGTGGAGGAGGAAGAGGAGGTGGTGGAGGAGGCAGAAGAGGAGGAGTTCTGGGGACCACCCTGATCCAGAGACAGGGCGTCCTGTAGCCGCTCCAGCTCAGACAGGTCTGTGGAGCAGAGAGCAAACTCAACAGGGGAATATGTGGTACAGAGGAGAGTTTCACCACAACATTCAAAAGGCCTATGGTATTTATTGGAGTTGAAGGCAGGGAAAATTACAGTTGATGAGTTCATTTGCAAAAACAGATAATTTGTTTGTGAAGTTATGTATTTCACTGCAATCAAAATCCCTTCTTGATGAAATCTGCTATACAATATTTCTCTGATAATATCTGCAGAAGATGGCATACTTTATTTGGTTTAATACAGAAAGTTTACTGCACCTAGTCAACATCAAACATCTTAAGCAAAATGCCATGTAATCTATTCATAAACTTCTACTTTCTGTTTGTAGGCGCCATTTTGAGGACCATAAGGATAGAATATTTTGTTTTGAATTGTTGATTGCAAATGTGCTAACTGTGGCCACTCTTGTGAGTCATTCATTGAGTACACATTTGGGCTGCTTGAGCGCCATCTAGTGGTTATCCCAATGTGGTGAAACTAAATTGTAATACATTTGGAAATGCTTCTGAAATGATGTAAGCTCAGATGTACAAAAAGGCTTGAACTTTGAATCTTATAGTTCAGGGGTTAATGCTTTATCTATAAATCACAAAACCAAATATCTTGCAACAGTACTAGATCAACCGAAACTAACAATTTCGCCACCCCTCTTTTTGTTAATAGCCTGATTGTAACTAAAAACTTCAATAAATCATAAAAACATCTAACCCTAACCCTATTAAAAAGCATTTGCTTTGACCTGTTTTGCTGGTGAATGCAGAGACTCAAAGTTACTCGTTCTCAGATGGAAAAGTGTGAAGACATGACTAACTGTGAGGAGCACATGGAGGTGGGCGGAAGGCTCCAGTAAACCAGGTTTTATCAACAATAGTGCCACAATCTGAGGCTACACTCCCTTTGAAACTGGACAACTTGTTCTTACTGGAATAATTATCGTGTAGCTAATTACAGAACACTAATAAAACGGTATACTTAAAGGTGAACTACGAAACTTTTCTGGTTGAAGGTCTGTCCGCTTGTCTCATTGGAGTATAAGCATTAGACTTTGCTCAAACTTCTACGTCTAAGTGTTTACATATCTGATCTGTGGAGAGGTGACCCCACTAATAGTAAGAATATATTAGTGTTGTTCCGATACCAGTAGCATTAGCCACCGAGGTAAATGGTCACTTTTATAAGTTATATAACGGTTTTCCACCTTCAAGGTACTCAAAGCGCTTTACAACAAGGAACCACTCACCCAGAGGTGGGTTAAGGACACAACAACAGCATTCATCTGTGGGAGATGGAATCACAACAGCCAACCTGTGGGTTTGACCGGGATTTGACCGCTCAACCAATGATGTTTATGGCAAAAACGGGTGTGTAGAATCCCTCAGTCGTCCAGGTAGAATCCATGGCAAAAGAAGAAATTCAATTTGTCAACTGGACAAAATTCAACTTGACAAACTGAATTTCTCCTTTTGCCGTCGAGAACAGGATTCAAACCCCCAACCTTAGGATCAGCGGACAAACACTCTACCAACTGAGCAACTGTCGGCCAGGTAAACAGCAGCTGCTCGCATCTATGGTTCCTCATCAGGAAAATACACAGTGGTATCGGATCGGTGATTTGGTCTGAGTACTCGGCGACACGATACCTGAAAAATGTGCGGTATCGGAGCTTTTGCCGGCATCGGTATTGGAACAACCCTAGAATGTATGTTAAGTTTTTTATTTATTCTCAGCACTGAAAACACCTGAATAAATGTGAAATATAGGTATGTTTTAATGTCATATTGTGGAACCTTCTATCAAATTATAGAACACAAAAATCTATCTTAAAAAAATCCAATTAATTTCAAAAGATCTTTCTAACTATTACCTCCAAAATACTCATGATCATGTGTGTTAGTGACTAGCTGCATTATGGGGTGGGTACCTTGCTGTGAGGGGGAGGTGGGCACAGTGGGGGGACTGAAGTTGCTGTCCTCTGTTTGGGAGAGCTCCGGAGGAGACTGGGGAGGGTCCTGCCCTGGAGTCAACTGCACAAACAAAACAAAACAAAACAACATGGTCAGAATGGCTGCGAAGACATTTAATTCTGATACAAGAGATCGGAGGACAATAGCAATGCAACAACAATCTTTTTATAGATCTGACTGTAGACTGTTTATATAAATGGATATAGCTGACCTGCTAGCTGCTGCTTATCAAATAGGAAGTGAGCATGGGTGTGCTTCTGGCTCCATCGACTCCTCGACCAATTGACTTTACACTGAAAAATGTAAAACTCTTTCTGTAACTGCTGCAGTGAGCCTCGTCGTTTTGGTCTTAAAATGTCCGTATTAACCCGCTCTACATGATCCTGGTGTTTTTTATTTCTCTGTTTTGTCCGTAAATCAATTCCTATTCCTAATATGGAACTCTGCTCCAAATTCGCTCCTATAGTTGCTAGCATGTTGTTGTTGTTGTTGTTGTTGTAACCCAAGCCATCATCACCGTCTTCAAAGTTAGTCCCAGGAATTCTGCAGCTCCTATGGGGTCTGCCCATAGAGATCCCATATGGAGACCTGGTGGTGGTGGTGCTCGCTTTGCAGGGCAGGTAAAGAGGTGCTGTGTTGTATGAGATGTTTGACCACACCCCAGGCAGGTGTCAGTGATGTTAGTGTCAATCTGAATGAGGTATGAGTTCAAGAGCCGACTATATCCTGAGCGCAGCTGAGCCAGAGTGCACCTGGTGTCTCTGGGCAGCTGCAGTTCTTCGGCGCTCACTTTTGGGATAGGATCACCTGAGTGTTGATCCCAGACAGAGGGGTATAGGCTGAGGCGACTTGCGCTGCCATATGTAGGTGTATAAGCTGAACCCCATTTCTGTAACTGTCCTCATTGATGTTGGTGTTGTCAGTGCCTAAGATGTCTTTGACCTGCTCTCCGTACAGGGTGTCAAAGTCTCTCTGATGTTACAGTTTCTGTCCGAGCAGTGGGGGATGGAAGTAAATTAGCTCTGGAGTCTGCAGCCTCAGGAGGAATTGCATGCTAAGTATCACGTGGTACTTTCATAACACCCGTTTCATGGTGGAGATGGTCAATCGGGGTCATGCGTAGACAGCCTGTTATTGTCCTAAGGGCAGCATTTTGTTTAATTTGGAGGCGCCTTCAGTTAGTGTGGGACAAGTTCGGAGTCCAGACTGGCATAATTGAGCACTGGCCTACCAACTGGCTTTGTAGGTTGTGACGAGCACCTCCCTTGAGCATCCCCATGTGATACCAGCAAGCTTTTTTAGGATGTTGTATTCTAAATACTATAGCATATATTTTTGTAATCCATCAGAAATGTTGTCAAAGTGTCAGTAAATCGAGTATGATATTGTGAACTGAAAGACCTTTTTCTTTTATCTGATATCTTTGTACTTTCTTAGTTTTTTATGACAAATTTCTTAGCATTCAAATTTTGCATATCTTCAAAGCAATTACTTTAAGATTATTCTGTAGATGGTCATTTGCTCACTTCTGGGTAAAACTACTGTAAACAGACCCTGTTGTATGGAGGGGCATGGGGAAGGATCACACACACATCTGCCATTAACTGGTAACAAAATCAAATTAACTTACAGATGGTAGCTTTAACACTCTAGTTTCACTTGCACACATTTCGAGGTAAAATAAGGGACATTTCTTAGTTTAAATATTACACTTGTATCTCGTACCTTCCTCCTGCGCTGGGCTGTGTTGGAGATCTTGTCGGGGGTCACTCCGAGGTCGGACAGGACTTTGGCGATGCCGCGAGCGTCCACGCCACAGTTCGGAGCCACGTTGGTCTCACAGCGTCGGTGCACGTTCATTTTACACACTGTGACCAAACACACAAGGTTCACATCAGGAGAATAAAACAGTGAAATCACATTTAATCATCAAGGTGGGTTTGAACACCAGTTAAACTTACAGTTTGTAATTTATTATTAAAAAAATAGGAAAATGATGCTGTCACGGGAAGCCAATCTATTAAAATTCTGATTCTACAGCCCTGTACTTCAAAGCTGGATTCGAGAGTTAGTGAGGTAACTTCAGGATAAACTCATAACCTCTGAACTCATAACCTGCTCCAGACCAGTTTAAGTGTCAGAATAAGGAAAGAAGATGACCAATCAGAGAAGAGAATCCAGATATTCTTTTATTTGTCTGAATCTGTACAGATTTATAAAGGGGAATGATGGCCTACATACATTTATCTTATCTTAGATTATTTCTAGATGAAATATACACCATGTTTAATCCTAAATACATGCTACTGAAAAATAAAGATTTAAATGTAATTGAGCTCATTTGTTTGAGGCGTTTACGCTTTGATTCAGTCCATTAATTCAGACCACTGTTGGTGCTGTATGATGTGTGTATGATGTTATTTATGACTGTAGCATATTTGGGCTTTGCTTTGCTTTATCAATGATATTCAAATGAACTCTCTATATGGCTTAACTTTAGCAGAATTAACAGTGTTTCTCAAACTGTGGGACATGTACCTTTGGTGGTACAGGAGCTCAGGTAGTACATGGACAGCTCTTCAGTTTTGTGGGTTTGCCTAATTTAGAGATAATTTTGTCCACTATTTGCCCTTCCTTGGATAATTTCTTGTTTGATTTAGATCTGTTGGTACTCTGGTGTAAGCCACATCTTTGGGGGTACTTGTGAAAAGTTTGAAAGCCCTGGTGGGTAAGAGAAACTTGATGAGACCTTCAGCCAGCTTCATAGTACAGGCTCCTGTTTAATTGTACTTGATAGTGTTGTGAGCGTGGACTGACCTTTGCACTGCAGGCCCTGCCTCATGAGCCCCCACAGCAGAGAGCCACAGTGATCACAGAACGTGGGCACCTTGTAGTTATGAATGCTGAACTTATGAGGCATGTTTACACTGAACCGCTGTGATCCCACCTGCAGGGGGCGACACACAGTCACAAAACAGGCTCTGTACGCTGGGCATTATGTCACAGGGCAGAGGAGAGGGACAGAGAGGAGAGAGGGAACAGAGAGGGCAGAGAGGAGGGGAGAAGAGAGACGGATGGGAGGAGAGAGGGATGGGAGAGTGGAGAGAGAGGGGGGCAAGAGAGAGAGAGAGAGCGGGAGAGAAAGAAGAAAGAGGGTGACGGGACAGAGAGGAGAGAGGGAACAGAGAGGGTGAGGAGGGGAGAAGAGAGAGGAGAGAGGGATGGGAGAGTGGAGAGAGAGGGGGGCAAGAGAGGGAGAGAGAAAAATGGAGAGAGAGGAGAGAGCGGGAGAGAAAGAAGAAAGAGGGTGACGGGACAGAGAGGAGAGAGAGGAGAGGAGAGAGGGAAAGACAGAGAAAGGGGCAGAAGAGAGAGAGGGAGAGACAGGAGAGAATGGGATGGGGGCGGAAAAGGTGAGAGTGAAGAAATAGGAGAGGGGGTAGAGGAGAGAAAGGGAGAGGGAAGAAGACAATGAGAAGGTACAGAAAAGAGAAAGACTTGAAGAAGAGAATAAAATGAAAAACAGACTTGGAGAGGAGAGAGGATAGGGAAAGGGAAAAAGGTGGAGAGGGACGAGGGGTTGAGAGGAGAAAGAAGAGAGAGCTGAGTAATAGAGAGAATAGAAAGAGACAGAACAGGAGGAGAGATGTTACCTCCTCCGGTGTATCTTCCTGTTTCTTCATTCCAGCACATTTGGTGATTATGAGCTCATGACAGCGCTTATGGACCACACAGGTGCACACTGCAGGAAAACAAAGGATTTCAGTACACAAAATATCAATGAACAGATTTTAGTACAGAACATATTAATTAAAAGATAGATAGATAGATAGATAGATAAAAAGATAATTTGGGTTTTTTGTACATACTAGTCTGTTTGTAATCAATTTAAATACAAACTAAAGGATATAACTTGCCTAAAATCAATATTATTTGTCCTGTGCGGTTTAGTCGTCCTGGCATAGTATTAATTAAAAGATAGAGAGATAGACAGATAGATAAATAAATAAATAGATAGATAAAAGAATATTTTGGGGTGTTTGTATATATTAGTCTATTTGTAGTTAATTTAAGTACAAATTAAAGAAGTATGTTATTTGTACTGTGTGGTTTAGTCCTGGTTTGGTTCTGGTTTTGTCATAGGAAGCATCAAAACGGGGACTAAATACGAAACTAAACCAAAATTAGACCAGGACAAACCTAGGACTAAACCTGGACTAGACCAGGACTAAACCAGGACTAGACCAGGTCAAAACTAGGACTAGACCAAGACTAGACCAGGATTAAACGAGAACTAGACCAGGACTAAACCAGGACTAGACCAGAACTTGACCAGGACTAGACCAGAACTAGACCAGGACTTGACCAGGACTAAACCAGGACTAGACCAGAACTAGACCAGGACTAAACCAGGACTAGACCAGGACTAAACCAAAACTAGACCAGAACCAAACCAGGACTAGATCAGGACTAAACCAGAACTAGACAGGACTAAACCAGGACTAGACCAGGACCGAACCAAGTCTACAATGGGACTAAACCAGGACATAACCTAGTTCATGAATTAGTCCTGGTTTAGCTCTAGTTGTAGATCATCTGTGAACCTGATATCGTAATTTAGCCCTTGTTTTATACTAATACTTTTTATAATGTTTTTATTTATTTATGTATTTATTTTTACACATTTTTTCTTAGCGACACCGATACTCACCCTGACACTGGTATCCCTGCTTCCCCAAGACACCCCTGAAAAAAGATACAAGAAGTTAGGGTTAGGTAAAAAATGTGTAATTTATAATTCATAATAATCACAATTAAAAATGCATATTAATAAAACTGTTACAATAATTTTTCTACAATCTTTTCTTCCTTTCAGCACAATGTAGATCTCACACTGTAAGAAGAATGGACGGCTTTTGGCACTTGTGAACTCACTCGAAGATGCGAAGATTAACGCAAACTTTTACTTAAAGGTGCACTATGTAACTTTTCTGGAATGTTCTACAGTATGGCATTTAATTAATTCAACTATCTCCATGGAGACAAGTAAGCCACATCACCAGGCCAAGTTACAAGTCAAATCTGTGGAGAAGAGGGCCCGCTCACAGTAAGAATACACGTCTTTGCGGTAGTTTTCAGATATAAAAACACCTGCAAATGAATAAATACAAGATATATTTGTTTAATCCCATCCCAGGCAAAACAATAACATCACTACGGAGACAAACAGATGGTGGACTCTCTACCAGAAATGTTACACAGTGCGCCAGGCCTGAATATCCCAATATATCCCATTAATCTCAATAATTAATGTGATTTTCAGACAATATGTTAACAATGCATCAGAAATGTGCTAAAAGATGCTTGTAAAAGTCTTGGTTGAGATTCAAATCTAGCACAAAATATAAATGGACCATAAAATGTGCCATATTACTTCATACCTCCGTTTGGGAGATTACGCTTGATGTTTCTGTCTCTTTTTGAGGTATTTTTAAGAGCTTTAATTATAGATGGAGTAGGTATGGACTGATTTAATAGTGAAATGTAGAAATGATTGGTTAATATGTAATTTAGAAGATGAAGCTAACTTATGGTTTTGTAAATAATGCTTTACTTTGTTATGTGTGATATTGTGTGTGTGTGTGTGTGTGTGTGCGTGTGTGTGTGGGTCAGAGAGTGGACAGTGCTCTTATTGTTTACTGAATGTAATTTTACATTTATTTTTGTAAATCAGCTCTAATCTTATGCGGAACATCTCTATTTATTATCATAATGTCTCTGTACATTGTCCCTTCAAATAAAGACTAAACTAACCTAGATTATATACTTGATATTCTAATTTTGTCTACATCTCCAAAACTCAAAATGTTCTGTTCCACCTTGTGATGTCATGAAGCAGTAGTTTTCAAGTTAACAGCTACAGTTTACCTTTAGTTCAGTAGAGATGGTTCTAGTGAAGGTGTGTGGAGTTTAAAAACACAGTGAAGCACTTCCTCTATTACCACATGACATCACAAGGTGGACCAGCGTGTTTGAGAGAACTCTAAATATGCCAGATGTTTGTGTTAAACATGTGTGAATGAAACAAAACACAACTCCAGGAATGTTTTGGATGAGGAAACAACATTATAACATAAACCAGAACAGAAAATAGTGCAATATGGGCCCTTTAACATGGGGTAGACAAAGGTTAGCATTACACTTTATGCTTCTGTCTCTTTTTGAGGTATTTTTAAGAACTTTAACTATAGACGATACACTTGATATTCAAATTTAGCATATAACAACACATTTTTCAGTATATCTCCCACTTCTCCTCTAACCCCCCATCACGTACTGTCCAATCAAATAAAAGCCTAAAAACTAAACTTAAACAAATAGTTATTGTCCTGACCAGATGAAGTCCCTGCAGTGGGAGCAGTAGGTCGGTTGGCGCAGATACGTTGCCATAAACTTGTGCCCGTTGACCTGGTGCACCCGCCTCCGCACTGCCCCCTGGCGTCTGCGCGGGCCGATGCGCTCTCGAAACACACGCTCCTCATTGTCATTGGTCCCCGAGGCTGAAGGAAGACAAAAGATTTATTAGTAAATAGAGATGGGACGAGACACAGTTTCCACAAGATCAGACGAGATACGAGATTGGGTCCACGAGAGCGAGACAAGACGAGATTTTAATGTGATTCTACTAATATATACATTTCACGATTCAGTTTCCAATTTTGGTGTGACAAATTTGTTCTCATTTATTTTAATATTTTTGTTTCCATTCTAGCAAATCTTGTGGCACGAGATCTTGTACCAGCACTATTAGTAGTACAAAAACTTAATATTTCAAAGTCAAAATCACAGTACTGCAGTATTTTGAAGCCAATTTTAGATAACATCAGTCTGAGAATTAGAAGTAGAAGTAGTAGTAGTAGTAGTAGTATTTGTAGTAGCAGTAGTAGTTGTAGTTTGGACACAATTTGAGACGTAGCAGTTGTTTAGTACCATAAGTAGTAGCAATAGTACTAGGCCTAGTGGTTGTAGCGTCAAAGTAAAGTAGTAGCAGTTTTATCTCTATCTCTGGGGGTGTTCTACGTGTATCTCTATGGTGGAATGTTCAGAAGTTACCATGGAGACACAGTGCACATATTAGCAAACACTGCCAACAATGTTTGTCTGAAAACTCAAGAAAAAATATGCAAAAATGTATTTAAACAGCACATTTTCAGGAGCTTGTGGTCAATAAGAGCGTTGACTTTTATTTGAGAGAGACTTGTTTAACAGCACAAATCCGCTCACCTGCTGTAGTTCCAGCTCAGTCAGTGTTTTCTGGGCAGATTGTGTTAAAATAAAGCGAAGGTTAAAGTTTAATTTGAGTAACAGAGCTTCAGACAGAGTGGTACCTTCAGTTAGCATCATAACCCCAGGGAATGTTGATGATATCAGCTGCAAAGTATCAATTATTCAACATTGTAAACCTATTGTCTATTTGTATTTTGAATCAAGTTTGAATGTTGAATTATGCAAAAAAACACAAATAAATAAGACACAATATGACCATAATCTATGTCAAGCAGTAGTATGAGACAGCATATAAACTAGATTAAACTAAATTATTTTGTGTTGAAAATTATACTGTACTGTATTAACCACAATCAAATCACAAACTGAATGGACGCAATCAGCAAATCACAAAGGCTGCAGTTTTTGGAGTACTATAATTTCCACAAACAACAACATATCCTCTTATTCTGGATAGAAACGGCTGACCCTGTAGTTTAGATCTGTACAAATGTTGACATATATTTGATCCTAACATTAGTATTAGTTTGTCAGTTTATGTTCCTATTTCAGTCCTGTTTTCAATTCTCCTTTCGTCAATCACAAATCTGTGGTCTAATATCACAGTGAGACATATTTCCTAAGTGGTTCATTGTAAAACATTTAATACTGAAATCAAGTTTGACATTTTAGCTCCGTGGCAACGCAAATATTGTGCATCTAATTTCTTTAATCTTTCCTGAATAGTAGTAAAATGGTCTTGATCGCAACAAAAACTACCATAAGACTTCATAGAAATAGGGATGTTACAATAACTGAAATATCGTCATATCGTATCGTCAAAAGTCTCACAATAACATCATGGGCCATCACAATATATCGAATTACTTTTTGCTTAAATTAATGTGTTTTTATGTCTTTCTTTGTGATTTTAATGTCTTTTTTATTCTGTAAAGCACTTTGAATTACTTTGTGTACAAATTGTGCTATTCAAATAAACTTGCCTTTCCTTGCCATGGTGCAGCAATAGAAAAAACAGAGGGAACTACATAGACCATGATCCTTTGCAGTTTCAGTGCAGACTACATGAAGAAATAACTGTTATTAAGCACTGTTAAATCTTAATTCTTCATATTATAACAATACCAAGGCTTTTCCAAGACTTTTAAAAGGAAAAAGTAGCATATTCACTATTTCCACAAAATATCAAACCATGAGATGCATATCGTTAAAATATCATATTGAGGGATTTTGACATTGTTACATCCCTACATAGAAATACAAAAGAAGGGTACAAAAGTCTTTGCCTTAGTATCAACAACAAAAATCGTGACAACACAAAGACAGAAATCACTGTGAAAACATCTCTTACCTAAACAGTTTGATATAGATGAAAAATAAAATCATGTGAAAATCAAGTAGGGTTGTCAAATGTATCGGAAAAAATCAGATGATAATTCATACTAAAACTAGTATCGAGTATAAGAGCACACAGACTAGTATACGCCCATACACAAATATAAGACCACATGGGAATATAAAAGAAAATACTATGATTTAATGTTGAAAATCACCTTCTATTGTCTAAATAAAGAGTGTTTTTATTAACAGTGTGGCATCGGAATCAGTATCGAGTATCAAGCCTATTCCTTAGTATTGAAATGTTTGTATCGTGACATCTCTTACTTAGCCTAATATACATAAAAACTACATAAAAACTACATAATTTGAGTAAGAAGGCAAAATGAATAATTCTTATCTAATATTGTACAGGTAATTCCTTCTCTATAGCTAAATCCAGAGCTGCATCTCGCTCATTTTTCCCACAAAACAGCAGATTTCTTGAAGGCTGAAGTATAGGCCCAGCAGCAGCATATACGAGGGGTTATTTATACTTGTGAGTGGGCTCTAAACACAGTCGGCCATATTCAAAACCTCCTCCTCTTCCTCACGAGAAGAAGAAGACGAAGAATTCACCACAGAGACCAAGAGAACCACCTCCACACACCCCCGCGTACTTCCAGTCTGCATTAGCCCGTCCTGCCTCCTCTCTCCTCCTCCTCTTACTCGCTCTGTAATTTCATTTCTATCACTCCTTCGCTCCCTTCCTTTTCCACCCCCCTGTGTTCTCTTTATAAAGGTCCTATATTACACAAAATGGATTCTTGGGATTTCAGACATGTTATAATGCCGTTACCTCCTCAAAAACATATCTGGAGTTGTGTTTTGTTCCATTCACACATGTTTGAGGCTTTATTATACATCCCCAAAGCTCAAAATGCTCTGTTCCCCCTTGTGATGTCACGAAGGGCGGCTGCCTTTTACCCTTTGTGCAGCAGAGAATGGCAATTCCAGGGCTGAAATCATCCAAATTATTCCAGTGAAGGTGTAGGAGTTTAAAAACACAATGGAGCTCTTCCCGTATTACCACATGACATCACAAGGTGGAACAGAGTGTTTTCAGTTTGAGAGAAGAACTCAGCCTAAATTTGTAGGATTTGTGTGTTAAACGTGTGTGAAAGAAACAAAACATAACTCCTGATCTGTTTGTGATGAAGAAACAACATTATAACATAGATCAGAAAAAATAGAGGCCCTTTAATTCCTTTTTTCTCCTCCTTTTCTTGCTCTCTCTCTTTGCAAAACTTGAATTTCCCTCAGGATTAATAAAGTATCTCTCTCTCTCTTTCACACCTATTTTCCCACCTTCCTTCCTCTCTATATAATTTCTCTATCTTTTCTTTCTCCTCCTCCTTTGGCTCTTTCCCTTCTCTCCTCTTTTCCTCGCCTCTGCCTTCAATCTAATGTCTCTCGTTGTCTTCACTCTCTCTTTCACCTCTCTCTCTTGCTTTCTAATTTAATTTCAATCTCTCTCTCTATGTCTTCCCCCGCTTACCTTACTCTTTCCTTCTCTTACTCTCTCTATAATTTTATTTCTGTCTCTTCTTTCTATCACTCCTTCACTCCCTTCCTTTTCCACCATCTGTTCTTTTTAATTCCACTCTTTCTCTCTCTCCTCTGTCTCTTGTCACCTTCCTTCTCCCTCCTCCATCCATCTTTCTTCACCTCTACCATTTCCTCCCTCTCTCTCCCCACCACTTCACTTCATCTCTTTTTAATATCATTTCGCTATTCCTTCTCCTCCACTTGTCTCATCCCCCTTTCTCTCTCTTACCATTTATTTCACACTCTCCCTTCTCCGTACACCCCCTCTCTCCTCTCTCATTTCTTTCTCTTCTTTTTCTCTTGCTACATCATCTCCCTCTCCCCCGTCTCCTCCTCTCTCTCTCCATATCGTTCTAATATTATTTCGGTATTCTTTCTCTCTCTCTTACCATTTATTTCTCACTCTCCGTTCTCCATTCTCCCCCCATTTCTTTTTCGTCTTTTTCGTCTTGCTATCACCTCTCTTGCCACATCATCCCCCTCTCCTCTCCTCCGCTCCCTCTCTCCTTCTCTCTCTCTCTCCTGTGTAAGTCAAATGTAGTTACAGAAGAGCTGGATTAAAAATGAGTGTCAGGGGATGAAGTCTACAAAGAGAAGAGCGATATTCAAAAGAAGAAGAGCTATAGGCAGGAAATAGACAAACTATTCATTATAGCAACTGAAGTACTAGTAGTAGTAACAGTAATAGTAGTAGTTGTTGTAGTCGTATTGGTGAAGTTGTAGTAGCAGGAGTAGTAAAATTAGTGCAGTGTAGCTAGTGGTATTTGCAGTAGTAGTAATTATGTTGGTAGTACACTATTCCTGTAATTAAAGTATAGTAGTAGTGATATTGGTTATAAAAGTACTACAGTGGAACTAAAACAAGAATAGTAGCAATTGTAGGACTACTCAAAATATATATGTTTTGCAGTTTTTTAATGAAGCACCTGATGTAAACTGTAGGTTCTCTATAGTAGTAGGTTAAGGTTTAGTCCAGGTCTAGTCCTAGTTTAGTCCCAGGTCAGTCCCAGTTTTGACGCAGTGTTAATGTACCATTCATGTCTGTACAAAGGTGCACTGTGTAACTTTCCTGATGAAGGGTCTGCCACCTGCTTGTTTCCATGGAGAGGTTATTGCTTTTCCTAGAATGTTCCACAATAAGGCATTGAATATATCTATCTGCAGGTCAGATCTGTGGAGCAGTGATCATGTACATTTTTCAAGCTATTTTTTTAAGCAATAAAAACAACTGTAATCGAATAACAACAGAAAAGCATTGCACAGCTTTAAGTATGAAAATCTGTTCACATTTTCATCACATTACTGTATTACTGCGTTTCAGACACATCTCCACATTCATAGGCTCATATTATTTCATACAAATGGCGGCAGCTATAATTAAAATGCTGATTTTTGTTGTAATACAATAAGTTCTAGGGTCCAGGTACTGACAGAAATGATCAGGTTCAATATTTGTTCATTTACCTTTGATAAAGTACAGTATTTTCAATAGAGAAAACTGACTGTTGCCCACACCTGAGAGTAAAATAATATCATCACATTCTATAATCTGAAAACCTCACATTGGCAGACATAAGAGAGTAGGCCTATTATAGGATTGTTACCGTAAGTGTGATGGCACTTCTGGGTCCAAGGCACATCAGCTGATTGAAAATAATGGCCATATTTAATTTTTTTTCTTTTTTTAGCACTAACACATCTCACATCTTAAAGGGCCCATATTACGCTATTTTCTGATCTATGTTATAATGTTTCCTCATCACAAACAGACCTGGAGTTGTGTTTTGTTTCATTCACACACGTTTAACACACAAACCTGCATATTTAGGCTGAGTTCTTCTCTCAAACTTAAAACCCTCTGTTCCACTTTGTGATGTCATGTGGCAAAACAGAAAGTGTGTTTTTAAACTCCATAAACTTTCACTAGAATCATTTGGATCATTTCAGACCTGGAATTGCCAATCTCGACTGAACTAAAGGAAAAAGGGTTAACTGTTAACTTGAAAACTATCGCTTCATGGCATCACAAGGTGGAAAAGAGCATTTTGAGCTTTGGAGATGTAGGCAGATTAATAATGCAGTGTTACTCAAACGTGTGCGAATGAAACAAAACACAACTCCGGGTATGCTTTTAAAGGAAGTAACAACATTATAATGTGGGTTAAAGCTCACAAGAGTCAATTTTGCATAATATAGGACCTTTAAAAAGTGACTGCAACTGTTTCACGCTAACCAGGTTCTAAGTGTGGCAGAAAGCGTACAAGGTTAAGGTAACATTCTTACCGTAAGAAGCTAGGATAGACTAGGCTAATCTAGCATTAGTGAGATAAACTGTCATAATGTTATGCTAGATTATTACTACATTATTTACATATTTCATATAATTTGTGGTTAAACATATGCTTTTGAAAGGGCATTGTCTCTTATTTGATGGGTAAGGAACAAAAACAAAGCTATGCAATCACTAAAAACACATGATCAGGTTCTATATTTGTGTATATTTGCGTTATCTCATGTAAAAACAGCGTGTAGCATGCGAGTTTCGCCTGGAGCTCAGTGGCGTTGTGCAGAGGGTGATTTGGAACAGAGGAAGCTGCTAAACAGTCCATTACTGAGATCACTTTGTTTTACATAATACATCATCCATCTGTCCCCAGGCTCCGAGCACACGGGACACGCAGGGAGGGGGCGGGGCACGCGAGCAGGGGCGTGGAGAGGAGAGAGGGGGGGTGTTGCCATGGAAACTGACGCCCTCTGGACCTATGCGATGGACACTACGACTAGTTTACACAACGTCGCTTTGAAGATATGCAAAGTTTGAATATTGAGTGTAAAGAGCTGATAACAAATATGGAACTAACTTGTCGTTCCATATTTACACAGTTTACTTGCTGTAACCTTTCAAACAATGATACTGATATTTTGCAGTGACATCAGGCTGGGGGTGTTCTGCGTGTATGTGTATTTGCACAATGTTCACCAGTTACCATGGAGACACAATGCACACAACATTAGCAAGCACTGCCAAATAAGTTTTAAGATCATCTGAAACTCAAGAAAAAATACAAAATGGGTTTAAAAAGCACATTTTCAGGAACCCGAGCGTACGAGCGTTCGTGGTTCTGTTTAGGAGTTTGATTTTCAATAAAAATGATGAGTGACTAACTGAAAAACTCTTGGCTAACGCTACATAGCTTGTGACTTTAATGTTATTTGAGAGAAACTTGTTTAACAGCTGTTGTAGCTCCAGCTAAGTCGATTCTTTCTGGCCAGATTGTGTTAAAACACAACTCAGATTAAAGTCTAACAAAGCCTCAGACAGAGCAGTGCCTACAGTTATTACCGAGATTCCCCCAAAAATATCAAAATATTTAGTTTAGTCAGTAGCGAACACCCCAAACGCAGACATGAGGAGACCTTGCAAATAGAAAGACCCCACCCCAGAATCGAACCAAGAACTTTCTCGCTGTGAGGCGATGGTGCCAACCACTCAGCCACTGTGCCTCTTCAGCACTCTATTCTCTCTGTATTAAATTCAAACAGTTTCTAATCAATACATTATCTATCATATCTTACTTACAGATCGTACTAAATGCCTTACTCAGGATTTTAGAATTGCATTAGCCAAAGTATTACACTGCTATTATTATTTCCTGTATAAATATATGTACATCCTGTATTTATATATGCAACAGCACTTTATATATAAGTTCCTATATTATACAAAATGTACTCTTGTGGGCTTAAGTTATGTTAGAAAGTTGTTATCTCATCAAAAACCTTCTTGGAGTTGTGTTTTGTTTCATTCACACATGTTTGAGTGATTCTTTATTATTAGTCTGTCTACGTCTTCAAAACTCAAAATGCTCTGTTGCACTTTGTGATGTCATGCAGTGGTAGTTTTCATGTTAACAGCTACATTTACCTTAAGTTCAGTAGATATTGGCAGTTCTAGGGTTGAACCACATCGTCACAAGGTGGAACAATGTGTTTTCTGTTTGAGAGAGAAGTCAGCCTAAAGATGTTTCCTCATCAAAAACAAACCTGGAGTTGTGTTTTGTTTCACTCACACGTTTAACAAACCCTGCGTATTTAGACTGAGTTCTTCGCTGAAACTGAAAACACTGTCATGTGGTAATACAGGAAGTGCTCCACTGTGTTTTTAAACCCCATACACCTTCACTAGAATCATTTGGATGATTTAAGCTTTGGAATTGCCCGTCTCTATTGAACAAAAGGTAAAAGGAGCTACTAATAAACCAGGATTACTCAAATAGTGTTTCTTAATGAGTAATAAGAAAGTACTTTTGATCTGAGTAAAAGCGGACAGCAGGCCTACATTAGCAGCAGTAATATAAGTAGTAGTAGTAGTAGTAGTAGCAGTAGCTGTGTAAGTATGAAGTACTGTAATATTCATAGCAGTAATAAAGAATGAGGCATAGTAGTAGTAATATTGACATTAGAAGGAGGAACCCAAAAAGCAGGTAGGGTAACTTTTCTTGTGGAGACCTGCTTGTCTCCATGGAGATGTTATTGTTTTGTTTGGAATGTTCCACGGTATTGCATTTATTCAATTACACTTTTTTTTTTTTTTTTATGGCTAAAGGTTTACTGAAAGCAGACACACCTCTCCACAGATCTGACCTGCAACTAGGCTCCATTGAAACAGATGAGTTTAATGCTATAATGTGTGGAATTCCAGACAAAGAAATAACATCTCCATGGAGACAAACAGGTGGGGGACCCTCCAATAGAAAAGTTACATAGTGCACGCTTAAATTCAGAATAAGATTGACATTCCTTTTGTAGTAACAGAAGTAGTAATAAAAATAGTAGAAGTTTTTGCAGTGGTTACACATTTTTAGGGAAGTACTGCAGGCCACATTGTAAACTATACTTTATATGGTAGTAGTAGCAGGATCATTTGTAGTAGTAATAGTAGTAATATAACAGCAATAGCAGTAGTAGGAGTATAGTAGGAGTTACTAGTACTCAAATTTCAAACTCAGTACTAAGGAATAGACTTGATACTCAATACAGATTTCAGTAGGAAGGCAGCGCCCAAAACCTGAAAACAATGTATGAAAACAAACCCCTGGTCTGAAAAAATAACCTAATAACATAAATTATCGACCAAAAACCAAATTAACCTCATTGGACGAGGTTCCATAGTGGTCCATGGGCGTATACTAGTCTATGTGCTCTTATACCTGTTCTGATACAGCTCAAAATCACTCTAAAGCTATTCAGGAATGGTTCTGTCCCGTGAATGTGACTTTTTTAGTATCTATACTTGCTCAAATAAGTATCTAATTTCAATACTAATTTTTGGTATCTAAAAGTATTTGATTTCCAATACTTTTGACAACCCTAGTAGCTGTTGCTTCGTTGCTATTGCCAAAACTCCTTAAGTATATAATACAAACACTACAGAGTACATGTCTCTACTCTAAAAGAAAATGAATCTCCATAAAGTAAACAAAAGTGAGTTCAAGACTGCAGATGGGCAGATTAAACCCAGATTATGTTTTATTTAATTTCCTGAATCTGACAGATGCAGGAGCAGAGAAGTCTTCCTGCTCGACGACAGGACAGATTGGACAAAAAAAAAAAGTAGCTAAAAATACCACCTTCAGTTCACTTTCCTCATATTTCTCCCTGTTAGCCAAAGCATTTATTCCTCTCTTTTAGCATACATTAGCGGGGCTGAACTGCACAGGAAGTTCAAACATGGGCGGCGTGTGGGTCATGAGTTCACCGGCGGAATCAACCAATCACGGTTGAGCAGTGGGCGGGACGTTCGGAGTAATGCCGATAATCTATTTTAAGACTGGACTCCCTCACTGCAACAGGAATCACACCGGAGGAAACAATCAAATATGGAGTTTGTTTATGGAAAAGGGGTTTAAGTCATTATTAACTGAAAGGTTAAGGAATCGGGTAACATATTAGTGTCCATTATCAGCTAGAATAAAAAGGCCAGGGCTAAAACTGGGCTAAAATAGGTCTAAACTGGGTCTAAAACTGTTATGGTCTACATAAGAACTAAACCAGGACTAAACCAGAACTTAATCCAGGTCTAAACTAACAGATTAAGGCTGTATCTTTATAGTATAGTATAGTTTAGTTAAGACTTAGGTAACCAGGAATAAATAGAGACAGAGGGGGGCTAAACCAGGACTAAAACAGGACTAAACCAGGGCTAAACCAGGACTAAACCAGGGCTAAACCAAGACTAAACCAGGGCTAAAACAGGACTAAACCAGGGCTAAACCAAGACTAAACCAGGGCTAAACCAAGACTAAACCAGGGCTAAAACAGGACTAAACCAGGGCTAAACCAAGACTAAACCAGGGCTAAACCAAGACTAAACCAGGGCTAAAAATGGTCTAAACCAGGGATAAACCAGGACTAAACAAGGACTAAACCAGAACTAAACCAGGATTAAAACATTACGGTACTGTACTGATACTTATTGTACTACTACTTTTTACTCTCCCCTCCTGCTCTGAGTGAGTGACAGGTGATTTTAACCAATCACAGTTAAGCGTGAACTCTCAGAAGATCACTGGTATAGTGTACACAATCTTAAAATAAAATTGAAAGGTGCACTATGTAACTTTTTGGTAGCGGCTCCGTCACCTGCTTGTTTCTATGGAGATGTCATTGCTTTGCTTAGAATGTTCCTCAGTATGACATTAAACAGCTCTACTTTACATTTATTCAACTACAGGTGGTTTTACAGCTCAAAAATACCTAGAAAAACAGACATTCTGACTGTGAGTGGGGTTGCCTCTCCACAGATCTGACCTGTAACTTGGTCTGGTTTGGTCTCTATGACGATAGAAAGGTTTAATACCATACTGTGGAACATTCCAGACAAAGCAGTAAAATTTCAAAAAAAGCATTTGACAGACCTTCTACCAGTTACACAATTGTGACAAAGGCTCTAACAAAACTGAATTATGTTTTTTATTTTATTTTTTTCCTATCATGAAAAAAAGATTAGAAGACAAGACAAAAGACAAAAAAGAGAAGACAAAAGACGTTTTTTTCTTAGATTTCACCCTTAAAAAACTACCAATTTCAGTCAGAATCAAATCTTGTCTTGTTGCATTCTATTTATTTTATTTGATATCGATTATTACTTTAGCTAATAAGGTATGGATATTTTTCCGATATATTGTGCAGCCGTACAAACTAAGTAGAGCTAAACTGGCCCTGACAATGTACATTCCCTGCCTCCTCCTCTCTCTTCTCCTCCTCCTCCTCCTCTTCTTCTTCTTCTTCACATTGACGAAGCACGCGCTGAGAGAAAAGCTGCCGGCGCTTCTATTTATATCCAGGTGTGAAGATACGCAGGTGCAAGGAAAGTCTCATATCACAGACTCCCATAAGACCGGACCAAAGGAAAACACTTAAAGGAACTGTACGGAGGATTTTGATTTAAAATTCCATAAAAGTGACTGTCAGTGTTCCCAGATACGAGGCAGACATGTTCAAATCAAATATAGTTTTTACTGCACAACTGTAATACTGATTTATTCTTAAAACTTTTTGGAGCTTTCTACCATGTTATAACGTTCCCTCGACATGCCTGACGAAGTTTTAGATGTCATCCATGCATGTCTGAATAATTTAGTGATCTCTTACAGTCAGCAGTACAATCCTATTCAATGCTCAGCCCACAAACCTACAACAATTCTCCGTAAATATACAAAAACATGATACAAAACAACACACTACAACTTCACAAACCTGACGCGATGTGCAGTAGTTTCATTAGTGAGATGCCTGCTGATTGTGTTGTGATAGTGCTCTGAAGGGGGAGTGACATAGCAAAGTGAGAGCGTCAAAAACGAAACAGAAACGTACTAAACATTTATATTTTCGGCAAATATAACATTTCCAAAACAATAAAAGGTAACATGGTGATCAAAATATGCTATGTCCCCTCTAATCTCTACTCTATTGTTACTTTGCAGCTGGTGTCATTAACATTCCCTGGGGGAGGGTGAAGCTAACAGGAAGCACTACTCTGTTAGAAGCTCTGTTATTCAAATTAGAACACAAATCTTTCACACATAAAATTACAGTCACAAGCTAGCTAGCATTAGCCAACAGTTTGTCAGCTGATCACAGGCTCCTGAAAAGGTGTTGTTTGAATCCATTTTGTATATTTTCTTGAGTTTTCAGACAATATTGAAAGTTTTTTTTTTGTCTGTGTTTGCTAATGTGTGCATTGTGTCACCATGGTAACTGCTGAACATCCCGCTAATAGAGATACACGTAGAACACTCCCAGCGTGATGTCATTGCAAAGTATCAATGTTGTTATAACACTGCCCTATTTAAAGTGAATTGAAAACTGCTCCAGCTGTCAGACTTGGTAAACCCTATATGTAACTTTTCTATTTTAATCTATAGTATCTGGGATGTGCACATTTAGCCTTCCAGGAAACACAGGGATTACACACAAACCACCGCCAATTCTGTTGATTTGAAGAACAAGAAAAGTGCTTTAGAGACGGACCATTAATCACTGCTAATATTGGCATCTTCAAGATCTTGCGAGACAAAATTGCCACAAGAAGAAAAAAATGATTTCATGAGATTTTCTTTCCATGTGGTCCATTTGGATTGGACAAAGAAAAGTTAAGTGCTACTGAGCTAAATGTCCTTGAGAGCTGTATTTTCAAAACACAGTACTATAATGATAACAAAAGTATTAAATAGAACTCTGACCGGCCCCTTTAAGCTAATTTGGAATTACAAAATAAACTTATTTTATAATTTTATCACATGCATGGACTAAAGCTGCGTTGCTTTTATTTTAGAGGTGTTTTTTTTAATGACTTTCTTTATAGGTCATAACATACAAGTCTTGCCAGCTCGTCAAAACAATGCGATTTACTGCTTTTAATAAAGAAATACAATTAATATTATGCAGAACTGAGTTAAGAATTTTATGTTTTTCATGTGGCCCCATGGAAAAAATAATTGCCCACTCCTGAAATAGAATAAATAGAAATGTTAGGATTGGACAATTTATTTATTTATTGCAAATCTTTTCAGAATCCCGTCTTGTCTCCCAGTCTCATGTCTCATCTCGTCTTGTGGGAATTGCGTCTTTCCTGTAATGTTCCACAATATGGTATTAAACTTATATAAGATGCATTTCAATTGTTCATTTGTGGGTGTTTTTATTGCTCAGAAATACCTTGTAAAAACATGTATTCTGACTGTGAGTGGGGTCGCCTATTCACGGATCTCATCTGTAAATTGGCCTGGTGGCGTCTCCAGCTTGTCTCTATGGAGATTGATAGGTTTAATGCTTTACTTTGGAACATTGCAGGCAAAGCAATAACATCTCCATGGAAACAAGCAACTGGCCTTTAATCTTCAATCAATAACACACCAGATTTATATATAAGCAAGGTCATCTACTACTACTACTACTACTACTACTACTACTACTACTACTACACTACTATTGCTTTGAGAGGAATGTTCCACAGTACGGCATTACACTTCTATCACACAGTCTATCTTGCATTT